>OY997264.1:46630715-47830715 GCA_963921465.1 Triticum timopheevii | reverse complement strand
TTGAACGCGGAGGTGCCGTCCGTTCGGCGATAGGATCTCCGGTGATTTGGATCACGACGTGTACGACTCCCTCAACCCCGTTCTCTTGAACGCTTCTGCTCGCGATCTACAAGGGTATGTAGATGCACTCCTCTCTCTCGTTGCTGGATGAACTCATAGATTGATCTTGGTGAATGTAGGAAATTTTTTATTTTATGCAACGTTCCCCAACAGTGGCGTCTTGAGCTAGGTCTATGTGTAGTTCTCTTTGCACGAGTAGAACACAATTTGTTGTGGGAGTAGATGTTGTCAACTTTCTTGCCACTACTAGTCTTATTTTGCTTCAGCGGTATTGTGGAATGAAGCGGCCCGGACCGACCTTACACGTACGCTTACGTGAGACAGGTTGCACCGACTGACATGCACTAGTTGCATAAGGTGGCTAGCGGGTGTCTGTCTGTCCCACTTTAGTTGGAGCGGATTCGATGAAAAGGGTCCTTATGAAGGGTAAATAGAAGTTGGCAAATCACGTTGTGGCTTTAACGTAGGTAAGAAAACATTCTTGCTAGATCATCTATAGAAGCCACGCAAAAAAACTTGCAACAACAATTAGAGGACGTCTAACTTGTTTTTGCAGCAAGTGTTTTGTGATGTGATATGGCCAAAGTTGTGATGAATGATGAATGATATATATGCGATGTATGAGATCATGTTCTTATAATATGAATCACGACTTGCATGTCGATGAGTATGACAACCGGCAGAAGCCATAGGAGTTGTCTTTATTTTTGTATGACCTGCGTGTCATTGAAGAACGCCATGTAAACTACTTTACTTTCTTGATAAACGCGTTAGCCATAGAAGTAGAAGTAGTCGTTGGCGTGAAAACTTCATGAAGACACGATGATGGAGATCATGATGATGGAGATCATAGTGTCATGCCGGTGACGAAGATGATCATGGAGCCCCGAAGATGGAGATCAAAGGAGCTATATGATATTGGCCATATCATGTCACTATTATGATTGCATGTGATGTTTATCATGTTTTTCATCTTGTTTACTTAGAACGACAGTAGTAAGTAAGATGATCCCTCATAATAATTTCAAGAAAAGTGTACCCCCTAATTGTGCACCGTTGCGAAGGTTCGTTGTTTCGAAGCACCACGTGATGATCGGGTGTGATAGATCCTACCGTTCGAATACAACGGGTGTAAGCCAGATTTACATATGCAATACACTTAGGTTCACTTGACGAGCCTAGCATGTACAGACATGGCCTCGGAACACAGAAGACCGAAAGGTCAAGCATGAGTCGTATAGAAGATACGATCAACATGAAGATGTTCACCGATGTTAACTAGTCCGTCTCACATGATGATTGGACATGGCCTAGTTGACTCGGATCATGTTTCACTTAGATGACTAGAGGGATGTCTGTCTAAGTGGGAGTTCATTAAATAATTTGATTAAGATGAACTTAATTATCATGAACTTAGTCTAAAATCTTTACAATATGTCTTGTAGATCAAATGGCCAATGCTCATGTCCACCTGAACTTCAACACGTTCCTAGAGAAAACCAAGCTGAAAGACGATGGCAGCAACTATACGGACTGGGTCCGGAACCTGAGGATCATCCTCATAGCGGCCAAGAAAGATTATGTCCTAGAAGCGTCGCTAGGTGAAGCACCTATCCCAGAGAACCAAGATGTTATGAACGCTTAGCAGTCTCGTGCTGATGATTACTCCCACGTTCAGTGCGGCATGCTTTACAGCTTAGAGCCGGGGCTCCAAAAGCGTTTTGAGCAACACGGAGCATATGAGATGTTCGAGGAGCTGAAAATGGTTTTCCAAGCTCATGCCCGGGTCGCGAGATATGAAGTCTCCGACAAATTCTTTAGCTGTAAGATGGAGGGAAACAATTCTGTTAGTGAGCATATACTCAAGATGTCTGGGTTGCACAACCGCTTGATTCAGCTGGGAGTTAATCTCCCGGATGACGCGGTCATTGACAGAATTCTCCAGTCGCTCCCACCAAGCTACAAGAGCTTTGTGATGAACTTCAATATGCAGGGGATGGAAAAGACCATTCCTGAGGTATATTCAATGCTGAAATCAGCAGAGGTAGAGATCAAAAAGGAACATCAAGTGTTGATGGTGAATAAAACCACTAAGTTCAAGAAAGGCAAGTGTCGGTGTCAAAACCGGTGGATCTCGGGTAGGGGGTCCCGAACTGTGCGTCTAGGCGGATGGTAACAGGAGACAAGGGACACGATGTTTTACCCAGGTTCAGGCCCTCTTGATGGAGGTAAAACCCTACGTCCTGCTTGATTAATATTGATGATATGGGTTGTACAAGAGTGGATCTACCACGAGATCAAGGAGGCTAAACCCTAGAAGCTAGCCTATGGTATGATTGTTGTAATGTATGTTGTGTCCTACGGACTAAAGCCCTTCGGTTTATACAGACACCGGAGAGGGCTAGGGTTACACAGAGTCGGTTATAATGGTAGGAGATCTACATATCCGTATCGCCAAGCTTGCCTTCCACGCCAAGGAAAGTCCCATCCGAACACGGGACGGAGTCTTCAATCTTGTATCTTCGTAGTCTTGGAGTCCGGCGGACGATGATAGTCCGGCTGTCCGGACACCCCCTAGTCCAGGACTCCCTTAGTAGCCCCTGAACCAGGCTTCAATGACGATAAGTCCGGCACACATAATGTTCAGCATTGCAAGGCGGGTTCCTCCTTTGAATAATCCAGAGAAGATCATGAACACCAGGATAGTGTCCGGCTCAAAATAAATTCCACATTCCACCGTAGAGAGAAAAAATGTACACAAGTTCAATCTGCTGACGTATTATGCGGCATGACATCACACCGCTACCAGGCCTTTACTTGAATCGTTTTTTTATTATACCACCTCAGCACGTTTAGCGAAGCGGTTTCCTTGGCACGTCTTGTCGAAGCAGAGATCGTGTTCCCCTTATTCTGGGATTCTCATCAATACGGACGTGGGTAACCCAACCGCGCCATTGATGGTGGCGCTTGGGAGATAAGCGAGTTTTACCAGGCTAGTGGGGGACGCATAGTCTTCGCCCGCCTATATATAAGGGATAAGGATTCACCTTTTCACCCACGCCTTCTTCCTCCTTTGCTTATCCACCTCCGCGCACTCAAGCTCCAACGCCCAAGTTCACGCATCTCATCTCAACCTTCTCCGACCATGTCTGGAGGGGGAGGCAAATGGTTGGCTTCCACCGTTAAGGAGGAGCACATCACAAAGCTGCGCAGCGCCGGATACCTTTCCAGCGACATCGCGCACCGGCTGCCCGACGAAGGGCAGCTCATCCCTACCCCCGGGCCCCATGAGAGGGTCGTTTTCCTTCCCCACTTCCTCCGCGGACTTGACTTTCCACTTCACCCCTTTGTCCGTGGGCTCATGTTCTACTACAGCCTGGATTTCCACGATCTGGCACCGAACTTCATCCTCAACATCTCGGCGTTCATCGTCGTGTGCGAGGCCCTCCTCTGCATCCGGCCCCACTTCGGCTTGTGGCTCAAGACCTTCAACGTCAAGCCGAAGGTAGTAAAGGGCACGCAGGCGGAGTGCGGAGGCGCCATGTTGGGCAAGATGCCCAATGTCCTCTGGTTTGAAGGGGCCTTCGTGGACTCCGTCAAGGGGTGGCAATCGGGGTGGTTCTACATCACCGAGCCGCGTGACCCTACATGGGCGGCGGCCCCCGAGTTTAGATCTGGTATCCCTACGCAGCTCACCTCCTGGAAAGAGAAGGGCTTGCTGTGGGGTAGTTCGACGGAGCTGACGGGACTCCGAGCCTGTATCCAGAAGCTGGTGAACAAGAAGCTCAGGCTCGTCGACGTGGTCCAAATCATGCTCGTGCGCCAGATTCTCCCATGCCAAGAACGGGCATTCAATCTGTGGGAGTTCAATCCGGAACAGCACCAGGCGCTGAGCGGGCTCTTCGACACGAGGTACGAAGGCGCCTTGAGGGTGCTGTTTAAGGGCGCCGAAGCTCCCGCATCCGCGATGGAAGGTCGCGGATTTCACTCGCAGCATCCGGCTGACGAGGTAAGTGATTCTACCCCTTTACGGGACACTTATTGTAAATAGATTAGTTCTAAGAGGGTTTCAATTTTCCTTTTCCTTTGACAGGAATGGATGAAGAAGGCCGAGCAGCTCATCTGCCTGGCTCCCATGCCAGAAGACCCAGTGGGTGCCCGTCTAGCGGGGCTGCTGGTTCCGGCACCGCACGTGGTGCCGGAGAAGAAGGCCAAGAAGGTGGCCACGGGCACTCGAAAGAGTTCCCGTTATCAGGCGTCCGACGATGAGGCGGACTCCTCCCCCGAAGACGAGGAGGAGGAAGGCCTCCCCAGCAGGGGAGGCCGAAGGGTCCAAGAGGGGGAGAACTATTCCCCCGGACAGCTCCGCCAACACCGACGTTGGCGACGAGGAGTGGCCTTCAAGGGCCAGGCCTCCGGCGAGATCGTAAGTATCCGGATCCCTGATATGCAATTTCTTTTGTGTCACATAGTGTCCTACTAATGCCTCATATTGCCCCCAGTCCGGCAGATGATGATCTCCTCGCTTCATCGAGCGGGTCATTAGCCCCGTCGGATGTGGATTCACTTCCGACTGCCTCTACCCCCCGCGCCGATGAGGACGCCGAGGTGGGATCCCGGAAAGGGACCCATCAGGAGGAGGCTCCGGAGGCGCCGCAAGGCAGCCTCCCGGACTTTGCGCCGGACTCTACGTCGAAACCTGCAATGGTTCCAGAGTCCGGCAGGCGGCCCCTTCGAAAGAAGGGCAAGACCGTGACGCCGGCGGCCCCCGTCCAACCGGAGGCACCGGACAACTTGCTGGAGGCGCTCAAAGGCGCTTCCATCGAGGACAAACACCGCACTGTTATGAGTGCGGTGATTCAGAAGGTTCAGCTCGCCAAGAGCGGGCTGACCGAAGCCTGCAGTAGCCTTCTAACAGGCTTTGAGGTAAGAAGTTAAAGTTATGTAATGTAATACCGCATAGACAGTAGCCCCTGATGCTCGGTTCGGTGTTCGGAAAGAAAAGCCGGACTGAGGATCTAATAAAATATTCTCAGGTTGCTAATAAATTATGTCAATATGGGTTTGCAGGCTGTGCTGCTGACCTCTGCCGCACTGACTGCGGAGGTTGGTGCATTAAAGCAAGATCTCGAGTGGTCCGAGCGAGAGCTCAGCCATGCCAAGAGGCAGCTCGAGGACAAAGAAGGTGAGTAGCACCTCTTTGAATTTTTACCGTACAGAAAAGGATTTTGGTTGCAATGAAATTAACAAGGATAATACGTGTACTGCAGGGGCCACGAACGAGGTGGCAGCCCTGAAGGAGGCTGTGTCCGCGGCCGAACGCAGTGCGGCCGCGGAACGGGAAGAGCGAGAAAAGCAGGAGGCACAGGTGGCGGCAGTGCGGCAAGAGCTCCAGGCTCTCATGGAGAAGCATGAGAGTTTGGAGCGTGACTCCAAGACTCGAGAGTCCGAGCTTGCCTCGGCTCTCGAAAGTGCCAAGTCCGCCAAGGCCGAGGCCTGTAAGGCCCTTCAGGAGATTGAAGATGTGAAGAAGATAGTGGCGGGTAAGGCATTTTTCATGCAAAGCAAGCATGTTAATGTAAACTACCTGACACTTACCCGCATTCGGAGCTCTCCAGGGGCGTTTGCAGATCTGCCGTGCAGTGTGTCCGATGCCGCCGCATTCTACCGTGGCGAGGAGGGGAGCTCAACGAAGAAGGTCTTCTGGTCTCAGTACGCTGAGGCCGGCCATCCGGTGCCCCCAAGCGACCAGCTGAAGCAGTTGGTCGAACTCCACAAGGTAGCTGAGGAGGCCATGAAGGGCCTTATAGTCTAGCTGTGGCCTGGATAGGCCATGCCTGGGAGCTACTTCGGCCTCGTGCAGCGGCTGGTGGATGCGCGCCCCTAGGTGGATGTGATCAAGTGCTCCGCCTGTATTGAAGGTGCTCGTCGGGCCCTTGCCCGCGCAAAGGTGCACTGGGGCAGGCTAGATGCGGAGAAGCTTCTTACTGACCCGCCGCCAGCGGGCAAGGAGTATCGTACGCCCGAAATGTACTATAAGACTGTCCTGAAGGGTGCCCGCAATATTGCGGATGAATGCCCCAGAGATGTAATTATTGAGTAAAAAACTCGCTATATATTATCATGTGCGCTGAAATTTTGTTCATATGCGCTTTAAGCAACGCTTGTTTAATTTAAAATATTACCTTCTGTGCGGACGTTTATAAAATCTGAGAGATGGCAAGTCGTTGGCTTCAGCCCCCGAGCCGTAAGTGCTGGGGTGTTCGGGATAACTTGAGCACTCTTGTTCCCATTTTTGGGTCCATCTAGGGAGGCGCTCAACACAACGAACAAGGCAACCGGACTTATAATGCTTGAACACTCTCACTTAGCCATAGAATTCTATAATTTTAAATTTCGGCAAAGCCCCTAGTATTCGGAAGACCGAATTTGGGGCGCTATCCACACCTTCGTCGGACATTATCCGGAACTTCGCTCGAAGCGGCGTGAGTCTTTAGGGACCCGAAAAGACCTCTCGAACAGCGACCAGTCTCTCGCCTTATCATGCCAGTCAGTTTTAGCTTTCTCCACTGAGGCGCTCGCCCGGCTCAACCGGGGCGCAATCGCAGTGGTTCTCCCAGTGCCACCTTAGCCGAGGGAACGGAACGTAAGGCGCCAAAACGTGGGAGCCGGGTAAACCCAACTATTGACCCAAGACATGATTCGGAGCCGATTCATATAATGCTATAAGTTCGGGGTGCCGCACTTGTGAAAGTGTTTGGACTTATCACACCATAATGCGGGGAACATAAGCCCCTGGTGTATTCGGCCGTACCAATAATATACGGGTGCGAGATGTCATCAATGAACATATGTGTAAAGTAATGCAATAATAGGCAAAAATACTGCATTATTTATTAAAGAGTTCTGCTATGAGTGCGGAATGATACAAATAGTGCGGTATGCAAGGGATTGGACTAATTAAACATGTCCCCCTCCAGGGATGGGCTGCGGACTTGGTGTATATAATCGAATTTAATGCTCGTAATTGAGACCACCTGAGTGTTCGTCGCCGCATTCTTTCTTCCCCGGCTGTTGCATCATGAGTTCGGCAGGTTCACCCCCGGACAGGGCCTCTGGCTAACGGAGTCCTGTGTATACAAAGAAGGAAAATAATAATAAGAAAGAGTGGCACACTTGCGAGCCCCTGGTGTGGTCGAGCCGCACTCTGGGTCTATTGTGGTCGCGCCCCTTCCCCTACGCCCATGGTATCTCCAAAGCGTAATGATGTATGCGGAGGGTTGTTCTTACGATCATGCGAGGGCGGGGGTTAGGGCCGCATTGCTACGCGTGCTCGGATTGTGCCAGGTGGTCTTGGTTGGTGTTGCTTCGGGCGCGTTTGGCTGTATCCGGCCGTTTAATGGCCGGACTCGAAAATTGCCTTAAAAGGCTGCTCTGTACTTCTGCCGCGAGAGCCGCTGTATGTTCCTCCATTCGGAGGGAGCGTTCCGTATTTCCGTTGACCGTAATGACTCCACGAGGGCCTGGCATCTTGAGCTTGAGGTATGCATAATGCGGCACCGCGTTGAACTTTGCAAACGCGGTTCGTCCGAGCAGAGTGTGATAGCCGCTGCGAAATGGGACTATGTCGAAGATTAACTCCTCGCCCCGGAAATTATCCGGGGATCCGAAGACCACTTCCAGTGTGACTGAGCCTGTACAATTGGCCTCCACACCTGGTATGACGCCTTTGAAGGTCGTCTTTGTAGGTTTAATCCTTGAGGGGTCTATGCCCATCTTGCGCACTGTATCCTGATAAAGCAGGTTCAGGCTGCTGCCGCCGTCCATCAGGACTCTCGTGAGGTGAAATCCATCGACGATTGGGTCTAAAACCAATGCGGCGAATCCGCCATGGCGGATACTGGTCGGATGATCTCTTCGATCGACGGTGATCGGGCAAGAGGACCATGGATTGAACTTAGGGGCGACTGGCTCCATCGCATATACGTCCCTTAGTGCACGCTTCCGCTCCCTCTTGGGTATATGGGTCGCGTATATCATGTTCACCGTCCGCACTTGTGGGGGGAAACCCTTCTGTCCTCTATTGTTCGGCGGTCGGGTCTCTTCCTCGTCGTCGCTGTGCAGCCCCTTGTCATTGTTTTCGGCAATTAGCTTGTCTGCCTGCTTGAACACCCAACAATCTCTATTGCTGTGATTAGCTGGCTTTTCAGAGGTACCATGTATCTGGCATAAGCGGTCGAGTATTCGGTCCAAATTGGACGGACCCGGAGTGGTTCTTTTGAATGGCTTCTTCCGCTGACCGGGTTTAGAGCCTCGGAATCCGGCGTTGACTGCCGTATCCTCCTTGTCGTCACTGTTAATGCGGCATTTATTTTTATTTCGACGCGACCTGCCATTGTGGTCCTTGGTATCCGGACTGCCAGAATTTTTACTGAGGTTGTTGCTGCGAGCTAGCCAGCTATCCTCTCCCGCACAGAAGCGGGTCAGTAATGATGTGAGGGCCGCCATGGATTTCGGCTTTTCCTGTCCTAGGTGTCGGGCTAGCCACTCGTCGCGGATGTTATGCTTGAAGGCTGCGAGGGCCTCTGCATCTGGACAGTCGACGATTTGATTTTTCTTTGTAAGGAACCGTGTCCAAAATTGTCTGGCCGATTCGACTGGCTGCTGAATTATGTGGCTTAGGTCATCAGCGTCTGGTGGTCGCACATATGTGCCCTGGAAGTTGTTGAGGAATGCGGCTTCCAGGTCTTCCCAACACCCAATTGACTCTGCGGGCAAGCTGTTAAGCCAATGCCGAGCTGGTCCTTTAAGCTTGAGTGGGAGATATTTGATGGCGTGGAGATCGTCGCCGCGGGCCATATTGATGTGAAGGAGATAATCCTCGATCCAAACTGCGGGGTCCGTTGTGCCATCGTAGGATTCAATGTTTACGGGTTTAAACCCTTTAGGGATTTGATGATCCGTTACTTCGTCAGTGAAGCATAGCAGGTGTGCGGCGCCTCTATATTGAGCAATATCATGACGTAGCTCGAGAGAGCATTGTCTGCTGTGTTCGGCCCGGCCGGAGTTATTGTATCTGGTGCGACGGTATTCATCGTGGGTCGTGGGGCGCCCACGTGATCCGTAGATGGATCTGGATTGCCTTGCTTTGTCCTCCAATATATCTCGCAAGTCCGGCGCGTTCCCTCTTGGCTTCATACTTTTGGAGCGATGCCGGGGTACGGTCTTGGTGGAGGGCCTAGATGCCTCTCTGTCTCGGCCACGGGGTGGTCGGTCGGCCGTGTAGTGCGCTGGAGATGAAGGTATGTATGTTTCCTCCTCTAATCGGGGGAGCAACTTGCGTCTTGGGTAGCTTTTGGAGGGGCGTTCGAGTTCATACTCTTCGGCCGCGAGGACCTCGGTCCATCAATCGGCCAGCAGGTCCTGATCAGCTTGAAGCTGTTGCTGCTTTTTCTTTAGGCTATTTGCCGTGGTGATAAGCCTGCGTTTAAAACGCTCTTGTTCGACGTGATCCTCGGGCACGACGAATTCATCGTCGTTGAGGCTTGCCTCGTCTTCGGAGGGAGGTATATAATTATTGTCCTCGACCTCTTTGTCTTCCGCCCTCTCGTGAGGGCTTGCTTCTGCATCCTCCTGCGCTGAATCCTGCTGGAGGGGATTATCTTCGGCACTCTCTGGGGTATTATTATCTCCTGTGCCTGAATCTCTATTCTTGCTGTGGCGGGATTAACAGCGGCGCCGCTGAAGTCGGCGCTTGGGCTGTTTCTTTGAGGAATCTGCCTCCGCTGCTTCTTCGCCGTCCCCCTCTTTTGGGGTGTCCACCATGTATATGTCATATGACGAGGTGGTCTTCCAGTGTCCTGTAGGCGCTGGTTCTTGTTCGTCTCCGGCATCGTCGTCCATACCGTCGATGTCCTCGGAGTCGTAGTCTAGCATGTCTGTTAGATCATCGACAGTGGCTACAAAGTGGGTGGTGGGTGGGCTTTGAATTTCTTCGTCGTCCGTATCCCAACCGTCCTGGCCATAGTCC
The DNA here is from genome assembly GCA_963921465.1 of Triticum timopheevii. NCBI lineage: Eukaryota > Viridiplantae > Streptophyta > Magnoliopsida > Poales > Poaceae > Triticum > Triticum timopheevii. The sequence goes on along the minus strand of OY997264.1, from coordinate 47,820,625 downwards.
GGCCAGGTCTCTCCGGATAGCGAGAGATGTTTTAGTGAATTTAGGATGTCGCCAAAGGGCGAGTGTTGGAAGATGTCCGCGGTGGTGAACTCCATGACCAGCGCCCAATCAGATTCGATTGGCAGGGGCGCGGGAGGAGCGGAGTCCGGCAGGGAGTCCGGCACCTCGGAGTCACGAGCTTCGCAAGGGACAAGGTTAGCATTCGGCTCCATCGTCGTCGAAGTTGAAGCCCCCGAGGCGGTGTCCAACCACCGGTCCTCGATCTGGGCGATCGGCTCCAGATTAAGGGCCGGAGCGGATTCCTGTGCGGCCACCAAGGCACTGTTCGGCGGCAGAGCTAGATCATGCCCATCGTAACAGTGCGGCACGCTTGGTTGTGGCTCGAGCCCGTCGAAGATCAAGTCCCCACGGATGTCGGCCGTGAAGTTTAGGCTTCCGAACCTGACCTGACGGCCAGGGGCGTAGCTTTCGATCTGCTCCAGATGGCCAAGTGAATTAGCCCGCAGTGCGAAGCCGCCGAATACGAAGATCTGTCCGGGGAGAAAAGTCTCACCCTGGACGGCCTTGTTGATTGAAGAAGCCATCGAGCCTATCGGTGACGACACAGAGGAACTCTCAATGAAAGCACCAATGTCGGTGTCAAAACCGGCGGATCTCGGGTAGGGCGTCCCGAACTGTGCGTCTAGGCGGATGGTAACAGGAGACAAGGGACACGATGTTTTACCCAGGTTCGGGCCCTCTTGATGGAGGTAAAACCCTACGTCCTACTTGATTAATATTGATGATATGGATAGTACAAGAATGGATCTACCACGAGATCAAGGAGGCTAAACCCTAGAAGCTAGCCTATGGTATGATTGTTGTAATGTATGTTGTGTCCTACGGACTAAAGCCCTCCGGTTTATATAGACACCGGAGAGGGCTAGGGTTACACAGAGTCGGTTATAATGGTAGGAGATCACATATCCGTATCGCCAAGCTTGCCTTCCACGCCAAGGAAAGTCCCATCCGGACACGGGACGGAGTCTTCAATCTTGTATCTTCGTAGTCTTGCAGTCCGGCGGACGATGATAGTCCGGCTGTCCGGACACCCCCTAGTCCAGGACTCCCTCAGCAAGGGTAAGAAGAACTTCAAGAAGGACGGCAAGGAAGTTGACGCGCCCGGTAAGCCAGTTGCCAGGAAGAAGACAAGCAATGGACCCAAGCCTGAGACTGAGTGCTTTTATTGCAAGGGAAGTGGTCACTGGAAGCGGAACTGCCCCAAGTACTTTAGCGGACAAGAAGGCCGGCTAAACCAAAGGTATATGTGATATACATGTAATTGATGTGTACCTTACCAGTGCTCGTAGTAGCTCCTGGGTATTTGATACCGGTGTGGTTGCTCATATTTGTAACTCAAAGCAGGAGTTGCGGAATAAGCGGAGACTGGCGAAGGACGAGGTGACGATGCGCGTCGGGAATGGTTCCAAGGTCGATGTGATCGCCGTCGGCACGCTACCTCTACATTTACCTACGGGATTAGTTTTGAACCTCAATAATTGTTATTTAGAACCAGCTTTGAGCATGAACATTGTATCGGGATCTCTTTTAATTCGAGAAGGCTAGTCATTTAAATCCGAGAATAATGGTTATTCTATTTATATGAGTGATATGTTTTATGGTCATGCCCCGCTGGTGAATGGTTTATTCTTAATGAATCAGGGGCGAAATTGGGGCTGGGGCAACTGGGGCTGTAGCCCCAGGCGTGGCCCAATTAGCATCTATATGCATAGTAGGAAAAAAAATCAAAATATGGGATACATAGAAGCCCAGCCCCAGGCTTCACGTACTCATGTACAAGCCCATTAGCCCAACTCAATCGATCCTCAACTCAATCGATCGATCAGAATAGAAAAAGAATCGCGCATTACACGGTTGACGCTACGATCTCTCATCCAGTATCAAGAAAGAGGAAAAACATCCCTCGCCTGTCGCCTCATCGCGGCAACAGAAAACCCTCGCGTCGCTCGAAGCCTCGAACAGAGAGCCCAAGGCCCCAAGCGCTGCGCCGCCGCCCTCGTCAACCGGCGACTAGCGATTCCCCACCGTCGCCGCCGCGCCGGCCGCCGGGTCCGGCGTCTTGACAATCTGTCCGCCTCTTGTTCTTCTGATCTTCTCAATCTGATTCTAAAGTCTAAACTGCAGTGCACGCACTCAGGAGTCAGGCCAATGCAACGCACACTGTGCCGCACAGGTAATCTGTAATGTGTAATCTATATCATCTAGTTTTGTTTTCCGTAATTCCTTTATATCAGCCTATATATTTACTTAGTCAATTTTATTTCATTTGTTGTCAGCAAATTATACATACAAGATGAACAAGAGGACCCGTACGATTGAATCTTTTTTTTCAGTCAACATCCAATCAACCTTCAGCCAACAACACCAACACTAATGTATCACCTACAGAATCAGTACAAGTGGGAGCTAGTAATGCAAAAGAAAGTGAACCACGTGTGGAGCTTAATCCGGATGACATTAATCCTGATCCTGGACTCCGCAAACCAATTTAAGAGTTGCATCCAGATGTTAGGGATGCTGCTAGAAGAGAGTATTTGGCCATGGGAGCATGTCGACCAAGAGGCCATGTTTATGAACAGGAAAGAATTGGAAAGCAGATGAGAGGCTTTCATGAAGAGTGGTACAAATCGCATGATTGGTTGGAATATAGTGTTGCTAAAAAGGCCGCCTTTTGTTTTCATTGTTTTCTCTTTAAGCAACCAAGAGCTGAAAACTATGGAATAGAAGCATATACAAAGAAAGGTTTTAGTAACTGGAAAAATGCTATTGCATCTTTTCGTACTCATGTTGGTAATGTGAACAGTGCTCATAATAGAGCAAGAAGACAATGTCAAGCTTTTCAAAACCCGAGGCAAAATGTGGAACAAGTATGGGCTGGTTCAGACAAGAAGAAGGAGGAAGAGTACTTGGGTCGTCTCACTATCATGTTAGGTGTCGTGAGGTTTCTTTTATTGCAAGCTCTTGCTTTTCGTGGACATGATGAGTCTGCTAACTCAAACAATAAGGGGAATTTCTTAGAGATGGTGCAGTGGTATAAAAAAAGGATCTGAATGCCGCTAAGTTGTTAGATTGTGCTCCTGGAAATAATTTGTTGACATCTGCACAAATACAAAAGCATTTGTGCAAAGCTTCTGGAGAAGAGACTACTAAAGCAATTGTAAAGGATATTGGGGATAAAAAATTCGCTGTCCTTGTTGATGAGGCTCGAGATGCATCTCTTAAGGAGCAAATGGCTGTGGCTTTGAGGTTTGTATGTCATGAATTAATTTTTTATTGCTTTTTCGTTATGAAGTATGCTGATTTTTTTTCTTATATCATCTAGGTATTTGAATAGTCAAGGGGAAGTGATTGAGAGGTTTCTTGTGATTAAACATGTTGCCGATACAACATCCTCTTCATTGAAGGCAGCCTTGGATGCTATGTTTCTTAAACATGGCCTATCTATCCACAGAATGCGAGGCCAAGGATACGATGGAGCATCGAACATGAGAGGTGAATTTCATGCTCTGCAAAGAAGGGTACTAGATGAGAATCCTTATGCTTTTTATATACATTGCTTTGCACATCAGTTGCAGTTGGTGGTTGTTGCCATTGCCAAGTGTTGTCCTTCTGTCATGGATTTCTTTAGTTACACTTCAATGATTGTCAACAGTGTTAATGGTTGTTGTAAGAGACATGACCAGTTAGCCCAAGCGCAACATGATGATCTTGTGCAGAAATTAGAGACTGGAGAAATTTTTACAGGGAGAGGGAGGAGCCAACAAACTAACCTTACAAGACCCGGTGATACTAGGTGGGGCTCACATCATAAAACCTTGTGCCGTCTTCATCTCATGTGGTATGCAGTTTTAGAGGTATTGGAGAATATGTCTGATGATGCCACTAACACATCACAAAAAACCACAGCACGAGGTTTGATACGTCATATGGAGAACTTTGAGTTTGTGTTTATACTGCATCTTATGATGAAATTGTTGGGAAAAACTAATGATCTATCTCAGTGCTTGCAAAAGAAGAACCAGAACATTGTTCGTGCTATGGGCTTGATTCAGACCACATTGCAGAAACTTAATGAGATGAGGCATCAGGGGTGGGATGAGCTATTTGAAGAGGTAAATGCCTTTTGTCTCAAACATAACATCATTATTCCAAACATGATGGAAACATTAGCTATTGGAGGTCGTTCAAGAGGTCGTGGCGGCCAGATGGTAACTCACTTACATTATTTCCGTCATGAAATATTTAATGTGGTGCTTTGCTGAGAAATCTACCCAACTATTGAGATGCATCGCTTGTCTTGAGCCAAGAAATTCTTTTGCCAACTTTGATATAAATAAGCTAGTTGAACTTGCTCACATTTATGGTGCCAATTTCTCAGAATATGAGTGCAGAGTTCTTAGGGACCAACTTGAGACATTTGTTACAGAAGCTAGATCTGATACTGAATTTTTAAGTTGCATTGGTCTTGGCCAACTTGCTATAAAGATGGTTCAAACAGATAGGCACACACATCTTCCGTTGGTATATCGTCTGATTGAATTGGCTTTGATTCTCCCCATTGCAACGGCAACTGTAGAAAGAGCTTTCTCAGCTATGAGCATTGTCAAAACTGATCTGCGAAACAAGATGAATGATGAATGGATGAATCACCGTTTGGTGTGCTATATCGAGCGTGATGTATTTGCAAGAATTGATGATATTAAGATTATACAGTGCTATCAAAAAATGAGGAAACGCAAGGGGCTACTACCTCGTGGACTTCGTGTTAATGGTGAAATATGTTCTTTTTTTTGCAAACTTTCATATGAACAATTGATTTAGTGTAAGTCCAGTGTCTTGATTTGAAATCCTTGATTCTATGTTTGCAGATTCAGGCCCTTCTATTGCTGGTGAAGAAACAATGACCCTGAATTAAGCAAGTCTTCACTAATTTGGTATCAAGCCATGTTTGCAATGATGCATTTTGTTAAAATATTTGTTTTATGGAATTTCCTCTCGTGATAATAATGAATTTATATTTCGATTTGACTGTGATTTTTTGGCATAATTATAACGCACATTGACGTGCATGGTATTTGACGTTATATTTAGTCAGTTAGTTTTAGCCCTAGGCTTTGCGAAATCCTGGTTCCACCTCTGTAATGAATCTCGAGCGTAATGTTACACAAATTCATAGTGTGAATACCAAAAGATGTAAAGTTGATAACGATAGTCCCACATACTTGTGGCACTGCCGCCTTGGTCACATTGGTGTCAAGCGCATGAAGAAGCTCCATGCTGATGGACTTTTAGAGTCTCTAGATTATGAATCATTTGACACATGCTGTCACATCCCTAGTTCTGACAATGCCTAGTGCATGCATTAGAGTGTTGCATCATGTTTAAATTTCATTTAAACCTGAAATGGGGATTGACTAAGCCCTAGCACCAAATGAATTCAACTAGGGTCAAAATAAAACCTTTTTCATTGAACTCAAAATGTCCTCTAAAAATGTTCAACATTTCTGGTTTGAGGTGGAAGCATCTACCAAAAATGGTTTATATTTTCGCAGGACATATTTGGTCACTGAATTAAATCATATAGTATTTGCATTTGGCCATTTAAATGCTATTAAATATTTCAAATGCTCAAATAATCCCAAACTAAAATGTTCCATGTTGGATATATTCTATACAGTGGGCATGTGCAGTTTGGTGATTTTTGAAAGTGCTTAGCTATTTTTAATAAAGCCCAGAACAAAATAACAGAATAGAAAAGGAAAATAAAAAGGAGAAAACCCACCTGGGTAACTTACCTGTAGCAGCAGCCCAGCTGCAGGCCCAGCCACCAGGGGCAGACTGTCTTCTCCCTCCTGCCAGGAGGAGAAGCAGCTGCGTGCCCGGCGCACAGCCGAGCCGCGCCAGCTCCTGCTTGCCACCTCAAGGCGTCTCGGCGCTTCCAACCGCGCCATGGAGACACCCAGAGCCTCCCCTCATTCTCCCCTCTCCCTCTGGACCGCTCCCCCTCCTCTGGCTCTCTCTTCCCCTCTCTTCCCTATGAGCCCCGAGAGCACGCCGTCGCCGTAGCCGTGGCTATAGGCCACCACCCGCCCAACCAGCACGGCGAGGAGCCCCACCACGACGCCGTGGAGCTACACACTGACGCAGGTGACCACGGGAGCCCTGCACGTCATCCCCGGCCTCATCTTCAACCTCCGGCCGCCGATGACCTCGCAGTCGATTCGCGGGCTCCAGCACTTCCCCGACCTCGTCGTCGACTCTGCTAGTCCCTACGTGAGCCACTCTCCATTTTCCCCCTGGAATCCCCGTCGTTCCCCTCCCCTAGCTAGCTTCCGCACCTTGGCCGAGCGCCGCCATCCGCCATTGCCGCCGTGCCGCTGTTGCAGTCCTCCCCGGACCAAACCAAGCATGTGCGCGAGCTCCTGGAGCTTCCCCAATGCTCTGGTGCTACTCCTCTCGCTTGCTAGCAAGCCACAGCCTCGCGCACGACCGAAGCCGAGCTCCGGCCGCCGCGGAAATGCTCGCCGCCGTCAACTCCGGCCTTCCCAGCTGCTGCCGCCACCACCACTAGATGCGCGAGTCTCCCAGCTCTCTGTAGCCGCAAACCACGAGCAAAACGATGCTCTGTAGCGCCGTCCCGAGCAACGCCGGCGAGCCACCGCCACGGGATGTGGTCACCGGCGGCTGAACGCCGTTCGCTGATGTGGCACGGGTTAAGTAAGCACTAATCACACGCCCATGTCACTGACAGTGGGTCCCACAGGGTTAATTAACCGGCTAACAAAATACTTAGTATTAATTTAACAGGTTGGACCCCACCCATTAGCTTGATCTTGCCATGTCACCCGCTGACCGGCCCCACACGTCAGAGTTGACCTGCTGACGCGTCTGTTGACCCGGCCCCACCTGTCAGCCACACTAACCAGCCTTGGGTCACTGACCAGTGGACCCCACTGGTAAGGTTTGACCCGGGGCAGCCCTGTTGACTCTGCTGAGCTCAGGATGACGCCATGCTGACGTAATATTCCATTTCTGGAATTTAGTTTATTTTCTAAATAATCAGGGAAATTCCAGAAAATACCACAAACTTCAAAAATTCATAGAAAATCAACCGTAGCTCCAAATCAAATGAATTATATGTGAAAAATGATCAGAAAAATCCAATCTATCCATCTATACCATTTTCATGCATGTTAGAACAAGTTATAGCTGCTGTATAGCACAAATCATATGAATGGCATTTAAATAATCACATGTGGAGTTTGAATTTGAACCTAGGGTTCAAACCAACTCCATTTAACTTGCTGCTAGTTGCATTAGCTCAAATCACAGCATATTGCCATGTCATGATCATGCATCATATTGTAGCATTGCATTGATTGTGTTCTTCCTCAGTTGCCGGTGTTGTCCCCTCTCGATAGACGTGGTTCCGACGATGAGTTCGATGACACCGATGAAGAGCTGTAATATCTTCAGAAGTGCCAGGCAAGCAAAACCCCCTTGTTCATTCCGATACAATCCCACTCTCTCGCTCCTGCTCTATTTTACTGCATTAGGACAACAACGATTCATCTGTTACTTGCTGCGGTAGCTGCACCCCTTTATCCTTTGCATGACCTGTCATTCCACAGTAAATAGATGAAACCCACTAGCATGAGTAGGAGTTGTTTGAGCCCTGTTGTGCCTACTCATTAATGCTTGTTTGTCATGCCTGCTACTGCTTAGAGTTGAGTCAGGTCTGATTCATCGGGGGTGAATCAGGTGTGTGTGAACATGTCCTACTGTGTGTGAGCTAAGTGTGTGAACACGATTTGGTAAAGGTAGCGGTGAGAGGCCATGTAGGAGTACATGGTGGGTTGTCTCATTGCAGCCGTCCTCAGGAACTGAGTTCTGTGTTTGTGATCCATGATTCAGCTACTACCACGCATTGGGCCCGAAACCAATGGACCCTCTCGGCTTCTTAATCACCCTTGTCCTCTGTCCAGGAGTTGCAAGTAGTTTCTGGTGTTTGTAGTATGCTAGAGGCCGTGCGCAGCGCTGACCGTAGGGGTGGGCTGTGATGCGGTAGGCACGTGGCCGGGTAAACCGGGCGCCCGTTTGGTGTCACGGAACCCTGTTCACATCGTTTGGGGCTGTGAGCGAAACTTCGGCCGGATCTCCTCATGGATGGAACCCGAATAGGCGATAAACCTGGACTAGGTACTTGAGTGTTTAGGTAGGTCGTGGCCGACACCCACGTTGGGCTTCCGCTTGAAGGTTGCCGAGTACATGTCGTGTAAACGGCGGTAAGTGGTGAGAGCGTGTGTGAAGAAGTACACCCCTGCAGGGTTAACATCATCTATTCGAATAGCCGTGTCCGCAGAAAAGGACTTCTGGGTTGCCTATATCAGTTCATAGACAAGTGAAAGTGGATACTCTAAAATACGCAAGATAAGCGTGAGTGCTATGGATGGCGTTCTCGTAGGGAGACGGGAGCGGATCCATAGTGGTGTATTGATATGGTGAATATGTGGACTCGTGTGCGCCACCTCAAAAGAGTTCCTTGCAGTCGTAGTTCAGGATAGCCACCGAGTCAAAGCTGGCTTGCTGCAGTTAAACTCCACCATCCCCTTTGTTGATAATGATGCATATGTAGTTAGTTCTGATGTAAGTCTTGCTGGGTACATTTGTACTCACGTTTGCCTATTTTATGTTTTTGCAGAGAGACTTCAGTCTCGCTAGTAGTTCCCCGTGGGCTTCGACGTTTAGCTTGTTACCTCAGCTACGATCTTGTGCCCTCGGCAGGATCTAGTAGATAGTCAGGCTTTCAAGCCTTTTTCATTTGTAGATGTCTGTACTCAGACATGTTAGCTTCCGCATGTGTTTGACTTGTATGCTCTGAATGTTGGGTCATGTGACCCATGTTTGTAATATCTCGCTCCTCGGAGCCTATTGAATAAATACTTGAGTCGTAGAGTCATGTTGTGATGCCATGTTGTATTTGCACATATCGAGCATATTGTGTGTATGTTATTGAAATGCTTGGTATGTGTAGGATCTGACTATCTAGTTGTTTTCCCTTAGTAGCCTCTCTTACCGGGAAATGTCTCCTAGTGTTTCCACCGAGCCATGGTAGCTTGCTACTGCTCCGGAACACTTAGGCTGGCCGGCATGTGTCCTTCTTCGTTCCTGTGTCTGTCCCTTCGGGGAAATGTCACGCGATGAATACCGGAGTCCTGTTAGCCCGCTACAGCCCGGTTCACCGGAGTCCTGCTAGCCCAGTGCTACAGCCTGGATTCACTCGCTGATGACCGACACGTTCGATGCTGGGTCATGGATGCCTGTCCCTGTAAGTCTGTGCCACTTTGGGTTTACAACTAGCCATGTCAGCCCAGGCTCCTTATCATATGGATGCTAGCGACACTATCATATACGTGTGCCAAAAGGCGCAAACGGTCCTGGGCAAAGGTAAGGCGACACCCGTGGGAATACCGTGCGTGAGGCCGCAAAGTGATATGAGGTGTTACAGGCTAGATCGATGTGACATTGAGTCGGGGTCCTGACAGCTTTGGTATCAGAGCTTGACTGCCTGTAGGATTACCAAGCCAAACTGGTCAAAGTTGCGTCTAGAAATGCTTTAGTTATGTAGGGGAATTGATTGTGGGATGGGAACGTAAGGCTCTTTTTACTTCTTATACCTCATGGCCTTCTGATCTGAGTCAACCTCTTCTCTTCTACGGGGATTAAGAACTAGGCCTTCTCATCTATCTATCAGGATGACGTGTTACTAATCCATAGACTTGTAGAATTGATAGTTTCAAATCTCAGTTCAGTTTTACTACTTCCGTATGTTCATAACTGTTGATCTCGAAACCTTGATATTGTGATGTTAAGTGGTTATACCACCATTTTGTTGTATGTCTCCAAACTTTTTGAGCATTTACAGCCGTTATGCTGTTCGAGTCATCCCAGGTTTCTAAATAGTCTGAAGCATTTGTAAAATCCCTTCCTCCCATTCCGATGTTCCTTTGGGCCAGATTAACCACACTAATCGGTGAGTTGAGGTATTCTATTGCCTCGACGTATATGTTGGAATTATTATTATGACCCTAGGTGTCTTAGGGGATCATCTAGTAATCTAGCCATGATTTGTATCCCAGTGTGATGATTCTGGCCATCATTCTCGAAAGCATCTCGTGATGTTATTAGTTAGTAGGTATTCCATTCTGGGGTTCTTGAACCCGAGATTCACCCTACCTACTTCATGTTGATAGTGTTTGCTCGTTCCTTTAGGTTATTAGTAACCTTTGCATTAGTCCTCGAGGTCCGTGGTATTTCCTTCTTCCAAATACTATGAGCCACTTATGGCAGAAGTTTGTTGAACCAAAAGATCACAACAAGAGTGCTCTCGAAGAGTTCTCCATGTTATATTGTGACTCTGCCAGTTCTACCTTTTTGCATGGGTTATCTGGAAGAAACATGTTGAACTTGGTTCGACATACTAATCTATGCATCCACAACTCAGAGAATCAGATGTTCCTTTGAGTTGTCCCCCTTTAGTTGTATACTGACCTTCGTCTATCGATTGATAGTCAGGAGTAGTCGTGCATTCGTGTTCATCGATGCCTTTTACTTCTGTGGTCCGTCAAGCCATTCTATTCCGGAATGACTTGGAGTAACAAACTCCAGTACCTTGTCCATTTCCAGGATTGGGTCAAAGCAGTCGTACTCCACAGATCAAATACTAATCCAGCTTTTGTTCTGTTCTACCTTGGAGTAATACCATCTTTATATCAAGAATGTCATGGGAATTGCACACCATCCTATGAATCCTTGATGTAGTAATACTCCTCGCCATCATTACTCATTCCTCGGTTCCGTTTTGTCGCAACCGGAATACCGACAAGTGATTCGTGATGTGTGAAATCAATACTCCTAGCAACTTTGTTGCTTAGTAGTTAAAGGACATTAACCTCACTCTTAGCATGTTGATTTTTGAATCATCACCCTAAGTATGATTGTGCTACCTAGTATCTATTTCTGGTGCACTTTTCGATCAATGAGTTAGGATTTTGTCAGTCCCTTGCTTATTTGATCATATCGTCTTGCCCTGAAAAGCAAGATTGTTCTCGAGCTTAGTAACATATCGGTGGTTCGTGATTTTCCGAATATCTTCTCGGAGGTATCACCAGGTTGTCACCTGACCGCTATGTTGAGTTCGTGATCAAGTTGGTTTCATATAAACCACCCCTTCTCCAAGAATCTGTGTTGCATACCCCTGAGCTAGTTGGTTAAGCTAAACAACAACTTGGAGAGTTGGAAGATAAAAGCTTGTCCGACTTAGCTCATGTTAAGGGATATCTTTTTGTGTGTGTTGAAGGAAGATGATATCTTCATCAATTGATCCTTGAGACCAGTTGCTGGGGCTATTGTCTTGCCAAAACTTCGATTTGAGCGTGGGCCATTCTAAAATCAAATCAGAACCAACAATGTTCGTAATGCTGTCTTACTCGTGGATTTTCCTCGAGCATACACCATTATATCTTTTGGGTCTGACCAATACTATCACCTTGTTCACATAGTTATGGAATTCCATCTCCATGGGAATCTGGATGAATTGTTGTTGAGCCCATCGACAACATCCTTGTCTTCTCCATAATTTTGTTAAACATTAAGCTAGTGTTGGAAACTTTTGAAAGCATTTGTTCATGCTAGCTCATGAAGCATATGTTCGGATGTAAGAAGTGACTTCCTCTAGTTCATGTGCATTTGATGCAAGTTGCCGCCGTGGATTCGAGAAAGTCAATGTTGCCTCCTCTGGAATCATCCCAAGTCAGTCATGCATGTGCGAAGTATGCTATGGTTTGACAGGCTCGCTACCTCCATTCCACATGTATTCCCTAGTACACCAAGCCACTGATTGATTTGTTTAAGGAGAAGAAGTTCCTTCTTAAGAATCATGACTTATGTTAGAACTTCGCTATCCTCAATGATGATTCCCAACCAGAACTCGGTAGTGTTTTGTTGTAAGACTACTATGTGGTCATGCTTGTCTGGGACAGCGTGTTCACATGTTTGTAGCAGAACCGGCTCATATTTTGGAGCTTACTACCGTAGTCCATTTCCCGAGAATCTCGCAACGTCTTCTCGTCGACTTGTGTTGCAAACTTTCATTTTACTTTCTAGACTTGATGAGTCTGGAATACTCTGACGCCAACCAGATCTGAATCTCAGGCAGATATGATGGATGGAACATCTCCCAAGAACTATAATATTGGTCTCTCGATAACCGGTAAAGAGGATGTCATGGCCAACACACCCAGCTGCAAGACCTATTATTGTAGTATCTTGATTGAGGAAGTTGGCCACCTCTCCATAAGGACTTCGTAGGAATTATTCCCTATTTGTGTGCCTTATGATTTTGTGCTCCCGAAGTCCGACCTTTACTTGATGTTCTAGATACCAAACCATATCTATGAATGGGATACGCTAGTACATCCAGGAGAACATTAGAAGCGGAGTGCTAAATGTCTCTCGGTCGATCATCCAGATTTTGTTCCCTTGGCCCCGCTAAGGTGAAATCTGAGAAGGTTATCTTCCTTTGCATCTGCATCGTCCATCGCAATTTGTCATGGTAGTACGTTGTGTTGCCAGGACCCTTGACACGGATGTTGGTAAAACCTTGATGATTATGGAGATGCTCAAGTTCTTGAAAGCACGAACAAGCATTAGGTGCTATCCTAGTTACTAACCGGGATTGTTCTCAGTTTCCCCGGTTATGCTATAACCATTCCAATAGCGGAATCACTCTCTGCCATTGAGTTTCTCCCCAGTTACTAGAATCATTCCCAGCACTTGTATTTTGTTCCCAACTTGCACTGTCATTGTGCCATCCTATCTTGGGTCCCATCCATTTCCGATGTTAAGCAAAATCATCCCTTGTGCTGTCTTCAACAAGGTAATCCACATCATCCATTCTAATCCGGTTATGCCATTCTACCGAACCCCTTTTAAATGATCGATGGTGAATTGCCTTAGGCTGGTATAAAGAATTTCAATGATCTCTGAATCAAAGGTAATTCTTTTTGCCACTTAAGGGGATATATCTACGAATTGCCTTCCTCTAAGATGTCTCGCTGTGGTATCATGGCAACTCAAACTCTCGCTACGTTGACAACCGTTCACCACCCTCTTAGGTGTGGAAATGTTGTCTACCTAGTGAACCCTCGTCATCTGCTCCACTTCATTCCTATAGACGTGTGCTTTGTATCTCAGCTTGAGAGATGTTTTTATGACTCACCCCGTGAGCTGATCCTAAGTTGTTTGATCTTCAAGAAGATTGATCCTTTTAGAGTTGTCCCATTCCTCTCATTGTCATGTTAGTTGGAGTTCTCAGAGCAAGACCTCGAGACAATGATGGTGATCGAATCAACATTCATTTGAAGTGCAACTTGGATCGTGAAGATTATTTTAGTTTGCGTTTCCCTGTTATCTTACCCTACGCTTGAATCTCGGGACGAGATTCTTGTTTAGTGGGGGTGAGTTGTCACATCCCTAGTTCTGACAATGCCTAGTGCATGCATTAGAGTGTTGCATCATGTTTAAATTTCATTTAAACCTGAAATGGGGATTGACTAAGCCCTAGCACCAAATGAATTCAACTAGGGTCAAAATAAAACCTTTTTCATTGAACTCAAAATGTCCTCTAAAAATGTTCAACATTTCTGGTTTGAGGTGGAAGCATCTACCAAAAATGGTTTATATTTTTGCAGGACATATTTGGTCACTGAATTAAATCATATAGTATTTGCATTTGGGCATTTAAATGCTATTAAATATTTCAAATGCTCAAATAATCCCAAACTAAAATGTTCCATGTTGGATATATTCTATACAGTGGGCATGTGCAGTTTGGTGATTTTTGAAAGTGCTTAGCTATTTTTAATAAAGCCCAGAACAAAATAACAGAATAGAAAAGGAAAATAAAAAGGAGAAAACCCACCTGGGTAACTTACCTGTAGCAGCAGCCCAGCTGCAGGCCCAGCCACCAGGGGCAGACTGTCTTCTCCCTCCTGCCAGGAGGAGAAGCAGCTGCGTGCCCGGCGCATAGCCGAGCCGCGCCAGCTCCTGCTTGCCACCTCAAGGCGTCTCGGCGCTTCCAACCGCGCCACGGAGACACCCAGAGCCTCCCCTCGTTCTCCCCTCTCTCTCTGGACCGCTCCCCCTCCTCTGGCTCTCTCTTCCCCTCTCTTCCCTATGAGCCCCGAGAGCACGCCGTCGCCGTAGCCGTGGCTATAGGCCACCACCCGCCCAACCAGCACGGCGAGGAGCCCCAACACGACGCCGTGGAGCTACACACTGACGCGGCGACCACGGGAGCCCTGCACGTCATCCCCGGCCTCATCTTCAACCTCCGGCCGCCGATGACCTCGCAGTCGATTCGCGGGCTCCAGCACTTCCCCGACCTCGTCGTCGACTCTGCTAGTCCCTACATGAGCCACTCTCCATTTTCCCCCTGGAATCCCCGTCGTTCCCCTCCCCTAGCTAGCTTCCCCACCTTGGCCGAGCGCCGCCGTCCGCCATTGCCGCCGTGTCGCCGCTGCAGTCCTCCCCGGACCAAACCAAGCATGTGCGCGAGCTCCTGGAGCTTCCCCAATGCTCTGGTGCTACTCCTCTCGCTTGCTAGCAAGCCACAGCCTCGCGCACGACCGAACCCGAGCTCCGGCCGCCGCGGAAATGCTCGCCGCCGTCAACTCCGGCCTTCCCAGCTGCTGCCGCCACCACCACTAGATGCGCGAGTCTCCCAGCTCTCTGTAGCCGAAAACCACGAGCAAAACGATGCTCTGTAGCGCCGTCCCGAGCAACGCCGGCGAGCCATCGCCACGGGATGTGGTCACCAGCGGCTGAACGCCGTTCGCTGACGTGGCACGGGTTAAGTAAGCACTAATCACACGCCCATGTCACTGACAGTGGGTCCCACAGGGTTAATTAACCGGCTAACAAAATACTTAGTATTAATTTAACAGGTTGGACCCCACCCATTAGCTTGATCTTGCCACGTCACCCGCTGACCGGCCCCACACGTCAGAGTTGACCTGCTGACGCGTCTGTTGACCCGGCCCCACCTGTCAGCCACACTAACCAGCCTTGGGTCACTGACCAGTGGACCCCACTGGTCAGGTTTGACCCGGGGCAGCCCTGTTGACTCTGCTGAGCTCAGGATGACGCCATGCTGACGTAATATTCCATTTCTGGAATTTAGTTTATTTTCTAAATAATCAGGGAAATTCCAGAAAATACCACAAACTTCAAAAATTCATAGAAAATCAACCGTAGCTCCAAATCAAATGAATTATATATGAAAAATGATCAGAAAAATCCAATCTATCCATCTATACCATTTTCATGCATGTTAGAACAAGTTATAGCTGCTGTATAGCACAAATCATATGAATGGCATTTAAATAATCACATGTGGAGTTTGAATTTGAACCTAGGGTTCAAACCAACTCCATTTAACTTGCTGCTAGTTGCATTAGCTCAAATCACAGCATATTGCCATGTCATGATCATGCATCATATTGTAGCATTGCATTGATTGTGTTCTTCCTCAGTTGCCGGTGTTGTCCCCTCTCGATAGACGTGGTTCCGACGATGAGTTCGATGACACCGATGAAGAGCTGTAATATCTTCAGAAGTGCCAGGCAAGCAAAACCCCCTTGTTCATTCCGATACAATCCCACTCTCTCGCTCCTGCTCTATTTTACTGCATTAGGACAACAACGATTCATCTGTTACTTGCTGCGGTAGCTGAACCCCTTTATCCTTTGCATGACCTGTCATTCCACAGTAAATAGATGAAACCCACTAGCATGAGTAGGAGTTGTTTGAGCCCTGTTGTGCCTACTCATTAATGCTTGTTTGTCATGCCTGCTACTGCTTAGAGTTGAGTCAGGTCTGATTCATCGGGGGTGAATCAGGTGTGTGTGAACATGTCCTACTGTGTGTGAGCTAAGTGTGTGAACACGATTTGGTAAAGGTAGCGGTGAGAGGCCATGTAGGAGTACATGGTGGGTTGTCTCATTGCAGCCGTCCTCAGGAACTGAGTTCTGTGTTTGTGATCCATGATTCAGCTACTACCACGCATTGGGCCCGAAACCAATGGACCCTCTCGGCTTCTTAATCACCCTTGTCCTCTGTCCAGGAGTTGCAAGTAGTTTCTGGTGTTTGTAGTATGCTAGAGGCCGTGCGCAGCGCTGACCGTAGGGGTGGGCTGTGATGCGGTAGGCACGTGGCCGGGTAAACCGGGCGCCCGTTTGGTGTCACGGAACCCTGTTCACATCGTTTGGGGCTGTGAGCGAAACTTCGGCCGGATCTCCTCATGGATGGAACCCGAATAGGCGATAAACCTGGACTAGGTACTTGAGTGTTTAGGTAGGTCGTGGCCGACACCCACGTTGGGCTTCCGCTTGAAGGTTGCCGAGTACATGTCGTGTAAACGGCGGTAAGTGGTGAGAGCGTGTGTGAAGAAGTACACCCCTGCAGGGTTAACATCATCTATTCGAATAGCCGTGTCCGCAGAAAAGGACTTCTGGGTTTCCTATATCAGTTCATAGACAAGTGAAAGTGGATACTCTAAAATACGCAAGATAAGCGTGAGTGCTATGGATGGCGTTCTCGTAGGGAGACGGGAGCGGATCCATAGTGGTGTATTGATATGGTGAATATGTGGACTCGTGTGCGCCACCTCAAAAGAGTTCCTTGCAGTCGTAGTTCAGGATAGCCACCGAGTCAAAGCTGGCTTGCTGCAGTTAAACTCCACCATCCCCTTTGTTGATAATGATGCATATGTAGTTAGTTCTGATGTAAGTCTTGCTGGGTACATTTGTACTCATGTTTGCCTATTTTATGTTTTTGCAGAGAGACTTCAGTCTCGCTAGTAGTTCCCCGTGGGCTTCGACGTTTAGCTTGTTACCTCAGCTACGATCTTGTGCCCTCGGCAGGATCTAGTAGATAGTCAGGCTTTCAAGCCTTTTTCATTTGTAGATGTCTGTACTCAGACATGTTAGCTTCCGCATGTGTTTGACTTGTATGCTCTGAATGTTGGGTCATGTGACCCATGTTTGTAATATCTCGCTCCTCGGAGCCTATTGAATAAATACTTAAGTCGTAGAGTCATGTTGTGATGCCATGTTGTATTTGCACATATCGAGCATATTGTGTGTATGTTATTGAAATGCTTGGTATGTGTAGGATCTGACTATCTAGTTGTTTTCCCTTAGTAGCCTCTCTTACCGGGAAATGTCTCCTAGTGTTTCCACCAAGCCATGGTAGCTTGCTACTGCTCCGGAACACTTAGGCTGGCCGGCATGTGTCCTTCTTCGTTCCTGTGTCTGTCCCTTCGGGGAAATGTCACGCGATGAATACCGGAGTCCTGTTAGCCCGCTACAGCCCGGTTCACCGGAGTCCTGCTAGCCCAGTGCTACAGCCTGGATTCACTCGCTGATGACCGACACGTTCGATGCTGGGTCATGGATGCCTGTCCCTGTAAGTCTGTGCCACTTTGGGTTTACAACTAGCCATGTCAGCCCGGGCTCCTTATCATATGGATGCTAGCGACACTATCATATACGTGTGCCAAAAGGCGCAAACGGTCCCGGGCAAAGGTAAGGCGACACCCGTGGGAATACCGTGCGTGAGGCCGCAAAGTGATATGAGGTGTTACAGGCTAGATCGATGTGACATTGAGTCGGGGTCCTGACACATGCGAGCCATGCCTCATGGGCAAGATGACCAAGACTCCGTTCTCCGGAACAATGGAGCGAGCAACCAACTTATTGGAAATCATACATACTGATGTGTGCGGTCCAATGAGCGTTGAGGCACGCAGAGGATATCGTTATGTTCTCACTCTCACTGATGACTTGAGTAGATATGGGTATGTCTACTTGATGAAACACAAGTCTGAGACATTTGAAAAGTTCAAGGAATTTCAGAATGAGGTAGAGAATCAACGTGACCGAAAGATAAAGTTCTTACGATCAGATCGTGGGGGTGAATATTTAAGTCACGAATTTGGTACGCACTTGAGGAACTGTGGAATCGTTTCACAACTCACGCCGCCTGGAACACCTCAGTGTAATGGTGTGTCCGAACATCGTAATCGCACTCTATTGGATATGGTGCGATCTATGATGTCACTTACCGATTTACCGCTATCATTTTGGGGATATGCTCTAGAGACAGCTACATTCACTTTAAATAGGGCACCGTCTAAATCCGTTGAGACGACACCGTATGAATTATGGTTTGGGAAGAAACCTAAGATGTTGTTTCTAAAAGTTTGGGGATGCGATGCTTATGTCAAGAAACTTCAACCTGAGAAGCTCGAACCCAAGTCGGAAAAATGCGTATTCATAGGATACCCTAAGGAAACCATAGGGTATACTTTCTACTTAAGATCCGAAGGCAAGATCTTTGTTGCCAAGAACGGGTCCTTTCTGGAGAAAGAGTTTCTCTCGAAAGAATTAAGTGGGAGGAAAGTAGAGCTTGATGAAGTACTACCTCTTGAAACGGTGAGTAGCACAACTCAGGAAAATGTTCCTGTGGTGCATGCACCGACAAGAGAGGAAGTTAATGATGATGATCAAGATACTTCGGATCAAGCTCCTACAGAACTTCGAAGGTTCACAAGGACACATTCCGCACCAGAGTGGTATGGCAATCCTGTCTTAGAAATGATGTTGTTGGACAACGGTGAACCTTCGAACTATGAAGAAGCGATGGCGGGCCCAGATTCCAACAAATGGCTTGAAGCCATGCAATCCGAGATAGGATCCATGTATGAAAACAAAGTGTGGACTTTGACAGACTTGCCCGATGATCGGCGAGCGATAGAAAACAAATGGATCTTTAAGAAGAATACGGACGCGGATGGTAATGTTATCATATATAAAGCTCGACTTGTTGCTAAGGGTTATCGACAAGTTCAAGGGATTGACTACGATGAGACATTCTCTCCCGTAGAGAAGCTGAAGTCCGTCCGAATCATGTTAGCAATTGCCGCATACTATGATTATGAGATATGGCAAATGGATGTCAAAACGGCTTTCCTTAATGGTCACCTTAAGGAAGAACTGTATATGATGCAGCCGGAAGGTTTTGTCGACCCTAAGAATGCTAACAAGGTATGCAAGCTCCAGCGCTCCATCTATGGGCTGGTGCAAGTGAGGGAGTCCTGGACTAGGGGGTGTCCGGACAGCCGGACTATCATCGTTCGCCGGACTCCAAGACTACGAAGATACAAGATTGAAGACTCCGTCCCGTGTCCGGATGGGACTTTCCTTGGCGTGGAAGGCAAGCTTGGTGATACGGATATGTAGATCTCCTACCATTGTAACCGACTCTGTGTAACCCTAGCCTCCTCCGGTGTCTATATAAACCGGAGGGCTTTAGTCCGTAGGACAGAACATACATTACAACAATCATACCATAGGCTAGCTTTAGGGTTTAGCCTCCTTGATCTCGTGGTAGATCCACTCTTGTACTACCCATATCATCAATATTAATCAAGCAGGACGTAGGGTTTTACCTCCATCGAGAGGGCCCGAACCTGGGTAAAACATCGTGTCCCTCGTCTCCTGTTACCATCCGGCTAGACGCACAGTTCGGGACCCCCTACCCGAGATCCGCCGGTTTTGACACCGACATTGGTGCTTTCATTGAGAGTTCCTCTGTGTCGTCACCGATAGACTCGATGGCATCTTCAACCAACAACGCTATCCAGGGTGAGACTTTTCTCCCCGGACAGATCTTCGTATTCGGCGGCTTCGCACTGCGGGCTAATTCGCTTGGCCATCTGGAGCAGATCGAAAGCTACGCCCCTGGCCGTCAGGTTAGATTCGGAAGTCTAAACTTCATGGCCGACGTCCGCGGAGACTTGATCTTCGACGGGCTCGAGCCACAGCCAAGCACGCCGCACTGTTACGATGGGCATGAACTAGCTCTGCCACCGAACAGTGCCTTGGTGTTCGCACTCGAATCCGCTTCGGCCCTTAGTCCGGAGCCGATCGCCCAGATCGAGGATCGGTGGATGGACGCCACCTCGGGGGCTTCAACTTCCACGGCGGTGGAGCCGAACACTAACCTTGTCCCTCGCGAAACTCGTGATTCCGAGGTGCTGGACTCCTTGCCGGACTCCGGACCTCCCCCGCCCCTACCAATCGAATCTGATTGGGCGCCGGTTATGGAATTCACCGCCACGGACATCTTGAAACACTCGCCCTTTGGCGACATCCTAAATTCGCTAAAGCATCTCTCACTATCAGGAGAGTCCTGGCTGGACTATGGCCAGGATGGTTGGGATACGGACGACGAAGAAATTCAGAGCCCACCCACCACCCACTTTGTAGCCGCTATCGACGATCTAACCGACATGCTAGACTATGACTCCGAATACATCGACGGTATGGACGACGATGCCGGAGACGAACAAGAACCAGCGCCTACAGGGCATGGGAGGACCACCTCATCATATACCCCAAAGGAGAGCGATAACAAGGACCAACGGGCCACGGCAGAAGATAACCCCGCCGACAAACAACCAAAACGGCGGCGCAGACACCGCCCTAAGTCCCGCCTCGACAACAACAACGCTCCTAAGGACCCCGCAATACAACAGGGCACACAAGTGGACGACGAACATGCAGATAAGCAACCGTCCGAACAGGACGAGTCAGATAATCAGTCCAGGCCCGGCGAAAACAACAGTCCGGACGACCTCATGCCGGACATGCCGCCGGAGAGTAAAAACCTTCGGAAAAGACTCGTCAACACTGCAAGAAGCTTGAAGAAGGAAAAACGGAAGCTCAAAACAGCGGAAGACACACTCAGAATGAGGTGGAGCAAAGCGCTCAAAACCGCGGATAAATACGGCAATGGCCACCAATCAAAGAGCTACCCGAAGCGCAAGCTGCTGCCAGAATTTGACGAGGAGGCCATAGAGCCCCCACAGTCAAAAAATAAAGAGGCTGCCTGGTTGGATAGACGGCCAGATGATAGGCCAAATTCTGAAAGCGGCGCCGCACATAAACCGACTAATGAACCTGGAAAGACAGATGGCCAGCCAGGTCCATTTACGGGCCAAAGAAGAAGGCCCTAGGAAGCAATGCAACACGTCAAGTGTCCGAAGATAGCGGCACACCCAAATACAGGGGCGCCGCACACCCACTATGTTTCACCAATGAGGTGCTGGACCATGAATTCCCAGCAGGATTTAAACCCATAAACATAGAGGCCTACGATGGAACAACAGACCCTGGAGTCTGGATAGAAGATTATATACTACACATACACATGGCCAGAGGAGATGATCTCCACGCCATAAAATACCTACCCCTCAAGCTCAAAGGGCCAGCCCGTCATTGGCTTAAAAGCCTCCCAGAAAACACTGTTGGAAGTTGGGAAGAGCTCGAGGATGCGTTTAGAGCAAATTTTCAAGGGACTTATGTCTGCCCTCCGGATGCAGATGATCTAAGTCATATAACTCAACAGCCTGGAGAGTCAGCGCGCAAATTCTAGAACAGGTTCCTCACCAAAAAGAACCAAATAGTCGACTGTCCGGACGCCGAAGCCTTAGCAGCTTTTAAACACAACGTCCGAGACGAATGGCTTGCCAGACACCTCGGCCAAGAGAAACCGAGGACAATGTCCGCGCTAACAACCCTCATGACCCACTTCTGTGCGGGAGAGGATAGCTGGCTAGCAAGATGCAGCACCAGCAACCCAAGTACATCCGAGATAAGAGATGGAAAAGGAAAATCACGGCGCAGAAAAGAGCAGCGCCGGAATAAAGAGAAAAGCCCAAAGAGCACGGCAGTCAACGCCGGATTCAAAAGCTCGCGGCCAAATAACAAAACACCGCCTCTTAAGGATGACAGCGACGAGCTATCCAACTTAAACAAGATTTTGGGTCGGATATGTCAAATCCACAGTACCCCCGGAAGGCCTGCAAACCACACCCATCGAGATTGTTGGGTTTTCAAACAGTCCGGCTGACTAAACGCCGAACACAAGGGGCTCGACGCGTCAAGTGAAGACGATAAACCCCACTAGCAGAGCACCAGAAAGCAAAAGACTTTCCCACAAGAGGTCAAAGCAGTAAACTCACTTCATGTGATAATACGGAAAAATAGTGCGGCACCCTCTAAAAAGAGCCTCGCACGGTCCAACCCAGCGGACCATAGAGATTGGATATCAAAACCAATCACTTTCGACCACCTGGATTATTCCAGAAGCGTTCGAAACGCAGGACAGACTGCCCTGATATTGGATCCTATAATCGACGGACTACAATTTACTCAAGTCCTGATGGACGGAGGCAGCGACTTAAACCTGCTGTATCCAAACACAATCTGCAAATTGGGGATAGACCCTACTAAAATTCGACACAGCCGCACTTCCTTCAAAGGAGTGACGCCAGGCCCTTACGCCAAGTGCACAGGCTCCCTATTACTAGAAGTTGTGTTCGGAACACCGAACAACTTTCGACGCGAAAAACTAATCTTTCATATCGTCCCATTTAAAAGTTGATATCAAGCACTCTTGGGACGAGAGGCTTTTGTCCGTTTCAACGCCATACCACATTACGCGTCTCTTACACTCAAGATGCCCGGTCCACATGGCATCATTTCAGTGCGAGGGTCACTTAAAGATCCCAGACACGGATAGACGAGTCTGGCATAAGTAGGCTAGGGGCTCCCTAGCCGCACATCCCTTCACAAGGGGCTGCGCGCACAAACAACAGCGAGTTCATACTGACCCCGCTTTACTTATTTATATTTCTTCTTTCACATATACTTTTTTCGCACGAGTTCTTTTCAAACTAAGTTCCTCTCTTTCTACAGATGAACAACGTGCACACCCGTCCAGGATAACGGCACAACGGAGACACAGGCGCAGACGTGCAGTAGGGACCCGTTGCGAGGATTCTTTTCAGATTAAGACCATGTGTAAACCTTTTTTACTGTCTCTTGTTGTTATTCTCCCTTGGTTTCTTCTTATAACCAAAGCGGAGCCTGACGTTTTGGCATCGGCCGCGTCAGAGGACCATGCCCGTACCTGGACACTAGGGGCTTAGGGCATCGTTCTGCCCATTATTATAAAAGACCGAACACCTTAGGGAGTGTTCGGCGTCTCGAGTTAGGCATTATATGCATCAGCTCCGAATCATGTCTTTGGTCAAATGTTGGGTTTGCCCGGCTCCTGTGTTTTGCTGCCTTACATTCCGTATCATCGGCTAACGCGGCACCAGGAGAACTACTGCGATTGTGCCCCAGTTCGGCTGGGCGAGCACCTCAGTAGAGAAAGCCGAAAAATGACTGTCATGATATAGCGAGAGACTGGTCAACCACTCGATCGACTACCGGAATGTTTAGAATTGCCCGCTTTGACGAAGGACCGTTTCCCGGTCAGGCACACACGCGCCCTGAACTCGGAGAAGCGCGGTGCCCCAAGGGGCTATATCGTAGCCCCACCCTCGAACTCCACTGGCTAAGTGAAAGTGATAAAGCATTATAGTCGGGATTGCCTCGTTTGCTACGCTACCACCTCCTTAACAGGACCGAGACGTCGGATTAAGTGTGAAAACGCGCTATTTTTGCGAACACCCCCGCACCTTGTGCGTGGGGGCTAAAGCCGAAGACTGCAATCTTTCAGGTTATACAAATGTATACGTAAACGGCCGCATAGGAGATATTTTACTACTTGGACGCACAAGTATAAAAAACAGTTATAGCATAATCATCGTTTTACAAGCTAAAACATTCATTTGAACGTGACATTTTTTGAGCACTGCGACTCTATTACACGAGCGCCACGGATAACTTCCCCAAAATAGTGCTCGGCGGGTAACCGACTTTCGTCCGAACCCTGGGCGGCAATAGCGGTGACATCCATCTCTGTCCAATGTGTCTTCACACGGGCAAGAGCCATCCGCGCGCCTTCGATGCAGGCCGACCGCTTCATCTCCTTGATATGCGGCACCGCTCCAAGAAATTGCTGCAATAAGCCGAAATAGCTCGTCGCCTTGGGCCTCTCTGGCCAGACATGAGCCATGATGTCAGTCATGGCAAGTCCGGACAATCTATTTAGCTCGGCCCATTCGGCCAACCGATCGGTCAACGGAAGTGAACGATCCGGACTATGGAATTGAGACCAAAATAGCTCTTCCGTCTTGTGATCCTTCTAGCTCCGAAAGTGCTCAACGGCATCAGCCGCACTTGCCGCTAAGTCCATATATGGATCCTCCGGACCCCACAGCTGGCCAAGTTGAGCATACTTTTGATCCGTAAACCAGCGACGCAACATAAAAGGCTTGCCAGCCACAATATCTCCGGCCTGGCGCAGCTCCTCCTTCATAGCCCGCATTGCAGAACGGGCATCCTTGGCCTCGGCGGTGGCCTTCCCCAGGTCTTCCCGCTCCGATAAGCGCTCCTTTTCAAGAGCCTCATTACGGTCGGCAGCATCTTTTAATTTCACGGCCAATTCGGCCATCTTTTCCCTGCTTAGGCAGTGTACAGCCTTTTCGGCTTTCAACTCCTCAGCCGCCCTCGAGGCAGCCGCATCACTCCTTCGGGCTTGCTCCTTAGCTTGAGCAAGTTCGGCCCGAAGGCTCTCCACAGCAGCAGCACCGTCTGTATCACAGCATATACATTATCAGAGGCGGGCTTTGATCCCTTAAATAAAGCGACTGTGGAGAACTCATTTACCTTGCGACTCGTCAAGTCGCCGGTTGACAAGTGCGATGTCCGCATCCGCCACGTCAAGTTGCCGCATTAACTCGGCAACTCCACTAGTCTGGCTAGCCCTCGGACTATCCGCCACCTGCATAGGAACGGCGACATTCATTACTTGCGGTTTTGATCCTTGGCACGCTGTCGCTTTCGACAACCTACCGAGTCTCAGGGGTTACTATCTATACAGGGCGCACTTTTATGTGCAAAACTGTCAAAAAAGGTGCGTCATTCTTGCGTACCTCAAATCCCGCCAGCAAACTCCTGGCGGCATTATGCAATCCGCTCTCGGCGGATGAAATCCTTCCAATCACCATACGCATCAAAGCGCGGTGATCTTCTGAGATGGACGCCCTCTCAAGCAGATTCTTCAGCTCTTCCGGCCAGATACTAGTGGGCGCCGAACTCTCCGGCCCCTCCGGACTCGGGGACACCCTCCGTGACGATACTTCAGGCTCGTCTGCCCTGTCCGGCGACGCAGCAGACGGAGGCGTTTCACTCTCCATCATCTCCGGACGAACATCCCCCGAAGACGAACTCATCTGAGAAGTCCGCAAATCCGAACTGCAAAGCAAAACTTCGGTTATCCATAGAAGCACAAATGGAGGTATTTTCTTATTAATGAACTCCCCTTTTCCTACTCACGGCT
Organism: Triticum timopheevii; assembly: GCA_963921465.1. Taxonomy (NCBI): domain Eukaryota; kingdom Viridiplantae; phylum Streptophyta; class Magnoliopsida; order Poales; family Poaceae; genus Triticum; species Triticum timopheevii. The sequence continues at coordinate 47,795,146 of OY997264.1, read as the reverse complement.
CGCTGGAGGGCTGATCCTTTAGAGACGATTGTACGTCCGGGTTCTCCCCGGACGCCGAACCCCCCCCGGTGAAGATCTCTTCCCCCGTTTAGGGGCTTTGGCCTCCGGATCTTCGGAGGCGGTCCTCTTCTCCCCCTGGATGGAGGGGTTTTTGATCCCCCCCTCTTCAGACGCCCCTTTGGGCGAAATAATAGCTCCTCTATTTTCCCCATCGCTCCCTTCTACGGGCGTGACCTCCAACATTCTGACCAGCACGGGCTCCAGTGCGGTCTCTGGGAGGGGAGCCGGACACCTTATCAGCTTCGATCGCGCTACCCGCTCCTGATGAAGAGTAATGGGTCAGGAGGCGAACTCTAGAAAAGCAGATAAACAGAACGTCCGGACTCTGAGCTATTTACCTGAGTACCCGGGCGATTGCAGCTTAGGCCTGCGTCCTCGGTCAATTCCGGACACACTACCTGCGGTCCGAAGAACAACTTGTACATCTCCACGGGTGTCGCACCCATGAAGTGTTGGAGAATTCGAGGTCCCTCCGGATTGAACTCCCATAACCGGAGAGGACGGCGTTTGCAGGGCAGAAGACGCCTGATTAGCATAACCTGCATCACCACCACCAGATCAATCTCCCTCGCCTGGAGGTCTCGAATCCGGCCCTGCAATGAGGGCACGTCTTCGGACGGCCCCCAATTGAGCCCTTGGTTGACCCACGACATCAGTCGGCGTGGAGGTCCCGGGCGGAATGAAGGCGGCGGCTTTTGCTTGCTGCCCTTCGGAGCAGTGATATAGAACCACTCCTGCTGCCACAGTCCGAGCTCCTCTTGGAAGGAGCCCTCGGGCCACGGGGCATCGGCCCTTCTGCTTATGGCCGCCCCGCCGCACTCCGCTTGACGCCCCCCGATCATCTTCGGCTCCACATTGAAGGTCTTCAGCCACAGGCCGAAGTGGGGAGTGACGCGGAGGAAGGCTTCGCAGACGATATTGAATGCGGAGATATGGAGGATGGACTCCGGAGCCAAGTCGTGAAAATCCAGCCCGTAGTAGAACATGAGCCCTCTCACGAAGGGGTCCGTCGGGAAGCCTAAACCCCGACGGAGGTGGGATACGAAGACAACATACTCACCGGGCTCGGGAGCGGGCACGGCCTGCCCTTGGGCAGGCAACCTGTGCGAAATCTCGTAGGACAGGTACTTGGCCTCACGCAGCTTTAACACGTCCTCCTCCGTGACGGAGGAGGGCATCCACCGACCTTGGAGGTCGGAGCCGGACATGGTTGAGAATCCGAAGCGCTCGAATCTAGGGCTCTGGGTGTTGGAACTGGGAGCAAGGAGGAGATTCGATGCGAGATTGAAGAAAAGAAACGAGCCTTGGTCCTCTTATAAAGGGGGAAAATACCAAGAGTCGTCTCCGTGACCGTTCGGGATTCACCTTCGATAGAGGAGGCGTGGCGACGGGAACGGTTGAGTTACCCATGCACGTGTTGATGAGAATCCCGGAATAAGGGGAACACGATCTCTGCTTCGACAGGACGTGCCAAGGAAACCGCCACGCTAAACGTGCTGAGGTGGTATAATAAAAAACGATTCAAATAAAGGCTTGGAAGCGGTGTGATGTCATGCCGCATAAAACGTCAGCAGATTGGACTAGTGTACATTTTATTCTCTCTACGGTGGAATGTGGAATTTATTTTGCAGAGCCGGACACTATCCTGGTGTTCATGATCTTCTCTGGATTATTCAAGGGAGGAACCCGCCTTGCAATGCCGAACATTATGCGCGCCGGACTTATCGTCATTGAAGCCTGGTTCAGGGGCTACTGAGGGAGTCCTGGACTAGGGGGTGTCCGGACAGCCGGACTATCATCGTCCGCCGGACTCCAAGACTACGAAGATACAAGATTGAAGACTCCGTCCCGTGTCCGGATGGGACTTTCCTTGGCGTGGAAGGCAAGCTTGGCGATACGGATATGTAGATCTCCTACCATTGTAACCGACTCTGTGTAACCCTAGCCTCCTCCGGTGTCTATATAAACTGGAGGGCTTTAGTCCGTAGGACAGAACATACATTACAAGGCTAGCTTTAGGGTTTAGCCTCCTTGATCTCGTGGTAGATCCACTCTTGTACTACCCATATCATCAATATTAATCAAGCAGGACGTAGGGTTTTACCTCCATCGAGAGGGCCCGAACCTGGGTAAAACATCATGTCCCTCGTCTCTTGTTACCATCCGCCTAGACGCATAGTTCGGGACCCCCCACCCGAGATCCGCCGGTTTTGACACCGACAGCAAGCATTTCGGAGTTGGAGCATTCGTTTTAATGAGATGATTAAAGAGTTTGGGTTTATGCAGACTTATGGAGAAGCCTGCGTTTACAAGAAAGTGAGTGGGAGCTCTGTAGCATTTCTCATATTATATGTGGATGACATACTTTTGATGGGAAATGATGTAGAACTTTTGGACAGCATAAAGGCCTACTTGAATAAGTGTTTTTCAATGAAGGACCTTGGAGAAGCTGCTTACATATTAGGCATCAAAATCTATAGAGATAGATCAAGACGCCTCATAGGTCTTTCACAAAGCACATACCTTGATAAGATATTGAAGAAGTTCAATATGGATCAGTCCAAGAAAGGGTTCTTGCCTATATTGCAAGGTGTGAGATTGAGCTCGGCTCAATGCCCGACCACGGAAGAAGATAAAGAAGAGATGAGTGTCATCCCCTATGCCTGAGCCATAGGGTCTATCATGTATGCCATGACCTGTACCAGACATGATATAAACCTTGCCGTAAGTTTGGTAGGAAGGTACCAAAGTAATCCCGGCAAGGAACACTGGACAGCGGTCAAGAACATCATTAAGTACCTGAAAAGAACTAAGGACATGTTTCTCGTATATGGAGGTGACGAAGAGCTTGTCGTAAAGGGTTATGTCGATGCTAGCTTCGACACAGATCTGGATGACTCTAAGTCACAAACCGGATACGTGTATATTTTGAATGGTGGGGCAGTAAGCTGGTGCAGTTGCAAGAAGAGCATCGTGGCGGGATCTACATGTGAAGCGGAGTACATGGCAGCCTCGGAGGCAGCGCATGAAGCTATCTGGGTGAAGGAGTTCATCACCGACCTAGGAGTCATAGCCAATGCGTCGGGGCCAATCGCACTCTTCTGTGGCAACACTGGAGCTATTGCACTTGCCAAGGAGCCCAGGTTTCACAAGAAGACCAGGCACATCAAGCGTCGCTTCAACTCCATACGTGAAAATGTTCAAGATGGAGACATAGATATTTATAAAGTTCATACGGACCTGAATGTAGCAGATCCGCTGACTAAACCTCTCCCTAGGGCAAAACATGATCAACACCAGAATGCAATGGGTGTTCGATTCATCACAATGTAACTAGAATATTGACTCTAGTGCAAGTGGGAGACTGTTGGAAAAATGCCCTAGAGGCAATAATAAAATGGTTATTATTATATTTCTTTGTTCATGATAATTGTCTATTATTCAAGCTATAATTGTGTTATCCGGAAATCGTAATACACGTGTCAATACATAGACCACAACAAGTCCCTAGTGAGCCTCTAGTTGACTAGCTCGTTGATCAACAGATAGTCATGGTTTCCTAACTATGGGCATTGGATGTCATTGATAACGGGATCACATCATTAGGAGAATGATGTGATGGACAAGACCCAATTCTAAGCATAGCTCAAAGATCGTGTAGTTCGCTTAGCTAGAGCTTTTCCAATTGTCGAGTATCATTTCCTTAGACCATGAGATTGTGCAACTCCCGGATACCGTAGGAGTGCTTTGAGTGTGCCAAACGTCACAACGTAACTAGGTGACTATAAAGGTACACTAAGGGTATCTCCGAAAGTGTCTGTTGGGTTGGCACGAATCGAGACTGGGATTTGTCACTCCGTATGACAGAGAGGTATCTCTGGGCCCACTCGGTAATGCATCATCATAATGAGCTCAATGTGACCAAGTGTCTGGTCACGGGATCATGCATTACGGTACGAGTAAAGTGACTTGCCGGTAACGAGACTAAACAAGGTATTGGGATACCGACGATCGAGTCTCGGGCAAGTAACGTACCGATTGACAAAGGGAATTGAATATGGGGTCAATTGAATCCACGACATCGTGGTTCATCCGATGAGATCACCGAGGAGTATGTGGGAGCCAACATGGGTATCCAGATCCCGCTGTTGGTTATTGACCGGAGAGGCGTCTCGGTCGTGTCTGCATATCTCCCGAACCCGTAGGGTCTACACACTTAAGGTTCGGTGACGCTAGGGTTGTAGAGATATTAGTATGCAGCAAACCAAAAGTTGTTCGGAGTCCCGGATGAGATCCCGGACGTCATGAGGAGTTCCGGAATGGTCCGGAGGTAAAGAATTATATATAGGGAGTGTTGTTTCAGCCATCGGGAGAGTTTTGGGGGTCACCGGTATTGTACCGGGACCACCGGAAGGGTCCAGAGGGTCCACCGGGTGGGGCCACCTATTCCGGAGGGCCCCGTGGGCTGAAGTGGGGAGGGAACCATCCCCTGGTGGGCTGGTGCGCCCCCCCCCTTTGGGCCCCCCTGTGCCTAGGGATGGGAACCCTAGGGGAGGGGGCGCCTCCACTTGCCTTGGGGGGCAAGTCTCCCCCCTTGGCCGCCGCCCCCCTGGAGATCCCATCTCCAGGGCCGGTGCCCCCCTGGGGACCCTATATAAAGAGGCGGGAGGGAGGGCAACCGCACCCTTGCCCCTGGCGCCTCCCTTCCCCCTTGCTACACCTCTCCCTCCCGCAGACGCTTGGCGAAGCCCTGCCGGATCCCTGCTGCATCCACCACCACGCCGTCGTGCTGCTGGATCTTCATCAACCTCTCCTTCCCCCTTGCTGGATCAAGAAGGAGGAGACATCACGCTGACCGTACGTGTGTTGAATGCGGAGGTGCCGTCCGTTCGGCGCTAGGATCTTCGTTGATTTGGATCATGACGTGTACGACTCCCTCAACCCCGTTCTCTTGAACGCTTCCGCTCACAATCTACAAGGGTATGTAGATGCACTCCTCTCTCTCGTTGCTGGATGAACTCATAGATTGATCTTGGTGAACGTAGGAAATTTTTTATTTTATGCAACGTTCCCGAACATAAGGTTGGTTTCCCTTCTGTTGAGGACTTGCAGCGACTTCTGAGTTTTGGGTTGTGCAGAGTGCTTGGCACTGAGTGCATCCTCAAGTTTCATGAGTGGAAAAAGGTAAAGCCACAGGGCAAGCCTCTTACTCAGGTCTGGCTTCGCTTCTCGGGGGTCCCTTCGAAGCCATTGCAGGATGCTCGGGTCGCTGCTAGCTTGGGAATATTGGTCGGGAAAACAGAGAGAGTGGATATGGCTTTTACCCGAGCTCACGGGGTAGCCCGATTGTGGGTGAGTGTCCTGGATATTGACTTCGTGCCAGATGTGGTTAAGTGGACTTATTGTTGGGGAACATAGTAATTTCAAAAAAATTCCTACACACACGGAAGATCATGGTGATGGCATAGCAACGAGAGGGGAGAGTGTTGTCCACGTACCCTCATAGACCGTAAGCGGAAGCGTTAGCACAACGCGGTTGATGTAGTCGTACGTCTTCACGATCCGACCGATCCAAGCACCGAACGTACGGCACCTCCGAGTTCAGCACACGTTCAGCTCGATGATGACCTCCGGGCTCCGATCCAGCAAAGCTCCAGAGATGACTTCCGTCAGCACGACAGCGTGGTGACGATGATGATGTTCTACCGGCACAGGGCTTCGCCTAAACTCCGCAACGATATGACCGAGGTGGAATATGGTGGAGGGGGCACCGCACATGGCTAAGGAACGATCCGTAGATCAACTTGTGTGTCTATGGGGTGCCCCCCTACCCCCGTATATAAACAAGCAAGGGGGGAGGCCGGCCGGCCCAAGGGGGGCGCGCCAGGGAGGAGGAATCCTCCTCCTAGTAGGAGTAGGACTCCTCCTTTCCTACTCCTACTAGGAGGAGGAAGGAAGGGGGAGAGGGGGAAGGAAAGGGGGGCCACCGCCCCCCTCCTAGGCCAATTCGGACCAGAGGGGGGAGGGGGCGCGCGGCCCATGCTGGCTGCCCCTCTCTCCTTTCCCCTAAGGCCCATAAGGCCCATTACTCTCCCGGGGGGGTTCCGGTAACCCTCCGGCACTTCGGTTTTCTCCGAAATCACCCGGAACACTTCCGGTGTCCGAATATAGTCGTCCAATATATCAATATTTATGTCTTGACCATTTCGAGACTCCTCGTCGCGTCCGTGATCACATCCGGGACTCCGAACAAACTTCGGTACATCAAAACTTATAAACTCATAATAAAACTGTCATCGTAACGTTAAGCGTGCGGACCCTATGGGTTCGAGAACTATGTAGACATGACCTAGAACTATTCTCGGTCAATAACCAATAGCAGGACCTGGATGCCCATATTGGTTCCTACATATTCTACGAAGATCTTTATCGGTCAAACCGCATAACAACATACGTTGTTCCCTTTGTCATCGGTATGTTACTTGCCCGAGATTCGATCGTCCGTATCCAATACCTAGTTCAATCTCGTTACCGGCAAGTCTCTTTACTCGTTACGTAATGCATCATCCTGTAACCAACTCATTGGTCACATTGCTTGCAAGGCTTATAGTGATGTGCATTACCGAGAGGGCCCAGAGATACCTCTCCGACAATTGGAGTGACAAAACCTAATCTCGAAATACGCCAACTCAACATGTACCTTCGGAGACACCTGTAGTACTCCTTTATAATCACCCAGTTACGTTGTGACGTTTGGTAGTACCCAAAGTGTTCCTCCGGTAAACGGGAGTTGCATAATTCTCATAGTTACAGGAACATGCATAAGTCATGAAGAAAGCAATAGCAATATACTAAACGATCAAGTGCTAGGCTAACGGTATGGATCATGTCAATCACATCATTCTCCTAATGATGTGATCCCATTAATAAAATGACAACACATGTCTATGGTTAGGAAACATAACCATCTTTGATTAATGAACTAGTTAAGTAGAGGCATACTAGTGACTATATGTTTGTCTATGTATTCACACATGTATCATGTTTCCGGTTAATACAATTCTAGCATGAATAATAAACATTTATCATGATATGAGGAAATAAATAATAACTTTATTATTGCCTCTAGGGCATATTTCCTTCACTTATAGGGGCCAGATCTACAACCTCGAGATTGAGTTTGAGGATACCGAGCTTTTTGCTAAGGCTCTGGCTGGGACTGATGTGGATATGCACAATAAGGATGATGGTTCAGGCTCCAAGGAGGCATGAGTGGACGATGTTGGGCGACAGTTGTCCAATGGCTCGGGCTCCGCCTCACAGAAGTCCGGGGACGGGGCGGCCCCATCTTCTACAGTGCCGATGAACACTCTTAGATTTGCGTCGTTTGAGCCAGCTTCTGCCCCTCCCAGACTTTGGAGCGAGCGGGTGGAGTGTGATGATGTGCTAGAGCGCACGCTGCCTACCCTGGATTTTGCTGCTGCTACTGACGGATCTGTGGATTGGTGCTTCGATGCGATTGTCACAGAGACTACTTCGGTCGATGGGGGGGAGGAGGATCTTGGGCAGGTGGCCCCTCGTTCTCCCACTCTGGCCGTTGTTTCTCCTCGGGTGAGGGTTCTGACGGTGCCGGCTGCGGCAATGGGAGGGGGTCCCGGGCAGGTGGCCTCGGCCCCTTCCTCTCCTGTGGTGGCCAAAGTGGCCACCTCTATGGCTTCTGCGGGTTCCGGGAGCGTGCCGACGTTCAGTGAGAGGCAGGTGCTGATCCAGGCAACGCCCGACGTGAGGCCCGCGTATCCCTTCTACCAGAGGGCCGAGACGGGTGGGAAGTGTGGGCAGGCGACCCACGCACTCACCCCACCCAGCGCGCCTTTGGTGGGGGCGCCCCTTGTTGCGGCCCAGGACACCGGATGTCAGCTAACATCGATGGGGGCGAGGGGGTCCTCACTGATGAGTGGTGCTGCCCCGCTGTCTGTTGGGGGTGGGGCTGGAGGCCGTACCCCAAACATGGCTACTCGGGGGGAGATCATCGCTTTTGGAGGGATTCCAGATCCTGTTTCTAAGGGGTGACGAATGAGCTGCCGCCTCCAGGATTAGCCAGAGGTTGATGACATACAGCTGCGGTGCACTATGCGGGCGGCCAAACTTCGTGACCTTGAGGTCACTACTGGTATGTCGGTTAATACTTCCAATTCCATTCTACATTTTACCAATGATGAGATTATTCATAATGCAAATCAGTCAGGAGTTTCACTTGGTAGTAATGTTAGTGAAATTTCAAATTCCGTAAACGATATCCTGGATCTTGAAGCCGAGCGCGCTTTAGAAATGATTCGAAACGTAGCAGCGGTCAAACCCAGGAATGATTTTGACATAGATGCGTTGGGAGTTAGGGTTCTCGATAACTTTTGTGCGGATCTTGTACCATCCCTTCCTGAGACAGAAGAAGAGGATGGTCCTATCGACCCTGAGGTAGTTAGGTCCACGGAGCCCGGTTGTGAGGACCAGGTGGAGGATCAAAAAAAAGCCTAAACGCAAGTGGAAGCGGAATATTTTTCCCGCTTCGGCGGTGCGTAGAAGTGCTAGGATCCGTACTACTAAAAAATTTCATGATGAAATATGAGAGGAATCTTTTGGAATAGTAGAGGTCTGAAAGACTTGGCTAAAAGAAGGTTTCTTGCGGATGCCTCTATCGAACATAGGTTGGGTTTTATCGCCCTCTCGGAAGCTGGTAGAGACAATTTCTCTCCCCAGTTTCTAAGTACTTTATCAGGAGGTGTTGATTTTGATTGGCACTGCCTACCTCCGAGAGGAAGATCAGGTGGGATCTTACTTGGGGTTAGATGCAAGTCGCTGGTAGTCCGAAGCATGGTCATGGGAGACTTCGCAGTTAAATTTCGGGTCCGATCAAAGGCCGATGGGTTTAATTGGGCACTGGTGGCGGTATATAGTGCCGCGCAGCCCGAACTCAAACCAGAGTTTTTGGCAGATCTGGTCCAAATTTGCGGCTCTGAGCAGCTTCCAATCTTGGTTGGGGGTGACTTTAACATTATTAGAAGGAGAGAGGAAAAGAACAATGATAACTTTGACGGCAGGTGGTAGTTTATGTTTAATACCATTATTGAAATCTTGGATCTAAGAGAGATATAGCTTTCGGGTAGAAAATTCACTTGGGCTAATACCTTGCCAAACCCGACGTTTGAGAAGCTGGATCGAGTCCTTGCGAGCGTCGAATGGGAGCAGAAATTTCCCCTGGTAACAGTCCAAGCGTTATCGCTCGGAATCTCTGACCACACCCCCTTACTGGTTGACTCTGGTGAGGCAACACATATGGGGAACAAAAATACTTTTTCTTTCGAATTGGCGTGGTTCAAAAGAGAAGGCTTCTTGGATCTGATAGCCAGGGAATGGGCTAAAGATGTAGGAGGTAGAACTTCCGTTGAGCGATGGCAGAATAAGATAAGGCACTTGAGAAGCTTCTTACGTGGGTGGGCTAAGCATCTTAGTGGGATTTATAAGACTAAAAAGGAAAGGCTCCTTACACTTATTCAGTCCCTAGATTTTAAAGCCGAGTCCACAATTCTAGATACCACGAAGCTTCATGCTAAACTAGACGCGGAGATGAGATTGAAAGAACTCCTGCGAGAGGAGGAATTAAAGTGGGCACTACAGGCTAAGTTTCACAAAGTGGTCCAGGGGGGACGCTAACACTCAATTCTTTCACATGATCGCTAATAGTAAGCACAGAAAGAAAAGAATCTTTCAGGTTGAGCAAGACGAAGGAACAATTTTAGGACAGGAAAACCTAAAATTATACATAACTGAATATTACAAGCAGCAGTTTGGGCCTCCGGAGGATAGTTGTGTATCCTTGGATGAGTCGAGGATTGAGGATGTTCCTCAACTTGCTGCGGATGAGAATGATATTTTGACCGCCCCATTTTCGGAGAAAGAGGTGTCTGAACCTATTTCGCAGATGAAGAATAATAAGGCTCCAGAGCCGGATGGCTTTCTTGCGGAGTTTTATAAAAAGTGTTGGCATATTATAAAAGGGGATTTGATACCGAAGTTTCATGATTTTTCTCTGGACAGCTTCGGTTGTTTCACCTGAATTTTGGAACGATAACTTTGCTTCCTAAGAAAACAGAGGCTATGAGAATTGACCAGTTCAGGACGATCTGTCTTCTTAACATTAGTTTCAATTTTTTTACCAAGGTACGGACTAATAGGCTCACGCAGATTGCGCATTCTGTGGTGCAACCTTCCCAAACTGCTTTCATGCCGGACAGAAACATCATAGAAGGGGTTGTGGTCCTTCATGAAACGCTTCATGAAATCCACACGAAAAAATTAGACGGGGTTGTATTCAAAGTGGATTTTGAGAAAGCGTACGATAAAGTCAAATGGCCATTTCTTCAATAGGCCTTGCGAATGAAAGGTTTTGATCAAGCCTGGCGACACCAGGTAGAATCTTTCACGCAAAAAGAGAGTGCTGGAATTAAAGTGAATGACGACATAGGTCACTATTTCCAGACACATAAAGGCCTGAGACAAGGAGATCCGATGTCTCCTATTTTGTTCAACATTGTAGTCGATATGTTGGCGATTCTAATAGGAAGGGCTAAGGAGGCTGGTCAAGTAGGTGGCCTGGTGCCTCATCTAGTTGATGGAGGTGTGTCTATCCTATAGTATGCTGCTGATACTATCATTTTTATGGAGCATGACTTGGCAAAAGTGAGAAACATGAAGCTGGTGTTATGCTTATTCGAACAATTGACTGGGTTAAAGATTAACTTTCATAAGAGCGAACTGTTCAATTTTGGAAGAGCCAATGAGGAACAAGAAGCTTACAGGCAATTGTTTGGGTGCGAATTGGGGGCTTTACCTTTTACATATTTGGGTATTCCAATTCACCATCATAAGCTGACAAACGGAATATGGAAATGCATTGAGGATCGATTTGAGAAGAAACAGAGCTGCTGGAAGGGCAAGATGATTTCATACGAAGGCCGATTAATCCTTATTAACTCGGTTCTTACGAGTATGTCAATGTTTCTCCTATCCTTTTTTGAGATTCCAGTTGGAGTTAAGAAAAGGTTGGATTTCTATCGATCCCGATTTTTCTGGTAGAGTGATGAACTAAAGCAAAAATACAGACTAGCCAAATGGGACATTATTTGTAGACCAAAAGGCCAAGGGGGTCTTGGCATTGAAAATCTTGAAGTCAAGAACAGATGCCTTCTCAGTAAGTGGTTGTATAAGTTATCTGTAGAAACGGAGGCGACATAGACGCAGATTCTCCATAGTAAGTACCTTCGGTCCAAAACTTTGTTCCAGGTGACAGTGAGGCCGATGGATTCGCCTCTGGAAAGGACTGATGAGAGTTAAATCAGTTTTTTTCAATAGGACAAAGTTTATAGTCGGAAATGGTACCATCACAATATTCTGGGAGGATACTTGGCTAGGGGAAACACCCCTCGCGCTTCAATATCTGTCCCTGTATCGCATTGTTCAACGACGAGATGATTCCGTTACATCAGTGCTTCAGTCCATCCCTCTCAATATTCACTTTAGGAGAACGCTTGCCGGAAACCGGTGGGAAACCTGGATCCATCTTGTGAGTAGACTGATGGAGGTTCAGCTTTCTCAACGGCCCGATCAGTTGCGCTGGAAGCTTACTAGGACTAGAGAGTTTACGGTTAAATCCATGTATATGGATGTTATTAATTCTAACTCCATTCCTAGTTCCAAACATGTTATGGAAAGTCAACGTACCTTTGAAAGTTAAAGTGTTTATGTGGTTTGTGCATAAACAAGTCATTTTAACTAAGGACAACCTGGCAAAGCGCAACTGGACAGGACCTACAAGATGTAGTTTTTGTAATATGGATGAATCCATCAAACACCTCCTTCTTGACTGCCCGTTGGCAAAAACATTATGGCGGTCGGTTCACATAGCGTTTAACATTACTCCTCTGAATTCTGTTAGCACGTTATTTGGGGTGTGGCTTAACGGGATAGATCCCGAAACAGCGAGACACATTCACGTAGGAGTATGTGCTTTATTGTGGGTACTTTGGAACTGCAGAAATGATGGTTTTTAACAGAACAACAAATATTCATTTTTGCAGTTTATCTTCTGAGCCACTGCGTTGATCCGTATGTGGTCGCTACTCACTCTAACGGAGGCCAGGGAGGGTTTGGTTACTGGATCTATCCGGTGGGAGATGGTAGCTCGGGCTATTTTCAACCGGTTTGGATGGCGGTCATGTAATAGGATAGGCAATTAGTTTTCCTATCTTTCTTTCGCCAGCCGGTTGTGGCTTTATGTCTGCTTGCTTTGTTATGCTCTCTGTGAGCTTTTTTTCCTTCCGTTGAGACTGTAAGACCTTTGTTGAACCTATTTGCTTATTTATTTAAGTTGGTCGTATGCATCTTTTTGATGCAGAGGCCGGGGAGTCCCCCCTTTTCGAAAAAAAGATATTTTGTTATTGGGTACTATTAAATAAAATGAGCATGGAGAGCATGAGAGAATCTCCAACAGCTGCCCAACGCGCCACGTGCTAAAAACTACTTTGTCGTGCATCCATCGCCTGGTTTGGCGCGGCGGACAGCGCTGGCTCCAGCAGCCGCGCTAAAATACAGCGCACACGTAGCTCCAGCAGCGCGCGCGACTCTTGCACAAACAACATATGCATTCCGAACACAAGCAAAAAGATCAAACACAAACAAAATAAATCAAAGATAAATAGTTCAATTTCCTTATTACAACTCAAACAAATAGTTTATTGTTCAATACAACAATTAGTTCAATAATACAACAAATAATTCAACAATCGACATCAAACGCATAAATCATGATGCTCATTGTTGGCCATTCCAAGCCGACCACTCCTCAGTGAGATCCTTCTGAAGATCATCATGCGCTGCGGAACGTCGAATGGCATGATAGGAGGCAACAAAACGGGCCACCCTTTCAGCCCTCCGTCGCACTCGCACGGAATGTCCCAAGAGCTCATACTGAGAGTAGTCTACATCTTGGCCACGCTCATTCTTAATGATCATGTTGTGCATGATCACACAAGCGTGCATGATATACCAAAGCATTTTTTGATCCTAAAATCTAGCCGGTCCTCTCACAATAGCAAATTGGGCTTGCAAAATCCCAAAAGCTCTCTCCATATCTTTTCTAGCCACCGCCTGAGCATTGTGAAAATCAAGATTTTTCTTACCTTCCAGTTTTTCCAATGGCTCCACAAATGTTTGCCGCTTTCGGTAGATGCCATCCGCAAGATAGTAGCCATAGTTGTATGTACGGCCATTCGCTACAAATTGCACCGGTGGCAAATCATCATTTGCAATCTTATTCATCAATGGTGACCGGTTGACAACGTTGATGTCATTCAAAGATCCAGGCATTCCAAAGAAAGCATGCCAAATCCAAGTCTCTTGATCGGCCACCGCTTCAAGGATTATAGTGGAATCCTTTTTTTGGCCGTGGAATTGCCCATGTCATACCTTTGGACAATTCTTCCAACTCCAATGCATGCAATCTATTAAGCCAAGCATACCTGGGAAGCCGCGAGATTTGTTCATCTCCAATAGCCTTGTGGCGTCTTCAGCATTGGGAGATCTCAAATACTCCTGGCCAAACACTTGGATAATTCCGACTGCGAAGCGCTTGACACACATGATGGCTTGGCTCTCATCCATAGCCAAGTGATCATCAACTAGATCAGCCGGGATACCGTATGCCAACATACGCAAAGCGGTTGTCACCTTCTGAAAGGTGCTATGCCCGAGCTCTCCGGCGGCATTCGTCCTTTGCTAAAAAAATCGGCCATGGCTCGCTAGTTTCTCTGCAATGCGCCTGAACAATTCGATGCTCATCCTAAACCGGCGACGAAAGTACGACTCGGGGTATATGGGATTCTCAGCAAAATAATGTCTGATCAATCTGTTGTGGGCATCGATCCTATCCCTCCAAATTTTCTGCCGACCCATAACCGAACCACCGTGCTTTGGTTTTTTATTGATGTGCATAGCTAGGATCATTGCAAGATCCTCCTCTTCCATATCAAATTCTTCTTCGGAAGAATCATACGACGAACTCATCTACAATGTTCAATACTAGGCTATAAAAACTACAATCAACATGCACCAAATTCATGAAGTTTGAGCAATACATACCTTGCATGCGTTTTGTCGAACACCTTGCGGGCGCCGAGCGGCAGCGAGCGCCCGGGCGCTGTTCGTCAGAGGACTGCCGCGCGCGAGGGGCGGCGGTGACTAGAGGGAGATGGAGGAAGCCGCCGCGGCGCGGGGATAGTGCGGGGAAGCGCCGGAACGATCGCCGGATGGCGCGGGCGGCGGCGGCTGGATGGGGTGGGTGGAGTTGCGAGCGAGCGCTCGAGAGTCCAGCGCGCGGGAGCGGGCGTAGCCAATAAGCGGCGCGCGATGGCGTTCCGGCCCGCGCTAAACTAGATATGCCGCGCGCGTGGTTTTGCGCCTCCGCTGGAGCGCCCGGGGCAGTAGCACACACGTAAAAAACACTGATTTTTTAGCGCGGCACTTATATAGCGCGGCTGTTGGAGATGCTCTGAAGGAATGCAAAATATTGCATGGTACTGCTCCGAAATGTGCACGCGATTTTGGGACTGAATTCAAACTACTGTCACCACTCACACCACAAACAACCTCATATACGTCGAGGTTCTGGGTATATCAAAATCTACACAACACACCTATCGGTACAGGACAGTACAAAAGAGAGAACCTAAGTCATTTTCATCTTGTTGCTCTCACAGCTCACAAGTTAGACTACCTGTTGCTGTTGGCATTGCATTAATACTTGCTCCTCCTCCTCCTCCTTGAGCCATTTCATCCTTGTATTTTGGATGAAATCCTCAAACTTCCGGTTGAGCTCGTCCATCTCTGCTTCTCCAGCTCCCCCTGATCTACTCCACGGCAGGTTGGCTCCTCGACGATGACAACCCTCTCCAAATCCAAGGTCACTTTGTCTCCCTCGAGCCCAGCCGATTCCGGTGGCGACAACACCGGCACTTCTTCTCGCTTCCCTTGCTCTCCCGAACAACTGGCGGGCGCACCTTCGGTGTTGCTACTGCAGCAAAGGCTCCCTGTATAAGAAGCACATGGCGGCAATTCAGAAGCCGTGACGACGTCGTCACTCGTGGACGTGGTGGCCATGCTGGAGACGCTGGGGAAGCAGCAGCGGCAATCGGCGGCGAGGAAGAGGGAGATGGCGTTGGAAAGGACGAACAAGGCCGCAGGGCGAGCTGATAGGGCGGCGCCGGAAGGGAGAGAGGAAGACGAAGACCGGGCAGCGGCAGCGCCGCCCAAGAAGGACGACGAGAAGAGGGAGAGGAAAGCAACGGCGGCGAGCACGAAGGCGGCCTGCGAGACACTGGCACTAGACATTGTGTATGTGTGAGAGAGTACACTAGTTCAGACTTCAGAGGCGCCGTTGCTCTGGTCATGATGGGAGTCAGGTGTACTTACGTTATTTATACTTCTGGACCCTTCGTATAAGCCGTGAAGCAATGATACTCGTACTAACATGTTTGTTGGGTGGTTTCCTTGATGGGATCCAAACACTAACACAAAACAGAGTGCAGTTTCAGATGCTTGTAGGGTGCACTTTCCTTGCAATTGTTTAAGCAGCGTCGCCACCCCTAACTAAAGCCTTGTAATCTCCTAGGATAGAGTATTGCCAGGAAATGACATGGAACTCGCTCATGCTTAGCTAGCTGCGTGGCTGATGCCTCCTATACGAAGTAAAGTAATGGGTAACTAATACAAGTGCAAAACTGCTGACCACACGTCTCGTAGATGCACTTAATTTCACAATTGACAGCGACGTTCTGAAACTCAATCAGTAACTCTTGTGTTTACACGGTTACTCTTTTAGTTCAGTTCAACGCAGAACTTGCAAGCCACCCCCGCAGGTCTTGTACATTTGCACAGTTGACAGTGATGTTCCTACGATCTACTCCCTTGAGCGGTTGAGGCCTTCCAAGTGAGCTATGACGGGGCAGGGGCAGGGCCAGGAAAGTGCAGGGAACATTCAGTTAAACCAATCAGCAGGTGCAGCTGAGCAAATACCTAGTAGTCGGTACTTCGTAGAGTAGATTGCTGGGAAGTGGAAACAAACCAACGGCTGTGTGATGGAAATCATGCAGCGCAGGTGCTGCGGCACCATCACCATGCGTCCATGCGGATCCCTCATGAGTCAGTATTATTGCTACCTTAATCCCTCCGGTCACCCAACGCCTCGCTAAAAGCCTTTGCACTTTTGGAGGGCTCAGTTTGTGTTTGATTTTGGCAGCCTCTGCAGGAGGCGACGCGTGGTGTGGTGCTAGATCGGCCGCGGACGCGATTGCGTGCCCGAGACAGGCAGTACCTGAGAAGAACAAGTTTAATCGTGGGCATAAGATCCGTACGCTGGAGTCTGGATGTGTGCAAGGGAGGGCAATCCGACAGCCCATGATCCGTGTCTTGTCCAGTATTTTCTTTCTTTAATAAATGACGTTCTTACAAAGGGCGGTACTTTGCGCCGGCGCCGGCCGAAATTTTCGGCCGGTTGGCCCCCAGCCGCACGATGCGCGCGTCCCAGACAACACGATTCCACCCTCGCCCCCGGCAAGCACGTCTCCTTCCTCGCGATAGTTCCCCCGGCCCTCCTGCTTCCTCCCCCAACGGCCGCCAACCAGCAATGACTCCGCGCTTGCCCTTGTGCCGCGCGTGCTCTCCGGCCGCCCGCGCCGCTGCGCTCCCGTCGCCATCGGGTTGTCGCAGCTTCCTCGCCGGGCATTTCTATCTTCCTTGATGGGCAGTTCCAGCACCGTCGGGTGGTGACTGTTGGCGCCGCCTCCTCCCGGCGCCGATCTTTTTCTACCTCGAGCTGCCTCGAACACGCACACACACCTCACCTGGAGACTACTAGCTTTGCTTATATCTCCCGGTGAGAGCACAGGCGCTACATCTTTTTCCTTAGCCCTCTCGGCTTCACTTCATTCAATCAATGCAATACTTATATACATCAGCTAGCACGGCCAGGAGCCAACTCCATGATCCGTTTCCTATGCTCACGTTTAGTACGTGTCCAACTACTCCACTATTACAGCTGCATGCAACCTCCATCTGCTACATACACGTACTAATTAACTTGACCAAATCACTCGGCCATATCTCAACTAACCATGCACTAACTAACTAGATAATATCCCAGTACATGCATGCACCACCGCAGCTTCACGCCACAACGGCATCTCACCAAGCTGCCGCATCACATGGCCCTCAGCATCTCCCATGCAGATACATGACCATGACAAGATTAAAACTAACAGTGACCGCCGCAACTCCGTGAAGCAGCATCGCTGGCGCTCCGTCGGACTGGTTCCAACATCTATCTCGCTCCGCCAGTCCACGGTTACATCATCCCAAAAGTCAAGAGGTTGCCCCTTGTAGCTCCACCGCACCGCGGTTCCAGTTCGCCGGATAAACGGTTTTAACATCCCAGCCGCTGGGGGTCGCCTTGTAGCTCCACCGGACCGCCCTTGCAGCTCCGGTGGACTGCGGTTCCAGCTCTTGTGGCCATGGTTGCAGCTCCCCTTGCCTGGTTGCAGCATGCCATGCCGGCGGCTATGTCGTCCTGCGTCACCAATGCAGCAAAATTCGTCACCGGTAGTAGCAAAACCAACAACGGTTATAGCAAAAAATTGTCGTCCGTCGTCTCGTCGTGACTTTTTGAAGCAAAAAACGATACAGGTTGTAGCACCGAGGCTCGTCAGTAGTAGCAAAACCAACAACGGTCATAGCAAAAAATTGTCGTCCGTCGTCTCACCGTGACTTTTTGTAGCAAAAAATGATACAGGTTGTAGCACCGAGGCTTGTCGGTAGTAGCAAAAAATCACCATGGTTGTAACCTCGACATCCGCCGGTTCCAGCAAATTTGCGCTGAGAGGTTGTAGCACCGAGGCTCGTCGGTTGTAGCAAAAAATCACCATGGTTGTAACCTCGGACAACCGCCGGTTCCAGCAAATTTGCGTCGAGAGGTTGCATCACTGAGGCGCGTCGGTTGTAGCAAAAAATCACCATGGTTGTAACATAGACGTCCGCCGGTTCCAGCAAATTTGCGCTGAGGGGGGAAGTCCCGGCATGGCTGGTTGCAGCTCCGGCGTGGCCGGGTTTGGCGAGGTAGGAAGAGCTCTGATGCACAGAGATCCGCACGGATCTGGCTGAGGGCGGCCGGATCGGCTGATTCTCATAGCGGCGCCCTGGGAGGCCTCCGGGCGGCGACAGTTGACCGTGGCAGTGGAGAGAGAGAGAGAGAGAGAGAGAGAGAGAGAGAGAGAAGCGACGAGAAGAAGAGAAAAGGAGGGAGAAGATGCACGTGGGCAGGGCCCCCATCCTACGTGTCGCTAGCCGAATCGTTGGAAGGAAGCACGCGTGGATGCGTCCGGCCGAAGCGCTCCGGCCCCAAATGTTTTCCTTTCACTAATCCAAAACGTACCATCAAATGGATACAAAACATCAAACTTGCCCAATATTAAATTGTGGATCATGAAAATCTTATTTCCTTGACCCTTTGAAGAAGATATACCTTCTAGTTGCTTCATTATCATAATCTGGTAGCATTAGTTCCTCTTCATCAAAATCTTGTAAAGGCTCTGTCTTTGATCTAATATTCACATCAACATGCTATTCATCTGTGTCTTTGATCTAATATTCACATCAACATGCTATTCATCTGTGTCTTTGATCTAATATTCACATCAACATGCTATTCATCTGTGTCTTTGATCTAATATTCACATCAACATGCTCTTTGAGATAATGGTCTAAATCACTCACATCATAATCACTTCCTAGACATCCAATACATCTTATCTTCCCTAAACTTCACACCCCAATTCTTCCACTAGATCTTCCAGTTTATCCATAGTCAATGTAGCAACCCCCCCCCCCCCCCCCCCCTAATATAAGCATGCCATATAAGTTTGTCGTTGACATATGAATGATTTTTACCACCACCAATGAAGAACCCACCAAAATCGACGCAAAGACTGAAGTTCCTCACATAGTCATATGTATGTGCACATCAAAATAACAAAATAAAAACCTATGTTCTAACCAGCAACAATAGCCACCCTAACGGTAACACGAACACCAATAGAACTAACAAAAATAGAAATGATTTTGTTGATGGATGCCCCACCATGGAAACTATGAACGACTAGTTGTTAGGGTGTGTTTGGATGACGGCCAAAACATACCATACCAAAATTTTGGCTTGCTGAAAGCACAAGTGCTCCCTAGGTGGTTTTGGTAATTAATGTCAACATATCTCTCGTTAGACTAACACTTTTATCCAGTATGTTTCAGATAAGTTCAACAATGGAGTGGCATGGACTAAAGTATGTGGGGAACCCCTTCAAGATGCTAAGAACAAAGGATTGGCTCAAGCTTCAAGCTCAAGACTCTTCATTTTATATTTTAGTGATCTAAGATCACATTGAGTCTATAGGAAAAGCCAATATTATCAAGGAGGGATGAGGTGTTGCTTAATGAGCCTCTTGCTTCATGTGCTTAGTGATACGCTCCAAAACCCTCAGCTACTTTCCCACTTCCACAAATGACCTAAACCCAAAGTCACACCGATTCTTCCTATCCGGCGCCACCGATTCCAAAAGTCATAGCCACTGCCACAAACCCTAAGCAAATCGGTCTTACCGATAGGGATCTCGGTCTCACCGAGATGGGATCGTAATCTCTCTGTGTATGTACATTATCAAAATCGGTCTCACCGAGTTTGAGCAATCGGCACTACCGAGATTACAATGCAAACTCTCTGGTTAACTTATTACCAAAATCGGTCTCACCGAGTTTGTGTAACCGGTCAAACCGAGTTTGCCTGACCAACTCTCTGGAAAGCTTATTACCAAAATCGGTCTCACCGAGTTTATGTAATCGGTCTTACCAAGATTACGTTATGCCCTAACCCTAACCAGATCAGTCTCACCGAGTTGCATTTCGGTCCCACCGAAAACCCTAACGGTCACATTATTTGCTAAATCAGTCTGACCGAGTTTAACGATTCGGTCCCATCAAGTTTGGTAGATTGTGTGTAACGGTTATATTTTGTGTGGAGGCTATATATACCCCTCCAACTCCTCTTCATTCGTGGAGAGAGCCATCAGACTGAACCTACACTTCCAGCATATATTTTCTGTGAGAGAACTACCTACTCATGTGTTGAGACCAAGATATTCCATTCCTACCATATGAATCTTGATCTCTAGCCTTCCCCAAGTTGCTTTCCACTCAAATCTTCTTTCCACCAGATCCAAAACCCATGAGAGAGAGATGAGTGTTGGGGAGACTATCATTTGAAGCACAAGAGCAAGGAGTTCATCCTCAACGCACCATTTGTTACTTCTTGGAGAGTGGTGTCTCCTAGATTGGCTAGGTGTCATTTGGGAGCCTCCGACAAGATTGTGGAGTTGAACCAAGGAGTTTGTAAGGGCAAGGAGATCGCCTACTTCGTGAAGATATACCGCTAGTAAGGCAAGTCCTTCGTGGGCGACGGCCATGGTGGGATAGACAAGGTTGCTTCTTCGTGGACCCTTCGTGGGTGGAGCCCTCCATGGACGCGCACAACCGTTACCCTTCGTGGGTTGAAGTCTCCATCAACGTGGATGTACGATAGCACCACCTATCGGAACCACGCCAAAAACATCCGTGTCTCCAATTGCGTTTGAATCCTCCAAACCCTTCCCTTTACTTTCTTGCAAGTGGCATGCTTTACTTTCCGCTGCTCATACACTCTTTGCATGCTTGATTGATTTGTATTGTGAATGTTAAACTTGTGCCTAATCTCCACTTAAACTTAAGAAAACCTAAAAACTGCAACTTTGGTACTTAGTGTCTAATCACCCCCCTCTAGACACCTCTTCTCAAGGTCATACACTTGCCCACGGACTTTGGTGCTCGTTTGGACTGCTGCCAAAAAATTGGCGCGCCAACGGCAGCCGCCAATCGCCCGTGTAATTTTGGCCAACGGCGTGGAGAAGCTCCGCCAAAAAAATTGGCGTCACCTTTTGCCCTCTCTGTCTTGGTGGGTCTTAGGTAGTTTTACTTTTTTTTATTACTATGGTGCATGCAACTAGGCTGCAGATTCTTTGTCCGATAGTTACTTAGTGGGCCCTCGATGATTAGCATGCATGTGCATTTGTGGGCAACTTTTTGATGGCTACAATCCAAACAAGAATAGCTTACCAAACTTTTGGTCATGCCCAGACATTGGTTATACCAAAATTTTGAGTTAATACCACTATTGCTAGATAAACTTGTAGGGGTGGGAATAGTTTCATACAAAAACTATAAAACCCCACAAAACTGCCCCTCCAACTTGCCTGCTGTAACAAAATCATACAAAACCACCCTGAACTGCACACGTGGCATGCCAGGTAGGCTCTGTCGGGCCCGGATCACGTTTTTACAAAGAAACCCTCACGCTTTACCAATTTCGCAAACAAGTCCATCCCTCGACAGAAAACCACCTGGTCGTTGGCCCCGATGCAAACCCCTTCCAAAACCTTTCCCTTCTTTCGCCTGTCCCCTATTCCTCCTCATCTCTGCCCTCTCCTCCTGCGAGGCGACGCCGCCGTCGGTCTCATCAGGGGCGACACAAGGCGCCATGGAGCCGCGGCATAGGGAACCCGGCGAGTTCCCTCCTGAATACGGTAAGCTTCCCCTGTTCGCGCTTCCCCTGTTACTCTGCTTCCCTTGTTCCTGCACCCGGCGCAATAGGGTTTTTGAATCTGATCATGCCTATGTTTTGTGAAAATTGGGACGATCTGCTCACTAGGGTTGGTTGTGTGCGTCCCCAGGGGTCGTAGGGGAAGTAGTTTCCATGAGCTTGTCTAGGGTTTGTTGATGCTGATTTGGGGAATTGGGGCGGGTCAATCAAGGGCAATGTGAGGGGATTTGATCTAGGGTTTTGGGTAGCATACAGGGAAAGGGGCGGTCTTTGAGGGGGTCTTTTGATGTGATTTTATTGTTTACATATTCAGAGATTATATGCTGTTGTTGCACTGAACTATAGATGCACTATAAAATGTGATGAAAGGGTGGTATTTTAGTTGATATTTCAGTGTAAAAATGCTGACTTTCCCTGTTATGCAAAAGTACATGGCTTTTTTTAGATGAAAGTCAGCATTTTTACCATTGATTTGTGATGAAAGGGTTGTCTTTTAGTTGATATTCAGTACATAGCTGTGTTTGAAAATCATGTACAGATTCAGTTAGAGTTTGATCACTGAAACTAAGATTCAGTTGCACTGAAAATTTCATCTGTCAATTGTTGTAGTGACAAATGGAGAAGCTAGCCAGTTTTTCTCAGTGGAGTTTGAGCACAATGGAATTTTCTTGGGGGAATGCATTGGTGGAGAAATGAAGTTATCTTACATTGGGTGCAGTCATGAAGCTTTTGACTACTGTCATACAGACACATGGTCACTGGGGATGATCAAGTATTGCTTGTCAAGGATGGACTATGACCCTACAGACCCTCAAATCAAGGTGTATTGGATTTTGCCAGGGAAAGACTATGGTGATGGCCTGCTATGTGTGGACAATCCAGATGTTATAGCTGCTATGGTGTGGTCCAGCAGAGAATCCAAGACATTGGATTTGTTAGTTGATGAGGAGAACAAGATTCAGACATTATATCCTGAAATCATACTAAAAGGATGCCATAATGTAGATGGAAATGAGGATGCAGAAGAAGGAGAAGATGCAGAGGCTAATCATGATGCAGGGAATGGAGAGGAAGGAGAGGATGCAGAGGCAGAACATGATGCAGATGCAGAGAATACAGAAAATGCAGTTGAAAACAATGATGGAGAAGAAGAGTTGAATGAAACTGACTCAGACTTTTATGAGAGTGACTATGATTGTGAAGATGGAGATGATGATTTGTTTGCTCAGAATGTGGACAAATCACTGAATGACAACAATGAAGAAGAGGAAGAGATATTTGAGGAGGAAGATCCACTGGATGATGATGAGCTCAACCTGTCAAAAGATGAGTTGGAGAAGTAGAAATATAAATTCAGAACATTCAATGCAGAAATGGACATGAGCAACCCAATCTTCAGGGTTGGGCAAGTATTTGGAGAAATGAAAGAGCTAAGGGAAGCAGCCACTGCATACATAGTCAAAAACAGAGTGAAATCATCAAAGCTAGAAATGAGGCAGAGAGATTCATTGGTGTTTGTCAAAAAGATTGCCCTTGGAGGTTGAAAGCATCTAGAGACAATAGAACAGGAAGTATTGTCATCAGAGAGTACAATGGAGAGCACACCTGTCAGAAAACATGGGATTCCAAGTGCTTGACAGTAAAGTACCGGACTGAGATATTTATGGATGAGTTCAGAGACAACAAGAGCATGGACTTGGGTACATTTGGAAGAAAAGTTCAGCAGAAGTTCAAGCTTAATCCAGTGAGAATGAAGCTTGGCAGGGCCAGGAGTGTAGCACTTAAGATCATACATGGTGATGAGAAAGCACAATACAGCCAGTTGTGGGACTATGGACAAGAACTGAGGAGAAGTAATCCAGGGAGCAAATTCATTGTTTGCACAACCAAAGTGAAGGAAATAGGTGACCTGCTTCCAAAATATCACCTATCTTCACTATATTGGTCCTATGACGCCTGCAAGAGAGGTTTTCTGAGGGGGTGCAGGCCAATTCTATTTGTTGATAGGTGTCACCTGAAGAGCAAATACAAGGGTGTGCTGCTTACAGCTGTTGGGACTGATCCCAATGATTGCATATTTCCAATTGCAATGGGGATGATGGAGGTGGAGTCAACTTACTCTTGGGAATGGTTTCTCAACACTTTGAAGAATGATTTACACATCATTAACACCTCCCCTTTCACTAAAATGAGTGACAAGCAAAAGGTGTGTGACATTTGTTCAGACATGTTGTTGTTGCATATTTCCACATGTTGCTGTTGTCTGACATGTTTATTAACTATTTTTGCAGGGTTTGATCAATGTTGTTGAGAAGATATGGCCAGATGCAGAACACAGATTTTGTGTCAGACATCTTTATCAAAACCTCCACCAGAAGTTCAAAGGGGAAACACTGAAGAATATGTTGTGGGCCATTGCTAGGTAAACTAATGTGGACAAGTGGACCTTGAACAGAGAGAAGTTGAGGGCACAGAACTTGGAGGCATATAATTGGTTGGATGGCAAGCCCCCCAACCAGTGGGTGAAAGCATACTTCAGATATTTCCCGAAGTGTGACATATTGCTGAACAACATGTCAGAGGTGTACAACAGGTAAAATTCAGTTAGTTCTAGCATACAAGTTCAGTTATGTTTAACACAATCTTGCAGTGTCACTGATTTTTGACAAAACTTTATTATGTCTCTCTTGCAGCTACATCTTGGGTGCAAGAGAACTATGTGTTATGTCAATGCTAGAATGCATAACACATAAAATTACTGTGAGGCATGAGAGAAAGTATAGAGAAGCTTCTGAAAAGTGGACTGGACTGATCTGCCCCAAGATTAGGAAGAAACTAGACAAGAATGCGGAGTACTCAGGTAACTACTTTCCAACACATTCAGGTCTTGGCATTTATGGTGTTGAATCAAGCAACAACAAGTATGTTGTGGATATTCCAGCAAGAACTTGTGATTGCAAAAAAATTCAGTTGGATGGCATCCCTTACAATCATGTGATTGCCTGTTGTAGAGCTGATAGGATTGACCCTGAAACATTGGTTCACAAGTGCCTATGGGCCTATGGGCACAACATAATGCCTATGAGGGACAGGAAAATCTGGGAAAAGATGAATGGCATTGCCATCCATCCTCCAGTCTTCACAAAGAAAATGGGCAGGCCAGCTAAGAACAGGAGAAAGACACCAGAAGAGAAGAAGAAGAAAGATGGAACTGTATTCATCAACAAAAAAGGAGTGGCCATGCATTTCTCGGTGTGTGGCAGTGCTGACCACAACAAGAGAGGACATGCCAAGTTTATGAGGCAACATGAAGCTCTACTAGAAGATGATGAAGAAGTTGGAGATCCTTCAATTCTGCAGGTTAAATCAGTTATTTCAGTTAACTGCATTAAAGTTCAGTTATGTTACTAACATGAATTGTTTTGTGACTACAGGATGTTATGCCAACAAGACTTGATCCAAGCCTTGATCCTATGAATGACAGAAGCAGTATGGTCTACACCATAGGCCAGGAGGTGCACTTTACATATTTTTGTCTTTCTCTAACTTTGTACCTGCATTTCTTTTTCTCATTTATATTTTGCTGACATTTTGTGATCCTGCATAGGAGAGGGTATATGTGAGCAGTTGGAATCCTCCTGGGCCACTTCCTGAAGGAGTCTGCTTTTGTGGTGCAAGCTAGGGATTCTATCCCTCCCAGAAGAACCACAACCACAGCCACAACAAATGTGAGGGGGAGAGGAAGAGGCAGGACTAGATCTGCAGCAGTACCACATCCAGATGAGCCAGGGTCAAGTGCAACTGGAGGAAGAGGAAGGAAGAAAGGAAAGACAGTGAGATCTGGCACTACAGAGAGAGGAGGATCTTCTGGGAGTAGAGCCAGAGGCAGAGGAGTGGCTGGGAGAAGACACGGGAGGGAAGCTAGCACTTATCCAGCATACAGACTCATGTTTGGTGATGATGGAGCAAGGGAGCCAATACCTGATCTCAATTTAACTAAAGAAATTCCAGTTTCTCAGAATGCACCTGGGGGTGACAGTTAGATATCTGTTTAGTTCATCAATGAACTTCATGCTAAACTGTAGAAGTTCATGTCTGAACTTGATGCTAGCATTTTTTAGTGCAAGACATTTTTCATTTATGAACTGCTTTTTTGTGGCAATGACATTTAGACTTTTTTGGTGACATACATGTAATGAACTGCCTTTTTATGGCAATGTACTCAACAATGAAAGACATGTGAGTTTTTGCACATTTGAGTTGTTTCTGTCAATGACAGTTAGATTTCTTGCACATTTGAGTTTTTTGTG
Organism: Triticum timopheevii; assembly: GCA_963921465.1. Lineage (NCBI taxonomy): Eukaryota > Viridiplantae > Streptophyta > Magnoliopsida > Poales > Poaceae > Triticum > Triticum timopheevii. Next base: position 47,768,995 of record OY997264.1, on the reverse strand, counting down.
CAGAAAAATGAGCATTTGAATTATTTGTGCTTAAGAAAACTAAGCATTTGAGTTTTCTGTGCTTAAGAAAACTAAGCATTTGAGTTTTCTGTGTAGACAGAAAATTTATAAAAAAAATAGTGCAAAAAAGGTGGTGCTGGGATTCGATCCCAAAACCTGATGGAATCACACAAGTTCCATCGACCACTAGCCTATTCAGAGGAGTTCGAACATAAACTCAGTGGCATTTCTTTTCTACTCCCACCTGCCCCTCTTCTTCTCCCACCTGCCGCTACACAGATAATGGCCGCTCGCGCCCTTTTCTGCCCGCGCGCTCCCGCCCTTTTCTGCCCGCGCTTTTCTTCCCGTGCGCTCCCGCGCTTTCGTTCCCGCGCGCAACAATAAAAACCCAATGGCTCGCCGCTGCTTTCACTCCTTCTTCTTCTCCCACTCACTGCCACTGCCGCCGCCCAATGGCTCCCCGGAGTAGCACATCCCGAACGCCTCGCGCGCTTCCCTGCACCACACCGCCGAATGCCTCGCCAGCTCCCCTCCAGCCCATCCCGAATCCCATGCCACTTCCCTACATCTACGAGAACTCCCCGCGCTGCTGCGGCCGGTGGGATCGGTCTCACCGGAGGTCCTAGAGGCGACGAGGACAACCCGGTGGAAGGAGAGGGCAGAGCGGCTCTACGACGATGCCAAGGCGTGGACAGAAGCCTTCAAGGAGTTTGCCAGAGTTAAGGCGGAGATGGAGGCAGATCCCAGTATCTCCATTGTCCGGCGGCAAGCATCATTCAAGCTGCCAAGCGGTACCCTGACTGGACGCTCCGCAATTTTGCTCGAAGGGTGTACTTCGAGGCCACAGCGGAGGAGCGAGCCAGGATGCCGCCCCCGAGTGCACCGGCGTTGGACATCATCCGCTGGGCAAGGAAGGAAGCGAGAGATCCACCGGGCAGGGAGAGGTGGGTGTGCCTCTGTGATCGGATGCCGACCACGGCGCCGCCGCAACCTGAATAGGTGGATCCTCTGTCGTTCCTGTCTCCACGGCCAGGCCTGACAATGGAGGAGCTCAGAATGTGTGCCTGACTAGCTCTGAATGTGTTCTGAATGTGTGCTCTCATTTAGCCTGTTTGCTTTTGTTCTGAATGTCTGCTTGTGTTCTGCTTCTGCTAAATAAGTGTAATGTCAACCTTGTGCCTAAATGTAATGTCAAGCTTGTATGCTTGTGCTAAATCTTGTAATGTCAAGCTTGTGTGTCTGAATGTGTGCTAAAGCTTGTAATGTCAAGCTTCTGTTTTTTGTAATGTCAACTTGTGTTCTGCTTGTGTTCTACTTACAAATATAAGTGTGTCAAATTCAGGAGTGTCTACTGTTGTCATTCATGTCAAAATGAGTGTATTTTCATGTGAAATAAAAGAATCATTACAAGAACAAGCCAAACTTTTTCAATAACACAATGTAGCAAATGATTTCACCTCTCACATCAAACAGTTTGAAATGTTTACAATACTCAACATAGATAATAGGTAGCCACTGATTTCATATAATCAGCACAACTGGCAACTGAGATCAAATACTTTCACCTCTCACATCTAATTAACCTAACTTACACAAACCTTCTTATCACTAGAGCTACAACACCATACAACAGTGCAGAGCAGCAGACCAAACAGGCTAATCAAATTTCCCTCCTACCCCTAGTTCTGATCTCCTTCTTGTGCTTCATGATCATGGCCTTCCTCTCTTCCTTCAGCCTCATAATTTCAGCATCCTTGTCAAAGACAAATTTCTGAAGAGCCACATTCTCTTCAGCAAGTTTGCCAATCACCTGCCTAGGCCTCCCCTGCCTTTCTTTGTCCACCCACTTCAGATAAGCACATGTACCATAACCCTGAAAACATAAAACAAGCATTTTCAAACACACATTTAGTAAATTAGCATCCATTCTAAACAGGCATTTTTTTGGAACACACTTCAGATATGTTTGCTGGATTCTAACCTCAATAGGACAGACAAGAAATATACGACCATAGTCATAGCCCTCACAGCAAACTCTTCTTGCTGGGTTCAGAAAGTGACAACATTTGTCACTACTGTCAATGCCATTGAAAGCAGCATCAGGGGAGGATGGAGGTATACTCCAATCAAAGTCTGGAAGCACTGCAGTCCCCTACAATCATATCCAACCAAAACATCTTCAGAAAGTTACCACATTTAGTACAAATTTGAAAGAAATTCACTACATCTTGCAACTGACAACATCATCAGAAATTACCACATTGAGTACAAATTTGAAAGAAATTCACTACATCTTGCAAGTTACCAAGTCTGCAAGAATCAACATCTACAATAATATCCCTTCACTACAAATTTACACTGTGCATCTTCAAACTGAGGAGAGGGTACACACCTCGCAAGAATCAACATCCATGTAGCGCACCTCGCCGGTGATCTTCGCCCAGGGCTCGCCGCCCTTCGTCTTGTCGGCGCCCGTGAGGTCACATCCATGGAGCGGAAGACGCTGGCCAGACGACGGCGCTGACCCTGCCCCACGGCGTGCTACCTGCTCCCTCCATCCTGAAGATGGAGACCCCTTCATGTCGCATGAGCCGGCGGTGGAAGCGAGAGGACGGCGGCGCCGTGGCCGGAGCGGCGGCGGAGTGGATAGAGAGGGGCGGCGGCCGAGTGGACAGAGGAGCTCGGGGCTAGGGATTGGCAAATGGGGAACGGGCAGGAGGGGTTGCAGGAGCGCGGTGTAAAAAAATAAAACTGGCGGGCCTTTCTACAAAATTACCAGAGCCAACGTGGCATGCCAAATGTCGCCCCCACAGCTGTTTTGTATGATTTTGTTACAGCTGACAAGTTGGAGGGGCAGTTTTGTGGGGTTTTATAGTTTTTGTATGAAACTGTTTCCACCCCTACAAATTTATGTGCCAATAGTGGTATTAACTCCAAAATTTTGATGCGGGAACCTGGGGCTTACACTACTAGAAAAAAGCTTATAGACAGTCGCTTACTAGTAGCGTGCTATATTGCCCCGCGCTACTGGTACTTACTAGTAGCGCGTGGCTAAATAAAACACGCTACTGGTAAATATTTCTAGCCGTGCCTCGCGAACAGACCATAGTAGTAGCGCGGGTTCTAAAACCCGCGCTACTACTATGTGGACAGTTGTAGCGCACATGAGACGACCGCGCTACTTGTATACTCCCACCCCACCAACGGTCCCACTCCATCGTCCACCCATCCCCGTTTATCTCAAAAAAATCACCCAGCCCCCCATCCAGATCCCCTCCACCGTCGACCTCCTTCCACCTCCTCTCTCAATCCACGAGCGTGTGCGCCCCCCTCTGACCGCTGCAGCCGGCCGGCCACAGATCCCTCTCGTCCCTCCGGCCGGATCGGCGAACCCCCCTCCCCCGCCTCCCGCCGCCCGCTCCGACCTCGCCGTCATCGAGCAACAATAGCAGCGCTCCGCGTCGGCGCGCCTGGCTAGCCCCAGCCAAGGGCTCCCGCTGGAGGAGGAGGACCCACCTGAGCCCAGCGCCCCGACGGAGAACGCCTTCCCGAAAAGCCTTGGCTTCCGTCGCTCCGCCTCCGTGTGAACTGCACGGTGACAGTCTCCTCCTCTCTTAACCGTGCTGGTTGCGGCCCTGTGTGTCGCGTCGCGTCTGCACCTGCGGCTTGATGTGTGCTGCTGCAGCGTTGCGTGTATGCTGCTGCTGGCGTGTGTGGTGTACATGCTTGATACCTATGTGTGCTAGCTGGGTGCTGAATTTGTTCATTTGATACTTTGGTATTAGTGTTTAATCTCTAGCTGATTTTTTGATAAATCATTAGACTGTACATCAACAATAGCAGTTCACCTATTGAGTACGCAGTGAATTGAGGGATTTAGTCTGCTCTTGCAAACAAACAAAGGAATCATAATTGCTTTCTGAAGGAGAAAAATATACTTCAAGATCAAAGGAGGAAGTCATGTTGCAGATGAAATTATAGTAAAAACGTGGAAGGTTAGAATTCATAGTACTTGTGTACCTCCTAATTTGTTAATTGGTTAAGAATGTAGTAATGCTATACTAATGCAGATTCTTTAATATCTGTACTTTGTCTTTCCCGTGTCCCTAAAATAGTCAGTTAATTTCAGCATCCAATGCAAGGGTTCACATGTTAAAACATGGGTAGGCATCGAACAATTGTTTTAGTTAGTTCACAACACTGACAATCTTCTTAAATTTATAAAATATTGTATTTTATATCATTATCAGAGATCTCTCATTCTCTTTCGAATGCAGCGTTTTCTTTATAAATATCTTAAAATTGCCAGACACTTCTTGGTGCGCATGTTAAAGCCTGGATATCCATTGCATTATGTATCGCTCAACTGTCCGGTTTATCAGTTTTAGTATTCCATCCTATTGGAATTCCTCAAAATTAGGCCATCTATTCTTATCTACACCTTAAAGGCATGAACGGAAGCAGAGCATTCTTCGGCGCGGCAAAGGGCGCTAAATGCTTCTAGTATTGTGGTAAACTGAAAGATGCTCTTGTCTGGTCCTTGAATAAAATTCCACTAGGCCTATGCGCTGTTGGACGGGGGTCATCCTCCTTTTCTAAAAAATGTGCAATTGGACTAGGTTTCTTTTTGTTCAGTTAGAATCTTGATAGCGTTTTTCCTAGTAGTGGACTATACCTGGCCATGGGAAGCCCGGCCCGGCCGGCCCGGTCCGAAAAAGCCCGACCTGGCCCGGCCCAGAAAAGCCCGACCGGCCCGGCCCGACGCTGCCCCCGGGCCGGGCTCGGGCCTAGATTTTGAGCCCGAAGGCCGGGCCGGGCCGGGCCCGTGTTGGAAATATGCCCTAGAGGCAATAATAAAATGGTTATTATTATATTTTCGTGTTCATGATAATTGTCTATTGTTCATGCTATAATTGTATTAAACTGGAAGAACCGTAATACATGTGAGAATACATAGACCACAACATGTCCCTAGTGAGCCTCTAGTTGACTAGCTCATTGATCAATAGATGGTTATGGTTTCCTGACCATGGACATAGGATGTCATTGATAACGAGATGACATCATTAGGAGAATGATGTGATGGACAAGACCCAATCTTAAGCATAGCACAAGATCGTATAGTTTGTTTGCTAAGAGCTTTTCTAATGTCAAGTATCATTTCCTTAGACCATGAGATTGTGCAACTCCCGGATACCGTAAGAATGCTTTGGGTGTACCAAACGTCACAACGTAACTGGGTGGCTATAAAGGTGCACTACAGGTATCTCCGAAAGTGTCTGCTGGGTTGGCACGAATCGAGACTGGGATTTGTCACTCCGTGTGACGGAGAGGTATCTCTGGGCCCACTCGGTAATGCATTATCATAATGAGCTCAATGTGACTAAGTAGTTAGTCATGGGATCATGCATTGCGGAATGAGTAAAGTGACTTGCCGGTAACGAGATTGAACGAGGTATTGGGATACCGACGATCGAATCTCGGGCAAGTAACGTACCGATTGACAAAGAGAATTGTATACGGGATTGCTTGAATCCTTGACATCGTGGTTCATCCGATGAGATCATCGTGGAACATGTGGGAGCCAACATGGGTATCAAGATCCCGCTATCGGTTATTGGCCAGAGAGCTGTCTCGGTCATGTCTGCATGATTCCCGACCCGTAGGGTCTACACACTTAAGGTTCGGTGACGCTACAGTTGTTATGGGAATTAGTGTGTAGTTACCGAATGTTGTTCGGAGTCCCTGATGAGATCCCGGACGTCACGAGGAGTTCCAGAATGGTCCGGAGGTAAAGATTTATATATGGGAAGTCCTATTTTGGCCACCGGAAAATGTTCGGGATTTTTCGATATTGTACCGAGAAGGTTCTAGAATGTTCCGGAATGGGGCCCACCTACATGGGGGGACCCACATGAACGTGGCTAGTGCGGGCAAGGCCCCACACCCCTGGTCAAGGCGCACCAAGATCCCCCCTTCGAAGGAATAAGATCATATCCTGAAGGGATAAGATCAAGATCCCTAAAAAGAGGGGATAAAAATCGGTGGGAAAGGAAATGATGGGATTTCTTTCTTCCCACCTTTCCCAACGCCCCAATGGACTTGGAGGGAAAGAAACCACCCCCCTCCACCCCTATATATAGTGGGGAGGCGCATGGGAGCTTCACCCTTGCCCCTGGCGCAGCCCTCCCCCTCTCCAACTCCACCACCTCCTCAGTAGTGCTTGGCGAAGCCCTGCCGGAGAACTGCAAGCTCCACCACCACGCCGTCGTGCTGCCGGAGCTCTCCCTCAACTTCTCCTCTCCCCTTGCTGTATCAAGAAGGAGGAGACGTCCCCGGGCTGTACGTGTGTGGAACGCGGAGGCGCCATCCGTTCGGCGTTAGATCGGATCTTCCGCGATTTGAATCGCCTCGGGTACGACTCCCTCATCCGCGTTCTTCTAACGCTTCCGCATCGCGATCTTCAAGGGTATGAAGATATACTCATCCTCTCTCTCTCTTGTTGCTAGAATCTCCATAGATCAATCTTGGTGATGCGTAGAAAATTTTGAATTTCTGTTATATAACCCAATAGTGGCATCATGAGCTAGGTCTATTGCGTAGATTCTACGCACGAGTAGAACACAAGTTGTTGTGGGCGTTGATTTTGTTCAATATGCTTACCGCTATTAGTCCTATCTTGTTTCGACGGTATTGTGGGATGAAGCGGCCCGGACCGACCTTACACGTACACTTACGTGAGACAGGTTCCACCGACTGACATGCACTTGTTGCATAAGGTGGCTAGCGAGTGCCAGTCTCTCCCACTTTAGTCGGATCCGATTCGATGAAAAGGGTCCTTATGAAGGGTAAATAGCAATTGGCATATCACCGTTGTGGCTTTGCGTAGGTAAGAAATGTTCTTGCTAGAAACCCGTAGCAGCCACGTAAAACATGCAACAACAATTAGAGGAACTTGTTTTTGCAGCGTATGCTACGTGATGTGATATGGCCCAAAAGAATGTGATGAATGATATATGTGATGTATGAGATTGATCATGTTCTTGTAATAAGAATCACGACTTGCATGCCGATGAGTATGACAACCGGCAGGAGCCATAGGAGTTGTCTTAATTTATTGTATGACCTACGTGTCATTGAAAACGCCATGTAATTACTTCACTTTATTGCTAACCGTTAGCCATAGTAGTAGAAGTAATAGTTGGCGAGACAACTTCATGAAGACACGATAATGGAGATCATGATGATGGAGATCATGGTGTCATGCCGGTGACGATGATGATCATGGCGCCCCGAAGATGGAGATCAAAAGGAGCAAAATGATATTGGCCATATCATGTCACTATTTGATTGCATGTGATGTTTATCATGTTTTTACATCTTATTTGCTTAGAACGACGGTACCATAAATAAGATGATCCCTTGCTAAAATTTCAAGAAAGTGTTCCCCCTAACTGTGCACCGTTGCGAAGGTTCGTTGTTTCGAAGCACCGCGTCATGATCGGGTGTGATAGATTCTAATGTTCGCATACAACGGGTGTAAGACAGATTTACACACGCAAAACACTTAGGTTGACTTGACGAGCCTAGCCTGTACAGATATGGCCTCGGAACACAAGAGACCGAAAGGTCGAACATGAGTCATATAGTAGATACGATCAACATGTAGATGTTCACCGAGGATGACTAGTCCGTCTCACGTGATGATCGGACACGGCCTAGTTGACTCGGATCATGTATCACTTACATGACTAGAGGGATGTCTATCTAAGTGGGAGTTCATTAAATAATCAGATGAACTTAATTATCTTGAACATAGTCAAAAGGTCTTTGTAAATTATGTCGTAGCTTACACTTTAGTTCTACTGTTTTAGATATGTTCCTAGAGAAAATTTAGTTGAAAGTTAATAGTAGCAATTACGTGGACTGGGTCCGTAAACTGAGGATTGTCCTCATTGCTGCGCAGAAGGCTTATGTCCTTAATGCACCGCTCGGTGTGCTGAACCTCGAGCGTCGTTTGTGGATGTTGCGAACATCTGACATACACGTTTTGATGACTACGTGATAGTTCAGTAATGTTAAACGGTTTAGATTTGAGGCACCGAAGACGTTTTTTGAGACGTCGTGGAACATATGAGATGTTCAAAGGGCTGAAATTGGGATTTCAGGCTCGTGACCACGTCAAGAGGTATGAGACCTCTGACGAGTTTCTTAAGCCTGCAAACTAAGGGAGAAAAGCTCAATCATTGAGCATGTGGTCAGATTGTCTGAGTACTACAATCACTTGAATCGAGTCAGAGTTAATCTTCCAGATGAGATAGTGATGGTTCTCCTAAGTCACTGCCACCAAGCTACTAGAGCTTTGTAATGAACTATAAAATATCAGAGATGGATATGATGATCCTTGAGCTATTCGCGATGTTTGACACCGCGAAAGTAGAAATCAAGTAGGAGCATCAATTGTTGATGGTTAGTAAAACCACTAGTTTCAAGAAGGGCAAGGGCAAGAAGGGATAATTCATGAAACGGCAAATCAGTTGCTGCTCTAGTGAAGAAACCCAAGGTTGAACCCAAACCCGAGACTAAGTGCTTCTGAAATAAGGGGAACGGTCACGGAAGCGGAACTACCCTAGATACTTGGTAAATGAGAAGGCTGGCAAGGTCGACAGAAGTATATTGGATATACATTATGATGTGTACTTTACTAGTTCTCCTAGTAGCACCAGGGTATTTAAATACCGGTTCGGTTGCTAAGTGTTAGTAACTCGAAATAAAAAGGCTACGGAATAAACGGAGACTAGCTGAAGGTGAGATGACGATATGAGTTGGAAGTATTTCCAAGGTTGATGTAATCAAGCATCGCATGCTCCCTCTACCGTAGAGATTGGTGTTAAACCTAAATAATTGTTATTTGGTGTTTGCATTGAGCATAGACATGATTGGATTATGTTTATCGCAATACGGTTATTCATTTAAGGAGAATAATGGTTACTCTGATTATTAGAATAATACCTTCAATGGTCTTGCACCTAAAATGAATGGTTTATTGAATCTCAATCGTAGTGGTACACATGTTCATGCCAAAAGATATAAGATAGTAATGATAGTACCACCTACTTGTGGCACTGCCATTTGAGTCATATTGGTATAAAACGCACGACGAAGCTCCATGTTGATGGATCTTTGATCTCACTCGTTTTTGAAAGGATTGAGACATGCGAACCATGTCTATTGGTATATATGTATGAAGAAACTCCATACAGATGGATCGTTTGGACTCACTTGATTTTGAATCACTTGAGACATGCAAATCATACCACATGGGCAAGATGACTGAAAGGCCTCGTTTTTCAGTAAGATGAAACAAGAGAGCAACTTGTTGGAAGTAATACATTTGATGTGTGCAATCCAATGAGTGCTGAGGCACGCAGTGAATATCGTTATGCTCTTACTTCATAGATGATTTGAGTAGATTCTAAGTATATTTACTTGATGAAACACGAGTCTGAATTATTGAAAGGTTCAAGCAATTTCAGAGTGAATTTAAAGATCATCGTGGCAAGAGGATAAAATGTCTATGGTATGATCATAGAGATGAATATCTGAGTTACGACTTTGGTACACAATTAAGACCTTGTGGAAATTGTTTCATAACTAATACCGCCTGGAACACCATAGTGTGATGGTGTGTCCGAACATCATAAATGCACCCTATTGGATATGGTGCATACCATGATATCTCTTATTGAATTATCACTATCGTTTATGGGTTAGGCATTGGAGACAACCGCATTCACTTTAAATAGGGCACCACGCAATTCCGTTGAGACGACAACGTATGACTATGGTTAAGAGAAACCTAAGATGTCGTTTCTTAAAAGTTTGGGGATGCGACGCTTATGTGAAAAAAGTTTTAGGCTGATAAGCTTGAACCCAAAACGGATAAATGCATCTTCATAGGACACCCAAAACAGTTGGGTATACCTCCTGTCTCAGATCCGGAAGCAAAAGGGATTGTTTCTAGAATCGGGTCCTTTCTTGAGGAAAAGTTTCTCTCGAAAGAATTGAGTGGGAGGATGGTGGAGACTTGATGAGGTTATTGAACCGTCACTTCAACTAGTATGTAGCAGGGCACAAGAAGTTGTTCTTGTGGCGCCTCCACCAATTGAAGTGGAAGCTGATGATAGTGATCATGAAACTTCGGATCAAGTCACTACCAAACCTCATAGGTCGACAAGGATGCGTACTACTTCAGAGTGGTACTTAATCCTGTCTTGGAGGTCATGTTGCTAGTTAACAATGAACCTACGAGCTATGGAGAAGCGATGGTGGGCTCGGATTCCGAAAAATGGCTCGAGGCCATAAAATCTAAGAGAGGATCCATGTATGAAAACAAAGTGTAGACTTTGGAAGAACTACTTGATGGTCGTAAGGCTTTTGGGTATAGATGGATTCTAAAAGGGAAGACAGACAATGATGGTATTTGTCACCATTAAGAAAGCTCGACTTGTCGCTAAGATGTTTTCTGACAAGTTCAAGGAGTTGACTACGGTGAGACTTTCTCACTTGTAGTGATGCTAAGAGTCTGTTGGAATTGTATTAGCAGTTACTGCATTATTTATGAAATCTTGCAGATAGGATGTCAAAACATTGTTTCCTCGACAATTTTCTTGAGGAAAGGTTGCATGTGATACAACCAGAAGGTTTTTGTCAATCCTAAAAGATGCTAACAAGTATGCAAAGCTCCAGTAGTCCTTCTAAGGACTGGAGTAAGCATCTCGGAGATGGAATATACGCTTTGATGAGATGATCAAAGATTTTAGGTTTATACAAAGTTTATGAGAAACTTGTATTTCCAAACAAGTGAGTGGGAGCACTATAGCATTTCTGATGAGTATATGTTGTTGACATATTGTTGATCGGAAATGATGTAGAATTCTGGAAAGCATATAGGGTTATTTGAAAGGTGTTTTTCAATGGAAAACCTGGATTAAGCTACTTGAACATTGAGCATCAAGATCTATAAGGATAGATCAAAAACGCTTAATAGTACTTTCAAATGAATACATACCGTGACAAGATTTTGAAGGAGTTCAAATAGATCGGCAAAGAAGGAGTTCTTGGCTGTGTTATAAGGTATGAGTATTGAGTAAGACTCAAGACCTGACCACGGCAGAAGAGAGAGAAAGGACGAAGGTCGTCCCCTATGCTTTAGATGTAGGCTCTACAGTATGCTATGCTATGTACCGCACCTGGAATGTGCCTTGCCATGAGTCAGTCAAGGGGTACAAGAGTGATCCAGGAATGGATCATGTGACAGTGGTCAAACTTATCCTTAGTAACTAGTGGACTAAGGAATTTTCTCGATTATGGAGGTGGTAAAAGAGTCCGTCGTAAAGGGTTACATCGATGCAAACTTTGACACTAATTCGAATGACTCTGAGTAGAAAACCGGATTCGTATGGTAGAGCAGTTATTTGGAATAGCTCCAAGTAGCGCCTGGTAGCTGCATCTAAAAGATGACATAGATATTTGTAAAGCACACACGGATCTTAAAGGCTCAGACCCGTTGACTAATAAACCTCTCTCACAAGTGAGATATGATCAAACACCATGGGTGTTGGATTCAATACAATCACATAATGATGTGAACTAGATTATTGACTCTAGTGCAAGTGGGAGACTGTTGGAAATATGCCCTAGAGGCAATAATAAAATGGTTATTATTATATTTCCGTGTTCATGATAATTGTCTATTGTTCATGCTATAATTGTATTAAACTGGAAAAACCGTAATACATGTGTGAATACATAGACCACAACATGTCCCTAGTGAGCCTCTAGTTGACTAGCTCGTTGATCAATAGATGGTTATGGTTTCCTGACCATGGACATAGGATGTCATTGATAACAGGATGACATCATTAGGAGAATGATGTGATGGACAAGACCCAATCTTAAGCATAGCACAAGATCGTATAGTTCGTTTGCTAAGAGCTTTTCTAATGTCAAGTATCATTTCCTTAGACCATGAGATTGTGCAACTCCCGGATACCGTAAGAATGCTTTGGGTGTACCAAATGTCACAACGTAACTGGGTGGCTATAAAGGTGCACTACAGGTATCTCCGAAAGTGTCTGTTGGGTTGGCACGAATCGAGACTGGGATTTGTCACTCCGTGTGACGGAGAGGTATCTCTGGGCCCACTCGGTAATGCATCATCATAATGAGCTCAATGTGACTAAGTAGTTAGTCATGGGATCATGCATTGCGGAACGAGTAAAGTGACTTGTTGGTAACGAGATTGAACGAGGTATTGGGATACCGACGATCGAATCTCGGGCAAGTAACATACGATTGACAAAGGGAATTGTATACGGGATTGCTTGAATCCTTGACATCGTGGTTCATCCGATGAGATCATCATGGAACATGTGGGAGCCAACATGGGTATCCAGATCCCACTGTTGGTTATTGGCCAGAGAGCTGTCTCGGTCATGTCTGCATGATTCCCGAACCCGTAGGGTCTACACACTTAAGGTTCGGTGACGCTAGAGTTGTTATGGGAATTAGTGTGTAGATACCGAATGTTGTTCGGAGTCCCGGATGAGATCCCGGACGTCACGAGGAGTCCCGGAATGGTCCAGAGGTAAAGATTTATATATGGGAAGTCCTATTTTGGCCACCGGAAAATGTTCGGGATTTTTCGGTATTGTACCGGGAAGGTTCTAGAAGGTTCCGGAGTGGGGCCCACCTGCATGGGGGGACCCACATGAACATGGGTAGTGGGGGCAAGGCCCCACACCCCTGGTCAAGGCGCACCAAGATCCCCCCTTCGAAGGAATAAGATCATATCCCGAAGGGATAAGATGAAGATCCCTAAAAAGAGGGGATAACAATCGGTGGGAAAGGAAATGATGGGATTTCTTTCCTCCCACCTTTCCCAACGCCCCAATGGACTTGGATGGCAAGAAACCAGCCGCCTCCACCCTTATATATAGTGGGGAGGCGCATGGGAGCTTCACCCTTGCCCCTGGCGCAGCCCTCCCCCTCTCCAACTCCACCTCCTCCTCAGTAGTGCTTGGCGAAGCCCTGCCGGAGAACTGCAAGCTCCACCACCACGCCGTCGTGCTGCCGAAGCTCTCCCTCAACTTCTCCTCTCCCCTTGCTGGATCAATTAGGAGGAGACGTCCCCGGGCTGTACGTGTGTTGAACGCGGAGGCGCCGTCCGTTCGGCATTAGATCGGATCTTCCGCGATTTGAATCACCGCGAGTACGACTCCCTCATCCGCGTTCTTCTAACGCTTCCGCATCGCGATCTTGAAGGGTATGAAGATATACTCATCCTCTCCCTCTCTTGTTGCTAGAATCTCCATAGATCGATCTTGGTGATGCGTAGAAAATTTTGAATTTCTGCTACATAACCCAACAGCCCAGGCCCGTCGTTTTTACATTTTCCTGATGGTCGGGCCGGGCCGCCCCGAAGCCCGACGGGCTTTTACGTGTTCGGGCCAGGCTCAGGCCCAGAAAACAGGCCCGATGGCCGGGCCGGCCCGGGCCCGGGCCTGGGTTTTTTACGTCGGGCTTGGCTAGGCCTAACCCAAAGCCCGGCCCGGCCCGAGGTATGGCCAGGTATATAGTGGACTGATGATGTTGCCCATATAGTGTTAGATTTCATCAGACCAAACTCGTATGGCAAACTCCGTTTGAGCTATTACACCATGTTTGGTACAATAAACTACAGATTTAACTCCAGGTTTTGTTTTGTTCTCTTCTGGCAGGTGCTATGATGGAAAATACAAACAAAGCAAACGGTATGTGACATCTCTTTTGCTCGGTATTATCATCTTGCTCTGCACTACAAAGCACTACACTTCTTGTATGATGCTACATGCATGATTTGAGGAAATCCTGTTCCTCTACCTTCTGCTATCTATCCTTAGTTTCTGAAAGCATGCATATAACATTATACTTTTCTTATTGTGAAACATGCTATCATGGACTTGTTCTTAATTTCGCTCTGCTTGCATGTATTTTTCCTCATTACTTGAAGAAATGAAGAGCCATTCTCGTTTCTACTGTTATTAGTTGCTTGAAAATATTCGGCTTATGCTTGTTGTTTTTCATGTGCAATTGTGCACATCAGGTGAAGCTGAAGCAATTCTTGCCAGGTCACAGGCCACTGCTGAAGGGATCGGGATGGTCTCAGAGTCGTTTAAAACTGAAGGCGGCACAGAGGTATCACATGTTTTTTTTCTTGATCCTTCAGTTAGGATTTATCTTTTGCCTAACAAAACCTACATGGCTGCTTGTATTTTGTTAGTGCACGAAACGGCGTCACTTCTAACACACAAAGTAATTTAGTTCGCATATGCATTTCTGTGTTTCTTTTGGACTTTATGTTTTTCTATGCACTTGTCAAATCTATATGCATAACTATTCTCCGCACTTTTCATAGGTATTGAAACACCAGAACTGCTCTCTTTTCATAGCTATGGATGAATTCCAAGATCGAGTCAGCATTCTCAAGAGGGTGAGTGCCACATAATGATTGAATATACGAATTCTACTTCTTCCTTTTATGTAAAGAGTTGGTGTTTTCACATATTGATTGTGTTTATATTCTCTAAAAAAGGATTGTCCCTGTTTACCTTTTAACTGTATCGCGTAGCTAAGATCGTAAGAACATATTTGTAGTTGTAAGCTTTCTAAAAGGGAACATCTTTTCCTTGCAAAACTAAGAGACGATCCACTTTAGGAATTGCAACTTTATAGACAGTACTAATCTAGACAGGTATCCATGGTAACCATATGCGTTCCTGAACCATTTAGTTTGAATAGCCAGTGAGGAATTAAGCATATATTTTCGGCATGAGCCCCTTTAAATTTCTAGATGAGAAGGAATCTTAACTTAATGGGTCTTGTGAATTGGAATATACCATTTAGTTGAACTGATGCAATTTGCGTACTAACAAGTTTTCACTTACTCGACGTGGGCGCAGGGGTGATCGACGCTGACTAGCGTGGCCGGTGGGCGTTGTGCTCTTCAACCACTCGGAGGCGGACTTCTCCATGAAGCCGGTGGCCACATCGCGTAGATGATTGTCCAGGTGATTTCGACGCTGGAGGTCGCCGCGGTGGAGGACCTCGACGCCACTGTCCTGGGGAAGGGAGGATTCGGGTCCACCAGCGTCTAAGCTCCGAGCCTTGGTAGATACATCTAGGGAAGTGGTCTGTTTAGGTTGGTGTTAGGTTGGTGATGGAACACCAGGGAAGGTACCCTTTCGATGATGGTTGTGTGTGTCTGATGTTAAATGGAATCTTGAGAATGTTCTGTGACGTTGGTTTTGTTTGCATTATACGTATTGCCATCCATGAATACTACATCTAACTTTTTTTTAATTCCTAAATTGTTAGTAGTAGCGTGGGAAATAAGTGAGCGCTACTAGTAGTGAGGTTAGTAGTAGCATGGGAAATAAGTGAGCGCTACTAGTAGTTAGGTTAGTAGTAGCGCGGGTGCACCCGCGCTACTACTAACCATTTAGCTGTAGCGCGATAGTAGTAGCGCGGGTACCCGCGCTACTAGTAGGTAGTTTTCCAGCGCTATTATTAGCCTTTTTCCTAGTAGTGTTAAACCAAACATACCCTTAGACTAGGGGAGGGGGGAACATACTAGAAAAAAAAACTGCCCTACGATTACCCAGGAACAATATGAAGATGCATTAACGGTTTCGATTCAATCGTTACCGACTCCGAATTGCAGCGGAAGAAGACGAGTCAATGTAGATCATACTTGGATACCCTCGAACCGTAGATGAACGATCCTGCAGACCGCCCACGAATAGTCCCTCGAACGAAAGACTGAAAAGACGACCTCTTTACGAATTGCAAGCGTATGGTCTTCACAATCCGGTAGTGCTTCGCCTTTCAGAGCTAATCGTCGCCGGAGAATTAGAGGAAGGAGATTAGAACCACAACGGACTTCTAATTATGAGGATTAGAGGATCTAGGACTAGCTCTAATTGATCAACTAGGACCAACTAGAACTAGAGGAGGCTCCAAAACATGTGTGTTCAAAAGGCGCCAATACCTCAAGTATATATAGGTTGGAGGGGAGAGGAGGGGCTCCCCCCTTGCGCCGGCCTAGAGGGGAGGAGGAGTCGGCCCCCTAGTCCAATTAGGCCATCCAAATGGGAAAAGCATGTGCCACCCTTATTGGACCCTTGTGGCCGAATTCTCCCTCCACCTCATGACCTTTTAAGGCCCGTTGATTTTAAATTAAATATAAAAGCCTCATAACATTTAATAGAGCCTTTTATTGTTGAAAGCCTGGTGTGATCCAGAGTCGTGGGATGGCATGATCGTTAGAGGATCACGGTAGGCGTCGGAATCGGTCGCAATTGCTAAGTCATCATGCACCCGAGAATAAAAGGAAGGAGCAAAAAAAGATGCAATTTTTACGCGTCACAAAAACCTCTTTCGCGGTCTCGCCTATGTGTTCGCATGTAGCGTGGTGTGTTTATCGACCGCCAGCATGCTCGATACAGCCTGGGAACCAACAATAAAATGATCAGGAGCGACACGTTCCTGTTGCGAGCGTGGTTGGTGCCTTGTGTTCTTGCTTCTTGTGTTTTATGCCAACATTTATTCAATCCTTGCACTTGCCCCCCCCCCCCCCCCCCCCGCACACACACACACACCGTCAAGTACACCCAATATTTATGCAATACTTGTACATTAGATGTTAAGAGTACGTAATGGGTCGGGCAAGAAGGAAGGATTTGAAGGAAATATGCCCTAGAGGCAATAATAAAGTTATTATTTATTTCCTTATATCATGATAAATGTTTATTATTCATGCTAGAATTGTATTAACCGGAAACATGATACATGTATGAATACATAGACAAACAGAGTGTCACTAGTATGCCTCTACTTGACTAGCTTGTTAATCAAAGATGGTTATGTTTCCTAACCATGGACAAAGAGTTGTTATTTGATTAACGGGATCACATCATTAGTTGAATGATCTGATTGACATGACCCATTCCGTTAGCTTAGCACCCGATCGTTTAGTATGTTGCTATTGCTTTCTTCATGACTTATACATGTTCCTATGACTATGAGATTATGCAACTCCCGTTTACCGGAGGAACACTTTGTGTGCTATCAAACGTCACAACGTAACTGGGTGATTATAAAGGTGCTCTACAGGTGTCTCCAAAGGTACTTGTTGGGTTGGCGTATTTCGAGATTAGGATTTGTCACTCCGAATGTCGGAGAGGTATCTCTGGGCCCTCTCGGTAATGCACATCACTTAAGCCTTGCAAGTATTGCAACTAATGAGTTAGTTGCGAGATGATGTATTACGGAACGAGTAAAGAGACTTGCCGGTAACGAGATTGAACTAGGTATTGGATACCGACGGTCGAATCTCGGGCAAGTAACATACCGATGACAAAGGGAACAACGTATGTTGTTATGCGGTCTGA
Organism: Triticum timopheevii; assembly: GCA_963921465.1. NCBI lineage: Eukaryota > Viridiplantae > Streptophyta > Magnoliopsida > Poales > Poaceae > Triticum > Triticum timopheevii. The sequence continues at coordinate 47,751,503 of OY997264.1, read as the reverse complement.
CCGATAAAGATCTTCGTAGAATATGTAGGAACCAATATGGGCATCCAGGTCCCGCTATTGGTTATTGACCGGAGACGTGTCTCGGTCATGTCTACATTGTTCTCGAACCGTAGGGTCCGCACGCTTAAGGTTTCGATGACAGTTTTATTATGAGTTTATGAGTTTAGATGTTCCGAAGGAGTTCGGAGTCCCGGATGAGATCGGGGACATGACGAGGAGTCTCGAAATGGTCGAGACGTAAAGATCGATATATTGGACGACTATATTCGGAGTTCGGAAAGGTTCCGAGTGATTCGGGTATTTATCGGAGTACCGGAGAGTTACGGGAATTCGCCGGGGAGAAGTATTGGGCCTTATTGGGCCATACGGGAAAGAGAGAAGGGCTGCCTAGGGCAGGCCGTGCGCCCCCCCATGGCTTAGTCCGAATTGGACTAAGGGGAGGGGCCGCACCCCCTCCTTCCTTCCCTTCTCTCTTCCCCTTCCTTGTCTCCTACTCCTACTACTTGGAAGGTCTCCTAGTTGGACTAGAAAAGGGGGAATCCTACTCACGGTGGGAGTAGGACTCCCCTAGGGCGCGCCATAGAGAGGGCCGGCCCTCCCCTCCTCCACTCCTTTATATACGGGGGCAGGGGGCACCCCATAGACACACAAGTTGATCATCATGATCGTTCCTTAGCCGTGTGCGGTGCCCCCCTCCATGATATTACACCTCGGTTATATTGTAGCGCTGCTTAGGCGAAGCCCTGCGACAGTTGAACATCAAGATCGTCACCACGCCGTCGTGCTGACGGAACTCCACCCCGTACCTCTGCTGGATCGGAGTTCGGGGTGCGTCATCAAGCTGTACGTGTGTCAAGAACTCGGAGGTGCCGGAGTAACGGTGCTTAGATTGGTTGGACCGGGAAGACGTATGACTACTTCCTCTATGTTGCGTCAACGCTTCCGCTTCGGTCTACGAGGGTACGTAGACAACACTCTCCCCTCTCGTTGCTATGCATCACCATGATCTTGCGTGTGCGTAGGAAATTTTTTGAAATTACTACGTTCCCCAACAGTGGCATCCGAGCCTAGGTTTTATGGTTTGATGTTATATGCACGAGTAGAACACAAGTGAGTTGTGGGCGATATAAGTCATACTGCTTACCAGCATGTCATACTTTGGTTCGGCGGTATTGTTGGATGAAGCGGCCCGGACCGACATTACGCGTACGCTTACGCGAGACTGGTTTTACCGCCGTGCTTTGCACACAGGTGACTAGCGGGTGTCAGTTTCTCCAACTTTAGTTGAACCGAGTGTGGCTACGCCCGGTCCTTGCGAAGGTTAAAACAGCACCAACTTGACAAACTATCGTTGTGGTTTTGATGCGTAGGTAAGAATGGTTCTTGCTCAGCCCGTAGCAGCCACGTAAAACTTGCAGCAACAAAGTAGAGGATGTCTAACTTGTTTTTGCAGGGCATGTTGTGATGTGATATGGTCAAGACGTGATTAGATATAAGTTGTTCTATGAGATGATCATGTTTTGTTGAAGTTATCGGCAACTGGAAGAAGCCCTATGGATGTCTCTTTGTTGCATAAGATGCAAGTGCCAAATAATTGCTTTACTTTATCGCTATACGATAGCAATAGTTGCAAGAGCAATAGTTGGTGAGGCAACCATGTGATGACACATTGATATAGATCAAGATGATGAAGATCATGGTGTCGTGCCGGTGACGATAGAGATCATGACAGTACTTTAGAGATGGAGATCAAAGGCGCAAGATGATCATGGCCATATCATGTCACATATATTGATTGCATGTGATGTTTATCTTTTATGCATCTTATCTTGCTTTGATTGACGGTAGCATTTTAAGATGATCCCTCACTAATTATCAAGAAGTGTTCTCCCTGAGTATGCACCGTTGCCAAAGTTCGTCGTGCCCAGACACCACATGATGATCGGGTGTGATAAGCTCTACGTCCATCTACAACGGATGCAAGCCAGCTTTGCACACGCAGAATACTCGGGTTAAACTTGACGAGCCTAGCATATGCAGATATGGCCTCGGAACACGGAGACCGAAAGGTCGAGCGTGAATCATATAGTAGATATGATCAACATATATAGTGATGTTCACCATTGAAAGCTACTCCATTTCACGTGATGATCGGTTATGGTTTAGTTGATTTGGATCACGTGATCACTTAGAGGATTAGAGGGATGTCTATCTAAGTGGGAGTTCTTAAGTAATATGATTAATTGAACTTAAATTTATCATGAACTTAGTCCTGGTAGTATTTTGCAAATTATGTTGTAGATCAATAGCTCGCATTGTTGCTTTCATATGTTTATTTTAATATGTTCCTAGAGAAAATTGTATTGAAAGATGTTAGTAGCAATGATGCGGATTGGATCCGCGATCTGAGGTTTATCCTCATTGCTGCGCAGAAGAATTATGTCCTTGATGCACCGCTAGATGACAAACCTATTGCAGGAGCAGATGCAGACGTCATGAACGTTTGGCTAGCTCAATATAATGACTACTTGATAGTTTAGTGCACCATGCTTAACGGCTTGGAATCGGGACTTCAAAGACATTTTGAACGTCATGGACCATATGAGATGTTCCAGGAATTGAAGTTAATATTTCAAGCAAATACCCGAGTTGAGAGATATGAAGTATCCAACAAGTTCTATAGCTAAAAGATGGAGGAGAATCGCTCAACTAGTGAGCATGTGCTCAGATTGTCTGGGTACTACAATCGCTTGAATCAAGTGGGAGTTAATCTTCCAGATAAGATAGTGATTGACAGAATTCTCTAGTCACCATCACCAAGTTAGTAGAACTTCGTGATGAACTATAGTATGCAAGGGATGATGAAAATGATTCCCGAGTTTTTCATGATGATGAAATCGACGAAGGTAGAAATCAAGAAAGAGCATCAAGTGTTGATGGTTGACGAGATCACTAGTTTCAAGAAAAGGGCAAAGGGAAAAAAGGGAACTTCAAGTGGAAAGACAAGCAAGTTGTCACTCCCACGAAGAAGCCCAAAGCTGAACCAAAGCCTGAAACTGAGTGCTTACACTGCAAAGGAAATGGTCACTGGAAACGGAAATGCCCTGAATATTTGGTGGATAAGAAGGATGGCAAAGTGAACAAGGGTATATTTGATATACAAGTTATTGATGTGTGCCTTACTAGTGTTTATAGTAGCCCCTGAGTATTTGATACTTGTTCGGTTGCTAAGATTAGTAACTCGAAACAGGAGTTACAGAATAAACAGAGACTAGTTGAAGGGAAAGTGACGATGAGTGTTGGAAGTAGTTCCAAGATTGATATGATCATCATCGCACACTCCCTATACTTTCGGGATTAGTGTTAAACCTAAATAAATGTTATTTGGCGTTTGCGTTGAGCATGAATATGATTTGATCATGTTTATTGCGATACGGTTATTTATTTGAAGTTAGAGAATAATTGTTGCTCTGTCTACATGAATAAAACCTTCGATGGTTATACACCCAATGAAAATAGTTTGTTGGATCTCAATCGTAGTGATACACATATTCATAATATTGATGCCAAAAGATGCAAAGTTAATAATGATAGTGCAACTTGTTTGTGGCACTGCCATTTGGGTCATATCGGTGTAAAGCGCATGAAGAAACTCCATAAAGATGGATTTTCGGAATCACTTGGTTATGAATCATTTGATGCTTGCGAACCGTGCCTTTTGGGCAAGATGACTAAAACTCCGTTCTCCGGGACAATGGAACGAGCTACTGACTTATTGGAAATAATACATACCGATGTATGCGATCCAATGAGTGTTGATGCTCGTGGCAAGTATCGTTATTTTCTGACCTTCACAAGATGATTTAAGTAGATATGGGTATATCTACTTGATGAAACATAAGTCTGAAATAGTTGAAAGGTTCAAAGAATTTCAGAGTGAAGTGGAAGAATCATCGTAACAAGAAAATAAAGTTTCTGCGATCTGATCGCGGAGGATAATATTTGAGTTACAAGTTTGGTTTTCAATTAAAACATTGTGGAATAGTTTCACAGCTCACGCCACCTGGAACACCACAACGTTATGGTGTGTCCAAACATCGTAACCGCACTTTATTGGATATAGTGCGATCTATGATGTCTCTTACTGATTTACCACTATTGGTTTTGGGTTATGCATTGGAGACAGCTGCATTCACGTTAAAAGGACACCATCTAAATCCGTTGAGACGACACCATATGAACTGTGGTTTAGTAAGAAACCCAAGTTGTCGTTTCTTAAAGTTTGGGGTTGCAATGCTTATGTGAAAAAGTTTCATCCTGATAAGCTCAAACCCAAATCGGAGAAATATGTCTTCATAGGATACCCAAAGGAGACTGTTGGGTACACCTTCTACCACAGATCCGAAGGCAAGACATTCGTTGCTAAAAATGGATCCTTTCTAGAGAAGGAGTTTCTCTCGAAAGAAGTGAGTGGGAGGAAAGTAGAACTTGATGAGGTAACTGTACCTGTTTCATTATTGGAAAGTAGTTCATCACAGAAATCTGTTCTTGTGACTACTATACCAATTAGTGAGGAAGCTAATGATGATGATCATGTAACTTCAGATCAAGTTACTACCGAACCTCGTAGGTAAAACAGAGTGAGATCCGCACCAGAGTGGTACGGTAATCCTGTTCTGGAGGTCGTGTTACTTGACCATGACAAACCTACGAACTATGAGGAAGCGATGATGAGCCCAGATTCCGCAAAATGGTTTGAGGCCATGAAATCTGAGATATGATCCATGTATGAGAACAAAGTATGGACTTTGATGGATTTGCCCGATGATCGGCAAACCATAGAAAATAAATGGATCTTCATGAGGAAGACGGACGTTGATAGTAGTGTTACTATCTACAAAGCTAGACTTGTCGAAAAAGGTTTTTGACAAAGTTCAAGGTGTTGACTACGATGAAATTTTCTCACCCGTAGCGATGCTTAAGTCTGTCCAAATCATGTTAGCAATTGCCACATTTTTATGAAATCTGGCAAATGGATAAACAAAACTACATTCCTTAATGGATTTAAAGAAGAGTTGTATATGATGCAACCAGAAGGTTTTGTCAATCCTAAAGGTGCTGACAAAATACACAAGCTCCAGCGATCCATCTATGGACTAGTGCAAGCATCTCGGAGTTGGAATATACGCTTTGATAAGTTGATCAAAGCAAATAGTTTTATACAGACTTGCGGTGAAGCCTGTATTTACTAGAAAGTGAGTGGGAGCACTACAACATTTCTGATAAGTATATGTGAATGACATATTGTAGATCGGAAATAATGTAGAATTATTCTGCAAAGCATAAAGGAGTATTTGAAAGGAGTTTTTCAAAGAAAGACCTCGGTGAAGCTGCTTACATATTGAGCATCAAGATCTATAGAGATAGATCAAGACGCTTGATAAGTTTTTTCAATGAGTACATACCTTGACAAGATTTTGAAGTAGTTCAAAATGGAACAGTCAAAGAAAGAGTTCTTGCCTGTGTTACAAGGTGTGAAATTGAGTAAGACTCAAAACCCGACCACGGCAGAAGATAGAAAGAGAATGAAAGTCATTCCCTATGCCTTGTCCATAGGTTCTATAAAGTATGCCATGTTGTGTACCAGATCTATTGTATACCCTACACTGAGTTTGGCAAGGGAGTACAATAGCGATCTAGGAGTAGATCACTGGACAGCGGTCAAAATTATCCTTAGTGGAATAAGGATATGTTTCTCGATTATGGAAGTGACAAAAGGTTCGTCGTAAAGGGTTACGCCGATGCAAGTTTTGACACCGATCTGGATGACTCTAAGTCTCGATCTAGATACATATTGAAAGTGGGAGCAATTAGCTAGAGTAGCTCCGTGCAGAGCATTGTAGACATAGAAAATTGCAAAATACATAACAGATCTGAATGTGAAAGACCCGTTGACTAAGATTCTCTCACAAGCAAAACATGATCACACCTTAGTACTCTTTGGGTGTTAATCACATAGCGATGTGAACTAGATTACTGAATCTAGTAAACCCTTTGGGTGTTGGTCACATGGCGATGTGAACTATGGGTGTTAATCACATGATGATGTGCACTGTCGATGTTAATCACATGGTGATGTGATCTAGATTATTGACTCTAGTGCAAGTGGGAGACTGAAGGAAATATGCCCTAGAGGCAATAATAAAGTTATTATTTATTTCCTTATATCATGATAAATGTTTATTATTCATGCTAGAATTGTATTAACCGGAAACATGATACATGTGTGAATACATAGACAAACAGAGTGTCACTAGTATGCCTCTACTTGACTAGCTTGTTAATCAAAGATGGTTATGTTACCTAACCATGGACAAAGAGTTGTTATTTGATTAACGGGATCACATCACTAGTTGAATGATCTAACTGACATGACCCATTCCGTTAGCTTAGCACCCGATCGTTTACTATGTTGCTATTGCTTTCTTCATGACTTATACATGTTCCTATGACTATGAGATTATGCAACTCCCGTTTACCGGAGGAACACTTTGTGTGCTACCAAACGTCACAACATAACTGGGTGATTATAAAGGTGCTCTACAGGTGTCTCCAAAGGTACTTGTTGGGTTGGCGTATTTCGAGATTAGGATTTGTCACTCCGAATGTCGGAGAGGTATCTTTGGGCCCTCTCGGTAATGCACATCACTTAAGCCTTGCAAGTATTGCAACTAATGAGTTAGTTGCGAGATGATGTATTACGGAACGAGTAAAGAGACTTGCCGGTAACGAGATTGAACTAGGTATTGGATACCGACGGTCGAATCTCGGGCAAGTAACATACTGATGACAAAGGGAACAACGTATGTTGTTATGCGGTCTGACCGATAAAGATCTTCGTAGAATATGTAGGAACCAATATGGGCATCCAGGTCCCGCTATTGGTTATTGACCGGAGACGTGTCTCGGTCATGTCTACATTGTTCTCGAACCGTAGGGTCCGCACGCTTAAGGTTTCGATGACAGTTTTATTATGAGTTTATGAGTTTTGATGTACCGAAGGAGTTCGGAGTCCCGGATGAGATCGGGGACATGACGAGGACTCTCAAAATGGTCGAGACGTAAAGATCAATATATTGGACGACTATATTCGGAGTTCGGAAAGGTTCCGAGTTATTCGGGTATTTATCGGAGTACCGGAGAGTTACGGGAATTCGCCGGGGAGAAGTATTGGGCCTTATTGGGCCATACGGGAAAGAGAGAAGGGCTGCCTAGGGCAGGCCATGCGCCCCCCATGGCTTAGTCCGAATTGGACTAAGGGGAGGGGCCGCACCCCCTCCTTCCTTCCCTTCTCTCTTCCCCTTCCTTGTCTCCTACTCCTACTACTTGGAAGGTCTCCTAGTTGGACTAGGAAAGGGGGAATCCTACTCACGGTGGGAGTAGGACTCCCCTAGGGCGCGCCATAGAGAGGGCCGGTCCTCCCCTCCTCCACTCCTTTGTATACGGGGGCAGGGGGCACCCCATAGACACACAAGTTGATCATCATGATCGTTCCTTAGCTGTGTGCGGTGTCCCCCCTCCACGATATTACACCTCGGTTATATTGTAGCGGTGCTTAGGCGAAGCCCTGTGACAGTTGAACATCAAGATCGTCACCACGCCTTCGTGCTGACGGAACTCCACCCCGTACCTCTGCTGGATCGGAGTTCGGGGTGCGTCATCGAGCTGTACGTGTGTCAAGAACTCGGAGGTGCCGGAGTAACGGCTTGGATCGGTTGGACCGGGAAGACATACGACTACTTCCTCTACGTTGCGTCAACGCTTCCGCTTCGGTCTACGAGGGTACGTAGACAACACTCTCCCCTCTCGTTGCTATGCATCACCATGATCTTGCGTGTGCGTCGGAAATTTTTTGAAATTACTATGTTCCCCAACAGGATTTCCTTCTTAATTCTTGCTTGATTAGATTGATACATCTCCTCTCTTTATATAGAGAGGTTTACTTGACCTCAAAGTCTGCGACATCGGCGGTTGGGTGGGGGGTGCACCCCTCCTCGTCATTCTCCATCGCAAGCCCTCCACTCTTCCCTGTGCGGTGCAGACCAACAGCCATACACATGCACTCCTTTTGTCCAGGTGGTGTCCATGGGATTCAGGTGGCTGTACACGTGCCCGTCCAAAATAAAGCGTCCCAGTCTATTTCAGGTTGAGAGTAATAACACAAGACGAGATGTAAAAGGCTTGTTTTTAGGTGTTAGATTTGTGTTGCGTCGAGTACATTTATGGCATATTATGCAAATATATTATGACATTGATTCAAAGAACATCTCCCTCCGGAACAGTATACTAAACGCGCTATCGATATAGGGGTGGATCCAGCAGAGGTAAGCTCCTGGATCCGCCACTGTATCGATATATGCTTTATTACGTCCCAAATCACAGAAAAATCCACCATGACGAAACTAAATAGTGAACACTCGGTCATCCAGACCTACAATGCAAAATAAATAGAGCAAACGTTCAGTTTGTGCACTTCAATTTCTGCACTTAAAGAAAGCAAAAAATCAGTTCCTACACCAAAACAGAGCATAGTGTCTGTTTATCTAGTTAAACAAAGTAAAGGTTCGTTTTTCTGAATAAACATTGCATATGTATTCATTTATTGCACATACACAGAGCATACTAATTCAGTTCTTGGACTTCCATGAAGCAAATGTAAAGTTTCTGCACTTAGGAATACTAAATACTCCCTCCGTCCCATAATATAAGAGCGTTTTTGACAATAGTGTAGTGTTAAAAACGCTCTTATATTATGGGACAGAGGGAGTATTCAGTTTCCAAATTTAAGGTTTTGCACTTGCAACTGAACTTTTGCACTTGCACAGAGTAAAGCTTCAGTCTTTTCAGTTAGACAGAGATCAATTGCAAAAATGTGCGTGATACAGCTCCGAAATGTGCACACGATTTTGCAATAGAACTCAAATCGCTGACACCATTCACACCACAAACAGCCTCACACCGGAGTAGAAGTTCTGGGTATATCTATCTACACTACACAGTACACCTATAGTTCAGAACAGGACAGTACAAAAGAGAGAACCTTACTGCTCATCTCATCTCAGCGTAAAATTTAGACTTCTTGTTGCTGTTGGCTTTGCAATACTTGCTCCTCCTCCTCCTTAAGCCATGTAATCCTCCTGCTTTGGATGAAATCTTCAAACTTCCTGTTGAGCTCGTCGATCTCTAGCTTCTCTAGCCCCCCCTCAGCTACTGCACCGCAGGTTTGCTCCGTCTCCAAGGTGACGATGTTCGCGTCATCTCCATCCAGCCTAGCCAATTCCGGTGGCGACGGCGCCACCGGCACCTCTTCTCGTTTGATCCCTTGCTCTGCCGCCGATGCACTCTTGGTGTTGCTATAGCAGTAGTGAAGGTTCCCTGAATAAGAAGCACATGGTCGAGCTTGAACGGCACATGGCAGCAATTCAGAAGCCGTGACGACATCATTGGCACTCGTGGATGGGGTGGCCATGCTGGAGACGCCAGGGAAGAAGCAGCGGCAGTCGGCGGCGAGGAAGAGGAAGATGGCGTTGGAGAGGACGAAGAGCGCCTTCTTGGTCGTGACCAAGCCGCACAAGGCCGCAAGGCGGGCTGATAAGGCGGCACCGAAAGGGAGAGAGGAAGAAAAAGCACAGATAGCGGCGGCCACGAAGGATGACGACGAGAAGAGGGAGAAGAAAGCAACGGCGGCGAGCACGAAGGCGACCTGCGAGACACCGACAGCGGCGCTGCTGCGCGTGCCGGTAGTAGCCATTGCGGCGTCTCGTTGGTCGCCGCATTGCTGGTGCTGGTCGAGATGCATCATGCGATCCATATGCTCGCTTCTTTACTAGCTCAGTTGCTCTGATCAGAAGGGAAGAGGAAGGCTGTGAGTGTGAGGGTGCTGATGCTCCTGAAGGGAATCAGGTGTATGTACGGTATTTATACTAGTTTTCACTATCGTGCTGGGGACTATTATCGTACAAGTCGTGAAGCAATGAGTGATACAGTACATGTTTGTTGGCTGGTTTCCTTGCTGGTTCAGATGCTTGTAGGCGTACTTTCCTTGCGATTGTTTAAGCAGGGATGCCACCTAGCTAATTAGAGCCTTGTCATCTACTTAGTGTATACCAGGAAGTGTCATGGAACTTGTTCATGCCTCCTATACGAAGTAAAGTAACTAATTAGTTAATACTACTTAATACTGCTGCTGACCATAGGTCCAGTAGATGCAGTGGAGTTCACGGTGACAGCGACTTTCTAAGACCCGATCAACTCCTCCGTCGTTACCACAAGTTACTTCTTTCAGCTCAACGCAGAAATTAGAGGCCACGCAGGACGGCAGGATCTGTACACAAATGCGGCCCCGTCAGAGTTTCGTCGGCGACACCGCGACAGTGATGCCATTCTTTAGACTTCCGAGCGAGTGGAGTGATGACGGGGCAGTGGCAGGGCCAGGAAAGTGCAGGGAACATTCAGTTAGACCAACCGGCAGCAGCAGCAGCAGCAGCAGCAGAAGAGCAAATAGTACTAGTAGATTGATCCGGACAAACGGCCGTCTGATAATACTGTCCTGATCAGAATCATGCATGTAGCCACTGGCCGGAACCAGCGCATGTGCATCGTCGCGATCCGGGTCCTGTAGAAGTGCATCCCTCTCTAACAGATCCCTCGGGAGTATTAGTAGATTAATCCCTGGGTCGCCCAACGACTCACTACAAGGCATTATACTTTTCGAAGGTTCAGGCCGTGCTTGATCTTCGCAGGCGACGCGTGGTGGTGTGGTGTTAGATCGCCGCGCGAGACACGCATCAGTACTTCTCTTTTTTTTTAAGTGCAGGCATCAGTATCTCGGAAGATCGAGTTTATCTTGTCTATGGTCGATGGTCTCGATCTAATGATCGTTGGGGTGTAGGAAGAGGATGTCTGGAATTAGGGTGTGTGCAACGGAGGGTAGTCCGACAGTCCATGATCCGGCAGTGTCTTTCCTGTCCCCGTGCAGGTCTGGTAATAAAATCGCAAGACCACACACAGTCCACGGTTCAGACCAAGTCACTATATATGTTTCTGGGTTCCAAGGGCCAGACGGATCACCGCATCACCCAAAAATATAGTACAACCTCACCTCCGTAGAACCAGAACCATCAATTTATATGTCTTAAAGTTACCTGTTATCGATAAACTCAATAAGTCGGCTTGGGAATCAATAAGAGGGGCATGAGGATGATGACGTGAGAAGGAGAGAATGAGTACAAGGAAGGAAAAATATGTCATGTGTGATCTAATTAAGTGGTGCTCAATTAAGTGGCTTGCTGGAGGTAGCACGTTTTGTGCATATTGGGATTCAGTAAGTGATGTGTAATTAAATGGACGTGGATGAAACATAAAACCATCAAATTCAGATTAGAGTTCTCCATTAGACTGAACCGTTATGACATTGTGGCCCTGCTGCTTTTGGAAAACTACACCAGGCCAACGCACGGGAGGAAGGTATCTCTTCTTTCAATCACGGTGCTCTTCTCCAGGCCAACACCCAGGCCAATGGTTGTCGTCTTCTCCTAAGCCAACGAGTGTGCCGCCAGAGCTCATGGCATCACGGTGCTCTTGCCACGTGCTCTTGTCGCCCCTGTCGTCGAGACCGTGTCCCCACGCCTAGGAGGGAGAGTCGTGGACCATGTTGGTTGCCATCGTTGATCCGAGTGGTGGAGGGCCGGTGCCATGGTGTGCTTGAGCCGGGCTGAGGGTACGAGGAATAGATGGGTGGACGAGGGGGGATAAGGAAGGAAAGATGGGGTCACCACGTAATTTGTCGATGCGAGAGAGGTCATCGTGATGAGTTGTGGTGGATCTCAGGGTTTTGTGGGAATAAGAAGTTCATTGCACTCACCAGAATAGAGCGATCTTTGTATGCATAGGCACAACTGTCGGGCCTTCTTTTAGCAGCCGCGCGTCTCTTGCCCCTATGTGCTGGTACTTCTACTTCAGCTTTAGAAGAATGGTTGGACTAAGGAGAATAGGCCCAGGTTGGGGCCCCTTGGTTTTGGTGGCTCACGGCGGTCGCCCCTTGCCCCCCTAAGGCATTGTTTGGTTAATCCCCACCACAAGGGGATTGGAGAGGATTGGAGTGGTTTGATGTAGATTTTGACTTGCTGGGGATTTAATCCCTGCCAATCTGCTCCAAACCCCTTAAATCCTGTGGAACCGAACAAGGCCTAAGGGATGGGTCTGGTCGTCATGGTCTCCTCAGCCCACGCCACCAAGAACACGAGACATATTTGGGTTTGCCGCCACGGCCTCGTGCCCGCACTCTCTCCCCCCAAGGTCGAGACGGAGCAGACGGTTTACCATCAGGGCGCAGGTGGTGCACAGCATGCCCGATCTACACCCTACACGGGCCTGCGACGGATCCTCTGTTGGGTTTCGTAGTAATTTCAAAAAAATTCTACGCACACGCAAGATCATGTGATGCATAGCAACGAGGGGAGAGTGTTGTCTACGTACCCAACGCAGACCGACTGCGGAAGCGATGACACGACGTAGAGGAAGTAGTCGTACGTCTTCACGATCCAACCGATCAAGCAACCGAAACTACGGCACCTCCGAGTTCGAGCACACGTTCAGCTCGATGACGATCCCCGGACTCCGATCCAGCAAAGTGTCGGGGAAGAGTTCCGTCAACACGACGGCGTGGTGACGATCTTGATGAACTACAGCAGCAGGGCTTCGCCTAAACTCCGCTACAGTATTATCGAGGTATATGGTGGCAGGGGGCACCGCACACGGCTAAGGAATAGATCACGTGGATCAACTTGTGTCTTTTGGGGTGCCTCTACCTCAGTATATAAAGGAGCCAAGGGGGGGAGGAGGCGCCGACCAGGGAGAGAGGCGCAGGAGGAGTCCTACTCCTTCCGGGAGTAGGACTCCCCTCCAATCCTATTCCAATTAGGATTCCCCAAGTGGGAAAGAGGGAGAAGGGTGGCCGGCCACCTCTCCTAGTCCTAATAGGACTAGGGGAAGGGGGGAGGCGCGCAGCCCTTGTGGGCAGCCCTTTCACCTTTCCACTAAGGCCCATGAAGGCCCATATGGCTCCCGGGGGGTTCCGGTAACCTCCCGGTAACCCGGTAAAATCCCGATTTCACCCGGAACACTTCCGATGTCCAAACATAGGCTTCCAATATATCAATCTTTACGTCTCGACCATTTCGAGACTCCTCGTCATGTCCGTGATCACATCCGGGACTCCGAACAACCTTCGGTACATCAAAATGCATAAACTCATAATGTAACTGTCATCGTAACCTTAAGCGTGCGGACCCTACGGGTTCGAGAACAATGTAGACATGACCGAGACACGTTTCCGGTCAATAACCAATAGCGGGACCTGGATGCCCATATTGGCTCCTACATATTCTACGAAGATCTTTATCGGTCAGACCGCATAACAACATACGTTGTTCCCTTTGTCATCGGTATGTTACTTGCCTGAGATTCGATCGTCGGTATCCAATACCTAGTTCAATCTCGTTACCGGCAAGTCTCTTTACTCGTTCTGTAATACATCATCTCACAACTAACATATTAGTTGTAATGCTTGCAAGGCTTCTGTGATGTGTATTACCGAGAGGGCCCAGAGATACCTCTCCGACAATCGGAGTGACAAATCCTAATCTCGAAATACGCCAACCCAACATCTACCTTTGGAGACACCTGTAATGCTCCTTTATAATCACCCAGTTACGTTGTGACGTTTGGTAGCACCCAAAGTGTTCCTCCGGTAAACGGGAGTTGCATAATCTCATAGTCATAGGAACATGTATAAGTCATGAAGAAAGAATTAGCAACATACTAAACGATCGGGTGCTAAGCTAATGGAATGGGTCATGTCAATCAGATCATTCAACTAATGATGTGACCTCGTTAATCAAATAACAACTCTTTGTCCATGGTTAGGAAACATAACCATCTTTGATTAACGAGCTAGTTAAGTAGAGGCATACTAGTGACAATTTGTTTGTCTATGTATTCACACATGTATTATGTTTCCGGTTAATACAATTCTAGCATGAATAATAAACATTTATCATGATTATAAGGAAATAAATAATAACTTTATTATTGCCTCTAGGGCATATTTCCTTCAGTCTCCCACTTGCACTAGAGTCACTAATAACTTTATTATTGCCTCTAGTGATTGGAGAATTCTGTCAGTGACGCAATCATCCGGAACATTAACTCCCAATTGAATCAAGTGATTATTATACCCAGACATTTTGAGTATATGCTCACTGACAGAACTGTTCTCCTCCATCTTGCAGCTATAGAACTTATTGGAGACTTCATATCTCTCAATTCGGGCATTTGCTTGAAATATTAACTTCAACTCCTGGAACATCTCATATGCTCCATGACGTTCAAAACATCGTTGAAGTCCCGATTCTAAGCCGTAAAGCATGGCACACTGAACTATCGAGTAGTCATCAGCTTTGCTCTGCCAGACGTTCATAACATCTGGTGTTGCTCCAGCAGCAGGCCTGGCACCCAGCGGTGCTTCTAGGACGTAATTCTTCTGAGCAGCAATGAGGATAATCCTCAAGTTACGGACCCAGTCCGTGTAATTGCTACCATCATCTTTCAACTTTGCTTTCTCAAGGAACGCATTAAAATTCAACGTAACAACAGCACGAGCCATCTATCTACAATCAACATAAACAAGCAAGATACTATCAGGTACTAAGTTCATGATAAATTTAAGTTCAGTTAATCATATTACTTAAGAACTCCCACTTAGATAGACATCCCTCTAATCTTCTAAGTGATTACGTGATCCAAATCAACTAAACCATAACCGATCATCACGTGAAATGGAGTAGCTTTCAATGGTGAACATCGTTTATGTTGATCATATCTACTATATGATTCACGCTCGACCTTTCGGTCTCCGTGTTCCGAGGCCATATCTGCATATGCTAGGCTCGTCAAGTTTAACCTGAGTATTCTGCGTGTGCAAAACTGGCTTGCACCCGTTGTAGATGGACGTAGAGCTTATCACACCCGATCATCACGTGGTGTCTGGGCACGACGAACTTTGGCAACGGTGCATACTCAGGGAGAACACTTCTTGATAATTTAGTGAGAGATCATCTTATAATGCTACCGTCAATCAAAGCAAGATAAGATGCATAAAAGGATAAACATCACATGCAATCAATATAAGTGATATGATATGGCCATCATCATCTTGTGCTTGTGATCTCCATCTCCGAAGCACTGTCATGATCACCATCATCACCGGCGCGACACCTTGATCTCCATCGTAGCATCGTTGTTGTCTCGCCAATCTTATGCTTCCACGACTATCACTACCGTTTAGTAATAAAGTAAAGCATTACATCGCGATTGCATTGCATACAATAAAGCGACAACCATATGGCTCCTTCCAGTTGCCGATAACTTGGTTACAAAACATGATCATCTCATACAATAAAATTCAGCATCATGCCTTGACCATATCACATCACAACATGCCCTGCAAAAACAAGTTAGGCGTCCTCTACTTTGTTGTTGCATGTTTTACGTGGCTGCTACGGGCTTAAGTAAGAACCAATCTCACCTACGCATCAAAACTGTTGGGTTTCGTAGTAATTTCAAAAAATTTCCTACGCACACGCAAGATCATGTGATGCATAGCAACGAGGGGAGAGTGTTGTCTACGTACCCAACGCAGACCGACTGCGGAAGCGATGACACGACGTAGAGGAAGTAGTCGTACGTCTTCACGATCCAACCGATCAAGCACCGAAACTACGGCACCTCCGAGTTCGAGCACACGTTCAGCTCGATGACGATCCCCGGACTCCGATCCAGCAAAGTGTCGGGGAATAGTTCCGTCAGCACGACGGCATGGTGACGATCTTGATGAACTACAGCAGCAGGGCTTCGCCTAAACTCCGCTACAGTATTATCGAGGTATATGGTGGCAGGGGGCACCGCACACGGCTAAGGAATAGATCACGTGGATCAACTTGTGTCTTTTGGGGTGCCTCTACCTCAGTATATAAAGGAGCCAAGGGGGGAGGAGGCGCCGGCCAGGGAGAGAGGCGCAGGAGGAGTCCTACTCCTTCCAGGAGTAGGACTCCCCTCCAATCCTATTCCAATTAGGATTCCCCGGAGGGGGAAAAGAGGAGGAGGGGGCCGGCCACCTCTCCTAGTCCTAATAGGACTAGGGGAAGGGGGAGGCGCGCAGCCCATCTAGGGCAGCCCCTTCTCTTTTCCATTAAGGCCCACTATGGCCCATATAGTTCCCGGGGGGTTCCGGTAACCCTCCCGGTAACCCGGTAAAATCCTGATTTTACCCGGAACACTTCCGATATCCAAATATAGGCTTCCAATATATCAATCTTTACGTCTCGACCATTTCGAGACTCCTCGTCATGTCCGTGATCACATCCGGGACTCCGAACAACCTTCGGTACATCAAAATGCATAAACTCATAATGTAACTGTCATCGTAACCTTAAGCGTGCGGACCCTACGGGTTCGAGAACAATGTAGACATGACCGAGACACGTCTCCGGTCAATAACCAATAGCGGGACCTGGATGCCCATATTGGCTCCTACATATTCTACGAAGATCTTTATCGGTCAGACCGCATAACAACATACGTTGTTCCCTTTGTCATCGGTATGTTACTTGCCCGAGATTCGATCGTCGGTATCCAATACCTAGTTCAATCTCATTACCGGCAAGTCTCTTTACTCGTTCCGTAATACATCATCTCACAACTAACATATTAGTGGCAGTGCTTGCAAGGCTTATGTGATGTGCATTACCGAGAGGGCCCAGAGATACCTCTCCGACAATCGGAGTGACAAATCCTAATCTCGAAATACGACAACCCAACATGTACCTTTGGAGACACCTGTAATGCTCCTTTATAATCACCCAGTTACGTTGTGACGTTTGGTAGCACCCAAAAGTGTTCCTCCGGTAAACGGGAGTTGCATAATCTCATAGTCATAGGAACATGTATAAGTCATGAAGAAAGCATTAGCAACATACTAAACGATCGGGTACTAAGCTAATGGAATGGGTCATGTCAATCAGATCATTCAACTAATGATGTGACCTCGTTAATCAAATAACAACTCTTTGTCCATGGTTAGGAAACATAACCATCTTTGATTAACGAGCTAGTCAAGTAGAGGCATACTAGTGACACTTTGTTTGTCTATGTATTCACACATGTATTATGTTTCCGGTTAATACAATTCTAGCATGAATAATAAACATTTATCATGATTATAAGGAAATAAATAATAACTTTATTATTGCCTCTAGGGCATATTTCCTTCAGTCTCCCACTTGCACTAGAGTCAATAATCTAGTTCACATCGCCATGTGATTTAACAGCAATAGTTCACATCACCATGTGATTAACACCCATAGTTCACATCGATATGTGATCAACACCCAAAGGGTTTTACTAGAATCAGTCATCTAGTTCACATCACTATGTGATTAACACCCAAGGAGTACTAAGGTGCGATCATGTTTTGCTTGTGAGAGAATCTTAGTCAACGGGTCTGTCACATTCAGATCCGTAAGTATTTTGCAAATATTTATGTCAACAATGCTCTGCACGGAGCTACTCTAGCTAACTGCTCCCACTTTAAATATGTATCTAGATTGAGACTTAGAGTCATCCAGATCTGTGTCAAAACTTGTATCGACGTAACCCTTTACGGCGAACCTTTTTTTCCACCTCCATAATTGAGAAACATATCCTTATTCCACTAAGGATAATTTTGACCGCTGTCCAGTGATCTACTCCTAGATCACTATTGTACTCCCATGCCAATTAGTGTAGGGTATACAATAGATCTGGTACACAGCATGGCATACTTTATAGAACCTATGAATGAGGCTTAGGGAATGACTTTCATTCTCTTTCTATCTTCTGCCGTGGTCTGGCTTTGAGTCTTACTCAACTTCACACCTTGTAACACAGGCAAGAAACTTTTCTTTGACTGTTCCATTTTGAACTACTTCAAAATCTTGTCAAGGTATGTACTCATTGAAAAACTTATCAAGCATCTTGATCTATCTCTATAGGTCTTGAAGCTCAATATGTAAGCAGCTTCACCGAAGTCTTTCTTTGAAAAACTCCTTTCAAACACTTCTTTATGCTTTACAGAATAATTCTACATTATTTCCGATCAACAATATGTCATTCACATATACTTATCAGAAATACTGTAGTGCTCCCACTCACTTTCTTATAGATACAGGCTTCATCGCAAGTCTGTATAAAACTATATGCTTTGATCAACTTATCAAAGCGTATATTCCAACTCCGAGATGCTTGCACCAGTCCACAGATGGATCGCTGGAGCTTGCATATTTTGTTAGCTCCCTTTGGATCGACAAAACCTTCTGGTTGCATCATATACAACTCTTCTTCCAGAAATCCATTCAGGAATGCAGTTTTGTTTATCCATTTGCCAGATTTCATAAAATGCGGCAATTTGCTAACATGATTCGGATAGACTTAAGCATAGATACGAGAGAGTAACTCTCATCGTAGTCAACACCTTGAACTTGTCGAAAAACCTTTTTTGCGACAATTCTATCTTTGTAGACAGTAATATTACCATCAGCATCAGTCTTCTTCTTGAAGATCCATTTATTCTCAATTGCTTGACGATCATCGGGCAAGTCAACCAAAGTCCATACTTTGTTTTCATACATGGATCCCATCTCAGATTTCATGGCTTCAAGCCACTTTGCGGAATCTGGGCTCACCATCGCTTCTTCATAGTTCGTAGGTTCATCATGATCTAGTAGCATGACTTCCAGAACTGGATTACCGTACCACTCTGGTGCGGATCTTACTCTGGTTGATCTACGAGGTTCAGCAGTATCTTGATCTGAAGTTTCATGATCATTATCATTGGCTTCCTCACTAACTGGTGTAGGAGTCACTGAAACAGTTTTCTGTGATGAACTACTTTCCAGTAAGTGAGCAGGTACAGTTACCTCGTCAAGTTCTACTTTCCTCCCACTCACTTCTTTCGAGAGAAACTCCTTCTCCAGAAAGTTTCCGAATTTTAGCAACAAAAGTCTTGCCTTCGGTCTTGTGATAGAAGGTGTATCCAATAGTTTCTTTTTGGATATCCTATGAAGACACATTTCTCCTATTTGGGTTTGAGCTTATCAGGTTGAAATTTTTTTCACATAAGCATAGCAACCTCAAACTTTAAGAAACGACAGCTTAGGTTTCTTGCCAAACCATAGTTCATACGGTGTCGTCTCAACGGATTTAGATGGTGCCCTATTTAACGTGAATGCAGCTGTCTCTAATGCATAAACCCAAAACGATAGTGGTAGATCGGTAAGAGACATCATAGATCGCACCATATCTAAGAAAGTACGGTTATGACGTTCGGACACACCATTACATTGTGGTGTTCCAGGTGGCATGAGTAGTGAAACTATTTCACATTGTTTTTTAACTGAAGGCCAAACTCGTAACTCAAATACTCTTCTCTACGATCAGATCGTAGAAACTTTATTTTCTTGTTACGATGATTTTTCACTTCACTCTGAAATTCTTTGAACTTTTCAAATGTTTCAGACTTATGTTTCATCAAGAAGATATACTCATATCTGCTCAAATCATCTATGAAGATCAGAAAATAATGATACCTGTTGCGAGCCTCAATATTCATCGGACCACATACATCAGTATGTATGATTTCCAACAAATCTGTTGCTTGCTTCATTGTTCCGGAGAACGGTGTTTTAGTCATCTTGCCCAAAAGGCATGGTTAGCAAGTATCAAGTGATTCATAATCAAGTGATTCCAAAATCCCATCAGTATGGAGTTTCTTCATGCGCTTTACACCAATATGACCTAAACGGCAGTGCTACAAACAAGTTGCACTTATCATTATTAACTTTGCATCTTTTGGTTTCAATATTATGATTATGTGTATCACTACGATCAAGATCCAACGAACTATTTTCATTGGGTGTGTAACCATATAAGGTTCTATTCATGTAAACAGAACAACAATTTATTCTCTTACTTAAATGAATAACCGTATTACAATAAACATGATCAAATCATATTCATGCTCAACGCAAACACCAAATAACACTTATTTAGGTTCAACACTAATCCCGAAAGTATAGGGAGTGTGCGACGATGATCATATCAATCTTGGAACCACTTCCAACACACATCGTCACTTCACCCTTAACTAGTCTTTGTTTATTCTGCAACTCCCGTTTCGAGTTACTAATCTTAGCAACTGAACTAGTATCAAATACTGAGGGGCTGCTATAAACACTAGTAAAGTACACATCAATAACATGTATATCAAATATACTTATGTTCACTTTGACATCCTTCTTATCCGCCAATCACTTGGGGTAGTACCTCTTCCAGTGACCAGTCTCTTTACAGTAGAAGCACTTAGTCTCAGGCTTAGGACCAGACTTGGGTTTCTTCACTTGAGTAGCAACTAGCTTGCCATTCCTTTTGAAGTTTCCCTTCTTCTTCCCTTTGCCCTTTTTCTTGAAACTAGTGGTCTTGTTAACCATCAACACTTGATGCTCCTTCTTGATTTCTACCTTCGTTGATTTCAACATCACGAAGAGCTCGGGAATTGTTTTCGTCATCCCTTGCATACTATAGTTCATTACGAAGTTCTAGTAACTTAGTGGTGGTGACTAGAGAATTATGTCAATCACTATCTTATCTGGAAGATTAACTCCCACTTGATTCAAGCGATTGAAGTACCCAGACAATCTGAGCACATGCTCACTAGTTGAGCGATTCTCCTCCATCTTTTAGCTATTAGAACTTGTTGGAGACTTCATATCTCTCAACTCGGGTATTTGCTGGAAATATTAACTTCAACTCCTGGAACATCTTATATGGTCCATGACGTTCAAAAACGTCTTTGAAGTCCCGATTCTAAGCCGTTAAGCATGGTGCACTAAACTATCAAGTAGTTATCATATTGAGCTAGCCAAACGTTCATAACGTCTGCATCTGCTCCTGCAATAGGTCCGTCACCTAGCGGTGCATCAAGGACATAATTCTTCTGTGCAGCAATGAGGATAAACCTCATATCACGGATCCAATCCGCATCTTTGCTACTAACATCTTTCAACACAATTTTCTCTAGGAACATATCAAAATAAACACAGGGAAGCAACAACGCGAGCTATTGATCTACAACATGATTTGCAAAATACTACCAGGACTAAGTTCATGATAAATTTAAGTTCAATTTAATCATATTACTTAAGAACTCCCACTTAGATAGACATCCCTCTTATCCTCTAAGTGATCACGTGATCCAAATCAACTAAACCATGTCCGATCATCACGTGAGATGGAGTAGTTTCATCGGTGAACATCATTATGTTGATCATATCTACTATATGATTCACGCTCGACCTTTCGGTCTCCGTGTTCCGAGGCCATATCTGTATATGCTAGGCTCATCAAGTATAACCTGAGTATTCTGCGTGTGCAAAAACTGGCTTGCACCCGTTGTAGATGGACGTAGAGCTTATCACACCCGATCATCACGTGGTGTCTGGGCACGACGAACTTTGGCAACGGTGCATACTCAGGGAGAACACTTCTTGATAATTTTAGTGAGAGATCATCTTAAAATGCTACCGTCAATCAAAGCAAGATAAGATTCATAAAGGATAAACATCACATGCAATCAATATAAGTGATATGATATGGCCATCATCATCTTGTGCTTGTGATCTCCATCTCCGAAGCACCGTCATGATCACCATCGTCACCGGCGCGACACCTTGATCTCCATCGTAGCATCGTTGTCGTCTCGCCAATCTTATGCTTCCACGACTATCACTACCGTTTAGTAATAAAGTAAAGCATTACATCGCGATTGCATTGCATACAATAAAGCGACAACCATATGGCTCCTGCCAGTTGCCGATAACTCGGTTACAAAACATGATCATCTCATACAATAAAATTCAGCATCATGCCTTGACCATATCACATCACAACATGCCCTGCAAAAACAAGTTAGACGTCCTCTACTTTGTTGTTGCATGTTTTACGTGGCTGCTACGGGCTTAAGTAAGAACCAATCCCACCTACGCATCAAAACCACAACGATAGTTTGTCAAATAGACTCCGTTTTAACCTTCTCAAGGACCGGGCGTAGCCATACTCGGTTCAACTAAAGTTGGAGAGACAGTCGCCCGCAAGCCATCTATGTGCAAAGCACGTCGAGGGAACCGGTCTCGCGTAAGCGTACGCGTAAGGTTGGTCCGGGTCGTCTCGTCCAACAATACCGCCGAACCAAAGTATGACATGCTGGTAGGCAGTATGACTTGTATCGTCCACAACTCACTTGTGTTCTACTCGTGCATATAACATCAACATAAATAACCTAGGCTCGGATGCCACTGTTGGGTTTCGTAGTAATTTCAAAAAATTTCCTACGCACACGCAAGATCATGTGATGCATAGCAACGAGGGGAGAGTGTTGTCTACGTACCCAACGCAGACCGACTGCGGAAGCGATGACACGACGTAGAGGAAGTAGTCGTACGTCTTCACGATCCAACCGATCAAGCACCGAAACTACGGCACCTCCGAGTTCGAGCACACGTTCAGCTCGATGACGATCCCCGGACTCCGATCCAGCAAAGTGTCGGGGAAGAGTTCCGTCAGCACGACGGCGTGGTGACGATCTTGATGAACTACAGCAGCAGGGCTTCGCCTAAACTCCGCTACAGTATTATCGAGGTATATGGTGGCAGGGGGCACCGCACACGGCTAAGGAATAGATCACGTGGATCAACTTGTGTCTTTTGGGGTGCCTCTACCTCAGTATATAAAGGAGCCAAGGGGGAGGAGGCGCCCGCCAGGGAGAGAGGCGCAGGAGGAGTCCTACTCCTTCCGGGAGTAGGACTCCCCTCCAATCCTATTCCAATTAGGATTCCCCGGAGGGGGAAAAGAGGAGGAGGGGGCCGGCCACCTCTCCTAGTCCTAATAGGACTAGGGGAAGGGGGAGGCGCGCAGCCCATCTAGGGCAGCCCCTTCTCTTTTCCACTAAGGCCCACTATGGCCCATATAGTTCCCGGGGGGTTCCGGTAACCCTCCCGGTAACCCGGTAAAATCCTGATTTTACCCGGAACACTTCCGATATCCAAATATAGGCTTCCAATATATCAATCTTTACGTCTCGACCATTTCGAGACTCCTCGTCATGTCCGTGATCACATCCGGGACTCCGAACAACCTTCGGTACATCAAAATGCATAAACTCATAATGTAATTGTCATCGTAACCTTAAGCGTGCGGACCCTACGGGTTCGAGAACAATGTAGACATGACCGAGACACGTCTCCGGTCAATAACCAATAGCGGGACCTGGATGCCCATATTGGCTCCTACATATTCTACGAAGATCTTTATCGGTCAGACCGCATAACAACATACGTTGTTCCCTTTGTCATCGGTATGTTACTTGCCTGAGATTCGATCGTCGGTATCCAATACCTAGTTCAATCTCGTTACCGGCAAGTCTCTTTACTCGTTCTGTAATACATCATCTCACAACTAACATATTAGTTGTAATGCTTGCAAGGCTTCTGTGATGTGTATTACCGAGAGGGCCCAGAGATACCTCTCCGACAATCGGAGTGACAAATCCTAATCTCGAAATACGCCAACCCAACATCTACCTTTGGAGACACCTGTAATGCTCCTTTATAATCACCCAGTTACGTTGTGACGTTTGGTAGCACCCAAAGTGTTCCTCCGGTAAACGGGAGTTGCATAATCTCATAGTCATAGGAACATGTATAAGTCATGAAGAAAGCATTAGCAACATACTAAACGATCGGGTGCTAAGCTAATGGAATGGGTCATGTCAATCAGATCATTCAACTAATGATGTGACCTCGTTAATCAAATAACAACTCTTTGTCCATGGTTAGGAAACATAACCATCTTTGATTAACGAGCTAGTTAAGTAGAGGCATACTAGTGACACTTTGTTTGTCTATGTATTCACACATGTATTATGTTTCCGGTTAATACAATTCTAGCATGAATAATAAACATTTATCATGATTATAAGGAAATAAATAATAACTTTATTATTGCCTCTAGGGCATATTTCCTTCAGTCTCCCACTTGCACTAGAGTCAATAATCTAGATTACACTGTAATGAATCTAACACCCATGGAGCTTTGGTGCTGATCATGTTTTGCTCGTGGAAGACGCTTAGTCAATGGGTCTGCAACATTCAGATTCGTATGTATCTTGCAAATCTCTATGTCTCCCACCTGGACCAGATCCCGGATGGAGTTGAAGCGTCTCTTGATGTGTTTGGTCCTTTTGTGAAATCTGGATTCCTTTGCCAAGGCAATTGGACCAGTATTGTCACAAAAGATTTTCATTGGACCCGATGCATTAGGTATGACACCTAGATCGGAAATGAACTCCTTCATCCAGACTCCTTCGTTCGCTGCTTCCGAAGCAGCTATGTACTCCGCTTCACATGTAGATCCCGCTACGACGCTTTGTTTAGAACTGCACCAACTGACAGCTCCACCATTTAATGTAAACACGTATCCGGTTTGCGATTTAGAATCGTCCGGATCAGTGTCAAAGCTTGCATCAACGTAACCTTTTACGGTGAGCTCTTTGTCACCTCCATATACGAGAAACATATCCTTAGTCCTTTTCAGGTATTTCAGGATGTTCTTGACCGCTGTCCAGTGATCCACTCCTGGATTACTTTGGTACCTCCCTGCTAAACTTATAGCAAGGCACACATCAGGTCTGGTACACAGCATTGCATACATGATAGAGCCTATGGCTGATGCATAGGGAACATCTTTCATATTCTCTCTATCTTCTGCAGTGGTCGGGCATTGAGTCTTACTCAACTTCACACCTTGTAATACAGGCAAGAATCCTTTCTTTGCTTGATCCATTTTGAATTTCTTCAAAATCTTGTCAAGGTATGTGCTTTGTGAAAGTCCAATCAAGCGTCTTAATCTATCTCTATAGATCTTAATGCCTAATATGTAAGCAGCTTCACCGAGGTCTTTCATTGAAAAACTTTTATTCAAGTATCCCTTTATGCTATCCAGAAATTCTATATCATTTCCAATCAGCAATATGTCATCCACATATAATATCAGAAATGTTACAGAGCTCCCACTCACTTTCTTGTAAATACAGGCTTCTCCGAAAGTCTGTATAAAACCAAATGCTTTGATCACACTATCAAAACGTTTATTCCAACTCCGAGAGGCTTGCACCAGTCCATAAATGGATCGCTGGAGCTTGCACACTTTGTTAGCTCCTTTTAGATCGACAAAACCTTCCGGTTGCATCATATACAACTCTTCTTCCAGAAATCCATTCAGGAATGCAGTTTTGACATCCATCTGCCAAATTTCATAATCATAAAATGCGGCAATTGCTAACATGATTCGGACGGAATTAAGCATCGCTACGGGTGAGAAGGTCTCATCGTAGTCAATCCCTTGAACTTGCTGAAAACCTTTTGCGACAAGTCGAGCTTTGTAGACAGTAACATTACCATCAGCGTCAGTCTTCTTCTTAAAGATCCATTTATTCTCAATTTCTTGCCGATCATCGGGCAAGTCAACCAAAGTCCATACTTTGTTCTCATACATGGATCCCATCTCAGATTTCATGGCTTCAAGCCACTTTGCGGAATCTGGGCTCACCATCGCTTCTTCATAGTTCGTAGGTTCATCATGATCTAGTATCATGACTTCCAGAACAGGATTACCGTACCACTCTGGTGCGGATCTTACTCTGGTTGATCTACGAGGTTCAGCAGTATCTTGATCTGAAGTTTCATGATCATTATCATTGGCTTCCTCACTAACTGGTGTAGGTGTCACTGAAACAGTTTTCTGTGATGAACTACTTTCCAGTAAGGGAGCAGGTACAGTTACCTCATCAAGTTCTACTTTCCTCCCACTTACTTCTTTCGAGAGAAACTCCTTCTCTAGAAAGGATCCATTCTTAGCAACGAATGTCTTGCCTTCGGATCTGTGATAGAAGGTGTACCCAATAGTCTCCTTTGGGTATCCTATGAGGACACATTTCTCCGATTTGGGTTCGAGCTTATCAGGTTGAAGCTTTTTCACATAAGCATCGCAGCCCCAAACTTTAAGAAACGACAACTTTGGTTTCTTGCCAAACCACAGTTCATAAGGCGTCGTCTCAACGGATTTTGATGGTGCCCTATTTAACGTGAATGCGGCCGTCTCTAAAGCATATCCCCAAAATGATAGCGGTAAATCAGTAAGAGACATCATAGATCGCACCATATCTAATAAAGTACGATTACGACGTTCGGACACACCATTACGCTGTGGTGTTCCGGGTGGCGTGAGTTGCGAAACTATTCCACAGTTTTTCAAATGTACACCAAACTCGTAACTCAAATATTCTCCTCCACGATCAGATCGTAGAAACTTTATTTTCTTGTTATGATGATTTTCAACTTCACTCTGAAATTCTTTGAACTTTTCTAATGTTTCAGACTTATGTTTCAATAAGTAGATATACCCATATCTGCTTAAATCATCTGTGAAGGTGAGAAAATAACGATATCCGCCACGAGCCTCAATATTCATTGGGCCACATACATCGGTATGTATGATTTCCAACAAATCTGTTGCTCTCTCCATATTACCGGAGAACGGTGTTTTAGTCATCTTGCCCATGAGGCACGGTTCGCAAGTACCAAGTGATTCATAATCAAGTGGTTCCAAAAGTCCATCAGTATGGAGTTTCTTCATGCGCTTTATACCGATATGACCTAAACGACAGTGCCACAAATAAGTTGCACTTTCATTATCAACTCTACATCTTTTGGCTTCAACATTATGAATATGTGTATTACTACTATCGAGATTCAATAAGAATAGACCACTCTTCAAGGGTGCATGACCATAAAAGATATTACTCATATAAATAGAACAACCATTATTCTCTGATTTAAATGAATAACCGTCTCGCATTAAACAAGATCCAGATATAATGTTCATGCTCAACGCTGGCACCAAATAACAATTATTTAGGTCTAATATTAATCCCGAAGGTAGATGTAGAGGTAGCGTGCCGACCGCGATCACATCAACTTTGGAACCATTTCCCACGCGCATCGTCACCTCGTCCTTTGCCAGTGCCCGCTTATTCCGTAGTCCCTGTTTCGAGTTGCAAATATTAGCAATAGAACCAGTATCAAATACCCAGGTGCTACTGCGAGCTCTAGTAAGGTACACATCAATAACATGTATATCACATATACCTTTGTTCACCTTGCCATCCTTCTTATCCGCCAAATACTTAGGGCAGTTCCGCTTCCAGTGACCAGTCTGCTTGCAGTAGAAGCACTCAGTTTCAGGCTTAGGTCCAGACTTGGGTTTCTTCTCTTGAGCAGCAACTTGCTTGCCGTTCTTCTTGAAGTTCCCCTTCTTCTTCCCTTTGCCCTTTTTCTTGAAACTAGTGGTCTTGTTAACCATCAACACTTGATGCTCCTTCTTGATTTCTACCTCCGCAGCTTTCAGCATTGCGAAGAGCTCGGGAATAGTCTTGTTCATCCCTTGCATATTATAGTTCATCACGAAACTCTTGTAGCTTGGTGGCAGTGATTGGAGAATTCTGTCAATGACGCAATCATCCGGAAGATTAACTCCCAATTGAATCAAGTGATTATTATACCCAGACATTTTGAGTATATGCTCACTGACAGAACTGTTCTCCTCCATCTTGCAGCTATAGAACTTATTGGAGACTTCATATCTCTCAATTCGGGCATTTGCTTGAAATATTAACTTCAACTCCTGGAACATCTCATATGCTCCATGACGTTCAAAACGTCGTTGAAGTCCCGATTCTAAGCCGTAAAGCATGGCACACTGAACTATCGAGTAGTCATCAGCTTTGCTCTGCCAGACGTTCATAACATCTGGTGTTGCTCCAGCAGCAGGCCTGGCACCCAGCGGTGCTTCTAGGACGTAATTCTTCTAAGCAGCAATGAGGATAATCCTCAAGTTACGGACCCAGTCCGTGTAATTGCTACCATCATCTTTCAACTTTGCTTTCTCAAGGAACGCATTAAAATTCAACGGAACAACAGCACGAGCCATCTATCTACAATCAACATAAACAAGCAAGATACTATCAGGTACTAAGTTCATGATAAATTTAAGTTCAATTAATCATATTACTTAAGAACTCCCACTTAGATAGACATCCCTCTAATCTTCTAAGTGATTACGTGATCCAAATCAACTAAACCATAACCGATCATCACGTGAAATGGAGTAGCTTTCAACGGTGAACATCGTTTATGTTGATCATATCTACTATATGATTCACGCTCGACCTTTCGGTCTCCGTGTTCCGAGGCCATATCTGCATATGCTAGGCTCGTCAAGTTTAACCTGAGTATTCTGCGTGTGCAAAACTGGCTTGCACCCGTTGTAGATGGACGTAGAGCTTATCACACCCGATCATCACGTGGTGTCTGGGCACGACGAACTTTGGCAACGGTGCATACTCAGGGAGAACACTTCTTGATAATTTAGTGAGAGATCATCTTATAATGCTACCGTCAATCAAAGCAACATAAGATGCATAAAAGGATAAACATCACATGCAATCAATATAAGTGATATGATATGGCCATCATCATCTTGTGCTTGTGATCTCCATCTCCGAAGCACCGTCATGATCACCATCGTCACCGGCGCGACACCTTGATCTCCATCGTAGCATCGTTGTCGTCTCGCCAATCTTATGCTTCCACGACTATCACTACCGTTTAGTAATAAAGTAAAGCATTACATCGCGATTGCATTGCATACAATAAAGTGACAACCATATGGCTCCTTCCAGTTGCCGATAACTTGGTTACAAAACATGATCATCTCATACAATAAAATTCAGCATCATGCCTTGACCATATCACATCACAACATGCCCTGCAAAAACAAGTTAGACGTCCTCTACTTTGTTGTTGCATGTTTTACGTGGCTGCTACGGGCTTAAGTAAGAACCAATCTCACCTACGCATCAAAACTGTTGGGTTTCGTAGTAATTTCAAAAAATTTCCTACGCACACGCAAGATCATGTGATGCATAGCAACGAGGGGAGAGTGTTGTCTACGTACCCAACGCAGACCGACTGCGGAAGCGATGACACGACGTAGAGGAAGTAGTCGTACGTCTTCACGATCCAACCGATCAAGCACTGAAACTACGGCACCTCCGAGTTCGAGCACACGTTCAGCTCGATGACGATCCCCGGACTCCGATCCAGCAAAGTGTCGGGGAAGAGTTCCGTCAGCACGACGGCGTGGTGACGATCTTGATGAACTACAGCAGCAGGGCTTCGCCTAAACTCCGCTACAGTATTATCGAGGTATATGGTGGCAGGGGGCACCGCACACGGCTAAGGAATAGATCACGTGGATCAACTTGTGTCTTTTGGGGTGCCTCTACCTCAGTATATAAAGGAGCCAAGGGGGGAGGAGGCGCCGGCCAGGGAGAGAGGCGCAGGAGGAGTCCTACTCCTTCCGGGAGTAGGACTCCCCTCCAATCCTATTCCAATTAGGATTCCCCGGAGGGGGAAAAGAGGAGGAGGGGGCCGGCCACCTCTCCTAGTCCTAATAGGACTAGGGGAAGGGGGAGGCGTGCAGCCCATCTAGGGCAGCCCCTTCTCTTTTCCACTAAGGCCCACTATGGCCCATATAGTTCCCGGGGGGTTCCGGTAACCCTCCCGGTAACCCGGTAAAATCCTGATTTTACCCGGAACACTTCCGATATCCAAATATAGGCTTCCAATATATCAATCTTTATGTCTCGACCATTTCGAGACTCCTCGTCATGTCCGTGATCACATCCGGGACTCCGAACAACCTTCGGTACATCAAAATGCATAAACTCATAATGTAACTGTCATCGTAACCTTAAGCGTGCGGACCCTACGGGTTCGAGAACAATGTAGACATGACCGAGACACGTCTCCGGTCAATAACCAATAGCGGGACCTGGATGCCCATATTGGCTCCTACATATTCTACGAAGATCTTTATCGGTCAGACCGCATAACAACATACGTTGTTCCCTTTGTCATTGGTATGTTACTTGCCTGAGATTCGATCGTCGGTATCCAATACCTAGTTCAATCTCGTTACCGGCAAGTCTCTTTACTCGTTCTGTAATACATCATCTCACAACTAACATATTAGTTGCAGTGCTTGCAAGGCTTATGTGATGTGCATTACCGAGAGGGCCCAGAGATACCTCTCCGACAATCGGAGTGACAAATCCTAATCTCGAAATACGCCAACCCAACATGTACCTTTGGAGACACCTGTAATGCTCCTTTATAATCACCCAGTTACGTTGTGACGTTTGGTAGCACCCAAAAGTGTTCCTCCGGTAAACGGGAGTTGCATAATCTCATAGTCATAGGAACATGTATAAGTCATGAAGAAAGCATTAGCAACATACTAAACGATCGGGTGCTAAGCTAATGGAATGGGTCATGTCAATCAGATCATTCAACTAATGATGTGACCTCGTTAATCAAATAACAACTCTTTGTCCATGGTTAGGAAACATAACCATCTTTGATTAACGAGCTACTCAAGTAGAGGCATACTAGTGACACTTTGTTTGTCTATGTATTCACACATGTATTATGTTTCCGGTTAATACAATTCTAGCATGAATAATAAACATTTATCATGATTATAAGGAAATAAATAATAACTTTATTATTGCCTCTAGGGCATATTTCCTTCAGTCTCCCACTTGCACTAGAGTCAATAATCTAGTTCACATCGCCATGTGATTTAACAGCAATAGTTCACATCACCATGTGATTAACACCCATAGTTCACATCGATATGTGATCAACACCCAAAGGGTTTTACTAGAATCAGTCATCTAGTTCACATCGCTATGTGATTAACACCCAAGGAGTACTAAGGTGCGATCATGTTTTGCTTGTGAGAGAATCTTAGTCAACGGGTCTGTCACATTCAGATCCGTAAGTATTTTGCAAATATTTATGTCAACAATGCTCTGCACGGAGCTACTCTAGCTAATTGCTCCCACTTTAAATATGTATCTAGATCGAGACTTAGAGTCATCCAGATCTGTGTCAAAACTTGTATCGACGTAACCCTTTATGGCGAACCTTTTTTTCCACCTCCATAATTGAGAAACATATCCTTATTCCACTAAGGATAATTTTGACCGCTGTCCAGTGATCTACTCCTAGATCACTATTGTACTCCCATGCCAATTAGTGTAGGGTATACAATAGATCTGGTACACAGCATGGCATACTTTATAGAACCTATGACTGAGGCTTAGGGAATGACTTTCATTCTCTTTCTATCTTCTGCCGTGGTCGGGCTTTGAGTCTTACTCAACTTCACACCTTGTAACACAGGCAAGAAACTTTTCTTTGACTGTTCCATTTTGAACTACTTCAAAATCTTGTCAAGGTATGTACTCATTGAAAAACTTATCAAGCATCTTGATCTATCTCTATAGGTCTTGAAGCTCAATATGTAAGCAGCTTCACTGAAGTCTTTCTTTGAAAAACTCCTTTCAAACACTTCTTTATGCTTTACAGAATAATTCTACATTATTTCCGATCAACAATATGTCATTCACATATACTTATCAGAAATACTGTAGTGCTCCCACTCACTTTCTTATAGATACAGGCTTCATCGCAAGTCTGTATAAAACTATATGCTTTGATCAACTTATCAAAGCGTATATTCCAACTCCGAGATGCTTGCACCAGTCCACAGATGGATCGCTGGAGCTTGCATATTTTGTTAGCTCCCTTTGGATCGACAAAACCTTCTGGTTGCATCATATACAACTCTTCTTCCAGAAATCCATTCAGGAATGCAGTTTTGTTTATCCATTTGCCAGATTTCATAAAATGCGGCAATTTGCTAACATGATTCGGATAGACTTAAGCATAGATACGAGAGAGTAACTCTCATCGTAGTCAACACCTTGAACTTGTCGAAAAACCTTTTTTGCGACAATTCTAGCTTTGTAGACAGTAATATTACCATCAGCGTCAGTCTTCTTCTTGAAGATCCATTTATTCTCAATTGCTTGACGATCATCGGGCAAGTCAACCAAAGTCCATACTTTGTTTTCATACATGGATCCCATCTCAGATTTCATGGCTTCAAGCCACTTTGCGGAATCTGGGCTCACCATCGCTTCTTCATAGTTCGTAGGTTCATCATGATCTAGTAGCATGACTTCCAGAACTGGATTACCGTACCACTCTGGTGCGGATCTTACTCTGGTTGATCTACGAGGTTCAGCAGTATCTTGATCTGAAGTTTCATGATCATTATCATTGGCTTCCTCACTAACTGGTGTAGGAGTCACTGAAACAGTTTTCTGTGATGAACTACTTTCCAGTAAGTGAGCAGGTACAGTTACCTCGTCAAGTTATACTTTCCTCCCACTCACTTCTTTCGAGAGAAACTCCTTCTCCAGAAAGTTTCCGAATTTTAGCAACAAAAGTCTTGCCTTCGGTCTTGTGATAGAAGGTGTATCCAATAGTTTCTTTTTGGATATCCTATGAAGACACATTTCTCCTATTTGGGTTTGAGCTTATCAGGTTGAATTTTTTTTCACATAAGCATAGCAACCTCAAACTTTAAGAAACGACAGCTTAGGTTTCTTGCCAAACCATAGTTCATACGGTGTCGTCTCAATGGATTTAGATGGTGCCCTATTTAACGTGAATGCAGCTGTCTCTAATGCATAAACCCAAAACGATAGTGGTAGATCGGAAAGAGACATCATAGATCGCACCATATCTAAGAAAGTACGGTTATGACGTTCGGACACACCATTACATTGTGGTGTTCCAGGTGGCATGAGTAGTGAAACTATTTCACATTGTTTTTTAACTGAAGGCCAAACTCGTAACTCAAATACTCTTCTCTACGATCAGATCGTAGAAACTTTATTTTCTTGTTACGATGATTTTTCACTTCACTCTGAAATTCGTTGAACTTTTCAAATGTTTCAGACTTATGTTTCATCAAGAAGATATACTCATATCTGCTCAAATCATCTATGAAGATCAAAAAATAATGATACTTGTTGCGCGCCTCAATATTCATCGGACCACATACATCAGTATGTATGATTTCCAACAAATCTGTTGCTTGCTTCATTGTTCCGGAGAACGGCGTTTTAGTCAGCTTGCCCAAAAGGCATGGTTAGCAAGTATCAAGTGATTCATAATCAAGTGATTCCAAAATCCCATCAGTATGGAGTTTCTTCATGCGCTTTACACCAATATGACCTAAACGGCAGTGCTACAAACAAGTTGCACTCATCATTATTAACTTTGCATCTTTTGGTTTCAATATTATGATTATGTGTATCACTACGATCAAGATCCAACGAACTATTTTCATTGGGTGTGTAACCATATAAGGTTCTATTCATGTAAACAGAACAACAATTTATTCTCTTACTTAAATGAATAATCGTATTACAATAAACATGATCAAATCATATTCATGCTCAACGCAAACACCAAATAACACTTATTTAGGTTCAACACTAATCCCGAAAGTATAGGGAGTGTGCGACGATGATCATATCAATCTTGGAACCACTTCCAACACACATCGTCACTTCACCCTTAACTAGTCTTTGTTTATTCTGCAACTCCCGTTTCGAGTTACTAATCTTAGCAACTGAACTAGTATCAAATACTGAGGGGTTGCTATAAACACTAGTAAAGTACACATCAATAACATGTATATCAAATATACTTATGTTCACTTTGCCATCCTTCTTATCCGCCAATCACTTGGGGTAGTACCTCTTCCAGTGACCAGTCTCTTTGCAGTAGAAGCACTTAGTCTCAGGCTTAGGACCAGACTTGGTTTTCTTCACTTGAGTAGCAACTAGCTTGCCATTCCTTTTGAAGTTTCCCTTCTTCTTCCCTTTGCCCTTTTTCTTGAAACTAGTGGTCTTGTTAACCATCAACACTTGATGCTCCTTCTTGATTTCTACCTTCGTTGATTTCAACATCACGAAGAGCTCGGGAATCGTTTTCGTCATCCCTTGCATACTATAGTTCATCACGAAGTTCTAGTAACTTAGTGGTGGTGACTAGAGAATTCTGTCAATCACTATCTTATCTGGAAGATTAACTCCCACTTGATTCAAGCGATTGAAGTACCCACACAATCTGAGCACATGCTCACTAGTTGAGCGATTCTCCTCCATCTTTTAGCTATTAGAACTTGTTGGAGACTTCATATCTCTCAACTCGGGTATTTGCTGGAAATATTAACTTCAACTCCTGGAACATCTTATATGGTCCATGACGTTCAAAAACGTCTTTGAAGTCCCGATTCTAAGCCGTTAAGCATGGTGCACTAAACTATCAAGTAGTTATCATATTGAGCTAGCCAAACGTTCATAACGTCTGCATCTGCTCCTGCAATAGGTCCGTCACCTAGCGGTGCATCAAGGACATAATTCTTCTGTGCAGCAATGAGGATAAACCTCATATCACGGATCCAATCCGCATCTTTGCTACTAACATATTTCAACACAATTTTCTCTAGGAACATATCAAAATAAACACAGGGAAGCAACAACGCGAGCTATTGATCTACAACATGATTTGCAAAATACTACCAGGACTAAGTTCATGATAAATTTAAGTTCAATTTAATCATATTACTTAAGAACTCCCACTTAGATAGACATCCCTCTAATCCTCTAAGTGATCACGTGATCCAAATCAACTAAACCATGTCCGATCATCACGTGAGATCGAGTAGTTTCATCGGTGAACATCATTATGTTGATCATATCTACTATATGATTCACGCTCGACCTTTCGGTCTCCGTGTTCCGAGGCCATATCTGTATATGCTAGGCTCGTCAAGTATAACCTGAGTATTCTGCGTGTGCAAAAACTGGCTTGCACCCGTTGTAGATGGACGTAGAGCTTATCACACCCGATCATCACGTGGTGTCTGGGCACGACGAACTTTGGCAACGGTGCATACTCAGGGAGAACACTTCTTGATAATTTTAGTGAGAGATCATCTTAAAATGCTACCGTCAATCAAAGCAAGATAAGATTCATAAAGGATAAACATCACATGCAATCAATATAAGTGATATGATATGGCCATCATCATCTTGTGCTTGTGATCTCCATCTCCGAAGCACCGTCATGATCACCATCGTCACCGGCGCGACACCTTGATCTCCATCGTAGCATCATTGTCGTCTCGCCAATCTTATGCTTCCACGACTATCACTACCGTTTAGTAATAAAGTAAAGCATTACATCGCGATTGCATTGCATACAATAAAGCGACAACCATATGGCTCCTGCCAGTTGCCGATAACTCGGTTACAAAACATGATCATCTCATACAATAAAATTCAGCATCATGCCTTGACCATATCACATCACAACATGCCCTGCAAAAACAAGTTAGACGTCCTCTACTTTGTTGTTGCATGTTTTACGTGGCTGCTACGGGCTTAAGTAAGAACCAATCCCACCTACGCATCAAAACCACAACGATAGTTTGTCAAATAGACTCCGTTTTAACCTTCTCAAGGACCGGGCGTAGCCATACTCGGTTCAACTAAAGTTGGAGAGACAGTCGCCCGCAAGCCATCTATGTGCAAAGCACGTCGAGGGAACCGGTCTCGCGTAAGCGTACGCGTAAGGTTGGTCCGGGTCGTCTCGTCCAACAATACCGCCGAACCAAAGTATGACATGCTGGTAGGCAGTATGACTTGTATCGTCCACAACTCACTTGTGTTCTACTCGTGCATATAACATCAACATAAATAACCTAGGCTCGGATGCCACTGTTGGGTTTCGTAGTAATTTCAAAAAATTTCCTACGCACACGCAAGATCATGTGATGCATAGCAACGAGGGGAGAGTGTTGTCTACGTACCCAACGCAGACCGACTGCGGAAGCGATGACACGACGTAGAGGAAGTAGTCGTACGTCTTCACGATCCAACCGATCAAGCACCGAAACTACGGCACCTCCGAGTTCGAGCACACGTTCAGCTCGATGACGATCCCCGGACTCCGATCCAGCAAAGTGTCGGGGAAGAGTTCCGTCAGCACGACGGCGTGGTGATGATCTTGATGAACTACAGCAGCAGGGCTTCGCCTAAACTCCGCTACAGTATTATCGAGGTATATGGTGGCAGGGGGCACCGCACACGGCTAAGGAATAGATCACGTGGATCAACTTGTGTCTTTTGGGGTGCCTCTACCTCAGTATATAAAGGAGCCAAGGGGGAGGAGGCGCCCGCCAGGGAGAGAGGCGCAGGAGGAGTCCTACTCCTTCCGGGAGTAGGACTCCCCTCCAATCCTATTCCAATTAGGATTCCCCGGAGGGGGAAAAGAGGAGGAGGGGGCCGGCCACCTCTCCTAGTCCTAATAGGACTAGGGGAAGGGGGAGGCGCGCAGCCCATCTAGGGCAGCCCCTTCTCTTTTCCACTAAGGCCCACTATGGCCCATATAGTTCCCGGGGGGTTCCGGTAACCCTCCCGGTAACCCGGTAAAATCCTGATTTTACCCGGAACACTTCCGATATCCAAATATAGGCTTCCAATATATCAATCTTTACGTCTCGACCATTTCGAGACTCCTCGTCATGTCCGTGATCACATCCGGGACTCCGAACAACCTTCGGTACATCAAAATGCATAAACTCATAATGTAACTGTCATCGTAACCTTAAGCGTGCGGACCCTACGGGTTCGAGAACAATGTACACATGACCGAGACACGTCTCCGGTCAATAACCAATAGCGGGACCTGGATGCCCATATTGGCTCCTACATATTCTACGAAGATCTTTATCGGTCAGACCGCATAACAACATATGTTGTTCCCTTTGTCATCGGTATGTTACTTGCCCGAGATTCGATCGTCGGTATCCAATACCTAGTTCAATCTCATTACCGGCAAGTCTCTTTACTCGTTCCGTAATACATCATCTCACAGCTAACATATTAGTTGCAGTGCTTGCAAGGCTTATGTGATGTGCATTACCGAGAGGGCCCAGAGATACCTCTCCGACAATCGGAGTGACAAATCCTAATCTCAAAATACGCCAACCCAACATGTACCTTTGGAGACACCTGTAATGCTCCTTTATAATCACCCAGTTACGTTGTGACGTTTGGTAGCACCCAAAAGTGTTCCTCCGGTAAACGGGAGTTGCATAATCTCATAGTCATAGGAACATGTATAAGTCATGAAGAAAGCATTAGCAACATACTAAACGATCGGGTGCTAAGCTAATGGAATGGGTCATGTCAATCAGATCATTCAACTAATGATGTGACCTCGTTAATCAAATAACAACTCTTTGTCCATGGTTAGGAAACATAACCATCTTTGATTAACGAGCTAGTCAAGTAGAGGCATACTAGTGACACTTTGTTTGTCTATGTATTCACACATGTATTATGTTTCCGGTTAATACAATTCTAGCATGAATAATAAACATTTATCATGATTATAAGGAAATAAATAATAACCTTATTATTGTCTCTAGGGCATATTTCCTTCAAAAACCACAACGATAGTTTGTCAAATAGACTCTGTTTTAACCTTCTCAAGGACCGGGCGTAGCCATACTTGGTTCAACTAAAGTTGGAGAGACAGTCGCCCGCAAGCCATCTATGTGCAAAGCACGTCGAGGGAACCGGTCTCGCGTAAGCGTACGCGTAAGGTTGGTCCGGGTCGTCTCGTCCAACAATACCGCCGAACCAAAGTATGACATGCTGGTAGGCAGTATGACTTGTATCGTCCACAACTCACTTGTGTTCTACTCGTGCATATAACATCAACATAAATAACCTAGGCTCGGATGCCACTGTTGGGTTTCGTAGTAATTTCAAAAAAATTCTACGCACACGC
The DNA here is from genome assembly GCA_963921465.1 of Triticum timopheevii. Lineage (NCBI taxonomy): Eukaryota > Viridiplantae > Streptophyta > Magnoliopsida > Poales > Poaceae > Triticum > Triticum timopheevii. The sequence goes on along the minus strand of OY997264.1, from coordinate 47,713,389 downwards.
AAGATCATGTGATGCATAGCAACGAGGGGAGAGTGTTGTCTACGTACCCAACGCAGACCGACTGCGGAAGCGATGACACGACGTAGAGGAAGTAGTCGTACGTCTTCATGATCCAACCGATCAAGCACCGAAACTACGGCACCTCCAAGTTCGAGCACACGTTCAGCTCGATGACGATCCCCGGACTCCGATCCAGCAAAGTGTCGGGGAAGAGTTCCGTCAGCACGACGGCGTGGTGACGATCTTGATGAACTACAGCAGCAGGGCTTCGCCTAAACTCCGCTACAGTATTATCGAGGTATATGGTGGCAGGGGGCACCGCACACGGCTAAGGAATAGATCACGTGGATCAACTTGTGTCTTTTGGGGTGCCTCTACCTCAGTATATAAAGGAGCCAAGGGGGGGAGGAGGCGCCGGCCAGGGAGAGAGGCGCAGGAGGAGTCCTACTCCTTCCGGGAGTAGGACTCCCCTCCAATCCTATTCCAATTAGGATTCCCCAAGTGGGAAAGAGGGAGAAGGGTGGCCGGCCACCTCTCCTAGTCCTAATAGGACTAGGGGAAGGGGGGAGGCGCGCAGCCCTTGTGGGCAGCCCTTTCACCTTTCCACTAAGGCCCATGAAGGCCCATATGGCTCCCGGGGGGTTCCGGTAACCTCCCGGTAACCCGGTAAAATCCCGATTTCACCCGGAACACTTCCGATGTCCAAACATAGGCTTCCAATATATCAATCTTTACGTCTCGACCATTTCGAGACTCCTCGTCATGTCCGTGATCACATCCGGGACTCCGAACAACCTTTGGTACATCAAAATGCATAAACTCATAATGTAACTGTCATCGTAACCTTAAGCGTGCGGACCCTACGGGTTCGAGAACAATGTAGACATGACCGAGACACGTTTCCGGTCAATAACCAATAGCGGGACCTGGATGCCCATATTGGCTCCTACATATTCTACGAAGATCTTTATCGGTCAGACCGCATAACAACATACGTTGTTCCCTTTGTCATCGGTATGTTACTTGCCTGAGATTCGATCGTCGGTATCCAATACCTAGTTCAATCTCGTTACCGGCAAGTCTCTTTACTCGTTCTGTAATACATCATCTCACAACTAACATATTAGTTGTAATGCTTGCAAGGCTTCTGTGATGTGTATTACCGAGAGGGCCCAGAGATACCTCTCCGACAATCGGAGTGACAAATCCTAATCTCGAAATACGCCAACCCAACATCTACCTTTGGAGACACCTGTAATGCTCCTTTATAATCACCCAGTTACGTTGTGACGTTTGGTAGCACCCAAAGTGTTCCTCCGGTAAACGGGAGTTGCATAATCTCATAGTCATAGGAACATGTATAAGTCATGAAGAAAGCATTAGCAACATACTAAACGATCGGGTGCTAAGCTAATGGAATGGGTCATGTCAATCAGATCATTCAACTAATGATGTGACCTCGTTAATCAAATAACAACTCTTTGTCCATGGTTAGGAAACATAACCATCTTTGATTAACGAGCTAGTTAAGTAGAGGCATACTAGTGACACTTTGTTTGTCTATGTATTCACACATGTATTATGTTTCCGGTTAATACAATTCTAGCATGAATAATAAACATTTATCATGATTATAAGGAAATAAATAATAACTTTATTATTGCCTCTAGGGCATATTTCCTTCATCCTCCACATGGAGGTGCTAGGAGAGAGACAGAAAAGAGGGATTTAGGAAAAAAAAAGGGTTAGGATTTTTTTATAGAAACTGACATGTATGGCATCTCTGTCATAATGCGCAACTTAATGGTTCAATCTAACAGAATTGATTTTTGTGCCACACCAGCCCTGATGGGTGGGCCATAACTGTCATAATTGTGCTTAGTTTGAGCCTAACCAGTCTCTAACAAAAAGTGGTAGTTCTTTGCATCGTATTACCTTCAGGGTGGTAGTGTTTTGTCAAAACATGTGGTAGCTTTTGGAAACCATGAGATGAACTGTGGTATTTTAAGCTATTTACTCCCCCATTGGCAAATTTGCTCAAGAACTGATACCCGGGGTCTTTGACACCCCCTCTATTTCTCATGCTCTGCATCGACGTCCTCAATTCCATGCCCCAGCGTACGACTGATTCCCATTTTCTTCAAGGCTCACTACCCATCATCCGACAACTAGCATGTCCCTTTATGTCGATGACGCGGTTATCTTTCGTCCCAATAGCCATGATATCTCGATGGTCCGACAGCTAGTGCTCTGCTATGCTTGTTGAATGTTTCGACGAACATCTCACTGTCATCTTCAAGGAGAGGTTGTGCCCCATTTGCACCTTTCCGTTGCAATACCTTGGCATTTTGCTCTCTATCCAAAGAGTGCTTACTTCCGCTCTCCAGTCGCTTGTTCACAAGCTCGAGAAGAAGCTCTCCACCTTGTGGGCTTTAGTGCTCTCTTGTGGCGACATGCACTCTCATGCTCGACTTGTCCTTAGTGCCATCCCGGTCCACTACCTCATCCCATCGCCTTAAACAAGACGATCCTAAAGCAGGTGAACCATGTCATTCACGGCTTCCTCTAGGTTGGTCGCAAGAACGCACACGAGGTCCAATGTCTCATCAACTAGCAGTTGTTGCCGCCCAACCCTGCTTGATGGCTCGGGACCTGATATCTCCAGCGCTCATCCTGCTAGATCGCTAGCTTTATCTCCAAAAGACGAACCCGGTCCATCCTTCGAGGCATCTGCACCTACCCTGCAACCTCGAGATCCATGACACATTCTACACCTCCCCTTTGAAAGTGAGACCCAAGCCATGTTTCGCACCTCCCATGTGACCCCCGAGATCCAGGCAATACCCCGCACCTCCATTTCTTAGGCTCTAGAAGATGGCAGTTCTTACATGGATCACTGGATCGATGGGAAGTCCATCTCGAAGTTGACTCCACTAGTCTACGCCCTTGTTCCACGCCACTATCGGAAGGCACGCATGGTCCACATGGTTTACATCTTCCCTTCTTGGTTTAGGGTCGTGCTTAGTCCCATCACTATGTTTCAGTACATCGAGCTTCGACGTTTGCAATGTTATACCACCCCCTCGACCACCCCAGGCGAGCTTCCATGTAGTTGGACCTCCACCAAGAAGTATTCGTCCATGCCTGGTTATGCCACGCTTCTCCCAGGCTCCATTCAGACCCCCACCCTCCCCATTGGCGGCTCAGATGGAATGCCCGAGCGCCTATGTGCATCAAGGTTTTCATCCGGCTCGCCCCTTCAGAAAAATAGGTGTTGGACGACATACTGCCTCACACGAAGGGGCTTCCTCATGCGAATTGGTGAGTCCTCTGTGACCAGGAGGCTGAGGACATGCAACACATCCTTGTTGGTTGATGTTTCTTTTGATTGGTGTGGCACAAGATCCTTTCTTGGTGTCGCACCACGGCCAATCTTCCTCGACCCAACTTGCCATTCCAGGACAGTAGGCGACGCCTCGCAACCATGCCCCCCCCCCCCCCCCCCCCCCAAACTTTGTGGAAAGGGCTCTTATCTCTCATTGTGCTTGTAGGGCTAAGCGCTCCCTCGTCTTGTTCTGCTTGTGCACTTTGCGCTGACTTGTGTTTGTGGTTTTAGGAGTCGCACCTTGTAAATTCCTTAACCCTCTCCTTATCAACTGGATGATACACGCAATCTTGTGTATCCGAAAAAGAAAAAGAACATACACGAGTATGATGATACATTGATACATGTGTCAACACTGTTGGGTGTTTTACATCTTAGACCCTATGAGCATCAAAAACTTACAGTTCCAACCATCGCTCACCTGTGGCCCCAGTCAGCTGACAATGGTGGTCACTCATGGCCTCATGGAGCTTCCAGATCCGCCAAACGGGAGCCTTCCACAGTGCACTAGCGTGTGGCGCGACGACCCCAGCGAGTGCCTCGGCGGTGGGCGTGACGACAGGAGGTAGCTTGGCCGGTTGAGCTCTCTCGGTTCGTCTCAGCTCGTGCCCCCACCGCCGGCGCCCGGCCGGATCCGGCCGGCGCCCGCACCACCGCGCGTGGTCAGGCCGGCGCTGACCGAGACGCAGGTGCCCTCTCTTCTACCATCTCCTTCACTTTTCTGTTACGGGGACCACGCGCTCACCCCCTCTCTGCACACTGACAGACTGCGCCTCAGGCGATACGGACAGCTGACTGACAACCCTATCCCAAACCCCGCGCATGGCATCCGGAGCGTGCGGCCACTCAGGCCTCGCGGCGCCTCGCCGCCACGCCCTCCTCCTCCCGGCGCCGGCCGCTCCCCCCTGCGTCTCGCAGCGCGCCGCCCGCCGGAGGAACACCGCTCGGCTCGCCTGCGCGGGCGCCTCCGGCCTGGAATTCAGTCACCCTCCTCCTCCCCGCCACTACTGGACCGCTGGCGTGGGGGCTCAAGTTGTCTCGTCTTGCCTCGGTAAGGAAGGATCGATCACTAGCTTGCTTGCTTTGCTGGGTCTTCCTCTGCTGCGACTGACCATATCCAAATCTGATCCTCAAGGTCAATCCTAGTATACCCTGTACCTACTGATAACTGATTCATTCCAACTCAACACCATGTGGAATGTACATGACTGGTGACTGCCGGTGCCCCTGACATGCTCGATGAAATGCCCAAGCAGAATCTGTCGCATTTGTTCGTCGTCATTATCCTTAGTGTGCTTGACTGAGTACACTAGAAAATATACAAGTTCAGCTGTGGTTGTAGCAATACCAAGGAGGCCAGGAATGTATAGTTTCCGTCGGGATAATCGCAGTTTGTACTCTCTCATGGTTACTCTACATCTTTGGGGATTTTACACGTATGCCACCCTATCCATGTCTTTGGGAAGCATCGTATCGATGTATCCGTATGACCGCATCATATGCATACCGCGCATCTATGTAAAGCTGATGGGCGCATTTACCATATGCACGGCGACTTCAAATAGCAAGCACTTCTATTCTGTATTTATGGCAAACGAGTCTTGCGTAGCACTGTCTAAAATCGCCTTCACTGCACTCAACTAGAATAAAGGCTTTTTATCATTACCGGTCTCTTGTTCAGTTTTCGTGATGTAGGTTACATGGTTTAGTTACATGGTTTCATTTTTTTTAACAGTAAGATGTAGGTTGTTGTCATGGTTGAAGCCAATAAGGCATGATGTCAGAGTGCAAACATCCAGTGTAGACCTTGGAGCTGGGAGCTATGAAGGAGATGACGCAGGTGGCCATAGGGAACAGCTGGATAGTTCTGATACCAAAAGTTCAAATGAACCGTGAGTTCTCGCCCCTCAACCGGTTTTCATTCAGCTTTGGTCCTGTCCTCGTACAGATAGCATTGAGCTTATATCATTGACAATGAATGGCAGAGCAAAACCAGTTTCGGGATCTCGTTACATGCAAGCTATTGCTGCCGTGCTACTTCTGTGCGCCCTGGCATCTGCTTTTATCATTTTCTTTAAAGGACAGCCATCTGCAGTTGTAGCTGCACTAGCAAAGTCAGGTTTCACGGCAGCATTTACACTGATTTTTGTATCTGAGATTGGGGATAAGGTATATAAACCATTTCAGTTCTCCTTTTTCTCTTCTTATTCCTTTTGTGTACATTTTGGCATGTTCCTTAGCCTCCTTTAGTGAGAGTTTTTCACTTTTTCTTAAAAGACAAATTTGTACTTTAGTAACCCTGTGGTGTAAGGAAGATCTTCATGACACAATTGGAGTTACTGATTTCACTAAACAAACTGAACTTTTGTTTCAGTCAGAAGTCTAGGTTTCACCTACACTCTTGCATTGTCAACCCCTTTTAGAGGTTATAATTCTCATGCTCCATCATTAATGTTCAGAGTTGACGTTATTTTAATGTTGCCAACCCCTCTGTGGAGTGACACATGATGAGCCATTGGTGTTTAATGTATTGTATGAAACATAGCACATAGCAGCATGCAGCTTCATCTACAGTTCTGATTGTGGCTTATGCTATTTTGAGAATCAGAGAATGTGATTGTCAATTCTGCAATTAGGGGTTATATTGCATTGACAGTGAATAATTGTGATGTAATTTAGGCCATCACTTGTAGCTATATGTTCTTCTACAATGTTCTGTGCATTTAGACCTCTCTTCAGTCAACATCCTATGCTTTAGTTTGCTGCTTATTTGGTATTTTTAATACATTCAAGTAAACCAAGAAATTTGACCAAGCTGTTCATTTTGGTCATTGCAGACATTTTTCATTGCTGCACTACTCGCGATGCAGTATCAAAAGGCATTGGTATGTTGTGGACCTTAACATTTTATATCTGCCTCACTTTATTGCCTAGTTATTCCAATTCTGCTCTTACCTAGTTTTTCCTTTCCTGTCAGTCTCATATTGATTGGGAGAATAGCATATTTAATTATTTATGCCATTTTGTGTATGCGAAAGACAGATATGACCTTTAAGTGGATTCTGTTGAGGAGTCTAATGGTCAGTGCTCTTACATGTTGTGTTGAAAGTTTAGCAGAGAACAACCTCTTGTAAACATAAGACATATATTGGATCCATCCAAGAGCAGAAAGACTTTTTTTAGCTAGAGTTCAAGATATTTACATATATTTTTTCACCTGATGATGATAGCATGCCTTCAGTTTTGTTGTTTGTAGAGAAATATTTAGTTCCTTGGCTAACTAATTTAAGGGTGAATTAGTGATATCGTCATGTGCATTTGATGAGCAGGTTTTACTTGGGTCAATGGCTGCTCTTTCCCTGATGACTATCGTGAGTGTCGTGATTGGACGGATCTTTCAGTCTGTACCAGCACAATTTCAAACAAGTTAGTAACACTACAGACCTTAAATAGGTCAATTAGTTTGTGCTTTAAATTAAATTTTCAGTGCTTCCTCTGTTACTGCCTAAATAGTTTGTAACATATATCTGTTACCTTTGTGCTAAGATATACTAAGACATATGCACAAACATGTTTTTTCTGCAGCACTACCCATAGGAGAATATGCAGCAGTTGCGCTCCTTGCATTTTTTGGTTTTAAATCAATTAAAGATGCATGGGCACTTCCAGATAAAGTAAATGGGGATGTTCAAGAAAACTCTGAATCTGGCGAACTGGCCGAAGCTGAGGAGCTTGTTAAGGAAAAGGTTGTGCTTTACAGATATTTTGATTCTGTTGAGAGTTTTTGATTCTGACGTTTTAGACATTAGCTTGCTCTCCAATATCCAACTTTGACCGTTATTTTGCATATGAATAAGTCAGTGAAACATTGCAATGTTCTAGTATTGTGAAAATGCTTTTCATGACAAACCTTATGGTACTTTTTTCACATGCTCAATCTTAATATTTTGTTATGCATTGCAAGGCAAATTTAGAAAGGTCTGACTTTGGCTACACATTTTCTAAAGCATCACCTATTTCCAAAGGGATATAGCGTAATCTTTTGCTTTACTTCAAGTTTTTGAAAAGCTGTTGCAACTGTGCATTGTCCAAGCAAAGATTTGTATCCTTAGAACATGGCGCATTTTGGATTTCCTTATGTTGTGTTTCAGGCAAAAATAAAAAAAATTGAAGTTAAATGAAAGTTCCATCCTGCCTTCCATCTTTTATTTACTGGAGGTTGTTTTACTTTGTAGGCTTCACTGAAAATCACCAGTCCTCTTGCGATTCTCTGGAAATCCTTCAGTCTTGTTTTCTTTGCGGTGAGTTGCCTCTCATGTTCAGAAATACTATCTGTCAAACAATCACTGCCGTAGAAGGTTGGATGCTCAAATCTTGTCAATTCATGAACAAGTGATTTATCGCCTGCCAAACTTTGTGTACATGCAGGAGTGGGGGGATCGCTCTATGCTGGCTACAATTGCTTTGGGTGCTGCACAGGTCTGTTGAATACGCAGTAACATCACTTGCTTGTTGATTGGGTTTAGCTCTTGCATAAGCGTAAACCGGGCTCTTTTTTTTGCAGTCTCCTTTGGGCGTTGCTAGCGGGGCCATAGCTGGACACTTGGTTGCAACTTTGCTTGCGATCATCGGGGGAGCATTCCTAGCCAACTACCTATCCGAGAAGCTGGTAAGATAACTAAGAGCGCATCGCTAGTAACCTCCGGCTCATGTTTTTTGCATTACTTTGAGAGCTTGGCTCTGGTTCGTATGACTTACAAGAAAGTGCCTTTCTCACCAGGTTGGCCTGCTGGGAGGAGTACTGTTTTTGTTATTCGCTGCCGCCACGCTTTTCGGCGTGTTCTGATCTTTCTGAAGGATCTGTTGGTAGCAGAAGTTCTCCGCCGCGCCATCGTGGTAATCCATTCTGATGTTTGGGGGCAGTTCGCCACTCTAAAGTTTTAGTTTTGCAAAATTTTACTGTATGTAATTAGGCATTCGTGTACTCTTGGGAAGATTTCGATGTGCATAATTTGAGCCATGTTTGATGAGCGATGTATGTGTCTTAGGATGTCTGGATTCCTGCTGCTGTGTTGGACACTAAACACTTACCTCAATAGAACTGTCCATAAGCCGTCGTCCTTATATGCTCGAGAGATAAACTCGCTGTAAAGTTGCGATTGCACCTGTGACTTTGTTGTCAAATAAAGAGAGAGAGACTGTTCTTGTTCTTATTATATTTATGAGAGTTATACTCTTCTCCTATATAGCTATAATTTTTATTACGACTTGTTACCCCTGTTTGCTATGGTGCCGACGTAAGCATTGCGCTGGTAAGCCTTTGTTCCTTCCATTTTTGTGACCATGTTTCTGACTTGTTTACCCTAGGTTTGACATTTGTGAAATTTGCTTCAGCCATAGATGAAAAAGTTTTAGTTGAGGAGTGCCCAGTTTTTTGGTCTGAAGGTACCAGAATTCGTACGAACTGTCTTGATTGACAACAAAGAAAGAAAGTATGGCAAGTCGAGTGAGCACAATATTATGATGTCGTTGCTACCAGCGGTGCAGTACCAAACAAGCAAGATAATCTGGGTGTGAAAACACATGTATGTACAATTATCATGTCGGTCCGCCAATCAAACTTTGTCCTTGGTCATCCTATCAAGTTTTGTGGTATTCTTGTGTTCTTCAGCTCGCAAAACAAGACAAAAAACTTGCTTGTAGATGTTTATTCTTCTCTTGCATCTGGCGAGTAAACCGCTTTGTTTAAGAATTCGTCCGATTAACTAGTTAACTTGCCGACTAATCCCTGCTTGTAAGGTCACCGAATAGCCGATTAACTGATAAATCACCTGAGTAATTGATTAAATGATCGATTAACTTGCCAATCCCTACACGTATGGGTAGGGACAAGACACGAGTCGCCGGTTGTCGGGCTGCCCTCCTTCCCTTCCCTTCCCTTCCCTCCCCTGCACTGCACACTCCCAGATTCCAGACAGCATCCTCCACATACATACATATATGCCCACAACCACAATTATTAGGCTAGAAACATACACTAGTAACAAAAACTTGTTCAGATACTGCTGCTTGTCCCCCCTTCCTACACGCGCGGCCAATCTACCACCGCCACCACCACCACCATGCGTCGCGCCGCGCCGCGCGGATCTCGCTGCCGGGATCCAACACAACCTGAAACCATCAGGATTCAGAAAGTGCAATGCCTTTTTGGTGAGTTGTTGGGCGACCCGAAGAGATTCATTAAGGCAATGCCTGCCAGCACATGAGCTGTTCCCGCTAGCTAGCGGTTGCACGATTTTGATCAGGCAGCCCTTCGTTTGGTTTTGTCCCCAGCAATCTGATCTAGTACTACATTGGCATTTGCTCCCTCTGCGCTGCTGCCGCTGATTGGAATGTTCCCTGCACTTTCCTGGCCCTGCACCTGCCACGTCAGCGCTGGGAAGGCTCAAGGAACATCACTGTCCGCAGTGAAATTCAGACCCTGCGTGGCGTGCAAGTTCTGCGTTGAACTGAAAAAGAAAAGTGACTGTGCTATGTTAACAAAAGTAAAAAGAGTGTCGCAGTCAACTGTGAACTCCGGTGCGTCTACTGGATGGCACTCGGCCGTAATTAAGTAGGATATCTTGGTAGGGGTCATGCATGAGCTACCTAGCTAAGCATGAGCATGTTCCATGACACTTCCTGGTATACTTACTGTAAGGAGATGACAAGGCTCTAATTAGCTATGTGCCAGCCCTGCTTAAACAAATCACAAGGAAAGTACGCCTACAAGCATCTGAAACTGCTCTGTTTTGTATACGCCTACAAGCATCTGCGCCGCCACGCCCGTTGGTCGTCGTCCGCCACCACTTCCTCGAGACCCCCCCCCCCCCCCCCCCCGGGATCCGCCCACCCCCACCCGACTCGAGGATTTCCTGAAGCTCCCTCTACCGCGGCTGCCAACGAGGACCTACATCGGCGTTCGACAGTGCTCGTGGGGGACGTGGGTGGTGGAGATCACCGATGGGAGACCTACAAAAGGGAGTGGGTCAGCTCATCCACATGGCGGAGCTCGCGGCCTTGGAGTACGACCGGTGGCAAGTCCGCTACCACGGCGGCAGCGCCTGACTCAACTTCCCCTTCGGGACAGCACCGGCCCACATCGTCCCGCCGGAGCTGGGGGTGATGAGCGTGGCGATAGCGCGGGGAGGGGGGAGAGGCGAGGGAGCGCCTCAAGGCAGAGGAGTCGACGATATTCGCCGTCAATGGCGGGGAAGTCATCGTCATCCCCGATGACGAGGTGGAAGGCGGCGAGAAAGGCAGCGAGCAGGAGATCGACGTCGAGGAGTGGTAGAACGTCTTCCCCAGCGACGACGATGACGACGACGGCATCGGCCCCGACCCAAGCTCTCACCAAGGGTGGCCTGACGAGGAAGGATTGACTTAACCACCACTTCAACCGTTGAATTCAAGTACTTTTTCGTGTAGTTTATTATTTAAGTTTAAATTTATGTTGAACTTATCTGTAATTTGGGTTGTCAAGACTATCTATGTTGAGCATATGTTTAGATGCATGCAAATTGGTTGAAATTAGATTAAATTTATGTTTTACTTTGCTAAGTTTAGGGATCGGTTAAAACCGATCAAAATTTAATGGAGTATAAATACTCCTCTAAACCACTAATGTTTACTAGGCCGGATACTCCGCTATTTTTTAGCGATCGGTTAGAAATGCACTAACACCACTATACATATATTATGCCCGCAACCACAATTATTAGGCTAGAAACTGAACTACTCTATTATAAGTGACTATATGTGCAATCATTAGTGACTATATGTGCAATGAAAAAGAAAAACCTTTAAAACTTGCACACAATTTGCACTGAATTTGCACTTTCTGAAATATGTAAAGAATAATATAATAGTGCATCTGTCACATTCTACTATAATTTATACGTAGTGTAAATGAAATAATGTATTTCCTTTAAGAAAAAGAAAATTAAAAACAACTTGCACACAATTTTGCACCAAAATTACACTTTATCGTAAAATGCAAAATAATCATATAATCATGAAATTTTGGCCCATACTATATAGTATTTTTTTGTATATAATTACACTCAGTCAAACACCCCAAAAAACCCAATAAAGGAAAAAAAGGAAAAAAGAAAACTTATAGAAACAGAAAACAGAAATAATAAAGCAAAAATGAGTATATTATAGTGAGATTTCTGCAAAAGAAGTGTTTTCTAAAAAGTAATAGATTAGTGACATTGGTATTACCCTTACAAAAGAAAAGAAATGCAAACTAAAAAAATCAAAAAATGAAAAGAAAAATAAAACAAAAATAAAAATAAATAATGTTTCCTATGTCAGAATGAATTCGTGGCATTGGTATTACCCTTCCAGAAAAAATAAAACAAAATCCAATAATGAAGTTTTCTAAGAAAGAATGAAGCCCTTTTAAGAAGAAAGAAAATGAAAAATAAAAAATCTTTAAAAACTTGCGCACAATTTGCACTGAAATTGCACGTTTTGAAATATGCAAACAATAAGCATATAATAGTGCATTTTTCAAATTCTACTGTAATATACACATAGTGTAACTGAAATAATTTATTTTACTTTAATAAGAAAGAAAAAAACTTGCACACAACTATGCACCGAAATTGCACTTTATCGTAATATGCAAAAATAATTATATAATCATGAAATTTTGGCACATATTATATAGTATTTGTTTATATATAATTACACTGAACAAAAAACCACAAAAAACAAAAAATAACCAACAATGAAAGAAAAAAGGAAAAATAAAAATGCATAGAAACATAAAGTAGTATAAAAGCAAAAATACCCACAAAAGAAAGAATTGAATTTCTTAAGGAAGAATAAATTAGTGGCATTGATATTTCCATCTATGCTTTTTAAAATTAGGCAATAATAAGCGCTGACAAAATTTGCACAAAATATACATAGAAATTACACTTTTAAAAAATATGCAAGAGTAAGCACATAAAAATGGAACTTTTGCAAAAAAAAATAATCTAAGAACAAATGAATATTGAAAGTGGTATTAACCTTAAAGTGGGATGAAAATGAATTAAAGACTAAAACAAAATCAAAATAACGATTTTTTCTGAAAAAGAATGAATTAGTGGCGTTAGTATTTCCTTTAAGAAGAGAGAAAATAAAAAAACTTGTGCACAACTTTGCACCTAAATCTCACTCTATCATAATATGGAAAAAATATAATCCTGAAATTTTGGCACATATTATATAGTATTTGTATGTAGATAATTACACTCATCCATAAATGCACAAAAACAAAAAATAACGAACAAATAAAAAGGGAAAAAGAAAAAACGTGACTCAGAAGAGCAAAAATGAGCCCAAGAAGCAATTCGGCTGACCCAAAATTGGGGTAAATCGATTCCCCACAGCCTAACTCACCACCAAAATGACACAGAAAAAAAAAGAAAACAGCACACATCTTAAAGCAGAATCGGACGGCCACAAAATCGATTGACCCAAAATGAAATTTTCAGCTGACTGATATATCTACTACCACTATAAAAGCACGAAAGGACGGAGAACCAATTCATCTCATCCATCAAATCATGCAATCTGATGGTCTACATCACTCTGACATACCAAACATGTTTTATGCTTTAAGGGCATCTCCAGCCGCGCCCCCAAGAAGGCCTCCCCAGGCGATTTTTTCGCGCCGGCGCCGAAAAAACGGCCCAGTCGCGCCCCCAGGACGCCGAAAATCGCCGTTTCGGACCTTTTTTCCGCCCGGCGGGCACAGGCCGAACCCGGCGCACTGGGGAGCCGTTGGGGGCTCCGGCGCTAGTGAAAAGCACGCCTGGCCCACACCGACAAGGGAAAAGTCAAGTTTTTCTTCCCCCGACTCGCCTCCCCCCCCCTCGCGCCCTCGGCCACCACTAGCTGTATCCCGGCGATGGGCGCCGGCCTACTCCGCTAGATAGCCATTCCCCGCCGGAAAATAGCAGCTCTTCGCCGCGGCAGCCCCTCCCGCAGCACTAGGCACTGCCGGCCGCCGTTTCCGGCCGCGGAGGCGCGGTTTAACGGCGGGTACACGCCCACCGAGCGCAAGGTGTTCGGCGTTTTGACTGACTCGGCGATGGACTCCGATGAGGAGGAAGAGCTCGCCGCGCTGCTGGAGGAGGAAGCCGCGGCCGACATCCAGGAAGAAGAGCATCTGATGGTGCTCGCCGCCCTCGCCCAGCTGCTGGCGAGCAGTGAAAAGCCGCGTCGAGGTGGCTCGGCGCCGGGGCGGGTGAAAGCAAAGAACCGGCATCGTCTGCAAGGCTACTGCATGCTCTACTCCGACTACTTCGCCGATGCTCCACTTCATGGCGAGAGAACATTTCGGCGCCGTTATGGGATGAGCCGAAAGCTCTTCCTCAGGATTGTGAATTCCATCCGGGAGTTCGGCAACTACTTCAAGTGCAAGATGGATTGCACTAGCGCTCTTGGATTCACCTCCATCCAGAAGTGCACGACAGCGATGAGGATGCTTGCATATGGAGCTCCAAGTGATTCACTCGACGACTATGGGCGCATGGCCGAGTCCACCAGCATAGAGTGTTTCTACAAGTTCTGTCGGGCAGTGGTGGCAGTGTTTGGGCCACAATACTTGAGAGCACCCAATGCGGAAGACACTGCTCGGATCCTAGCCCAGAATGGCAGCAAGAGGATTTCCTGGGATGCTTGGAAGCATCGACTGCATGCATTGGAAATGGAAGAACTGCCCATTTGGTTGGCAGGGGATGTACAAAGGCGCCAAAGGCGGTTGCAGTGTGGTGCTTGAGGCGGTAGCCACACAGGACCTCTGGATTTGGCACTCCTTCTTTGGTATGCCAGGAACTCACAATGACATCAACGTGTTGCAGTGCTCTCCTGTTTTTGCCAAGCTCGTTGAGGGCCATTCTCCTCCGGTGAATTTCGAGATCAATGGGCACCAATACAACAAGGGGTACTATCTAGCTGACGGCATCTATCCAAGATGGTCGACATTTGTGAAGATGATCTCAAACCCTGTGCCAGGAGGCAAGAACGCCTGGTTTGCGAAGGTTCAGGAGGCTTGCAGGAAGGATGTCGAGCGGACATTTGGTGTGCTCCAATCTCGATTCGCTGTTGTTCGGTACCCCGCTCAGACCTGGTCGAAAGATCAAATGTGGGAGATCATGACTTGCTGTGTCATCTTGCACAACATGATCATCGAGAGCGAGCAAGAAGACCCAGTGTTTGACACTGAACCATACTACAGGCAGGGTCCTCTAGCCGAAGTTGATCACCAGCTACCGGCAACTTGGACTGCCTATCTCAGTATGCGTCAAGAGATCCGAGACCCACAGGTGCATCATCAACTGCAGAAAGATCTGATTGAGCACCTATGGAGGCTCAAGGGGGACGCCGCGTGATGAAATACGAGTTTTTATTTGTTGAACTATATAATTTGTATTGAACTATTTGTTGTTGGGACTATTTTGTTGAAGTATTTGATTTTTCTGCGATGAAATATGTGATAAGGAATAATTATGTTGATAATTGAACGCCGAGACAGGGCGAAACCACGCCGAATATGGGCCTATTCTCGCCCATATGGGCCGTTTATTCGCCAAAATTGGGCTACAAAGTGGGCCAATTTCGGCGCCTGGGGGCGAGTTGGGGGCGGCGACTGGGCAAAAAACCGCCCCCAGCGCCGAGTGTCTCGTCGGCTCGCCCCCAGGGGGCGATTTTTGTGCGTCCTGGGGGGGCCAACGGCTGGAGATGCCCTAATTACCCACCATGCCATTAGCCACTAACCTCTCCTACCTCTTCCAAGAAAAAAAAAGCATACCTCCGTAGCCCACGTCTTCATCAAACTGCACGTACTACGTTATGCTCAAAAAAACTGCACGTACTACGTTGAAAAGAAATAAAACTGCACGCTCGACACCCCTCAAAAAACCGCTTTTGGCCTCGACGCCTGCCATCCCTCCTCTGCTGCCGATGCCACCGCAGGGGCTGCCGTCCCGCCCGATGTTCCTTCTCTTCTGGGGTCCCCACAGACGCTAGTGTGGGATCGGCATCGCCGCCCGCCACTCCTCCTCTAATTATACACGGAAGTGAGCGTGGATCGCCATCGCCGTCGCCTCCGGCCGCTCCTCCTCTGCTGCCCCATGGGCTTGACGCCGGACGCAATCCTTTTGGTCGGCTGCTGCCCCGCCGGATGCGAGCGACCGCCTCTCCTCCTCTTCTGCCCCACGGGTTCGCCGCCGGCCACAATACTCTTGGTCAGCTGCTGCCCACACGGATCCAAGCGACCGCCGCTCTGCTCCTCTTCTGCTCCACGGGCTCGCCGCCGGTCGTTCTCCTCTTCGTTCGCCGCTGCTCTGTACGCCCATAGCCATCGTTGCGGAACACGCCACCGATCCTCTGCGCTGGGAGATCATGGGAAGGCTCTCATCTGCATCGGATCTGGCATCCAGAGCCTCCCAACGACCAGATCCGGTGAGATTTGCCACGTCCTGCTGCTTTCCTTGCGTGGCTCATCGACTTCACCCATGTGTTTTGTTAAACATTGTATTTTGTGTATATACGCGGTGTACGTATAAACTGCGTATATCACGTTGTGTGCGTGCGTGTGTACCACGTTAGGAAGCTGGGGCCGGTAGGATCGATCTCATATGTCGTTGTAGCTATCCTGTAGATAAGAGATCGATCCTAACCTCCTCTAACTCCTACGCTTGTAATCTCCTGTGCCTATTTAATACGAACGCGTCCCTGCTACGATAGCATACGCTTAACCTAGTTTTCACATGGTATACAGAGCCATCCCTCGTCGCCGCATCTAGCCATGTTGAGTTCTTCGTCTTCCGCCGCCATGACTGCACCCTCGATCACTGCTCTCGGCCACACCATCACCGAGAAGCTCACGCGCGAGAACTTTCTCGTGTGGAGGGCGCAAGTCCTGCCACACATCAAGGTGGCAGGGATGACCGGCTACATCGATGGCTCCATCAAGGAGCCCGCTGCTGAGATCGCCACGGAGAGAGAAGTCTTCGGCAAGAAGGTGGTCACCTCCGTGGCCAACCCCGAGCATGCCATATGGGTCACCCAAGACCAGCAGGTTCTCACTTTTTTGATTGCATCGCTATCTCGAGAGGTCTTGATGCAGGTCAGCACATGCACTACTGCGGCGACTCTCTGGGCTGCACTCCTGCAGAGTTTTTCGTCGCAATCCAGGGCGAGGGTGATCCAGCTCCGCTCATAGCTCAAGCATACCCGCAAGGGCGACCTTTCGGCGGCGGCCTACTTCACCAAGATGAAGGGCATCGCCGACGAACTTGCAGCCGCCGGCAAGCCACTTGATGAGGATGATGTGGTCGACCACATCCTGCAAGGTCTTCTTCATGAGCTGAACTACAATGGGTTCGTCTCCGCCATCTCCACGCCCACGGCAACTGAGCAGCCGATCGGCCTCAACGAGCTTTTCTCGCTGCTGCTCTCTGCCGAGGCTTGCATCGCCGCCCAGACCGCCTCCTACTCCACGAATCTTGCGGCCAGGGGTGGTGGCCGTGGCGGTGGCAACTACAGTCGCACTGGTGGCGGCAACGGCGGTGGCTCCCGCAGCTTCAACAACAACAGCGCGGGTGGCCAGCGCTACCCCGACAACTCTGGCAACGGCGGCTCTGGAGGCGCGCCGCGACAAGGTGGTGGTGACCGCGGTGATCGTGGTGACCGCGAGAAGTGCCAGATCTGCAAGATGGAGGGGCATGGATCATAGCGCTTTTTGCAAGATGGAGGGGCATGGAGCTTGGCGCTGCAGAAAGCGCTATGATCGCGGCTACAACAATAACGTCCGCAACCCTGCGGGCGGAGGTGGTGGTGGAGGAAACCGTTCGGCCAATGTTGTTCACTCCTATGGAGTGGACACAAATTGGTACCTCGACACCGGAACGACCGATCATGTGACAGGGGAGCTGGAGAAGCTTGCTGTTCGGGATCGGTACGCTGGCACGGAACAAATCCACACCGCGAGTGGTCAAGGTATGGACATTGCTCACATCGGTCATTCAGTTCTCACTACACCTCATGGCTCTCTCAAACTAAATAACATCATCCATGCACCAGAATCAGATCAAAGTTTACTTTCTGCCTACAAGCTTATTCATGATAATCATGCCTTCCTTGAAGTTTACCCTGAAATTTTCTTTGTTAAGGACCGAGCCACCCGGAGAACCGTTCTTCAAAGCAAGAGTAGGGGACTGTTGTTCCCTATTTCTGGCCGCCATGATGCTCCTTCTCTTCAAGCCCTCAGTGTGATCAAGCCATCTACCTCGAGATGGCACAAGCGCCTAGGGCATCCTACCTTTCCGGTGGTCCAGAAAATTCTGCGAGATTTTAGTCTTCCAGTTTCCAATAAAAAGGATCATCTCCTTGTGTGTGATTCATGTCAGATGGCCAAGAGCCATCAGCTTCCTTATTCCAGTTCTACTAGTGAATCAAAGGCTCCTTTAGAGCTAGTTTTTTTTTCAGATGTGTGGTCCTGGACCCGTTTCTGTTGGCAGACAAAAGTACTATGTTAGCTTTATTGATGATTTCAGCAAGTTTAGTTGGATCTATTTGCTTAAGAATAAGTCCGATGTATTTGCAAAGTTTCATCTTTTCCAACAACATGTTGAACGTCTCTTTGATCGCAAAATTCTTGCCATGCAAACGGACTGGGGTGGTGAATACCAAAAACTCCATTCTTTCTTTGAGTGCATAGGCATCACTCATCATGTTTCCTGTCCACATGCTCGCCAACAGAACGGCTCCGCTGAAAGAAAACGCCTTTGAAGTTTTGGGACGAAGCGTTCCTCACAGCCGTCTATCTCATCAATCGTGTTCCTAGCAGAGTCATCAATAACCAAACCCCTCTTGAACATCTCTTTGGCACCAAACCAAACTACACATTCCTTTGCATTTTTGGTTGTGCAGTTTGGCCAAATCTACATCCTTTTAATAAGCACAAGCTAGAGTTTCGTTCAAAACAGTGTGTTTTTCTGGGGTACAGTAGTCTTCATAAGGGCTACAAGTGTTTGGATGTTGCTACTGGACGTGTCTATGTTTCTCGAGACGTGGTCTTTGATGAACAAGTGTTTCCTTTTGCCAAACTACACCCCAACGCGGGCGCTCAACTTCGCAAAGAGCTTGTTCTTCTACCCGCCCATCTCCTCCCATCGCCAAACTTTGTCCCCAGGGGTGTAGTAGATCTTGCTGACCATGTGTCCATGTCTCATGACCCTATTGATCAAAACTCTGCTGACAGTGTGCAGGAATTTAATGAAGCTTTTGGAGAAAACTCGTATTATTTTATGTCAGGATCCGCAACTACAGCACACGCCGCAGAAGATCCGGACGGCGATCCCGGAGCTGATCTGGGCGGGATTCCCTCGGGATCAGCCTCGTTAGGCGCACTAGGCGGGCCAGGCGAATCGCCTCTGGGATCCGATGGCAAAAGTGTTTGGAAAAGTAGATATGATGGAGATGTATCAACTCCCCCAAGCTTAAACCTTTGCTTGTCCTCAAGAAATTCAGTTGAGAAACTGAAAGTGATAAAGAAAAACTTTTACAAACTCGGTTTGCTCTTGTTGTTGCAAATATGTAAAGCCAGCATTCAAGTTTTCAGCAAAGATAATGAACTAACCACATTCACAATAACATTTAGGTCTCATGTTTACTCATATCAATGGCATATTCAACTAGCGAGCAATAATAATAAATCTCGGATGTCAACACTTTATCAAAATAATCATAATACGATATAACAAGATGGTATCTCGCTAGCCTTTCTGAGACCGCAAAACATAAATGCAGAGCACCCCTAAAGATCAAGGACTGACTGGACATTGTAATTCATGGTAAAAGAGATCCAGTCATAGTTATACTCAATATAAATTAATAGTAATGGATGCAAATGACAGCAGTGCTCTACAACTGGTGCTTTTTAATAAGAGGATGATGACTCAACATAAAAGTAAATAGATAGGCTCTTCGCAGAGGGAAGCAGGGATTTGCAGAGGTTCTAGAGCTCGAGTTTTGAAACAGAGATAAATAATATTTTTGGTGGCATACTTTCATTGTCAACATAACAACCAAGAGATCTCGATATCTTCCATGCTACACACATTATAGGCGGTTCCTAAATAGAATGATAAAGTTTATACTCCCCCACCACCAACAAGCATCAATCCATGGCTTGCCTGAAACAATGGGTGCCTCCAACTAACAACAATCCTGGGGGAGTTTTGTTTGCAATTATTTTGATTTGAGCATGGGACTGGGCATCCCAGTTAGCGACCATTTTCTCGTGAGTGAGGAGCAGAGTCCACTCCTCGTGAGAATAACCCACCTAGCATGGAAGATATAGACATCCCTAGTTGATACATGAGCTGTTCGAGCATACAAAACAGAATTTCATTTGAAGGTTTAGAGTTTGGCACATACAAATTTACTTGGAACGGTAGGTAAATACTGCATATAGGAAGGTATGATGGACTCATATGGAATAACTTTGGGGTTTATGGAAGTGGATGCACAAGCAGTATTCCCGCTTAGTACAAGTGAAGGCAAGAAAGAGACTGGGAAGCGACCAACTAGAGAGCGACAACAGTCATAAACATGCATTAATATTAATCAACAATGAGTGCAAGCATGAGTAGGATATAAATCACCATGAACATAAATATCGTGGAGGCTATGTTGATTTTGTTTCAATTACATGCGTGAACATGTGCCAGGTCAAGCCACTCAAATCGTTCAAAGGAGGATACCACCCTATCATACCACTTCACAACCATTTTAATAGCATGTTGGCACGCAAGGTAAACCATTATAAACTCCTAGCTAATTAAGCATGGCATGAGCAACTATAATCTCAATTTGTCATTGCGAGCATGTTTCATTCATAATAGGCGAACATGTTTCATTGCGAACATGAACTAATCATATTTACAAAAACAAGATAGGCCGAGTTCATACCAGCTTCTCTTATCTCAATCAGTCCATCATATATCGCCATTATTGCCTTTCACTTGCACGACCGAACAGCGTGGATAATAATAATAGTGCACGTGCATTGGACTAAGTTAGAATTTGCAAGCATTTAATTCAAGGGAGAAGACAAGGTAATATGGGCTCTTGGTTAAATCAATAATAATGGAAATGAGAGCAACTCAACATTTTCATCATGGTCTTCTCCTCTCGACCCCCAAAAAAAACTATTTACACGGGAAAGCTCCCAACAAGCAAAAGAAGAACGAAAAATCTTTTTGGGTTTTCTTTTAGTTACTACTACAAGCATGGGAAGTATACTAGCTAATTTTTTTTTGGTTTTTCTTAAGGTTTTTTAAACACACAAGAAGAAGGCTTAGAAAAGAAAAGAAACTAGCATGGATAGTACAATGAAAAAGTATGAGCACCGACAACTAGAATGAGTGTGTGGACATGAATGTAATGTCAGTGAGAAATATGTACTCCCCCAGGTTTAGGCTTTTGGCCTAAGTTGGTCTATGCCCACGGATCAAAGTGACCCTCTCCGGTGCGCTGAGGAGGGTCCTCAAGGTGCCACTAGTTAGCAATCTCCTCCAGATCCCACTGATAAACAGACTGTCGATAAGGGTCAAGTTGTGGCTCCGGCTCATCCTCTGGAGTAGGTGTCGCGCTCAAGTATGCATGAATATCCTCCGGCAAAATGAGGTACTTGCCTGAAAATATGTTAAACAAAGAGGGCGCGGGCAAGGTAATAAGTTCACAATAATTTTTATCAAATATCAAATTATACTTAAGCAGTTTCTTCTTATTTTTAACAATAAAATCATGTGCTACCATACTCTTATAATCTAGAAAAACAGAGGGCAACAACTTTTCTTATTTCTCATAATGTCTAATAGGTATATTAAAGTGTGCAGCAAGGCGCGAAGCAAAGATGCCACCGAAGATGGGGCCCTTTGTACGGTTCAGACTTAATCGCTTAGCAATGACAGCACCTAAACTGAAAGTTGTATCATGAAACAAAGCATGACGCAAAATAACAATATCAGGTGCACTAAGTTTTCCACTGTTCCCGCGACCAATTAAACATCTACTAGCAAATATTGCAAAGTAACGTAAAACAGGAAAATGTATGCTAGTAATTCTTGCACCTGAAATTTTCCTCGTTTCCCCTACATCAATCATATCAATAAACCCCTCCACATCATTACGGTGTGGTTCCTCTATGCTGCCCTCAAAGGGTATCTTGCAGACCCGACAAAAAATCATATAATGACATCTCCTTAACCTCATCATATAAATGGAACTCCACTGAAGGTGGTGATTTCCTAGCATGAAAGTAAAAAATTTGCACGAAAATATTAGTGAGTACGAGATACTGTTCGCGCTGGTCGTGGAGGAATTCGGTGAAGCCTGCATTCTCCGCCAAATGATAAAAATCATCATGAATCCTGGCTGCCTTCAAGAACTCATCACAAGGCCATTCACACGGCCGAACCTCCGCAGTGCGAGGGAGATTATATTTGGGCTTCTTATTTTCCTCACTTTCCTTATCCTTCGAGCTTCGGCTCGAAGAGACCCTCAACAATCTCTTCATCATTTTCTTTCTCTAAAAATTCCTGAAAAATTTTAATGACTCAAAATAAAAGTAAACTAAACTCAACAAAATTGATAGCAACTAGTCCCACAAGTGCCTAGAGGGTATATCATGCATTAGAACTACTTTTGACCATATAAATTTGACATGCAAGCTCAAGAAAAGGGTCACCTTAGCTGCAGAAATTTGCAATAAATAAAGCACCAGAACAAAAACTAATTGGACCATTGGAGGAGTCACATACCAAAGAACAATCCCCCAAAACAGTTTCGTGAATGAAGCTTTGAGAAAGGAGATCGAAAATCGCAGCAAAACGAGCTAGAACATGAGTTTGAGCTGTGTGGTGATTTTTTCTGGAGGAAGACGAAGTGTGTGGGTGCAAGAATAAGTGGAGGGGGCCATGTGGGGCCCACGAGGCAGGGGGAGCGCCCAGGGGGTAGGTGTGCCCTGGACCCTCGTGGCCAGGTGGTGTGGCCCCCTGATGTGTTCTTAGTGCCAGATATTCTTAAATATTCTACAAAAAAATCATATTTCATTTTCGGGACATTTGGAGAACTTCTATTTTCGGGGTACTTTTTATTGCAATGATAAATCAGAAAACAGACAAAAAAAATACTATTTTTGCTTTATTTAATCTAAATAACAGAAAGTAAAAGGAGGGTACAGAGAGTTGTGCTTTCTAACTTCATCCATCTCATGCTCATCAAATGGAATCCACTAACAAGGTTGATCAAGTCTTGTTAACAAACCCATTCCGAATCGCATGAAACCAGAGAATCTCCGAATAGCACAAAGTTACCTCAACGGGGATATGCATGTCCCCAACAATAAGAATATCATATTTCTTCTTGACAGTAGGAAGAGGAAATTGAAAACCTCCAATAGTAATCGTTGAAATTTTTCCAATACAATTGATACTATGGACTTGAGGTTGTTTCCTTGGAAAGTGTATTGTATGCTCATTAACATTAACATGAAAAGTGACATTGCCTTTGTTGCAATCGATAACAGCCCCTGCAGTATACAAAAAGGGTCTACCAAGGATAATTGGCGTACTATCGTCCTCGGGAATATCAAGAATAACAAAGTCCGTTAAAATAGTAACATTTGCAACCACAACAGGCACAGGTATAGCAGTTGATTTATCGGCCATTTGCAAAGATATTTCAGTAGGTTTCAACTTATTCAAATCAAGTCTACGATATAAAGAGAGAGGCATAACACTAACACCGGCTCCAAGATCACATAAAGCAGTTTTAACATAATTTCTTTTAATGGAACATGGTATAGTTGGTACTGCTGGATCTCCTAGTTTATTTAGTATTCCACCCTTAAAAGTATAATTAGCAAGCATGGTGGAAATTTCAGCTTCCGGTATCTTTCTTTTATTTGTAACAATATCTTTCATATACTTAGTATAAGGATTCATTTTAAGCATATCAGTCGAACGCGTACGCAAAAAGATAGGTCTAATCATTTTAGCAAAGCGCTCAAAATCCTCATCATCCTTTTTCTTGGATGGTTTAGGAGGAAAAGGCATGGGTTTCTAAACCCATGGTTCTCTTTCTTTACCGTGCTTCCTAGCAACGAAGTCTCTCTTGTCATAACGTTGATTCTTTGATTGTGGGTTATCAAGATCAACATCAGGTTCAACCTCTACATCATTATTATTGCTAGGTTGAGCATCAACATGAACATCATCATTAACATCATCACTGGGTTCATGTTCATTACCAGATTGTGTTTCAGCATCAGAAATAGAAATATCATTGGGATTCTTAGGTGTGTCAACAACAGGTTCACTAGAAGCATGCAAAGTCCTATCATTTTTCTTCCTGTCCTTTTTAGAAGGACTAGGTGCATCAACATTATTTCTCTGAGAATCTTGCTCAATTCTCTTAGGATGGTCCTCATGATACAAAGGTTCCTGAGTCATTCTACCACCTCTAGTCACAACTCTAACGGCATTATCATTTTTCTTATTATTTAATTCATTGTGCAAATCATTTTGTGCTTTAAGCACTTGTTCTGCTTGAGTGGTAACCATGGAAGCATGTTTACTAATAATTTTAAGTTCACCTTTAACTCTAGACATATAATCACTCAAGTGTTCAATCATACAAGCATTGTGTTTCAATTGTCTACCAACATAAGCATTGAAGTTTTCATGTTTTACAATAAAATTATCAAACTCATCCAAGCATTGACTAGCAGACTTATAACGAGGAATATCACCTTCATCAAATCTATAGAGAGAATTTACCTTTACTACCTGTGTCGGGTTATCAAGACCAGGTATTTCTTCAATAGGCGGTAAATTATTAACATCTTCAGCTTTAATACCCTTTTCTTTCATAGATTTCTTTGCCTCTTGCATATCTTCAGGACTGAGAAATAGAATACCCGTTTTCTTCAGAGTTGTCTTAGGAGTTGGTTCAGGAAGTGTCCAATTGTTTTCATTAGTCAACATATTATTCAATAACAATTCAGCTTGATCAACAGTTCTTTCCCTGAAAACACAACCAGCGCAACTATCCAGGTGGTCTCTGGAAGCATCGGTTAGTCCATTATAAAAGATATCAAGTATTTCATTTTTCTTGAGAGGATGATCAGGCAAGGAATTAAGTAATTGGAGAAGCCTCCCCCAATCTTGTGGGAGACTCTCTTCTTCAATTTGCACAAAATTATATATTTCCCTTAAAGCAGCTTGTTTCTTATGAGCGGGGAAATATTTAGCAGAAAAGTAATAAATCATATCCTGGGGACTACGCACACAACGAGGATCAAGAGAATTAAACCATATTTTAGCATCACCCTTTAATGAGAATGGAAATAACTTAAGGATATAGTAGTAACAAATTTTTTCCTTGTGAGTGAATAGGGTGGCTATATCATTCAATTTAGTAAGATGTGCCACAACAGTTTCAGATTCATAGCCATAAAAAGGATCAGATTCAACCAAAATAATTATCTCAGGATCGACAGAGAAATCATAATCCTTATCAGTAATACAGATAGGTGAAGTAGCAAAAGCAGGGTCATATTTCATTCTAGCATTCAGAGATCTTTCTTTCAGCTTACCTAATAATTTCTTAAGATCATATCTATCATTGCAACCAAGAAAATCTCGAGCAGTTTCTTCATCCATAACATAACCCTCAAGCACAACAGGCAATTCATATCTAGGGGGAGAATTTTCATCATCACTTTCATCAGTATTATCAGTTTCAATAATTTCATTCTCTCTAGCCCTAGCAAGTTGTTCATCAAGAAATTCACCTAATAGCACAATATTATCAAGCATAGAAGAAGTTTCATTATAAGCATCACGCATAGCAGAAGTGGCATCATCAATAACATGCGACATATCAGAATTAACAGCAGGAGTAGGTGTCGCAAGTTTCCTCAAAACAGAAGGTGAATCAAGTGCAGAGCTAGATGGGAGTTCCTTACCTCCCCTCGTAGTTGAGGTATAAATCTTGGTTTTCTCGTCTTTCAAGTTCCTCATAGTGACCAGCAGATATAAATCCCAAGTGACTCAAAGAATAGAGCTATGCTCCCCGGCAACGGCGCCAGAAAATAGTCTTGATAACCCATAAGTATAGGGGCTCGCAACAATTTTCGAGGGTAGAGTATTCAACCCAAATTTATTAATTCGACACAAGGGGAGCCAAAGAATATTCTCATGTATTAGCAGTTGAGTTGTCAATTCAACCACACCTGGAAAACTTAATATCTGCAACAAAGTATTTAGTAGCAAAGTAATATGGAAGTAACAGTAACAGTGGCAAAAGTAACAGTAGCAGTTTTGTAGTAATTGTAACAGTGGCAACGGTAAAGTAACTAAGCAGAGATCAATACCTGAAAAGCTCGTAGGCATTAGATCAGTGATGGATAATTATGTCGGATGCGATTCTTCATGCAATAGTTATAACATAGGGTGACACAGAACTAGCTCTAGTTCATCAATGTAATGTAGGCATGTATCCCGAATATAGTCATACGTGCTTATGGAAAAGAACTTGCATGACATCTTTTGTCCTACCCTCCCATGGCAGCGGGGTCCTATTGGAAACTAAGGGATATTAAGGCCTCCTTTTAATAGAGTACCAAACCAAAGCATTAACACTTGGTGGATACATGAACTCCTCAAACTACGGTCATCACCGGGAGTTGTCCCGATTATTGTCACTTCGGGGTTGCCGGATCATAACACATAGTAGGTGACTATTGACTTGCAAGATAGGATCAAGAACTCACATATATTCATGAAAACATAATAGGTTCACATCTGAAATCATGGCACTTGGGCCCTAGTGACAAGCATTAAGCATAGTAAAGTCATAGCAACATCAATCTTAGAACATAATGGATACTAGGCATCAAACCCTAACAAAACTAACTCGATTACATGGTAAATCTCATCCAACCCATCACCGTCCAACTAGCCTACGATGGAATTACTCACGCACGGCGGTGAGCATCATGAAATTGGTGATGTAGGATGGTTGATGATGACGACGGCGACAGATTCTCCTTTCCGGAGCCCCGAACGGACTCCAGATCACCCCTCCCGAGAGAGATTAGGGCTTGGCGGCGGCTCCGTATCGTAAAACGCAATGAATCTTTCTCTCTGATTTTTTTCTCCCCGAACGTGATCTTTCTAAAGGTACTAGAATTCGTACGAGCGTCTTGATGCATCTTTTATCATCTCTACCTGGTAATGAAGGGGAAAAAGAAGAAAGAAACCATTGTAAGTTGAGTGAGCACAATATGATATCATAGCTAACAATAGTGCAGTAACAAACAAGCAAGATAATTTGGTTATGCGATTTTCGGCGAAACACACGGCATCGAAAACACATGCCCGTACTTTTGGCCAGCCAAGACATTTGTCCTTGATCATCCCATCAAGTTTTGTGGCATTCTTTTGTGTTATTCAGATCGTAAAAGAAAACAAAAAACTTTCTTGTAGATGTTTGTTCTTCTCTTGCATTTGGCGAGTAAAAATGAGCTATATATACGCTCAGTTCGCCAATGTTCCGGTCACAAATACCCCCTTTGTCTCAAAATATAAGATCAGTGTCAGAAAAGGTCTTATATTTTGAGACAGAGGGGGTACCTTCTTTTTAGAAGTCTTTAAATGAAACCAAACTTGAAAGAGTTGTTGCATGCATCCTTGAATCCAGTCCAGTCTTGGGGGGAGTGATGAGTTTGGCCCTTGGAATAGAAGAGAAGAGTGGTGGCCCACTTGTCATGGTCTGAACCGTTTATAGTTGTGAGCTCAACCGACCTGAAGATATTTGGGTGTGTTTGGTTGCCCGCATGCAGCCCGACCAGGCCCGCGTGGGATGTACGGCCTGTTTGATTGGCTGGGCTGCATGCAATTCGTGGCCCGCATGAAACTTAAAGTAGTCCTAAGCCTGGCACGGCAGTTTCTCGCGGGTCTGACTTGGCGCGGCCACCCGTGCGAGGAGGCTGCACGCCTTGGGCAGCGCGGGAGACGGAGGGGACGTCTCATAACTCTCCCACTCTCCTGTTAATGCCCCGCCCACACTGTTCCCACCGCTCCTCTCTACCTCACCGCCCCTCCCTCTCCTCTCCTCCGATGGCTCCGCCTCGCCCACCGCCGCACCGTCCTCTAAACCCCCACGACCAACGCATTGCCAGCATCCAGGAGCGATGGGTGGCCGGGCTCCAGAACTCGGGCAGGGACCTGGTGTGGGCGCTGCGAGCGCCGTCCCCATCTGTTGTCGGCCACCACGAGGGTTGTCCAATACGGTGTCGACTGTTCCTACTCCGCCGCCATTTCCGAACCTCGTGGTCGTGGGCTCGGCGCTGGCACCGTCCATGGAACCACTGCTTCTTGGGACCCCATCGGGCAGGGGGATTTTCTTGACCCCCGTCCAAGGTTTTTCTCCTGTCGGCGCGCCATCCTCCTCAACCTCCGGCGTGGCCATGAGCACGGGGCTGATGCCGCCGGCCGTCGCCAGGGCTGACTCCTCCTCTGCTCCTCCACCTCTCTCCTTCCCACTGGGGTTTTCACCTCGGCCACGGTTTGCTGCGACTGCGCAAGCTCCGGTGAGTCAAAAAATCCCAATGCTTGCTCCTAGATGTAGATTAGAGGTTTCTTTCTTAGACATGTGCTAGTACATGGTGGATTCGATAGGATTAGATAGGATTCAAGTAGATCCGATTCGATGCGATCCCAATCGAATCGAATCTGACCGATCTGTTCTTGTTTGCTACAGTGTGTTCTAGGATAATGTTCTTCTGCTAGTGATTTCCTAGAATCTGTGTTCATGCTAGGATCTGTGTTCATGCTAGAATCCCCAATGCTAGTGTGCTTTGCTAGGATCTATGTTCATGCTAGGATCTTGGTAGGATATGTGTTCATGCAAATGGCATGTTCATGTTCAAGGTAGGATCATGTTCATGTTGCTGTTCATGTTGCTACATACATGTTCAGGCTAGGTTTGTGTTGCATGCTCTAGATTATTATACGTGCATGTAGTAGGACAATTTTAGGATGCTGCCAAATGTGCATGGGTCCACACGGGTGCTATTTTTATATGTTTCCATGCTTAGGATAGTGCACTGATGAGTGGCAGTTGCAGAAGACCAGATGCCACTGATAAGTGGCATTTGCTCATGGGCTACTACCATCGTTCAGTGCCACTTGCTCTTGGGCAAGTCCCCTGATCAGTGCCATTTGCCCAAGAGCAAGTGCCATTGATAAGTGGCATTTGGCAAAGAGTTTGTGCACTGATCAATGTCATTTGCTCTTGGGCAAATGTCTCTGATCAGTGCCATTTGTTGTAGTGCTAGTGCAACTGGTCAGTGGCATTTGCAGAAGAGCTAATGCCACTGATCAGTGGTTGTTCATTTTGCAAGCACCTCTAATACTTGTCATCTTACCTGACAAGATATTGAAGAGTGACTGGGATGTGACAGGTGGAGGAGCTCAGGTGGTGGTCGGAGCTGAGGGCGCCGAGGATCTCATGCCCACGAACAGGTGGCTCAAGAGGGTGGACCTGCCTGGCAGGGTCGCCTTCATGAGCTAGCCTCGTTCAAGGGGACGATCTCCGAGAGGACAGGCCACGAGGAGGGGGCCCGGGAGCCGCTGCGCTTCTACCAGCAGATCAAGGACAACAAGGACCTCGCCATGCTTGTCATCCCTCGCAAGTTCATGGAGGTGATGAACGAGTGGCTGGTCATCAAGCGGCTCCCGCGCGTGGTCAGGCTGTCAGCGAACAAGCGGTGCGCGTTCTGGGTGCAGGTCCAGAACTTCAAGGGGCACATGGTGCTTGGCCGGAGCTGGAACTACTTCTGCCGCCGCCACCGGATCGTCCCCGGCGACCTTGTCGTTGTGCGCATCTCAGGACTCGGCCTGAAGGTCCAAATCTACAACCACGACTCCTCGGTCATGTGCAGGTTTCGTTGCAGCAGGTACAGCTGCGTTGGTGACATTGAGCATGCAATGTAGTTAACTAAGGTGTTAGTGTTGAACTTGTTATGGTCTGTCGCTAGAAATTATGGTACTTGTGTTGTGAACTTGTTAATATTTGTAGTTTGTTGTCATTTCCGTTGCTTGCTTTGTTTGATCTTATTTGGTTGCTTGTTTTGTTTGATGTCAGTGCTTGCCTCTTTGATCTGTTGTCAGTTGTGCTTGATGTTGTGCTGATCATGTGGTGGTAAGGCCACCACATTTAAATGGGATGAGCAGAACACAAACGTTGTTTGCAACCAAACAACTGAAGTTTGCATCTGCTCACACCCTAAGCACAAAAACGGCAACCAAACAGCACGGGGGTAAATGCCCCTTCATGCGATGTAGGCAACCAAACAGGTTACATCTGTTGCATATGAAGAACCAGACTGGCTGGAGATGGGCATGCAATGGGGGTACTGTGGCAAACTGCAACCAAACACGCCCTTTGTGTCCTTGCAAATCAGGTAGCAGATGAACGCCGGCTCCAAGGAGAACTTTCCTTCACAGAGCATTCAGCAAGCGCTGGGTAGGCTGCCCTCCCTCCACTGCACACACCCAGATTCCAGACACACAAAGATGCCCACGATCATTAGGCTAGAAACTGACAACAAACTTGTTCAGATACTGCTGCTTGTCTCCCTCCTACATCTACATGCGCGGCCGATCTAACACCACCGCCGCCACGCGGATCTCGCTGCCAAGATCCAACACAACCTGAAACCATCAGAAAGTGTAATGCCTTTTAATGAGTTGTTGGGCGACCCAAAGGGATTAATTAAGGCAGTAATGCCTGCCAGCACATGCGCTGCTCCTTCCCGCTAGCACTTGTATTTGCTCCCTCTGCGCTGCTGCTGCTGCTGCTGATTGAAATGTTCCCTGCACTTTCCTGGCCCTGCACCAGCCCGTCATCGCTCACTGGTAAGGCTCAAGGAACATCACTGTCGTCTGTGAAATTCAGACCCTGCGTGGCGTGCAAGTTCTGCGTTGAAAAGTGTTACGTTAACGAGAATGAAAGAGTTGATCGAGTTTCAGAGTGTCGTTGGCAATTGTGTGCGTCTACTGGATGTATGGTCAGCAGCAGTATAGTAATTAAGTAGAGTATATCTTGGTAGGGGTCATGAGCTACCTAGCTAAGCATGGGCATGTTCCATGACACTTCTTAGTACATACTTACTGTAAGGAGATGACAAGGCTTTAGTTAGCTAGGTGGCATCGCTGCTTAAACAATCGCAAGGAAAGTACGCCAATAAGCATCTGAAACTGCTCTGTTTTTGTGTTTTTTTGGGTGTCCCAGCAAGGAAACCAGCTAACAAACATGTACTCTAGCAGGAGTATCATTGCTTCACGACTTGTACGAATAATGGTCCTCCGGTCCACTACGATGCGAGCTAGTATAAATAACGTATGTACACCTTGATTCCCCTCAGGAACATCGGCACCCTCACACACACACACACACACAACCTTCCTCTTCCCTTCTGAGTGATCCTGCATCCTCTCGGAGCAAGAAAAGAAGCGAGCATGGATCACACGATGCATCTACGCCAGCACCAGCAATGCAGCAACCAACGACACGCCGCAAGGGCTACTACTGGCACGCGCAGCAGCGCTAGTGCCAGTGTCTCGCAGGTCGCCTTCGTGCTCTCCGCCGTTGCTTTCCTCTCCCTCTTCTCGTCGTCATCCTTCGGGGCCGCCAGGCCTTCTTCTTCTTCCTCTCTCCCTTCCGGCGCCGCCCTATCAGCTCGCCTTGCGGCCTTGTGCGGCTTTGTCACCACCAAGAAGGCGCTCTTCGTCCTCTCCAATGCCATCTTCCTCTTCCTCGCCGCCGACTGCCGCTGCTTCTTCTCCGGCGTCTGCAGCATAGCCACCCCATCCACGACTGATGATGTCGCCGCAGCTTCTGAATTGCCGCCATGTGCCGTCCAAGCTCGACCATGTGCTTCTTATTCAGGGAACCTTTGCTACTGCTATAGCAACACCAAGAGTGCATCGGCGGCAGAGCAAGGGATCAAACGAGAAGAGGTGCCGGCGGCGGCGTCGCCACCGGAATCAGCTAGGCTGGACGGAGACGAAGCAAACATCGTAACCTTGGAGGAGCAAACCTGAGGTGGAGTTGATGAGGAGGAGCTGGAGAAGCTAGAGATCGACGAGCTCAACAGGAAGTTTGAGGAGTTCATCCAAAGCAGGAAGGTTAAATGGCTTAAGGAAGAGGAGGAGCAAGTATTGCAATGCCAACAGCAAGAGGTCGTCTAACCCTCGTGACAGCAAGAGGATAAAATAACTTACTCCTAGATGATTTACATTGAGATGATTTCAGCAGTATGGTTCTTTTGCATTGTCCCGTACTATAGTGATAGGTCATAGGTGTGCTGTGTAGATATACCCAGAACCTCTCATGTGTGTGAGGTTGTTTGTGGTGTGAATTTGTTTCAGCTGCTCGAATTCAATTGCAGAATCACAGTGCACATTCTTTGGTAGATGTATCTTGCAAAAAAAATTGCAATTGCTTCATGCTCCAATTTTAACAGTGCTTAGTAACAGAACTTATAACTAAAAGACTGTTTCCCAAAGTAAACCTGTTTTAGCATTAAAAAGTAGTCTCTCTTTCTTTCTTTCTTTTTTTTGGAAATGAAGACATCTTCTGTTTAAGGGATTGCCTTGCCTGAAATTACTCTGCTTCTTGAAGTCTTTGGATTAACATCCAATCATCGATCGATCCTTGTCCCCACCTCACTTTTATATAGTAGTATAACCTAAAGAGTATAAACTGTATAGTTATGTTTTCATAAATTTGCACACTTTCAACACTAGAATTCTCTTTTGGCCATTTCGTCAAACACATTGCGCATGTTGGAGGGGCATGGTATGGTAACTAGCGGGAGTTCACCACGAATGGCATACTGGACGAATGGCCAACGCTCAAGGCCATGGTGGCTAGGCTCGGGAGGCGGTGATGACCGACGCGGGGCGATGAGGTGTCCGAAATCTCCGGGTGAGGTGCGCGGGAGGACACTCGGGAGGCGGCGGGGAGCTATGCCAGTGTGGTGGTGGTGCCCCTTAAGCTCTAGGTCAACAGCGGAAGGGGGCTCATGAGATAGGCAGCGGCACCATCGACAGCGCAAAGAAAACTTATCTGTAGAGTTATGAATGTTTTGGGGATGCCCCCCCCCCCCCCCCCCCGCGTCGCCTAGCTCTGGCGACACGGGGGTGAAAACCTAGCGTCGCCGCCACCCCTCCCCCCCCCCCCCCGCCCCTTCCCGTCTCACCGCCGCCAGAGGCTCCCGTCGGCAAAGCTTGCGCAGGACCCAGGGACGGCGGCGGCGGGGCGTCCCTCCCTCCGGTTGGTGGGCCACAACGATGCGAGGCGCAGTGCCGGCGACGCATCTGGCCATGGTCGGTGGCGGTCTCCCCCGGCGCGAGCTCCAGCGTGGTGGTGGATGCGAGGTGGTGGCAAGCAGCTGTGCAGCGGCGGTGCGATGGCCGGATGACCTGGTGGTCTGGATCCGGGTCCAGCGAGCCGGTCAGGCGCGACGTCGGCCTGCAGGTGGCGCGGGGAAGAGGTGGTGGGCTGTGTGGTGTGTGCGCTCGGGCGTCACGGCCGTGCGGGGGTGCAGCCATGCCGGTCTGGGGCATTCCTTGGCGTTCAGATCTGGCTTTCTGCAGCTCGCCTAGCCGACGGGCGGTTCCGTGGCCACGACCAGGGGGGTCTGCGGGGGATGCCGTTGACGGGGATGGACTCTGGCGGTGGCTGGCGGTGGTCCGCGGCAAGGGCTTGGATGCGAGTGGCAGCCGACAACGACCTGACTCCGACTGTGCAGGTGCTCGAGGTGAGCTTCTGTGTCAATGGAGCCTCGTGCTAGTCCTAGTGGGGACACACGCCGTGACTAGTAGGAGGGCGGGGAGGTCTCGAGCTGCTGGGCACAGCGGCCAGTTTCGACGGAGATGACCGGGGACGGGATGCTTCAGGCGAAAGCCTTGTGTCAATCTTGTCGGCAACGATGACGGCGACGCCTTTGGGCGCCGCTTCCCTTCGTGAAGGCATCAACGGGAAGCTACTGTTGCCCTCTTAATCGTGTGCCCCGGGCGAAAGCCTCAGATCCATCCCTGGATCGAACGACGATGGCATCTTGATGTCGTTTCTCCCCTTGGGGACGTTGTTTTTGGGAGCCACGGATCCGCGGTTGGCAGCTTGATGTCTGGGTTCGAGTGCTTGTTGGGTTGTTGGTGTGCAGGATGGTGGCGGTGGAAGTGATATGTGGCGGCGACCAATCCTTGGTCACCTCGGTGCTGATGGTTGACCTTTCTCTTGGGAGCTCGTGGTGGTGATGAGGTCTCCGTGTTCGGTGCCCTTCGACGGCGTTTGAGGTTTTGTTGCCTTGCGTAGTGCTTTGGTTCTCTCTATTTGTGATGGTGGCCGTGGTGTGGCCTAGAGGAGGTGCAGGATTGTCTCAGCGGAATATTGCCCTTCGGCATGGTCCGTGACTCTCTTTGCCGCGACGCGGCTAGGCAGTGGGATGCCCCTTCGACAGTAGTTGCGACTTCCTATATCTTCAAGGTGAAGAGTGAATGCAGGGCAGCTGGCAACCTCTTCTCCACGTCTTCTCGGTGATGGATCTCCTTTCGACTAATTCAACAAAGCTTGCTTCCGCTCTTTTCGGTCCAGCTAGTGGTGTTGGGTGCTAAGTTCTTGTGTTGGCTGCTTGCCATAGCTCTTTTCTGGTTCTTCTTCTTTCTTCCTTGTACCTCCTTGTGTGTGTTGGATGCTCTCTGTTGTACCTGATGTCTTGTATCTTACTCTTATATATAATGAAAATGGTTCAGGCCGGCGTAAGCCCGCCGTAGCAATGTCAAAAAAAAAGTTTTGGGGATGGGTTAGGTTAGGGCATTTCTAACTGATCCCTTATAACTGGTTAGAGGAGTAAAAATGCGGTTTTACTCTTCTAACCGGGACCTGGCTGATCCCCAATCCGTCGTAAGGGAGTGAAATTTTTACTCCGGCCCCAACTTTCTCCCTAAATATACTCCACTGAGACGGGCTGGAGTATAAATTGCAGCGCGCTCGTCGTACGCCGCCACCGCCCACCGCTGCTCCCCCGCGCGCCGCTCCCGCTCCCCTGGGGCGCGACGAGTTCTTCTTCCAATTTCTCCCAGCCACTATATGTATGGATTTCCGTAGCCATCTCATTCCAATTTCTCGCCGCCATGGCCATGGCACCGATGACAGGCGGCCATGAGAAGGAGAAGCAACACGGTTGTTGCACCCGCACTGACACCGGCGCTATCCACTCCCTGTCTGCTAGGTACCGATGGAAGCACAGATGACTGGTCATCCTCCTTTGCACGGGATTCCTTGGTGAGTTCCGCTGCCAGTTCTTGTGATGTTCAGAAACATCTTCATTTGAATGGCACACTGAACTGTCTGCTCATCCATCACAAGAATTAACAAAACACAATCTTCTAATTTGCACTTCACCGTGCTACTATATGTACATTGCATATACAAGATGCATGTTGCTCATCCACTTGAATGGCACACTGAACTGTGTGTTCTATAAGCTGAATGAGAAGTGTTCGACGAAATGCGTAAGCAAAAGTAAGTTTTACTCCACTAAATTTAGGGGATCGGCTAGAAACAACCAAACTTAGTGGAGTAAAAATATTTCACTAAGGTTTTACTTCGCCGGATACTCCGCTATTTTTAGGGGATCGGTTAGAAATACACTTAGACTAGTGCCTTAAGGCCACTGGTTATAGGCAGCTCCACTGCCAATTCCTCAAGAAAAAGTCCACCCACCCATTGACCCGGAATTAGATCCGCCCGGGAGCACAGATTGTTCAGATGTTACTCCAATCCAATCAATCCAATTCAACCCCTTCAGATCGGAAGTGATTTTAGTTCAGCTCCTATGTCCAAAGTGATCCAGTTGGATTGAAACAAACACTTGGGGTTTGCTTGAATAGAGGGAGTATATATCCAACTTCTTATGTGTAAGGATCTTATTCAACTTTTCTACTCGTCCAAAGGGATTTGGACATAATCCGCACCTATCCAAACAAAGCTCTCATAAAAAATGTACTCCACAGGGAAAATTATCTGATGAAATAATAAAACGGTCGACTTAAAGATAGTTTAAATGTCAATATAACTGCATGAATATCCAGGTCCATCAAGGTGAAACGAGCCATGGGGCTATCCACAGAGAGAAAAGTCTTAATGAGCTCAAGAAAAATGGAAATCCAGCAAGAAGAAAAAGGAGATCGTCTGAGGTCCAGAAAAATAAGCTGAGCTGGAGCCACCGAGCTACTCCAGCAACCTATTGAACACTCCATAATCTAAGAACCCCTTTGAGTTCGAGAGGAAGAAGCAGACATGGAGTTACCCTGGCCACCAGCTTGACGAAGATGCAGGAAGCCAGGCTCGAGTGAATCATCATCACTATCCACATCATTTGGAGTGAGCCGATTCTGGTATGCTCTTCGTCGCACTTGGAAACATTGTGATAGTAACTTACAATGTCTTTTCTGCCCTTGGAACCAATGGCAGCAAACACTTCCTCCATGAATCTGTACTTGGGTGAAGGCAGATTATTCTGGATAATGGTGTTGAATTTCTTTTCTTCGTCCTTTCTCCATGTCAATGCGGCATCCTCACCGATGCAATCAAAATCCAGTTCATGCTTCAGTTTGATCTTTTTCTCTGCCACATGAGATCTAAATCGAGCAACAGAACCTGGGAGTTGACAGTTGCAATTATCTGGCCTACCCTTACCAATAGTATCGGCATCAAGCAGGCTTTCATTACTTTGTGCAGGATAAAGAGGTTGTCCGAGAAATCTCAAAGCATGCGGCTCCCACTCCAATCTGGAACACCTGCTAGACCACTAAGTCGAGTTCGTGCATGCAAAATCCTGTCACTATTCCCACGAGCACACAGCCAATCATCCCATCCATTTGTCTGCCCCTCATTTGTAAGTCCACTCTGCAAGGAACAAAGAGTTACATTTTATACATTTTTTTGTAAATCGGGAACAAATCATGTAGATCGGGAAGACGGGAACACTTACTACGAATTGGTTGATTCGTTGTAATAGCAGCAAATAGCATATTTCTATCCTTCATATCCGTAGAAAGAAATCTCATCTCCAGGTAACTCCATCTTTTTCAGCTCTGCTCGCTCACTTTTGAAAGGAAAGGAGACTGATCTTGACGTCGGCGTTGGTTTTTCCAACGAAACGAATCTGTTTTGGATTGAGATTTCACATAAGCATTGCACAATGATCCGCATTAGGCGGGGAGCAGCAATGATACCGCTGGCCGGGAATAAGTACCTATCCCTCTACTACTGACGATGTTTTTCGTTCTATTGAAATCCTGCGTCGAGCCGATGTTTCATTGATCGATACCGGGCACATCCATCACATCAACTATTTCACTTTTCATACGCATTTATTGACGGACCGGTAAACTAGACCCGAAAAACTCCTATTTTTAAAACGAAAGACCCATCACAAAATTATGGCGCAACGCTATGACGAGCGTTCTCACAGGCCGGCACCTCGATGCATCCGTCTCAAGAGTTGTACACCTTACATGTGCTTCACGCCACAATCTCTCACTTTCTGCTCCTCCATCACATTTTATACATTTTTTTGTAAGTCCACTCTGCAAGGAACAAAGAGTTACATTTTATACATTTTTAGAGTATCTCCTTAAGATGAATGAATATCAGATAATAGAAGAAATTAAATAGAATAAAACATTAGTTCGAAAGGCATGACAAACGATTTTAAGTTGTCTGATGATCGTATATGGGGTCTCTAATTAAGCAAAAATGCATAGAGTGGAAGAGTATTTTACAAGCCAGTACACCTATACGTGGTATCAGGTGCTGCATATGACAACCTGTTGGCATCATATATCAAGCGGATATAGGAAAACAAAACATCTTAATAACTGAGTCTTGCCATCCTACAACTGTATATTATTATTGTTTTCGAAAAGAAGTCTACAACTACAGGAAGAATATATTGTAGTACAATATAACAGAGCACATCTGATAAAATTGATGTGTGTGTCTAGATGGTCCTAAGTTGCCTCTGCTCTTCCAAATAGGAATCTCCGGACTCCGGTTCCGAGGGAACGCATCTGGTGCACCAAGGCAATTGGTGCTACCGGTGCACCGGAACCCGTTGCACATTTAAAAATGTTCAAAAAAATTCAGAAAAAAATTAGTGTATAGACACAACATCATTGTATGTTGTCTCAAAAATTTGAATCAAAATTCAAAACAATGCTCAAGATACAAAAATGATAAATTTGACGTCAATGTGCTAATGGGCCAAAACTGAAGCCCAACTTTATGTACTATTCAGTGTAAAATTTATTTTTTTATTCTCGAGCAATGTTTCGAATATTGATTTAAATTTTTGTGACCACGTACATTGATGTCGTGTTAATGCACTAACTCTTTTTCGGATTTTTCAAACATTTTTAAATGTGCAACGGGCGACCGGTGCACCGGTAGCACAAATTGCCCCGGTGCACCAGATACATCCCCCCGGTTCCGATGGTTCAGGTGATCAACTTTGCAGAGGTTGCGGTAAGCCTCTTTATCGACTTGGCTGTTGGATTGATGTGGCCCGAATCCATCCGCGGTAAACACCAGTGGCTAAAAAGGATGTCGTGTCTAAGTGTATGCTTAACAAGACCTTCATCAGTGCCCCCTCGAAAGTGCCACGAACATGAAACCAAGACATAGGCGCTCCAGGTTTTCTTTCTGTCATGAATATGCGAAAGCAAGCTAACTGCACCTTGTATATAGTTGAGGAGAAAATGCTTCAAATAGTTTCCTTAACTGCTTGCTTTCAACTAATCTTCAGTCGGTTAGTTTAATAACAACCATTGGATCGGGGCACTGCTGTTCGGAACCACATTTTTTTAGGATAGTAAAACTGCACCTAATCCGAGCTCTCTCATGTCATTAGCCTTTGCGGTCGTCCCTTTTGCTGATATGATCAATCCAGGCCGTCAGATTTGAAAGGCACCGAGTGAGTTGTGTATATATCAAGAAAATCACGAAAAAGAAAGCAACACTCAAAGGAGTCGAACACGGAACATCCCTATACAACACAAGCACCGCTAGCCACTAGGGCAGACGGCTACTCATGAAGAACAGAACATTGCGAATTTATTTAAGAACTTAATGTTGTGAGATATTCCCCTGTAGCATGCCATTTTCTTCACGTGTAATATAGTGTATATATTTTTGAAAACACATTTTAGAAACACAAACAATTTGATGTGAACATAATTGGAAATTCCAAAATAGTTTTTGAGAAACACACAAAAACAGAAATTTTAAAACAAATTGAAAAAAGTCAGCCTTTTTTAAAAACAATAGCGAACTTTGTGAACATGAATTTTCTAAAATTCCGAGCAATTTTTCAAATTTTTTGACCAAATATTGTAGTATTTAGAAAAATCAGTAAATTTGGAATCCCAAATGTTTTTAAAAAACCTGAACAAAAAAATTTCTTGAGAAAAGTGAAAACTTTTCTTAAACACGATCACTTTAAACTTTCTGAACAAAATTTGAAAAACTTGAACATTTTCTGAAAAAAAGAACATTTTTTGAGAATCAAAAACATTTTTCTGTGAGCAATTTCGGAAATGGGAACATTTTATGAAACCCCTGAAAAAATGGAAACATGAACATTTTCTAAAATTGATGCACAATTTTCGCAAATGGTGAACACTTTCTGAAAAGTTTTGAAAATTTTGAACCAAAACATTTCGAAACATTTTCTAAAAATTTGAACAAAATTTAGAAACCATGAACAATTTTTTAAATTTTGTGTACAATTCATGGAACAGGAACGTTACTAAAACTCTTGACACATGAAGATAAGAAAAAATGGGGAATAATTTTTGAAAACAAAAACATTTTTTGAAATTCTGAACATTTTCTGAAATGTTGTGAAAAATTGAACCAAAACATTCCAAACATTTAGAATAACCGGAACATTTTTTGAAAATCCCGATGAATAATTGAAATGCAAACACTTTATGAATTTATGAGCAATATTATAAGGCGCCATAAGAAGCCCCTGGCAAACTGACCGTACCAAGGTGTACGGATGCAATATTAAATAAACATTTGTAAGAAAAAATGCTCAAATAAGAATAATAAGCTGACGCTATATATGATCTCCCATTGATGAATAATACGTTTAAGCGTATGTTTACAATGGGTGCGTTTAAGCATAAGTAAATAGGACTATTTAACATGTCCTATCCAAGGGCAGGCTGCATGTAGGTATATAAAACAGGTATAACGATCCTGAACATATTCCACCTGGGTATTTTCTTTTGTGCACAAAGCCTGTTGCCTCCTTGGTTTTCCACATTTTATGAGCAAAATTTGAACTCGTGAACTTTTTTTAATTTAAACATTTTATGAATTTTTTATCCTTTTTCAAAAATGTAAAAAAAAATTGATGAAAGAAAAAATAAACTTGAAAAGGGAAATGGAAGTAAAAAATAAACAGAAGACAAAAAAGAAGAAAAAGAAATAGAAAAATGACAAAAATGAAATGAAAAACAAAAAACAGAAAGAAAGGGGAAAACCGGTAAGAGAAACATAAACTGGTGTCGAGAACCTTCTAGATGGCTTCCAAAACCGGATGATGTTGTCAGAACCACATTTTTTTAGGATAGTAAAACTACACCTAATCCGAGCTCCCTCATATCATTAGGCATTGTGGACGTCCCTTTTGCTGATTTGATCAATCCCGGCCGTCGGATTTGCTTCATGTGATGTACTGTAGAGATCTGACCCAACTCCTATAGTTTCTTGGGCCAGCTGTCGTAAGGAGCTGCTACTCTCGAAGAAAAAACGAAGACTCTGGTCAATTGGGCCTTGAGACAGGCCATTTAACCAAGCAAGATCCAGCTTCGATCGCTAGCTCTCTCTGCTCGGTCGATCTAGCTTTTTCGCTGACGTTGAGACTCGAACAGAGGACGTGGAGCTCCTATTATGCCGCATTTTGCGGCAAATAGCACGCCTCACGCATAGGAGACATGCGACTGGGCCGACCCACTGAAAGGCACCGAGCAAGTTGTGTATATATCAGTAAAATCACAAAAAAGAAAGCAACACTGAGAGGAATCAAACACGGAACATCCC
Source organism: Triticum timopheevii (assembly GCA_963921465.1). NCBI lineage: Eukaryota > Viridiplantae > Streptophyta > Magnoliopsida > Poales > Poaceae > Triticum > Triticum timopheevii. Next base: position 47,672,699 of record OY997264.1, on the reverse strand, counting down.
TATACAACACAAGCGCTGCTAGCCACTAGGGCAGACGGCTACTCAAGAAGAAAAACACATTCCGAATTTATTTAAGAACTTAATGTTGCGAGATATTCCCCTGTAGCATGTTATTTTCTTCACGCGTACTATAGCGTATACATTTTTGAAAACACATTTTAGAAACACAAACGATTTGATGTGAACACAATTGGAAATTCCAAAATAGTTTTTGAGAAACACAAAAAAGATAAATTTAAGACAAATTGAAAATAAATGTCAACCTTTTTTAAAAACAAGAGCAAACTTTGTGAACGTCAATTTTCTAAAATTCTGAGCATTTTTCTAAATTTTTTGACCAAATATTGTTGTACTTAGAAACAAATGTGTAAATTTTGGAATCCTGAATGTTTATAAACAACCTGATCAAAAAAAGTCTTGGGAAAAGTGAAAAAATACGTGATCACTTTAAATTTTTAGAACAAAATTTGGAAAATCTTAAACATTTTGTGAAAAAACAAACATTATTTGGGAATCTCAAACTTTTTTTTATTTGCGAGCTACTCCCTCTGTAAACTAATAGAAGAGCGTTTAGATCACTAAAATAGTGACCTAAACGCTCTTATATTAGTTTACGGAGATGGGAACATTTTTTTAAACCCCTGAAAGAAATGGAAACACGAACATTTTCTAAAATTTATGAACAATTTGCAAATGGTGAACATTTTTCTGAAAAGTTTTAAAATTTTTGAACTAAAACATTCCTGTCAATTTTCTAAAATTTGAACAAAATTTAGAAACCATGATCTTTTTCTAAAAAAAATGTGTACAATTCTTGGAACAGGATCATTTTCTAAAACTCCTAACACATGAAAAAAAAGGGGGGGAAATGGGGAATTATTTTTGAATACGAAAAACATTTTTTGAAATTCTGAAGATTTTCTGAAAAGTTTTGAAAAAATTGAACCAAAACATTCCAAAAAAAATTAAAATAACCGGAACATTTTTTAAAATCCCGACGAATATTTGAAATGCGACCATTTTATGAATTTGTGAGCAAAATTTGAAGTCATGAACATTCTTTTAAAAAAAAATTAGTTTTTTAATCCATCGAAAATGTGAAAATAAGTTGATAAAAATAAACCTAAAAAAGGAAAAGGAAATAAAAAATAAACAGAAGACAAAAAAGAAGAAAAATGACAAAAATGAAATGAAAAACAAAAAAACAGAAAGAAAAGGGAAAACCGGTAAGAGAAAAATAAACCGTGTTGGAACCTTCTGGATGGCTTCCAAAACCGTATGATGTTTTTAGCGAACTGTCGGCCCATCGCGTCGCTCGGTCGCATCGCATGTGCGAAGCGCCGACAGTTGGATGCAACGCGCGTCAAATAGAGAAAACCCAGAGGAGGCGCTGGAGGGAGTACGGTCGCGCGAGGGGATCGTGCGCATGCTGTTAAAATTTGCAACTGTTAACTGTGTGTGTGGGCGCGCGTGTGTGTGCGTGCGTGCAGGCGTGCGTACGAAGTTGTAATTTGTCGTGAAAATAGGAAACAGATCCTAAGGTAGGTTTGCTTATCTTGGTTCTTGTTCCTGCTCCTGTTTACAATTTAATCATTTATAATACTAAGATTTGTCCACTTTGTTCTAAAGTGTTGTTTTGCTGCTTGGAGGTGAGCTGAGCAAAGGTATCCCATTATCATGAGTCAGAGGACTTGTGTTATTCTCTTTATTGTCATGCAACCGAGTCCGGTTTATATCTCTTCTTGGAATCAAAATTGCATATATGAACCCAACTTCTTATGTAGCTATGCTCAATCAACAGAGCAGCATGTTTTCGTTGGGCTGCAAACATCCTCGTTCTGCGACAGGTAATGCATAGGGAATTATGGTTTCAGAAAATTCCTCTTACAGAAATCTGAATCTTCGAAAGGAAAACATGTAACTGTGGACAAGTATGACAGCGATACAAAAAACAACCTTTTTGGTGGTTTAGAAACTTATTCTGTCTGATGTTTCCCTTTGGGATGTTCAAGTTCTAAAGTGAAATCTATAGATTACATAGGAATGTTGTCTCCTAAAACTGTGAATACTAGTAAGACATCTATTCATTCAAATTGGTGAATATTTTTAGAGATGGATAAGATAGACCTTCTCATATAGAGTGCAGTAATGTGATGGTCGCTTTGACTACATACATGTTTGTCTCTCTGCTGTGAACTTGCAAGAACTGGAAAACCAGCCCATTTTAAATTTCAAAATCATGAAGATGTTTTTTCCCCTCTTTGTGTATACTTCTCCTATTTTTTTGTGACAAGTACTTTGTTGCTAATCTACCTTTCGTATGACTATATCCTTTTTGGATGATAGTCTTCTTAAACCTTTATATCAGGGTGTTTTATTGGTATTCAATATAATGGTTTTGTAATGTGGTCAGGTGCAATATAATTGCTTGGTAATTGTGGTCAGGTGCAATATAATTGCTTGGTAATTTCACTTTCACGAATTTATCATCCCTTTTTTAAATATTTACTGTCAATTCTGAGGTGGTGGGCGGCCTGGTTCAGGCTTAGGTATGTTGATGGTCCAACTCCCTTGATTCCGATGTCTCCATCTTCTTGACCACTGGCTCTTAGGCACTCATTTTACCTCGACACGCCACCAATGATGGTCGAGGTATTCATGGATTAACTTCTTTAGTTGAATACAATTTTACAAACAAATCATTTATGTCTATTTCTTAGAAAACATTGCTCCTTGAATAATACCCCTTGATACTTCAACAAGCTTTATGTCGTTTTTGCCGGTTCATTTTGGTGGTGGTTTATATTGAGAATTTGATCTATTGCTCGTGCATGCTAAAAGATTTACCTGATGCGCGGTTTTGTTCGGGTACATTTCATGCTTTTGTGCATTGAAAACTAATGTATTTGATGCTTAATTCATGCTCATCCTTGAGTAGGTAAATGGTAGACAAATGTATTTTTTGATGTTGAATGCTACTCGGCATAATCTTGATCAAATGATGTGAAATGGTGTGAACTCAAGACAAAAGTGCTTCAAAGCAATCGTCTACAATTGATAACAAGCAACTAACATTAAGATGTGTAAACAAAATTACTAATGTTTTCATGGACTAATGTTTTCATGTAATGCCAAGCAATGCTCATATATATATATCATATTCATGTTCTCAATCACTTAAGGCTTTATCATATTCAAACATCTTATCATAGCACACCTAGAGCTCCAGTCAAGTAATTGCAACCATGACGAGCCCTTTTCAACTGCTTAGCACTTCGCTTACTGTTCAATTCACAAACCTTGGTCTTCGCACTTTGGATGGCAAATAGAATAATGGTGGGGACTTTATAAGAAGACAAAAAATAATAAAGTCTCACATCAATGCAGTTGGTCGTTAGACAATGAAGAGGCCTTACAATAGATACTGATGCAAGGAGTAGGGATTGACATGCAACAGATGTACCAGAGCTATAAGTGTATGAAAGTTCTCCAATGCAACTAAGTGGATGTGCATCCAACTTGCTCGCTCACATCCTCGAGCATTTGAGAAAGCTCATCATCAGAATATGCAAGTCAAGTGCAAATAATGTAAAAATCCCACTAGCATAAGAAAAAAGAGGATTATGAAAACTCTCTACGTAAAGTGCAAGGTGCTACTGTGAAGCACACATGTGTATAGAGGATAGTAGTGTGCTCCTTTCTCTTTTTTTCTCTCATTTTTTGTGGGCTCTTTTTGGCTTCTTTTGTTGGGTGCTTTGGCCTCTTTCCTTTATCTCACAGGTAGAGGCACACTCTAATGGACATCACACTTTTATTTACTTACAACCCTAAAAGGAAAATAATGACCACAAATGAATGCCACTAGCATTGTGTCGGCGTGTGCAATGATCTAGCGTAACATGTAAAACAATGACGGATAATGGCCTTGCCACAACTATCATGTGAGCTCTATGTGATCATGCAAAGCAAAATGAAAATGAAAACATAGGTCATGTAATGAAGAGTAACAATGGAAGTTGCATGTCAACGTATCTCAGAATGGCTATGAAAATGTCATAATACATAGATATATGGTGGTTATTTTGAGGAGAAAGACGTTTTATGTGTAGAAGGGCAAGAGGAAGTCTCCCACGGGGTTTAGATGTACCGGCGAAGGGTGCACCATGTCTCGATGTGAGAGTGGGCAATGCAAGATACCGAAGAGGCTATCAAAATCTGGATAGATCGAAGTGCATATGAAGCACAATAAAGAGCACCATATATATAGCACCTAACAAGCACATTTAAGTCTAACCCACTTCCTATGCATAGGCACATTGTAAATAAATAAATTATTAGAGCAAGTAATACCGACCATGTGCAATGAAGAAGAATGAAGCATTAATGTTTTATCATAAAGAGAGATAACTTAGTAACATGAAGATTTCTATACTCATACTTGCCTCTCTCATAATAGTTACATGTCTGATCATAATCAAATTCAACGATATTGCTATCATATAAAACATTCTTTTCATGATCCACGTGCATATATATTTTATGATCTTTCAAGATAGTGGGATTAACATCAACTAAAGTCATGACCTATCCAAACCTAGTTTTATAAAAAGAAATCCTAAGATTGAACACTCGCCAAATATGTGGGATTCTTTTTAACTAAAGTTGACGCTATTCTAAACCCACCTTCAATAGTATTGCGAACGTTATTGTTGTTGAGTTTGTCGTATAGGTTGTACCCCTAGCTACATATCTAGATAACCTACTCTTTTATTGTATCCCTAAAATTGAAAAAGAAGATAAAAACGTTAGTTGTCCATTCACCCGCTATCTAGTTGACCATATTCATCCTTTGATGTGGGGCCTATTGATAAGACCGATTTGGTCCGTGAGGACCGCCCATGTTGATTTTTCAAGACATGGCAAGGGAATTGGCACGTGAGGAAGCTGGTCGCGTGAGAAACTTTGTGATGCAAGCCGTCTATCTCCATCAACAAATCAAGGCCAAGGTGGGCCGCGCTACTTTGGAGGCAGTCTGACAACTGGAGGCCAGCTGCGTGCAAATGCTGTCAAGGAAGCTTTGAAGAACCAATTTCAACCTTAGCGACCCGAAGACGATGTGCAACTCTGTGGTGATCGAGGTGCGGTCAAGCTTGAAGACCGCTTCATGGGCTACTGACAGTATCACGGCCCAAGGGCATCTCATCACGTTGGTCGCCGACCTGGTGGCCCAGCCCAAGGGCCCCTAGGCCGGTTTCGTCCCGCGCCATGTTGGGCGGCCCATTACGCTATATGTTGACGCTATGTACGGGAGATTTCAGAAATACTTGTTATACAATTCAAGTATCACGAAGTCGTGGATGAGTCTACCTCCACCGATGTAGCCGACTAGGATTTGTAATCCTAGGGACCCTAATATATTATATAAACTGGGGTCCGGCCTAGTCGATAGAACATCTTACACAACAGTACAATCCCTTGGTTCATACATGTACTTTGTAAACCCCTATCGCAATATGCACATGCGAGAGTAGGGCATTACCTCGATCGTGAGGGCACGAACCTAGGTAAATCTTTCTCCTTGTTTCCCCCTCTGGCCTAATTGCCATGCCGGACACTCTACCGAGGGATCTGTCAGATCTAAGTTACGACACCGGGCATCTTGGCGGTTAGTTACACAAGCTCAGAAGCGCGAGGAAGGCACTTCCAACACGTGTTAGCCTTCACTTAGATTCGTTGAGAGAATATTTTAGAGGTAAGTAGATCTTTATTTAGTTTTTTTAGGAAAAGGTCTTTATTTAGATGGCTGGTAAACTATGGCAGGGCCCACGTGGCAGCGGCTGTCCACCCCCAAAACCCGCTGTAATTTTCACCTCACCGCCACAAATTCGGCCGTTCTAATCTTTTCACTCCCCCCCCCCCCCCCGCGCCAAAAACCATTTCCCTCCTCTCGCGCCAAAAAGATAAATCCCCATAAAACCTCGCCAAACCCCCGCCGGTTTCCCCTCAATCCATTCGCCACTTTCCCCCTCCGCCGCGCCTCCCGCGCTCCAAATCTCCGTTCGCGCCAGCCCCCTCAATCCACCGCCGCCGGAAGAGGCCAATACCATCCCCGCCGACCCGCCGGCCGCCGCCATGACGGGCGACGGCGTCTGGCAGGACTCCCCCAGCCAGGCCGAGCTCTTCGCCGCCGAGGTCGCCGCCGTACGCGCCGTGCTCGGCGCGGCCCTCCCGGAGGCCCGCGTCCTCGCCGCGCTCTCCCGCTGCGGCGGCAACCCCGAGCGCGCCATCAACGCGCTCCTCGACGACGACGCTGAAGCCGACGCTGACGCCGCCGCCGAGCGCGCCATCGACGCGCTCCTCGACGCCGAGAAGGCCCGCGTCAAGGCGGAGCGCGACGCTGCCGCTGCCCCGACGCCGACGGTCAGGGTGAAGGCCGAGGCCGTCGACGTCCCCAAGAAGGAGCGGCCTCTCCGCCCCCCTCCCGCCAAAGGGGCCCCTTTGCCGCCGCCGCGCCGTGTCAAGGAGGAGAAGCAGGAGGAGGAGGAGGTCACCAGCGGCCGCCCCCGCCCCCGCGCCGGCAGCTGCGGCATAAGCCTCGTGCCGCGGCCGGTGAAGATGGACTGCGACGACGGCGAGGCGGAGGTCATCGACGCCGCGCCGAGGCCGAAGAAGAGGGTTCGGGAAGAGGAGGGCGTGGTCGACCTCACGGCGACGCACCCGCTGCCGTACCTCAACCCGCGGCCCATCCGGGCGATTCCGCCGGAGGAGGCCGCGCAGATGTACGACCCGCAGCCGATCCGGGCCGTTCCGCCGCGGGAGCCCGCCAAGATGCACAACCCGCCGCAGCGGCAGCGGCAGCGGCCGCAGCCGGCAAGGGCCACCGCGGCCCCGCCGAAGAGCGACTGGAAGATGGTGGTGACGGCGCCGGAGGCGGAGGTCGGGGACTTCCCGCCGGAGCCCGACTGGTTCCTCGTCGACAAGTCCTACGTCGCCGGGCTGTCCACGCACAGCGGGAGGCGGATACTGGACGCCGGCGAGATCGTCCATTTCGGCTTCCCGTCCTACGACCGGGTCAACTGCGGCATCAAGATGTCGGCCAAGAAGGCGGCGTCGTTGCTACAGATTGTGCGCTTCTCGACCAAGCGCGCCGGAGAGGTGAGCTGCTCTCCATTAATCTCATGAACGATGCATTGCGAACTCATGATTGGAATTGACATCTTTCCGTGCAGAATCATCTTAATCTTGTGCAACTTCTGATGGTTTATGCAGATTGGAAAGCTGTCTCCAGAGTGGACAAAGTGCCTTGTCCCGCTGGTGAACTCTTCCAAAGTCAAGATTCAGGGGAAGATCGTGTTTCCGACAATGGAACTGAGCCTGATGCAGGACATCTTGCTCTATGTCAGGTAATGACTGATGATGATACAATGTGCTTTGCTGTCTGATTTATCTTGTTGTTTTCAGTACATTACTCAATTTTGTCTGCAAGTCTGATTAATGCTAGATGTTGTTCATGCAGCTTCTACATCCACAAGTCTGTGTTCACCGCAGGCGACAACTCATCCTTGAGCCAGCTTGCTCCTGCAAATGTTGATTATTCAGACAACCCGCTCCATGCCCTGTTCAAATTACTCAAGCTAAGGGCATCTATCAAGGTATAACAAAAGCCAATTTATTCAGCTATAACCCTAAAATAATAATTCAGCTATATGCAGTTCTTGTGGTGTTCATGATGAATGACTGATTCAGTATAAATGCTTGTTTTGCAGGCTGATTTCACTCTTGATGAGCTCACGAGAAAGCGACTGTGGAATCTGAGGGTGAGCTAAAAAAAATCCTCCTGTTATCTGTTACTGTCCCAAATTATTCAGTGTGTGTCTTTAGCATCTATAGCAAAGCAAGTATACCCTGATAATTAAATCCTCTTGTTTTCTGTCACCTTCCACACTTGTAAGCCAATTTGGGTTCTGTATCTCTCTTTGATGCTAGCTTATTAAGATTTTCTGCTACCTAAATTAGGGTGATGCCAATGGAGATGATGAATCAACTCCTATTGTTGGACTTGAAACCCGTCGCACGGCTGGGCAAACTTTTCCGGAGCAAGCCGCTGATGAGCAGGCCATTTCAGAAGCTGCCTTGAACAAAATTATTGGCACAGCTGAAATATATGACTTGAAGGTAACAACAATTTGCATTTCTGTTTCACTCTTGCTCATACTGTTCTATTTGCATGGAAACTAATGTACCATTTTGAATGTTGGTCTACAATATGTAAAATAGGAAGCAGAGCCACCACACACTCTTGTTTCTGTTCTCAAACCGTATCAGAAAGAAGCTCTCTTTTGGATGTCAGAATTGGAGAAGGGATGCATCGATGACGATGAATCAAAAAATACCATTGATCCATGCTTTAGTGCCTACACTATTGCTGACAAGTGTGTGCTTTTCTGTTTTATTTGTATAGTTTTAAAAGAATTTTGATTATTGTCAGTGCTAATAACTGAATTGCTTGTCTTCCCAGGAGGGCTCCTGCTGTGTACATTAATGTTTTCTCTGGTGAAGCGACAACCAAGTTTCCAAGTTTAAGTAAGACGACACGAGGAGGGGTGAGTCTTTTATGATGGTTCCTCATGTATGTGCCTGGTTTACATTATATTGGAAAATGTAGGGTGTATCATTTTGCCTTGCATATTGTTTTTTCTTAATTGATTTGCTAATACTGTTTTGCATTATTGATTAACTATTCCAGTAGCAAATGAATACTTATGATTGCCTTTGTCGAGGATTCTGACATCCTGTTTGTGCATGTTTGGTGACACTATGCTTACCACACTGATATTAGCTGATAGACTTAAAAGCCTAAGAACTGATTCTTTGAAATTTGTTTCTATATTTTCGTATGTACTTACAACGCTTTCATTTGCCTCACTGGATCATTAGTTATTCGGTACTATTATGAGAAGTATTTATGTGTTATCTTTGCCTTTGTAGATACTGGCAGATGCAATGGGTCTTGGCAAAACTGTCATGACTATTGCCCTGATACTGTCGAATCCAAGGGGGGAGCAGTCCAACTACATAGAAAGAGACATAATAAGGCCTGTAAGGGGCCGTGATACCAGAACACGCACTTCGACCCCCTCTATAAGAGGAGGTACCCTTATTGTGTGTCCCATGGCATTATTGGGTCAATGGAAGGTAAGCATGTCTATAGAGCGATTCATATAAAAATGTTAAATCCCTGGGGTTACAGTTATTCAGTAGATATATCTAGCATTTCTGTCCAGTGAACTGCTAGAGCATGCAATCAACATCAGAATAGCTGAAACTGCAGTGCTAGATTGCAGTTTTGTAATGTTTTTCCTTGCATGTTCAATCAACTTGTTTGTCCGTAAGAAAATTTCACTACAGAAGTAAATAATCTGAGCACTGTCCTACTTATTCCTGCTTGTAGGATGAACTGGAAGCACATTCAACACCGGGAGCAATTTCTGTGTTTGTATACTATGGTGGTGATAGAACTGGTGACCTCAAATTGATGGCTGAACATACTGTTGTCTTGACGACCTATGGTGTCCTTCAGTCAGCTCATAAAGCTGTAAGTTTGTCAATGGTCTTTTATGTCCAGTTTGAAGATAATAGCTTTTCTTGGAAAACATACTTGTCTCATTTAGCTAATGAATGTGATACCTTCACAGGATGGCAGCAGTGCCTTTCACAGGATAGATTGGTATAGAATTGTGCTTGATGAAGCGCATACAATCAAGTCTCCCAGAACTAAAGCTGCCCAAGCAGCTTATATGTTAAGCTCGCAATGCAGATGGTGCCTAACTGGTACACCGTTGCAGGTGTGTTTTCAGCCATTGCATTTCCATTTCTTTTACATCACATGTTTGGATGTGACCAAGTATTGTTAATGTTAGAATTTTTTATCCATCCTTTTGTAGTTTTTGGAAACACTAGCTTATATGATCACATTTGCTGCAGAATAATTTGGAGGACCTTTACAGTCTTCTTTGCTTCTTACGTGTAGAGCCATGGTGTAATTCAAATTGGTATGGCTTTATCAGACTTTCACTTCAAATACTTGTGGTTGAAAATATATAACCTGATTCACAAGCTGTTTTGATCTCCCTCTAGGTGGCAGAAGCTTATTCAGAGACCTTATGAGAATGGTGATGAGAGGGGATTGAAGCTTGTCAAAGCTATTCTTAGGCCGCTCATGCTGAGGAGAACCAAGGAAACAAAAGACAAGATGGGAAAGTATGCACTTCTTATTTTGTATTTCTTTGAAACTCTTAGTTGCATAAATAAGTGCCTTTCCTCTTGGAACTATTGTTGACCACATGACTCTGTTTGTTTCAGGCCCATATTGGCCCTCCCACCAGCTAACGTTGAGGTTGTGGAATGCGAACAGTCTATCGAGGAACGTGATTTCTATGAAGCACTTTTCAGGAGATCAAAGGTATACGCTTCTAAGAGTTTATGGGCCAAATTTTGTTGATTAGTTACTGAAAGGATGGAAGTTTTATATTTCTTGTTCATCTTGGCGAGAATCTAATAGTTCACGGACAAGTTTCTTTTCATTTCTAACTCAAAATGCCTTTTCCATTCCAACAGGTTCAATTCGATAAGTTTGTGGCACAAGGCAATGTTCTTAACAACTATGCTAATATTCTTGAGCTACTTCTTCGTCTAAGGCAGTGCTGTGATCACCCTTTCCTGGTCATCAGGTTAGCCACTAATCGCAATAAAACCATTGCCTTGCATTTCACCGGCCCATCTTCTAATTCCTTTGCTGAACTTTCAATGTGCAGCAAAGCTGATACCAAAAAGTACACCGACCTAGACGAGCTAGCAGAACGGTTCCTTAAAGGGGCGCGGAATGATTCTGGATGCCGTGCCATTGTACCCTCGCGAGCATTTGTCGAGGATGTCGTTGAGGAAATCCGCCAGGGCACGGCCGCGGAGTGCCCTATCTGCCTTGAGTCGACCTCTGATGACCCCGTGATCACCCCTTGTGCGCACCGCATGTGCCGCGAGTGCCTCCTTTCCTGCTGGAGCACGCCGGCGGGGGGAGCCTGCCCTATCTGCCGAAGCCCCATCACCAAGGCCGATCTGATCATGCTGCCCGTCCAGTGCCGCTACGAGGTCGACGCCAAGAACAACTGGAAGGATTCATGCAAGGTGGTGAGGCTCCTCGCGACCCTGGAGGACCTCGGGAAGAAGGGGGAGAAGAGCATCGTGTTCAGCCAGTTCACCTCCTTCTTTGATCTCTTGGAGATCCCCTTGAACCAGAAGGGGATCAAGTTCTTGAGGTTTGATGGGAAGGTGACCCAGAAGCACAGGGAGAAGGTCCTCAATGAGTTCAGTCAAAGCAAGGACAAGCTGGTATGCATGCTCATTTATTTGCTCTGTTTTTTTAAAAAGTAAGTAATTCTTGAAGCATTTTCAGTTGCTGATCTTTTATCCTTGGAAATTAATTAGGTGCTGCTGATGTCACTCAAAGCTGGAGGTGTTGGCCTGAATCTCACTGCTGCCTCCAATGTCTTCCTCATGGTAATTCTACCTTACCCTGTGTGTCACTCCAGTGAATTCAGTGAACTACTTTTGCTTGGTGATACATTCCCTGTGGTGGTAAAATCTGTGATAGTAACCAATTTATGTTCTGTGTTGTTACAGGATCCATGGTGGAACCCTGCGGTGGAGGAGCAGGCCATCATGCGGATCCACCGCATCGGGCAGAAGAGGGCGGTCCAGGTGAGGCGGTTCATCGTCAGGGACACGGTGGAGGAGCGGATGCAGCTGGTGCAGGCGCGCAAGCAGCGGATGATCGCCGGCGCGCTGACGGACGAGGAGGTCCGCAGCTCGCGCATCGAGGAGCTCAAGATGCTCTTCAAATGATGGAGCCCCTTGGCCATGGGAGCACTCCAGGATTTTGTATAGTAGCAGTGGTAGTAGCTTCAGGCCCTTGGTAGTAGTTATAGCAGTAGTATGTAGGGAAGATGGCCGAAGGTTCAGACCTTTGTGAGTGGGGATGGAATGGGTGTGTGCTGTGCCCCCTTCCAATTTTGTTCATGTGTCCCCAGTCACAAAGCCAGGCACCTGTATATTTTGTGTAGTCGTTTATCTTGAATTCGAAGGAGAAATCTTGGAAGAATTTGTTTGAAATGAGGAGCTGATCCTCTGTTCAATCATCGAGTAAAAAAAGTTCATCATTTGAGCCTCTTTTTCATACTTGAATTATTATAACTTCCACTATCACAGATTTATTTACAAGTTTGCAGATTCATGGTGGTGGTGATGGCATGGATGCCGGCGACATGGCGGCGAGCTCGGCTAGGAAGGCGTCGGCGTGCTCCGGCCTGACGAAGAGCGATGTCACGCTGACCCCGCCGTTGTCGCCGTCCGTGCCCGGCGGGCACACGACGCAGCTAGGCACCGTCGTCTCCTCCCCGTGCCAGTGCCATGTCACCCGCGCCGGCCTTCCGCCGCCGAAGTCCGCCGCCTCGAACCCCAGGTTCCGCCAGCTCGACGCCACCAGCGTGCTGTACGTCAGCGCCACCGCCCCCTGCTCCGTCGTCGTGCCGCCGGGGGCGAGCAGGTCGGGGAACCTCTCCTTCGCGCGCCGGATCAGCCTCGCCACGTCCGCGGCGGCGCCGTTCGCCACGGCGCCGCGCGTCGAGGTCAGCGACTGCAGCACCGCGCAGTTGCCGTAGTACCCGGGCCTGGCGCCGACGAGCCGGCGCAGGTTGGCCGCGAACAAGAGGGTCACGGGGGCCTCGTCGGAGACGGAGACGACGGCCGCGCGGGTCCGGCACCGCCACAGCACCGCCGCGACGGCCTCGAACGCCGTGCACGGGTCCCCGAGGCCCGCGGCGTCGAACTCGGCCCTGACGCGGCCGATCAGGCCGGCGGGGACGGTGACGTCCAGGAGCGCGAGGTTCATTTTGAGCATGGGGCTGCCCCCCTGCTTCTGCGCGGCGACCATCGACGGCGGGAGGCCCAGGAGCGAGCCGTCGTCGGCGCGGACCGGCGTGACGGACGGAGCCGGGGACGCCCCGCGCGCGAGCTCCCCGACGGCGCCCAGGAACTGCGCCATGCCATCGCCGTCCGTCAGCACGTGGTTCCATGTCGCGGCGACGGCGAACCCGCCGCAGGCGAACTCGGTGACCTGCAAAAGCAGCAGGGGGTCGCCGTGGCGGCAGAGCCTTCCGGGGTACCGCGCCGCGAGGCCGCCGAGCAGGGGCATCGTGACGTCCGCCAGCGCGCAGGACGCCGTCGCGGCGACGAACGGCACGCCGGCCGCGCCCTCGATGCGCAGGAGGAGCTTGCCATCGCCGTCGGCGTCGGCGGCGAGGCGGCCGGCGACGGGGCGGTAGTGGGCCAGCGCGGCAGCGCCCTGGAGAGCGCCGTCCTGATGGTCTCCGCCGGCTCGGGGATCGGCCGGTCGAAGAGGAGCAGCGCGGTGACCCCGATAGGAGGGACGATCCGGTCGAAGGAGGAGGTGAGGTGGACCACGGCGTCGTCGCCGCCGGGCGGGCCGACGACGAGCACCGGCGACGCGACGACTTGGTCAGTACCCCGGCGCTCATCGTTGGTTCGTAAAGATGGACCGCCAGAGTTGCTATATGTATAAGTACTCCTATATACTACTTCCTTGTTACACGCGCCGCCAAAGCGCGAAAACTTACACATCGCTTGTAAATTGTAAACTAATGCATGTTTACTAAACCGGATTCGCCATTTCTCCGTTTTCTATGAATTTATCTCGCGTCGGTCGATTCCGTGTGGAGGAGCAGTGGTGTAGTCCCGAGAGGCCGAGACGAGCAATGCTACACCAACAAAGTCTAACAGGCCTTTTACCGGGTAAATTTGAGATGGCAATCTGTGATTGGACCAAAGGGGGAGGGAGGGTCCCACACCCCTGATAATCCAGAGAGGGGGGGAGTATTAGTTAGAGCATCTTCAGCCGTTCGGCCTCCCAGGGCGCCGAAAAAGACCGGCCTGAGGGCGAGCCGGCGCTAGATCGGTCCTTGGGGTTCGTTTTCCCCCAGCAACACGCCCAGGTGCCGCTCCCCAAGGCGCTTCATATTCGAAAAACATCATTCCCGCTCAAAGAAACATCAAACCGACGATCATCGCAATAGTTCGGCGAGTCGGTGCCACAGTTCGGCGATCAAAACAAAAGGACACGCAGTAGTTTGGCGTACAAAAAAGGAAGGGCGCGGAAGGAGTACATCAAGCGTCGAGCTCAACCTCCGGGGGCGTAGTCTTCCGCGTACGCGGGCTGGGAGGAATCGGCGCCGCTTCCGGGCTGTTCGGCGCGTCTTCTGTGCTGCTGGGCGCGGCGGAGGCATCGTCGGTGGGGCTGGGCATCGCGGACGCATCGTCGGTGGGGCTGGGCGTCTCGGAGGCGGAGACATCGTCGTCCCTGGTCTCGTCATCGTCATCGTCGGTGGGGCTGGGCGGCGGCGTCGCCATCGCCGGTATCTGGTTCAGGATGAGGCCGCGCTGGGCCAAGAACCACGCCTTGAGCTTCTCGTCGCCGCTCTGGAGCATGTCAGTGCCGCCCATCAAGAATGCGAGGTCGTTGTTCCTCTTCTTGGCATCTTGAGCTTGGAGTTTTGCGGTGGCGTTGGCGCGGAGCAAGTCGAGCTTGACGGCGCTGTTCGTCATCAAAACAGCCCACCTCGCCTCTGTTTTCTCCTCTCGCTCGGCAGCCCTGGTTTTGGCATCGGCGATGCAGTGCTCGATGGACTCTTGCACGCGCGGGCAACTGTCTCGGCGTATTTTGCCTTCTTGGCACCTTTGTTGCCGTCCGGGCATCCATCGGCCGCGCCCGCTGTCGGCGCGTCCGGCTTGTACGTCTCTTTGGCCTTGGCGAGGGTGCGTCAGACGGCCGCCCATTTCTCGCACTTGTCGATCCGCTTGAAGACATGGAGGTACTTGAAGTCTGCGTCGCTGTTGTCGTCGGGGAACATGGCGAACATGCGCAACAACTACGCCGAGAAAGAACGTCAGTCGGCCCCAGAGCGCGCACCAGGGCATGCTACCTCTTGAGCACTGCGTTGGATTTCCCCGAAGAGGAAAGGATGATGCAGCAAAGTAGCAAGTATTTTCTTCAGTTTTTGAGAACCATGGTATCAATCCAGTAGGAGACCACGCACAAGTCCCTCGTACCTACACAAAACGATAGCTACTCGCAACCAACACGATTAGGGGTTGTCAATCCCTTCACGGTCACTTACGAGAGTGAGATCTGATAGAGATGATAAATAATATTTTTGGTATTTTTGATAGATAGATACAAAGTGAAAAGTAAAAGGCAAAGTAAAAACAAAGCAAGTAATAAAGCGATAGAGATTGATATGATGAGAATAGACTCGGGGGTCATAGGTTTCACTAGTGGCTTCTCTCAAGAGCATAAGTATTCTACGGTGGGTGAACAGATTACTGTTGAGCAATTGACAGAATTGAGCATAGTTATGAACATATCTAGGTAATGATCATGTATATAGGCATCACGTCCGAGACAAGTAGATCGAAACGATTCTGCATCTACTACTATTACTCCACTCATCGACCGCTATCCAGCATGCATCTAGAGTATTAAGTTAAAAACAGAGTAACGCCTTAAGCAAGATGACATGATCTAGAGGGATAAATTCATGCAATATGATAAAAACCCCATCTTGTTATCCTCGATGGCAACAATACAATACGTGCCTTGCTGTCCCTTCTGTCACTGGAAAAGGACACCGCAAGATTGAACCCAAAGCTAAGCACTTCTCGCATTGCAAGAACTACCAATCTAGTTGGCCAAACCAAAAGGATAATTCGAAGAGACTTGCAAAGATAACTCAATCATACATAAAAGAATGCAGAGAAGATTCAAATATTTTTCATAGATAATACTGGATCATAAACCCACAATTCATCGGTCTCAACAAACACACCGCAAAAAGAAGAAGATTACATCAAATAGATCTCCACGAGAGAGGGGGAGAACATTGTATTGAGATCCAAAAAGAGAGAAGAAGCCATCTAGCTACTAGCTATGGACCCGAAGGTCTGAAGTAAACTACTCACACTTCATCGGAGGGGCTATGGTGTTGATGTAGAAGCCCTTGATATGTCTTCAACGTATCTATAATTTTTGATTGCTCCATGCTACTTTATCTACTGTTTTAGGCAATTTTGGGCTTTATTATTCACTTTTATATTATTTTTGGGACTAACCTATTAACCGGAGGCCCAGCCCAGATTTGCTGTTTTATGCCTATTTCAGTGTTTCGAGGAAAAGGAATATCAGACGAAGTCAAAACGGAACGAAATTAACTGGAGAAGTTATTTTTGGAAGGAAAGCCACCCGATGGACTTGGAGTGCACGTCAGGAGATACGGGAGGTGCTCACGAGGATGGGAGGGGAGCGCCCACCACCCCCGGGCGCGCCCCCTGCCTCGTGGGGCCCTCGTAGCTCTTCCGACGTACCCCTTGCACCCATATATACTCTCGTACCCTAAAACTTCCAGAACAGAAGATAGATCGGGAGTTCCGCCGCCGCAAGCCTCTGTAGCCACCAAAAACCTCTCGGGAGCCCTTCCCGACACCCTGCCGGAGGGGGGATCCCATCACCGGTGGCCATCTTCATCATCCCAGTGCTATCCATGACGAGGAGGGAGTAGTTCACCCTCGGGGCTGAGGGTATGTACCAGTAGCTATGTGTTTGATCTCTCTCTCTCTCTCGTGTTCCTCTATGGCACGATCTTGATGTATCCCGAGCTTTGCTATTGTAGTTGGATCTTATGATGTTTCTCCCCCTCTACTCTCTTGTGATGAATTGAGTTTCCCCTTTGAAGTTATCTTATCGGATTGAGTCTTTTATGAGAACACTTGATGTATGTCTTGCCGTGATTATCTGTGGTGACAATGGGATATCATGTGCCACTTGATGTATGTTTTGGTGATCAACTTGCGGGTTTCGTGACATTGGGAACCTATGCATAGGGGTTGGCACACGTTCTTGACTCTCCGGTAGAAACTTTGGGGCACTCTTTGAAGTACTTTTATGTTGGTTGGATGAATCTGAGATTGTGTGATGCATATCGTATAATCATGCCCATGGATACTTGAGGTGACAATGGAGTATCTAGGTGACATTAGGGTTTTGGTTGATTTGTATCTTAAGGTGTTATTCTAGTACGAACTCTTTTATAGATTGATCTGAAAGAATAACTTTGAGGTGGTTTCGTACCCTACCATAATCTCTACGTTTGTTCTCCGCTATTAGTGGCTTTGGAGTGACTCTTTGTTGCATGTTGAGGGCTTGTTATATGATATATCTATGTTATTATTGTTGAGAAAACTTGCACTAGTGAAAGTATGAACCCTAGGCCTTGTTTCCTATCATTGCAATACCGTTTACGCTCACTTTTATCTTTAGTTACCTTGCTGTTTTTATTATTTCAGATTACAAAAACCTATATCTACTATCTATTTTGCACTTGTATCACCATCTCTTCGCCGAACTAGTGCACCTATACAATTTACCATTGTATTGGATGTGTTGGGGACACAAGAGACTCTTTGTTCTTTGGTTGTAGGGTTGTTTGAGAGAGACCATCTTCATCCTACGCCTCCTACGGATTGATAAACCTTAGGTCATCCACTTGAGGGAAATTTGCTACTGTCCTACAAACCTGTGCACTTGCAGGCCCAACAACGTCTACGAGAAGAAGGTTGTGTAGTAGACATCAAGCTCTTTTCTGGCGCCGTTGCCGGGGAGGTTAGCGCTTGAAGGTATATCTTTAGATCTTGAAATCGAATCTTTTTGTTTCTTGTTTTATCACTAGTCTAGTTTATAAAAGAAAACTACAAAAAAATGGAATTAAGGATGCCTCATATGCTTCATCTTTTTAATGTCTTTCGTGAAAATGATGGGAATGAAAATTGTGCTCAAGTACTAGAAGAAGAATTACATAGAATGCTTGGCATAAAATATGTGAATGATGAGCATGATTGCAATGTTGTTAGTATGAATTCCTTGAATATCCATGATGCTAATGATATGCAAAGCCACAAGCTTGAGGAAGCTATGTTTGATGAAGATGATATTTTTTGTCCCCCAAGCTTGGATGAGCAAATTTACTATGATGAAAGCATGCCTCCTATCTATGATGATTATTGTGATGACACGTATGCTTTAAAGAATAATGATAACCATGAAACTTGTCATCTTGATCCTAATTTTAAATCATATGATATTTATTTTGTTGAGTTTACTCCCACTATTCCGAATGAGAAGAATTTTGCTTATGTGGAGAGTAGTAAATTTTCTATGCAAGTAGATCATGAAAAGAATGCTTTAGGTGCTGGTTATATTGTTGAATTCATTCATGATGCTACTGAAAATTATTATGAGGGAGGAATATATGCTTGTAGGAATTGCAATAATATCAAGTTTCCTCTCTATGTGTTGAAAATCTTGAAGCTATGCTTGTGTTACCTTCTTATGCTTGTTGATTATTGTTCCCATAAGTTGTTTGCTCACAAAATCCCTATGCATAGGAAGAGGGTTAGACTTAAATGTGCTAGTCATATGATTCATGATACTCCCGTTATGTTTCAATTCTTATCTTTTATGTGAGCATCATTGCCATCATCATGCCTAGCTACAAAGGCATTAAAGAAAAGCGCTTGTTGGGAGACAACCAATATTTATCCTTACTGTTTTTGTGTGTCCACATGATTATGCTACTGTATTAATCATGTTTTATAGCTTTTTGTTTCAATAAAGTCCCAAGTAAGACCTTTAGGATAGTTTACGGTGATAGTTGTGTTGATCCTGCTGAAAATCAGAAACTTTTGCACCCAGTAATTTAGTTTTGGTAATTCACAGAAACGTGCTCTTGATCTGATTCTTTTTGCTCTGGATTGGTACACAAATTGATTAGGACTTCCTAATTTAGTAGAAGTTTTGGAGTTCCAGAAGTATACGTTTGATACAGATTACTATAGACTGTTCTGTTTTTGACAGATTCTGTTTTCATTGTGTTGTTTGCTTATTTTGATGAATCTATGAGTAGTATCGGAGTGTATGTGTTGGGGAACGTTACAGAAAACAAAAATTTTCCTACGGTTTCACCAAGATCCATCTATGAGTTCATCTAGCAACGAGTGATTAGATGCATCTACATACCTTGTAGATCGCGAGCGGAAGCGTTCAAAGAACGGGGATGATGTAGTCGAACACGACGTGATCCAAATCACCGGAGATCCTAGCACCGAACGGACGGCACCTCCGCGTTCAACACACGTACGGAACAGCCACGTCTCCTCCTTCTTGATCCAGCAAGGGAGGGAGGAGAGGTTGAGGGAGATGGCACCAGCAGCAGCACGACGGCGTGGTGTTGATGGAGCTGCAGTACTCCGGCAGAGCTTCGCTAAGCACTATGGAGGAGGAGGAGGTTTTGGAGAGGGAGAAGGAGGCAACCAAAGGCCAAGGTATGAAGTCCCTCCTTTCCCCCACTATATATAGGAGGGCCAAGGGGGGGTGGCCGGCCCTAGGAGATCCAATCTCCTAGGGGGGCGGCGGCCAAGGGGGGTTTCCCTCCCCCCCAAGGCACCTAGGAGGTGCCTTCCCCTCCTAGGACTCTTCCCCCTTAAACCCTAGGCGCATGGGCCTATGTGGGGCTGGTGCCCTTGGCCCATGCAGGCCAAGGCGCACCCCCTACAGCCCATGTGGCCCCCCAGGGCAGGTGGCCCCACCCGGTGGGCCCCCGGGACCCTTCCGGTGGTCCCGGTACAATACCGATAACCCCGAAACTTGTCCCGATGGCCGAAACAGGACTTCCTATATATAAATCTTTACCTCCGGACTATTCCGGAACTCCTCGTGACGTCCAAGATATCATCCGGGACTCCAAACAACATTCGGGTTACTGCATATACATATCCCTACAACCCTAGCGTCACCGAACCTTAAGTGTGTAGACCCTACGGGTTCGGGAGACATGTAGACATGACCGAGATCGCTCTCCGGTCAATAACCAACAGCGGGATCTGGATACCCATGTTGGCTCCCACATGCTCCACGATGATCTCATCGGATGAACCACGATGTCGAGGATTTAATCAACCCCGTATACAATTCCCTTTGTCAATCGATATGTTACTTGCCCGAGATTCGATCATCGGTATCCCAATACCTCGTTCAATCTCGTTACCGGCAAGTCACTTTACTCGTACCGTAATGCATGATCCCGTGACCAGACACTTGGTCACTTTGAGCTCATTATGATGATGCATTACCGAGTGGGCCCAGTGATACCTCTCCGTCATACGGAGTGACAAATCCCAGTCTCGATCTGTGTCAACCCAACAGACACTTTCGGAGATACCTGTAGTGCACCTTTATAGTCACCCAGTTACGTTGTGACGTTTGATACACCCAAAGCACTCCTACGGTATCCGGGAGTTACACGATCTCATGGTCAAAGGAAAAGATACTTGACTTTAGAAAAGCTCTAGCAAACGAACTACACGATCTCACGCTATGCTTAAGATTGGGTCTTGTCCATCACATAATCATCCTAGTGATGTGATCCTGTTATCAATGACATCCAATGTCCATAGCCAGGAAACCATGACTATCTATTGATCAACGAGCTAGTCAACTAGAGGCTTACTAGGGACATGTTGGTGTCTGTTATTCACACATGTATTACGATTTCCGGATAATACAATTATAGCATGAATAAAGACAATTATCATGAACAAAGAAATATAATAATAATGCTTTTATTATTGCCTCTAGGGCATATTTCCAACAGTCTCCCACTTGCACTAGAGTCAATAATCTAGTTACATTGTGATGAATCGAACACCCATGGAATTCTGGTGTTGACCATGTTTTGCTCTAGGGAGAGGTTTAGTCAACGGATCCGCTACATTCAGGTCCGTATGTATTTTAGAAATCTCTATGTCTCCATCTTGAACATTTTCACGAATGGAGTTGAAGCGACGCTTGATGTGCCTTGTCTTCTTGTGAAACCTGGGCTCCTTGGCAAGTGCAATAGCTCCAGTGTTGTCACAGAAGAGCTTGATCGGCCCCGACGCATTGGGTATGACTCCTAGGTCGGTGATGAACTCCTTCACCCAAATTGCTTCATGTGCTGCCTCCGAGGCTGCCTTGTACTCCACTTCACATGTAGATCCCGCCACGATGCTCTGCTTGCAACTGCACCAGCTTACTGCCCCACCATTCAAAATATACACGTATCCGGTTTGTGACTTAGAGTCATCCAGATCTGTGTCGAAGCTAGCGTCGACGTAACCCTTTACGACGAGCTCTTCGTCACCTCGATAAACGAGAAATATTTCCTTAGTCCTTTTCAGGTACTTCAGGATATTCTTGACCGCTGTCCAGTGCTCCTTGCCGGGATTACTTTGGTACCTTCCTACCAAACTAACGGCAAGGTTTACATCAGGTCTGGTACACAGCATGGCATACATAATAGAACCTATGGCTGAGGCATAGGGGATGACACTCATCTCTTCTATATCTTCTGCCGTGGTCGGACATTGAGCTGAGCTCAATTTCACACCTTGTAAAACAGGCAAGAACCCTTTCTTGGACTGATCCATTTTGAACTTCTTCAAAATCTTATCAAGATATGTGCTTTGTGAAAGACCTATGAGGCGTCTCGATCTATCCCTATAGATCTTGATGCCTAATATATAAGCAGCTTCTCCAAGGTCCTTCATTGAAAAACTCTTATTCAAGTAGGCCTTAATGCTGTCCAAAAGTTCTATATCATTTCCCATCAAAAGTATGTCATCTACATATAGTATGAGAAATGCTATAGAGCTCCCACTCACTTTCTTGTAAACACAGGCTTCTCCATAAGTCTGTGTGAACCCAAACGCTTTGATCATCTCATCAAAACGAATGTTCCAACTCCGAGATGCTTGTACCAGCCCATAAATCGAGCGTTGGAGCTTGCACACCTTGTCAGCATTCTTAGGATCGACAAAACCTTCCGGCTGCATCATATACAATTCTTCCTTAAGGAAACCATTAAGGAATGCCGTTTTGATGTCCATTTTCCAAATTTCATACTCATAAAATGCGGCAATTGCTAACATGATTCGGACGGACTTCAGCTTCGCCACCGGTGAGAAAGTCTCATCGTAGTCAACCCCTTGAACTTGTCGATAACCCTTAGCGACAAGCCGAGCTTTATAGATGGTCAGATTACCATCCGCGTCTGTCTTCTTCTTAAAGATACATTTATTTTCTATGGCTCGCCGTTCAATGGGCAAGTCAGTCAAAGTCCATACTTTGTTTTCATACATGGATCCTATCTCGGATTTCATGGCTTCTAGCCATTTGTCGGAATCCGGGCCCGCCATCGCTTCTTCATAGTTCGAAGGTTCACTGTTGTCAAACAACATGATTTCCAAGACAGGGTTGCCGTACCACTCTGGTGCGGAACGTGTCCTTGTGGACCTTCGAATTTCAGTAGGAGCTTGATCAGAAGTATCTTTATCATCATCATTAACTTCCTCTCTAGTCGGTGCAGGCACCTCAGGAACATTTTCTTGAGTTGCGCCATTTTCCGGTTCAAGAGGTAATACTTCATCAAGCTCTACTTTCCTCCCACTTACTTCTTTCGAGAGAAACTCTTTCTCCAGAAAGGACCCATTCTTGGCAACAAAGATCTTGCCTTCGGATCTGAGGTAGAAGATATACCCAATAGTTTCTTTAGGGTATCCTATGAAGACGCATTTTTCCGATTTGGGTTCGAGCTTTTCAGGTTGAAGTTTCCTGACATAAGCATCGCATCCCCAAACTTTTAGAAACGACAGTTTAGGTTTCTTCCCAAACCATAATTCATACGGTGTCGTCTCAACGGATTTCGACGGTGCCCTATTTAAAGTGAATGCTGCAGTCTCTAAAGCATATCCCCAAAAAGATAGTGGTAAATCGGCAAGAGACATCATAGATCGCACCATATCTAATAGAGTGCGATTACGACGTTCGGACACCCCATTACGCTGAGGTGTTCCAGGCGGCGTGAGTTGTGAAATTATTCCACATTTTCTTAAGTGTGTACCAAACTCGTGACTCAAGTATTCTCCTCCACGATCTGATCGTAGAAACTTGATTTCCCTGTCAAGTTGATTCTCAACTTCACTCTGAAATTCCTTGAACTTTTCAAAGGTCTCAGACTTGTGTTTCATTAAGTAGACATACCCATATCTACTCAAGTCATCAGTGAGGGTGAGAACATAACGATAGCCACCGCGAGCCTCAACACTCATTGGACCGCACACATCAGTATGTATGATTTCCAATAAGTTGGTTGCTCGCTCCATTGTTCCTGAGAATGGAGTCTTGGTCATTTTACCCATGAGGCATGGTTCGCACGTGTCAAATGATTCGTAATCAAGAGACTCTAAAAGTCCATCAGCATGGAGCTTCTTCATGCGTTTGACACCTATGTGACCAAGGCGGCAGTGCCACAAGTATGTGGGGCTATCACTATCAATCTTACATCTTTTGGTACTTACACTATGAATATGTGTAGCATTATGCTCGAGATTCATAAAGAATAAACCATTCACCATCGGAGCATGACCATAAAACATATCTCTCATATAAATAGAACAACCATTATTCTCGGATTTAAATGAGTAGCCATCTCGAATTAAACGAGATCCTGATACAATGTTCATGCTCAAACTTGGCACAAAATAACAATTATTGAGGTTCAAAACTAATCCTGTAGGTAAATGTAGAGGTAGCGTGCCGACGGCGATCACATCGACCTTGGAACCATTCCCGACACGCATCGTCACCTCGTCCTTTGCCAGTCTCCGTTTATTCCGCAGCTCCTGCTGTGTGTTACAAATATGAGCAACGGCACCGGTATCAAATACCCAGGAGTCACTACGATTACTGGTAAGGTACACATCAATTACATGTATATCAAATATACCTTTGGTTTTGCCGGCCTTCTTGTCCGCTAAGTATTTGGGGCAGTTCCGCTTCCAGTGACCACTTTCCTTGCAATAAAAGCACTCAGTCTCGGGCTTGGGTCCATTCTTTGGCTTCTTCCCGACAGCTTGCTTGCTGGGCGCGGCAACTACCTTGCCGTCCTTCTTGAAGTTCTTTTTACCCTTGCCCTTCTTGAACTTAGTGGTTTTATTGACCATCAACACTTGATGTTCCTTCTTGACTTCTACCTCTGCTGATTTCAGCATAGCAAATACTTCAGGAATGGTCTTTTCCATCCCCTGCATATTGAAGTTCATCACAAAGCTCTTGTAGCTTGGTGGAACCGACTGGAGGATTCTGTCAATGACCGCATCATCCGGGAGATTAACTCCCAGCTGAGTCAAGCGGTTATGTAACCCAGACATAGTGAGTATGTGCTCACTGACAGAACTATTTTCCTCCATATTACAGCTGAAGAATTTGTCGGAGACTTCATATCTCTCGACCCGGGCATGAGCTTGGAAAAACATTTTCAGCTCTTCGAACATCTCATATGCTCCATGTCTCTCAAAACGCTTTTGGAGCCCCGGCTCTAGGATGTAAAGCATGCCGCACTGAACAAGGGAGTAGTCATCGGTACGTGCCTGCCAAGCGTTCATAACGTCTTGTTCTGCAGGGAGAACAGGTGCGTCACCCAGCGGTGCTTGTAGGACAGAATCTTTCTTGGCAGCTATGAGGATGATCCTCAGGTTCCGGACCCAGTCCGTATAGTTGCTGCCATCGTCTTTCAGCTTGGTTTTCTCTAGGAACGCGTTGAAGTTGAGGACTACGTTGGCCATTTGATCTACAAGACATATTGTAAAATATTTAGACTAAGTTCATGATAATTAAGTTCATCTAATCAAATTATAATGAACTCCCACTCAGATTTGACATCCCTTTGGTCATCTAAGTGTTACACGATCCGAGTCGACTAGGCCGTGTCCGATCATCACGTGAGACAGACTAGTCATCGTCGGTGAACATTCTCATGTTGATCGTATCTTCCATACGACTCGTGTTCAACCTTTCGGTCTCCGTGTTCCGAGGCCATGTCTGTACATGCTAGGCTCGTCAAGTTAACCCTAAGTGTTTTCGCTGTGTAAAACTGTCTTACACCCGTTGTATGTGAACGTAAGAATCTATCACACCCGATCATCACGTGGTGCTTCGAAACGACGAACTGTAGCAACGGTGCACAGTTAGGGGAGAACACTTCTTGAAATTTTGTAAGGGATCATCTTATTTACTACCGTCGTCCTAAGTAAACAAGATGCATAAAACATAATAAACATCACATGCAATTATATAAAGTAGTGACATGATATGGCCAATATCATATAGCTCCTTTGATCTTCATCTTCGGGGCTCCATGATCATCTTGTCACCGGCATGACACCATGATCTCCATCATCATGATCTCCATCATCGTGTCTTCATGAAGTTGTCACGCCAACGACTACTTCTACTTCTATGACTAACGCGTTTAGTAATAAAGTAAAGTAGTTTACATGGCGTTCTTCAATGACACGCAGGTCATACAAAAAATAAAGACAACTCCTATGGCTCCTGCCGGTTGTCATACTCATCGACATGCAAGTCGTGATTCCTATTACAATAGCATGAACATCTCATACATGACATATAGATCATTCATCATTCATCACAACTTTGGCCATATCATATCACAAAGCACTTGCTGCAAAAACAAGTTAGACGTCCTCTAATTGTTGTTGCAAGTTTTACGTGGCTGAAGTAGGGTTCTAGCAAGAACATTTTCTTACCTACGTGAAAGCCACAACGTGATTTGTCAACTTCTATTTACCCTTCATAAGGACCCTTTTCATCGAATCCGCTCCAACTAAAGTAGGAGAGACAGACACCCGCCAGCCACCTTATGCAACTTGTGCATGTTAGTCGGTACAACCGGTCTCACGTAAGCGTACGTGTAAGGTTGGTCCGGGCCGCTTCATCCCACAATACCGCTGAAGCAAGATAAGACTAGTAGCGGCAAGAAAGTTGACAAATCTACGCCCACAACAAATTGTGTTCTACTCGTGCAAGAAGAACTACGCATAGACCTAGCTCATGATGCCACTGTTGGGGAACGTTACAAAAAACAAAAAATTTCCTACGGTTTCACCAAGATCCATCTATGAGTTCATCTAGCAACGAGTGATTAGATGCATCTACATACCTTGTAGATCGCGAGCGGAAGCGTTCAAAGAACGGGGATGATGTAGTCGAACACGACGTGATCCAAATCACCGGAGATCCTAGCACCGAACGGACGGCACCTCCGCGTTCAACACACGTACGGAACAGCCACGTCTCCTCCTTCTTGATCCAGCAAGGGAGGGAGGAGAGGTTGAGGGAGATGGAACCAACAGCAGCACGACGGCGTGGTGTTGATGGAGCTGCAGTACTCCGGCAGAGCTTCGCTAAGCACTATGAAGGAGGAGGAGGTGTTGGAGAGGGAGAAGGAGGCAACCAAAGGCCAAGGTATGAAGTCCCTCCTTTCCCCCACTATATATAGGAGGGCCAAGGGGGGGGGGGGGTGGCCGGCCCTAGGAGATCCAATCTCCTAGGGGGGCGGCGGCCAAGGGGGGTTTCCCTCCCCCCCAAGGCACCTAGGAGGTGCCTTCCCCTCCTAGGACTCTTCCCCCTTAAACCCTAGGCGCATGGGCCTATGTGGGGCTGGTGCCCTTGGCCCATGCAGGCCAAGGCTCACCCCCTACATCCCATGTGCCCCCCCGGGGCAGGTGGCCCCACCCGGTGGGCCCCCGGGACCCTTCCGGTGGTCCTGGTACAATACCGATAACCCCGAAACTTGTCCCGATGGCCGAAACAGGACTTCCTATATATAAATATTTACCTCCGGACTATTCCGGAACTCCTCGTGACGTCCGGGATCTCATCCGGGACTCCGAACAACATTCGGGTTACTGCATATACATATCCCTACAACCCTAGCGTCACCGAACCTTAAGTGTGTAGACCCTACGGGTTCGGGAGACATGTAGACATGACCGAGATCGCTCTCCGGTCAATAACCAACAGCAGGATCTGGATACCCATGTTGGCTCCCACATGCTCCACGATGATCTCATCGGATGAACCACGATGTCGAGGATTTAATCAACCCCGTATACAATTCCCTTTGTCAATCGATATGTTACTTGCCCGAGATTCGATCGTCGGTATCCCAATACCTCGTTCAATCTCGTTACCGGCAAGTCACTTTACTCGTACCGTAATGCATGATCCCGTGACCAGACACTTGGTCACTTTGAGCTCATTATGATGATGCATTACCGAGTGGGCCCAGTGATACCTCTCCGTCATACGGAGTGACAAATCCCAGTCTCGATCTGTGTCAACCAAACAGACACTTTCGGAGATACCTGTAGTGCACCTTTATAGTCACCCAGTTACGTTGTGACGTTTGATACACCCAAAGCACTCCTACGGTATCCGGGAGTTACACGATCTCATGGTCAAAGGAAAAGATACTTGACTTTAGAAAAGCTCTAGCAAACGAACTACACGATCTCACGCTATGCTTAAGATTGGGTCTTGTCCATCACATCATTATCCTAATGATGTGATCCCGTTATCAATGACATCCAATGTCCATAGACAGGAAACCATGACTATCTATTGATCAACGAGCTAGTCAACTAAAGGCTTACTAGGGACATGTTGGTGTCTGTTATTCACACATGTATTACGATTTCCGGATAATACAATTATAGCATGAATAAAGACAATTATCATGAACAAAGAAATATAATAATAATGCTTTTATTATTGCCTCTAGGGCATATTTCCAACAGTATGAACCATAGATAAGTTGGAATACAGTAGATATTATACCAATATGAATTTAGAATGAGTTCATTACAGTACCTTGAAGTGGTCTTTTGTTTTCTTTCGCTAACGGAGCTCACGAGTTTTCTGTTAAGTTTTGTGTTGTGAAGTTTTCAAGTTTTGGGTAAAGATTCGATGGACTACGGAATAAGGAGTGGAAAGAGCCTAAGATCTGGGATGCCCAAGGCACCCCAAGGTAATATTCAAGGACAACCAAGAGCCTAAGCTTGGGGATGCCCCGGAAGGCATCCCCTCTTTCGTCTTCGTACCATCGGTAACTTTAGTTGAAGCTATATTTTTATTCACCACATGATATGTGTTTTGCTTGGAGCGTCATTTCCTTTTGTTAGTTTTTGCTTGCTGTTAGTTAGAATAATGTTTTCCATCTTTAGTTTCAATAAAGAAGTCAAGGATAGCCTTTGCCATGCTTATTTTGCTAGTATACATGTTGCTGTTTGAAAAACAGAAAGTTTACCGCTGTTGCAAAAATTCCCTAGAAAAGTCAGAGAGTGGTATAATGTTGAATATTTTTGCATAATGAGCCCTGATAAATTTATTACAGTGGGAATTTTAGTTCATAATTTTTGGAGTCAGGGAAGTATTGATACTCTTGCATTCTTTACAAACTGTACTGTTTTGGCAGATTGCTGTTATGGTTGCATTGTTTGCATATGTTTGCTTGTTTAATGATTCTATTTGAAGATAGGAGTATTAAATATGCAGAGGTATTTAGTAGTCAATGTTGAATAATAATTTTAGTGATTTGGTACAGTAGAAAATGATAAGGTTTTGCATTGGTTTATACTAACCTATCTCACGAGTTCTTGTTGAGTTTGTTGTGGATGAAGCTTTTGATAAAAAGAGAAACCATGGTATGAGAGGAATTAAAGAGACACAAAAGCTCAAGCTTGGGGATGCCCAAGGCACCCCAAGATAATATTTCAAGAAGTCTCAAGCATCTAAGCTTGGGGATGCCCCGGTAGGCATCCCACCTTTCTTCTTCAACAACTATCGGTTAGTATCGGTTGAGCCTAAGTTTTTGCTTCTTCACATGAGTTATGCTATCCTTGCAATGTAGTTTTCTTTAGATTTGCTTGCTGTTTGAATACAATATCAAGATCTGAAATTATTAAATGGGAGAGTCTTCACGTAGTTGCATAATTATTCGACTACTCATTGATCTTCACTTATACCTTTTGAGCGTGATAATTTTTGCTCTAGTGCTTCACTTAGATCTTTTAGAGCACAGTGGTGGATTTATTTTAAAGAAACTATTGATCTCTCATGCTTCACTTAGATTATTTTGAGAGTCGTTAATAGCATGGTAATTCGCTTAATGTTAATATACTTGGTGTTCAAGATATGTGAAACTTTCTTTTGAGTGCGTTGAATACTAAGATAAGTTTGATGCTTGATAATTGTTTTGAGATATGAAGATGGTGATATTAGAGTCATGCTAGTTAAGTAGTTTTGAATTCAAAGAATACTTGTGTTGAAGTTTGTGATTCCCGTAGCATGCACGTATGGTGAACCGTTATGTGATGAACTCGGAGCATGATTTATTTATTGATTGTCTTCCTTATGAGTGGCGGTCGGGGACGAGCGATGGTCTTTTCCTACCAATCTATCCCCCTAGGAGCATGCGCGTAATACTTTGCTTTGATAACTTCTAGATTTTTGCAATAAGTATATGAGTTCTTTATGACTAATGTTGAGTCCATGGATTATACGCACTTTTTCCCATCCTTCCACCATTGCTAGCCTCTCTAATACCGCGCACTTTTCGCCGGTATCATACACCCACCATATGCCTTCCTCAAAACAGCCACCATACCTACCTATCATGGCATTTCCATAGCCATTCCGAGATATATTGCCATGCAACTTTCCACCATTCCGTTTATTATGACACGCTCCATCATCGTCATATTGCTAGCATGATCATGTAGTTGACATCGTATTTGTGGCAAAGCCACCGTTCATAATTCTTTCGTACATGTCACTCATGATTCATTGCATATCCCGGTACACCGCCGGAGGCATTCATATAGAGTCATACTTTGTTCTAAGTATCGAGTTGTAATTGTTGAGTTGTAAGAAAAATAAAAGTGTGATGATCATCATTATTAGAGCATTATCCCAAGTAAGGAAAGGATGATGGAGACTATGATTCCCCCATAAGTCGGGACGAGACTCTGGACGAAAAATAAAAAAAAGAGGCCAAAAAAAGAGAGAGAAAGGCCCAAATAAAAAAATGAGAGAAAAAGAGAGAAGGGACAATGCTACTATCCTTTTACCACACTTGTGCTTCAAAGTAGCACCAAGATCTTCATGATAGAGAGTCTCTCATTTTGTCACTTTCATATACTAGTGGGAATTTTTCATTATAGAACTTGGCTTGTACACTACTGGAAACAACTACTTTGCCATCTGCCAGCTCTTTGCCGTCTGCTAGCGGACGGCAAAGAAGCTCTTTGCCATCAGCTACCCAAAAGCGGATGACAAAGAACTGGCTGATGGCAAAGTACTTCTTTGCCATCAGCCAGTTCTTTGCCGTCCGCTAGCAGACGGCAAAGAAGCTTTGCCGTCGGCTAGAGGACGGCAAAGAGGGAGGGGGCCCCACTGACAAGCTGGTTTAAAAAAACTTAACGGCCCCCCCTATTTGCCGTCCGCTAGCAGACGGCAAAGAGCAAGTGGGGCGGACGGCAAAGTGGGGCGGACGACAAATGTTTAGGTTACTAACGGCGCCCCACCCCGCCCATCTCTCTTTGTTCGATCTGTCCCCCTCTCCTCCCCGACGACCACCGCCACCCGCCGCCGCCCCCTTGCCCCACCTCCCCTCGCCCCGTTGCCCCACTGTCCCAAGCACTCTCCGCCGCCGCCGCCACCCGCCACCGTCCCCTGGCCCCACCGCCCCTCGCCCCGTCGCCCCCACCACCCGCCACCGCCCCGGCGTCCCGTCGCCCGCGCCGGAGCCAGGTTCACCGCGGGCCCCCTGCGTCCGCCTCGCCCCCCGTCCCAGAGCTAGGCTCGCCGCCGCCCCAGCGCCCGCGCCGCTCCCAGAGGCAGGCTCGCCCCTAGGCCTGCGTCTGCCTCATGCCCCTCCCGCCGGTGCGTCCGCCTCGCGCCCCCCGCCCCGGAGCCAGGCTCCCCGCCGCCCCTGCGCCCGCGCCGCCCCCTCCATCCTCCATCGAGAGGAGCCAAGGTGAGCATTTTTTTTGTTTTTTTCTACTGTTTTTCTTGGCTGTTTAGGTTTAATTAGGTTATTGATAGGTTTAGGTTAGTGGTTGGTTTAGGTTAGTGCTAGATATAGGTTTAGATTATTAGAAGAAGAAGAAAGTTGAAAAAAAGAAGAAGTAGAAGAAGAGGAAAAAGGAAAAAAAGGAAGAAGAATAAGAAGAAAGTTGAAAATATAACAATATAGAAGAGGAAAAAGGAGAAGAAGAAAGAAGAAGAAGAAGAAGAAGAAGAAGAAGAAGAGGAGGAGGAGGAGGAGGAGGAGGAGGAGGAGGAGGAGGAGGAAGAGGACGAGGGAGAAGAAGAAAGAAAAGAAGAAGAAGAAAGAAGAAGAAAGAATAAGAATAAGAAGAAGACCCCGACGCGCCACCCCGACACCCCGACCCCGACCCCCGACCCCCGACACACCCACCCCGACCCCGACCCCCGACACCCCGACACCCCGGCCCGACACCCCGACCCCGACCCCGACCCCCGACACCCCGACCCCGACCCCCGACACCCCGACCCCGACCCCGACACGCCACCCCGACACCCCGGCCCGACACCCCGACCCCCGACCCCCGACACCCCGACCTCGACCCCCGACACCCCGACCCCGACACGCCACCCCGACACCCCGGCCCGACACCCCGACCCCGACCCCCGGCCCCCGACACCCTGACACCACGCCCCGACCCCGACACGACACCCCGATACCCCGACACCCGACCCCGACACGACACCCCGACCCCGACACCCCGACCCCGACACCACACCCCAACAACCTGACCCCCTGACCCCGACCCCCCGACCCCGGAACAGCACCCCAACCCCGACACGGCACCCCGACACCGACAGGACACCCCGACCACCTACACCTCCCGAAAAGGTGTTTTTTGGCTTCCAGAGGCCGACGGGGTCATATATTTGTGAATTATTAGTTAGGTCATATATTTTTCGATTTTGTTATGAAAAACATCATATATAATTGTGTTGATCGTGTAGTTTTAAATGTGCAGTTGTTTCATCGCTGCGAGGCTTGGTGTTCGACGACCTCGCCGTGCGTTTGACGAGCTCTGCCCCTTCGTTCGTGGGTGAGCACAAATGACAAGTCCTCCTCCCCCATTAATTATTTGATCTATTCCGATGAAACTTGATAGCTAGCTATATATGTGTCTTGAATCATCAGTATGCGTAACCAATATGTGTCTCCCGTTCGAAAGCGTCATAGTTATAAATATGCATGCATTTGCATATTTATAACCTTGATTCTTTCGAATTGTCCAACGCTATCCATGGACAGCCCGAGTATGTGTAGATTGGGTTCGTTTTCCCATATGCTTTGCTCCGGATCCGACGCATAAATTTCGTCAGTGCCTCCCTTGTTGTTCTCCGGGTATACATCCTCTCTGTTTATTGCAGAGACGTGTATCAGGAGAACATCGGGGAGGTGCTGCCGAAATTTTGCGCCGGATCCGGAGCATAGCATGGGAAAATGAACCCAATCTACACATACACGGGTGGGATTAGGACCTATCATTACCTATTAGAGTGTAGGTTGCATGGACGTAATAAAATTAACAAAATAGATAAACTGATGAATATATACATGGTGAATTACATATATAATTGTTGTGTGTCCAGTAGCTCTGAAAGTCAAGATGAGTGACCGTGCGTGGATGTATACCGGTCACACTGGTCAGAACAAATGGAGCGCTGAATGGTTCACAAAAACCAAGGGGTTTGTGCAAGCCGCATTTGCAAATGGCCAAAAGAAAACCTGGTGCCCCTGTTTCCGGTGCGGCAATTGGGAAAAGAAGACAGAGGCTGAAATGGGCAAACACTGCAGAAGAGTGGTTTTACGCCCGATTATACGGTGTGGACATTTCATGGTGAGTTTGCCCAACGTGACCGAGCTGAGGTGGATCGTCGTCGCACCGACGAGCATGGTACCGGGATGAAAAACATGGTGCAAGGCTATGATGATGCTCGGGATTCGAACGAGGAGATGGAGGAATCTACAAAGGCTTTCAGTGAAATGTTGGAGTCTTCAAACGTTCGCTCCACGAGCACACTGAGCTTTGTCAGTTGGATGCCATCTCACAAGTAATGGCTCTGAAGGCTTAGTTCAACTTGGGCAGAGAATGCTATGACGCAATTATGACAGTATTTGGACGCTTTCTACCCAAAGGCCATGTAATGCCTGCAAACCTGTACCAGTCGGACAAAATCCTCCGTGCACTGAAGATGCCCTATGAGAAGATACATGCCTGTGAGAAAGGATGTGCCTTATTTAGGCTTGACTATGCGGACTTGAACTATTGTCCCATTTGCAAGTCTTCCAGGTATATTGTGGTAGACAACGGTATGGGTGAGAAGACACAGACCAAAATCCCCGTTAGTGTTCTTCGGTATATGCCAATCGTACCAAGACTTCAACGTCTTTTCATGGTCGAAGAGACGGCCAGACAGATGACATGGCACAAAACAGGCAAACGAACCGAACTAGATGCAGATGGGAATCTGATGATGGTACACACATCGGATGGTGTTGCGTGGAAAAAGTTTGATGAATTACATGCTGACAAAGCGGCAGATCCGAGGCATCCTCGAGTCGGCATCAGCACGGATGGGTTCAGTGTGTTTGGTATGACGGCAGCCCAATACAGTTATTGGCCCGTATTTGTCTTTCCACTCAATCTACCCCCCGGACAGATTATGCAAAGAAAGAACATTTTCCTGACGTTGATAATTCCAGGACCCAACTATCCGGGCAAAAATATGAATGTGTACATGCAGCCGCTTAAGGACGAATTGCAAGAAGCCTGGGATAATGGGTTCAAGACATACGACGCCTTTAGCAAACGGAACTTCATAATGCGTGTCTGGTACATGTACTCGACGCATGACTTGTCAGCGTATGCGCTATTCGTTGGCTGGTGTGTGCATGGAAGGTTCCCGTGCCCCACATGCAAGGGAGCTCTTGAGTTTCGGTGGCTTCAGGCCGGTCGCAAGTTTTCTTGCTTCGACATGCATAGACAGTTCCTGGATCCTCGCCATAAGTTCAGGAAAGACAAGAAGAACTTCATCAGGGGTAGAGTTGTCAAAAACTCTACACCACCTGCATTGACAGGCCAACAGACCCTGGATCAGTTAAACGCTCTCGAGCCAGATCCACAACGTCCAGGGTACTTCAAGGGGTATAATACTAAGCACGCGTGGACTCACAAAACATGCTTATGGGATCTGCCTTACTTCAAAGACCTCCTTTGCCCACACAACATCGACGTGATGCACACTGAGAAGAATATCGCCGAGGCACTTTTTGGTACATTGTTCTGCATAGATGGGAAGTCAAAGGATAATACTAAGGCTAGAGTCGATCTGGAGGCGCTATGTGATAGGCCGTTACAAAACATGAAAGAACCGAAAGGAAAGCAGAACTGGACGAAGCCAAAGGCATGGTTCAATCTTGGAAGGCCAGCTATGAGGGAAATTCTCTTGTGGGTGCAACAGCAGTTGATGTTCCCCGATGGGTATGCAGCGAATCTAAAGAGGGGAGCGAATCTTGATAAACTGAAGATATTTGGTCTCAAGAGTCATGATTGGCACATATGGATTGAGCGGGTAATGCCGGTGATGTTGCGTGGCTTCATCCCTGAGGATGAATGTCTAGTACTGGCAGAACTCAGCTATTTCTTCTGTGTTCTTTGTGCGAAAGAACTATCGCCTGGCGTGCTAGAAGAAACGGAAGAGTTGGCACCGGAGTTGATCTGCAAGTTAGAGAAGATCTTGCCACCGGGCTTCTTTAATCCAATGCAGCATTTGATTTTGCATCTCCCGACCGAGGCAAGATTGGGGGGCCCGTGCAAAATCATTGGTGCTACCCAACTGAGAGGATGCAGAAGACGCTTCGAGAAAAATGTAAAAATAAACATAGAATTGAAGCATCGATGGCTGAGGCATTCATCACAGAGGAGGCGGCAAACTTCATAACAGCGCACTACGAAGCCAAAAATCATCATTTGCATAATCCGAAGCCTCGGTACAATGCTGACGAGCCTAAAAAGGGTGGATCCAACCTCAGCCTATTCAAAGGGAATCTCGCACCAGCTAGTGTTTCACATCCAGTATCTTTGGCTAACGAAGAATGGCGGACCATTTCGTTGTATATCTTCAACAACCTGATAGAAGTGCGGCCGTACATCGAGTAAGTTCTCGGTACATTGTTTCGCAACTTCTATTTCCTTTGAACTACTCTTATTCCTGGATATGTCATACAGTCGATACGTCGCCATATTCTCGTATGGAGCGGAGATCCAAAAGGATTCCGTCGAAGAGTATGAGCTTCTCGCAAAGCAAGGAGGTGGTATCCTGGTTTCATCTCTTGGTTCAAACAAACGGTAATTTCTATTAGACAATTTCATTACATTCGCTAATTTGTGCATAATGCAACAATCCCCTATCATATTAAACTTGTAGGATAATTCAGAGTCTATGGACGCCGAATTGAGACAAGTCGCTAATGGTTTTGACTATAAGGTCCGTTCATTTGATAAGTACGACATCAACGGGTATCGCTTTCGTACCTATGGCAAAGAGCTATCTATGGCCGACCGAAAGTCTACAAATTGTTGTGTATCTGCTATCGGCGAAGGAGGTACCGAGTATTATGGGAGAGTTGAAGCAATTTATGAACTTCTGTTCTATGGTGAAAACCCACCGAATGTCGTAGTCTTCAAATGTTATTGGTTTCAGCCGAAGGAGACTAGAAGGACTCATGAACATATAGGGCTAGTTGAAATCAACCAAAGCACTCATTTAGATGTTCCTGATGTCTATATTATGGCTCAACAGGCGACCCAAGTATTCTATCTACCGTGGGCCTGCCAAACTAATCCAAATCTGAAAGGTTGGGATATCGTTTATGAAGTGCCGCCACGTGCTAGACTTTCTCCCCCAAAGGAAGAGGATTATGAACCTCACATTAACCCAGACACATATGAAGGAGAATTCTTCCAAGAGACACGTCTTTCCAAAAAGCGTTTCAAGAACCGCTATACTTCACCCCAAAACATTGAAGTAGACAGCGACAATGAATCCGACATCACCCCAGAGGAGGAACAAGAAGAGCCGGAACAAGAAGAGGTTACTGCTGCGGATGACCTGTCAATGCTTGACCGATTACGTCAAGGTGGCCTTGCACATGTTGATGCCAATGAACCCTATGAGCCCATCATTGATTATAGTGATGATGATGATTATGCATTTATTGATGATACTGATTGAGATTATTAGTAGTGTCATGTATTCAATTTTTTTATGTTGTACTTGATGATGATACACTTAAGTGATATACATATTATTATTCATGTCGGTACTTTTTTTATGTTGTACTAATTTCGTTTATTCTTTGTCATGGCAGGTGTTGAAAGATGGTGGGCGCTGGTCAGGAGCGCGCCGAGGCCCCTTCTTCGTCGGTGCGTGGTGCGAGGTCTTCCATTCCACACGCACCTCTCCGCCGAGCGTTGCTGGACAGTATGGCGACACCGTCGGGCCCTTCTTCGTCGACCGCGGTGCCCAGCAGGGGACGAGGTAAGAAGAAGAGAGGAGGTGGAGCACGTGGTCGCGGGAGAGGAGGTAGGGTGACTCTTACGGCGCCTTCCTCGCCACCGCCCCCAGCTGTTTCACTCGAGCACGTGACTGCTAGGGTGGACTCGTCTGAGGAGGAGGCTGCACGGACTCCGGTCCACGAGCCTCCGGTCCACGGGTCTTCGGCCCACGAGCCTCGGGTCGACGGGCCTTCGGCCCACGAGACTTGGGCCCACGAGACCCCGGAGGAGCACACGTCTGGATGGGGTACCTGGTCGGGTCAGCCTGAGGATGGCGGGGAGCCGAGTGGCCATGCTGATGATGGCGGGGAGCCGACTGATGAGGAGGAGGAGGAGGGGGGCAACGTCTACTAGCGTGGTGCTACACGGCTCCCGTCCGTGCCGGCGACCCGCGAGCAGAGGTGGTTGATTTTCCCTGATGGGGAGAGGTAAGTGCATTTAATCTTTTTGTACCTTCTGCATTCACGTTTCTTCAAATAACTAATGTGTTGGCCTTGTCATGCTGCAGGGGTTGGGACCACCATGAAAGTGTCCGCCGGCCCAACTCCGTCCTTGGAGTTCTGATTCGGCAAAACTTCCCGGGGTTTGTCACGTTGCCTGGTGAGGGTCGGCTTCTAGAGGTTGGATTGACTTGGGAGCACTACTTGGCTGCCCCGGCCCCGCCGGGTGAGATTATCGACGGTGTCTTGTGCAAGACGAGGGCAGACGTCGTGATCAGAAAGTTCTGGGTAATTGCTCCTTTACGCAATTTAAAATCTTCAACTAGCTAGTTATTAATTGTACTAATCAATATTGTCTCATTTGATTGCAGACATTCTACAGGTGTGAGGAGGGATACGAGGAGGAGGCGGATCATGTTATCCACAAGGAGTGCAAGCGCCTACTTCAGAACTTACGGCATGAGGTTCGGGTGCAGGCTGTTCGAGACTACTACGCCGGGCGTGGTATCAAGAAGCCCAAGCAGGAGTGCCACGATAAGTTCTTGAGTAAGGAGAAGTACATGAAGGTAATTCTTAAGGCCTTGTACTTACTTCCTTCATTTAGTAATTCATAGCCTTAGCGCTCAAGTTTCTATTTGCTAACTTAGGCCCCTCCGAGATGGTGTGCGGATCGGATGGATTGTTGGGAGGTGTTGGTCAATGCGTGGTGCTCAGAAGAATGGCTGGCCACCCACAAAGAGGCCAAGGACAAACGTGCCCAAATGGAAGGTGTGCCACACCACCAAGGCAGCTCCAACTTATTTCAGTACGGGCGGAACTGGGTATGTGGTTTGCTTCATGATTCATGCAATTCATTCATCATGCTAGCTTTAGCCCTTTAATTACTAATTTACTTTGTTTCTCTCTTTGAGGCACGCTACAATAAGGCGGATAAGGTGCCAGAGGTGTACGACCTGTATGCCATGGCCCACACTGGCCCTTACAAGAAAGTCAAGGCATTCTCCACGTCTGACCTCGATGATCCAAAGAACTTCACCAACATCTCCGCCCACGAGAAGCTCATGCAATATAGAGATCAGGGGAAGGCGAGGAAAGGGGAGGACTTTAACCCGAGCCAGGGTCCCATTGATACAGAGCTGCTGATGATATCTGGTGGCGGGAGGTCCCATGGCTCCATAGCCATGGGATATGGACTTATCCGTTGTCCTAGCACTCTCCCGGAGATCAAGGCGCGCCAATCGAGCTCCGCTCCTGAGATAAGGCCTCGTGAACGGCCAGTCCAACTCGCCATCAAGGTTAGTTATACGTACTCAGCTATCTTTCTCCATTACATTGTGTGCGCTTCCATCAATGATTACAAATGGTCATGTGAGTGGTGTTGCAGGCTGCTATACAGAGTGAGAGAGATAGAACGGAGAAACTTTTGGCGGAGGCAGTGGAGAGGCAGCGAGAGTTGGAGGAGAAGACGACAAAGATGTTGGAGGAGGAGAGGGCACGGAATGACATGCAGGCAAGGGCCATGTACGAGCTCCTTGTGGTAAGTTTCTTCTGCAGATTACTTGCTAGTCTTAACATTTGAGTCTCATTACTAACTAGTATGACTCTGTTGTGAAAACCAAATGTGCAGTCTGTGTGCGAGAAGTCCGGTCAGACCGCTCCGCCGATGCCAGTGATTGCTCCTGGGAGCACGGTGAGTTTAATTTGAATGGACATTACTTGCTAGTCTTAACATTTGAGTGTCATAATGCTAAAGAGACATTGGAAATGATCTTTGGTGCAGCTTAACTCCAGAAACGCATCGCATGATCCTTCTCCAGCTACCGGCGCGAGCCAGCCCGCTCCTTCTCCAGCTACCGGCGCGAGCCAGCCCGCTCCTACACCTCCGTGATCACGGTAAGTTTCTCTAGTGTTTTGCTTAACAAATGCATAAAGACCTAGACTTAGCTTTATTTCCTCCAATATGCTTACCATAATGACCTAGAGTTAGCTTCTTTTCCTCCAAAATGACTTAATAAGCTTACTGACCTCATAAACCATCCATTCTACCTAAGTTAGCTCTAAAATGACTCATTTTACCTTAGTTAGCTTACAAGTGATCCAATTTATCCAAGTTAGCTCTAAAATGACCCACTTTACGTATATTAGCTCCTAAATGATCCATTTTACCTACATTAGCTTTAAAATGACCCATTCCACCTAGGTTAGCTCCAAAATGAGCCATTTCACCTAGGTTAGCTCCAAAATGACCCATTTCACCTAAGTTAGCTAAAACAACGATCCATTTTACCTTAGTTAGCTCAAAAACGTGGCATTTCACCTAGGTTAGCTCATAAATGACCCATTTGACCTAGGTTAGCTCATAAATGACCCATTTCACCTAGGTTAGCTCATAAACAACCTATTTCACCTAGGTTAGCTCATAAACGACCCATTTCACCTAGGTTTGCTCATAAACGACTCATTTCACCTAACTTAGCTCATAAACGACCCATTTCACCTAGGTTTGCTCATAAACGACTCATTTCACCTAGGTTTGCTCATAAACGACCCATTTCACCTAGGTTTGCTCATAAACGACCCATTTCACCTAGGTTTGCTCATAAACGACCCATTTCACCTAACTTAGCTCCAAAATGATCCATTTCACCTAGGATAGCTCATAAACTACCCATTTCACCTAGGTTAGCTCATATACGATACATTTCACCTAAGTTAGCTAATATATGGCATATACTTCTTCTTCTAGTCTTCTTCTTCTATTCTTTTTCTTCTAGTCTAATTCTTCTTCTAGTCTTCTTTTTCTAACTTTATTATTTGTCATTTTGCAGGTTTCATTCACTTCACGGAAGCCAACTTCCTATGATGGATTGCTTGCTTTTTCCTGTTTTTTCCTTTGATGCACTTGTATTCTGCTGGCTTGCTATGAAGAAACTTTGCATATTGTAATATGTATGGATCGATGGAACTATGTGATGGATATATATGTGATGTGAAATTTTTGATGGATATATATGTGATGTGATGGAACTATGTGATGGATATTTATGTGATGGATATATATGTGCTGTGAAATTTTTGTTGTGATAATTGTTGGATATAAGAAAAATAGAAAAAAAAGAGGCAGTGCAGGCTCTTTGCCGTCCGCGGCAGACGGCAAAGACCCCTTTGCCGTCAGTGGCAGACGGAAAAGGGGGCACGTGGCGCCCACCTGTGCTTCCTGGGGTGGACCATTTGGCCAATTTGCCGACAGTGGCGGACGGCAAAGCCTCGCTGACGGCAAAGACTTCGCCTTTGCCGTCCGCCGGGCGGACGGCAAAAAAAAAAAACTGGCGCTGAGGTATTGCTGATGTCACCTGGCGGACGGCAAAGAGGCGCACTAATTTGCCGTCCGCTGGTGGACGGCAAAGGCCGCCGTTAGCCGCCTAACGGAGTGACAATGGTGGACGTGCCACATTCTGCCGTCCCCCCTCTTTGTCGTCTGCCGCTGTAGGCAAAGGGCTCTTTGTCGTCCGCCGTGGAAAGCAGACGGCAAAGGACCTGTTTGCCGACCCTATCTTTGCCGTCTGTGTTTGCCGTCCGCGGCGGACGGCAAAGTGCTTTGCCGTCAGCCGTCCCTGCCTTTGCCGTCCGCCATGGCAGACAACAAAGTACTGGATTCCTGTAGTGGTATATTCCAATGATGGGCTTCCTCAAAATGCCCTAGGTCTTTGTGAGCAAGCAAGTTGGATGCACACCCACTAAGTTTCTTTTGTAGAGCTTTCATATGCTTATAGCTCTAGTGCATCTGTTGCATGGCAATCCCTACTCACTCACATTGATATCTATTGATGGGCATCTCCATAGCCTGTTGATACGCCTAGTTGATGTGAGACTATCTTCCCTCGTTTTGTCTTCTCCACAACCACCATTCTATTCCACATAGTGCTATATCCATGGCTCACGCTCATGTATTGCGTGAAGATTGATTTTTTCTAAAAATGTCATAAGTATGAAACAATTGCTTGGCTTGTCATCAGGGTTGTGCATGATTTAAATATTTTGTGTGGGGAAGATGGAGCATAGCCAGACTATATGATTTTGTAGGGATAACTTTCTTTTGCCATGTTATTTTGAGAAGACATGATTGCTTTGATTAGTATGCTTGAACTATTATTATTTTTATGTCAATATGAACTTTTGTCTTGAATCTTTCAGATCTGATATTCATGCCACGATTAAGAAGATTTACATTGAAATTATG
The DNA here is from genome assembly GCA_963921465.1 of Triticum timopheevii. Taxonomy (NCBI): domain Eukaryota; kingdom Viridiplantae; phylum Streptophyta; class Magnoliopsida; order Poales; family Poaceae; genus Triticum; species Triticum timopheevii. The sequence continues at coordinate 47,631,278 of OY997264.1, read as the reverse complement.
CCAAAGTATCACTCCACATCAAAAATTCTTTTTTATCATTTACCTACTCGAGGACGAGCAGGAATTAAGCTTGGGGATGCTTGATACGTCTCCAACGTATCTATAATTTTTGATTGCTCCATGCTACTTTATCTACTGTTTTAGGCAATATTGGGCTTTATTATCCACTTTTATATTATTTTTGGGACTAACCTATTAACCGGAGGCCCAACCCAGATTTACTGTTTTATGCCTATTTCAGTGTTTTGAGGAAAAGGAATATCAGAAGAAGTCAAAACGGAACGAAATCAACTGGAGAAGTTATTTTTGGAAGGAAATCCACCCGATGGACTTGGAGTGCACGTCAGGAGATACGGGAGGTGCTCACGAGGGTGGGGGGCGCCCCCCCGGGCGCGGCCCCCTGTCTCGTGGGGCCCCCGTAGCTCTTCCGACGTACCCCCTGCACCCATATATACTCTCGTACCCTAAAACTTCCAAAACAGAAGATAGATCGGGAGTTCCACCACCGCAAGCCTCTGTAGCCACCAAAACCCTCTCGGGAGCCCTTCCCGGCACCCTGCCGGAGGGGGGATCCCATCACCGGTGGCCATCTTCATCATCCCAGCGCTATCCATGACGAGGAGGGAGTAGTTCACCCTTGGGGCTGAGGGTATGTACCAGTAGCTATGTGTTTGATCTCTCTCTCTCTCTCTCTCTCTCTCTCTCTCTCTCTCTCGTGTTCTCTCTCATGTTCCTCTATGGCACGATCTTGATGTATCCCGAGCTTTGCTATTGTAGTTGGATCTTATGATGTTTCTCCCCCTCTACTCTCTTGTGATGAATTGAGTTTCCCCTTTGAAGTTATCTTATCGGATTGAGTCTTTTATGAGAACACTTGATGTATGTCTTGCCGTGATTATCTGCGGTGACAATGGGATATCATGTGCCACTTGATGTATGTTTTGGTGATCAACTTGCGGGTTTCGTGACATTGGGAACCTATGCATAGGGGTTGGCACACGTTCTTGACTCTCCGGTAGAAACTTTGGGGTACTCTTTGAAGTACTTTTATGTTGGTTGGATGAATCTGAGATTGTGTGATGCATATCGTATAATCATGCCAACGGATACTTGAGGTGACAATGGAGTATCTAGGTGAAATTAGGGTTTTGGTTGATTTGTATCTTAAGGTGTTATTCTAGTACGAACTCTTTTATAGATTGATCCGAAAGAATAACTTTGAGGTGGTTTCGTACCCTACCATAATCTCTACGTCTGTTCTCTGCTATTAGTGGCTTTGGAGTGACTCTTTGTTGCATGTTGAGGGCTTGTTATATGATCTATCTATGTTATTATTGTTGAGAGAACTTGCACTAGTGAAAGTATGAACCCTAGGCCTTGTTTCCTATCATTGCAATACCGTTTACGCTCACTTTTATCTTTAGTTACCTTGCTGTTTTTATTATTTCAGATTACAAAAACCTATATCTACTATCTATTTTGCACTTGTATCACCATCTCTTTGCCAAACTAGTGCACCTATACAATTTACCATTGTATTGGGTGTGTTGGGGACACAAGAGACTCTTTGTTATTTGGTTGCAGGGTTGTTTGAGAGAGACCATCTTCATCCTACGCCTCCTATGGATTGATAAACCTTAGGTCATCCACTTGAGGGAAGTTTTCTACTGTCCTACAAACCTATGCACTTGCAGGCCCAACAACGTCTACAAGAAGAAGGTTGTGTAGTAGAGATCAGCCCTCCGTGGTGGATGCCCCCTCCGGCGGAGCTCCGGAATAGGCCCCAAGATGGGATCTCGTGGATATAGAAGGTTGCAGCAGTGGAATTAGGTTTTTGGCTCCTGTTCTGATCGTTTGGGGATACGTAGGTATATATAGGAGGAAGGAGTACGTCGGTGGAGCAATAGGGGGCCCACGAGGTAGGGGGCGCGCCCGGGGGGGGGGGGGGGGGGGGCGCCCCCACCCTCGTGACCGCCTCTTTTGTTCCTTGGAGCAGGGTCCAAGTCTCCTGGATCATGTTCGGTGAGAAAATCACGTTCCCGAAGGTTTTATTCCATTTGGACTCCGTTTGATATTCCGCTTGTTTGAAACACTGAAATAGGCAAAAAACAACAATTCTGGGCTGGGCCTCCGGTTAATAGGTTAGTCCTAAAAATAATATAAAAGTGGAAAATAAAGCCCAATATAGTCCAAAACAGTAGATAAAGTAGCATGGAGCAATAAAAAATTATAGATTCATTGGAGACGTATCAGGGCATGCCCATGGCACGCGCAAGGCGAAAGAGCGCGCGCGCGGCGAAAAGGCAGCAACATGGACGGCGTGCCATATGATAACCCACAAGTATAGGGGATCACAAGAGTTTTCAAGGGTAGAGTATTCAACCCAAATTTGTTGATTTGACACAAGGGGAGCCAAAGAATATTCTCAAGTATTAGCAGCTGAGTTGTCAATTCAACCACACCTGGAAACTTAGTATCTGCAGCAAAGTGTTTACTAGCAAAGTAATATGATAATGGTGGTAACGATAACAAAAGTAAAGACAGCAAAAGTAATGTTTTTGGTATTTTGTAGTGATTGTAACAGTAGCAACGGAAAAGTAAATAAGCGAGAACCACTATATGGAAAACTCGTAGGCACCGGATTAGCGATGGATAATTATGCCGGATGTGGTTCGTCATGTAACAGTTATAACATAGGGTGACACAGAACTAGCTCCAGTTCATCAATGTAATGTAGGCGTATTCCGTATATAGTCATACGTGCTTATGGAAAAGAACTTGCATGACATCTTTTGTCCTACCCTCCCGTGGCAGCGGGGTTCTATTGGAAACTAAGGGATATTAAGGCCTCCTTTTAATAGAGAATCAGAACAAAGCATTAGCACATAGTGAATACATGAACTCCTCAAACTATGGTCATCACCGGGAGTGGTCCCGATTATTGTCACTTCGGGGTTGCCGGATCATAACACATAGTAGGTGACTATAGACTTGCAAGATAGGATCTAGAACACACATATATTCATGAAAACATAATAGGTTCAGATCTGAAATCATGGCACTCGGGCCCTAGTGACAAGCATTAAGCATAGCAAAGTCATAGCAACATCAATCTCAGAACATAATGGATGCTAGGGATCAAACCCTAACAAAACTAACTTGATTACATGATAAATCTCATCCAACCCATCACCGTCCAGCAAGCCTACGATGCAATTACTCACGCACGGCGGTGAGAATCATGAAATTGGTGATGGAGGATGGTTGATGATGACGACAGCGACGAATCCCCCTCTCCGGAGCCCCGAACAGACTCCAGATCAGCCCTCCCAGGAGAGATTAGGGATTGGCGGCGGCTCCGTATCGTAAAACAGATGATTTCTTCTCTCTGGTTTTTTCTCCCTGAAAGCCAATATATGGAGTTGGAGTTGGCGTCAGAGGGCCACCAGGGGGCCCACGATGTAGGGGGGCGCGGCCAGGGGGGCGCGCCCCCACCCTCGTGAGCAGGGTGTGGCCCCCCTGGTCTTCATCTTTTGTGAGGATATTTCTTTATATTTTCTAAGGTGTTCCGTGGAGTTTCAGGACATTCCGAGAATTTTTATTTTCTGCACAAAAAACAACACCATGGCAGTTCTGCTGAAAACATCGCCAGTTCGGGTTAGTTCCATTCAAATCATACAAGTTAAAGTCCAAAACAAAGGCAAAAGTGTTTGGAAAAGTAGATACGATGGAGACGTATCAACTCCCCCAAACTTAAACCCTTGCTTGTCCTCAAGCAATTCAGTTGACAAACTGAAAGAGAAAAAGAAAAAATTTTACAAACTCTGTTTGCTCTTGTTTTTGTAAACATGAAAAGCCAGCATTCAAGTTTCAGCAATTATTATGAACTAACTATACTCACAATGACACGTAGGTCTCACAATTACTCATATCAATAGCATAATCAGCTAGCGAGCTATAATAATAAAACTCGGGTGACAACACTTTCTCAAAATAATCATAACATGATATAACAAAATGGTATCTCGCTAGCCCTTTCTGAGACCGCAAAACATAAATGCAGAGCACCTTTAAAGATCAAGGACTGACTAAACATTGTAATTGAGAAACAGTATAACGGGGCTACCTAGGAGCCTCCACAGCGATTTCATTGTCTCAGCCGTCAGATCATCTAACGTACGATGCAGATCAAATTCGAGCGTCCCTGCTCGCGTCGCGCGCCGTCTCATAGGCCGCTGCTCCGCCGAACGACCTCCTCTTCCTCTCAGTAATCGGGCCGTCAAGGCCCACTTATTCCCACTCCGACGATAACTGCCCAGGTTGCCAGGTTTCACCGCTATCGTCCCTGATCGTTCCTCTGTTCCTCCGCGCCGCCATCCTTCCTCCTCTCGATGCGGCGGCCTTCGTCTCTCCTGGATGCGCCGGCGATCCGCAGGTTCGCCTAGGAGGCTAGGACTCGAGAGAGAAGAGAGTTCGGCCCCTCGACTTACACATCCACTCCGGCCGCCCCGAAGCTTCCACGCCACTTCCTCATTCCGTCGCTTCTCTGCGCTGGGATAAGAAGAGATGAAGATGCAATGAGGAGCACCCGATAGAATGGGAAGGCAAGTAAAACAGGGACGTGCTTCAGCGGCCAACATCTCCTCGCTGGTGTTCTTGCGTGGCTTGATGGCACTAGCTCCCTTTCAAGCACAGGTTCAAACCCTCTCCAATGTTTTGAAGTACTATCCATCACAACATTGTTCTATTGAAAATGTATTACCATTTGTACTACCAATATGGCAATCCTGGTGTTTAGTGCTCCAACAAGAATTAGTATGTACTCCTGTCTCCTGTCCATGGGAAAGAACGGTGTATCTTTCTGTTAGCAACTGAAGAATATATCACATGGCCAAATGCTACCAAAAACAAAAATATCCTGAGCTAGAGGAACAGGGTCAGATCAAAGTAATGAAATAGTACATGAGTAACTGAAGAATAATGATACCATTTAAGGCACAGGTTGACAATCTGTAGCTATTAGAATCCAAGTACATGAGTAACTGAAGAAGAATGCCCAAAGGTAAAGAATAAGTGAGAATGCCTATCGGTGCGGAGTGTTACTTGGACAAATTATGTAGCAATTATGCAGCATTATCACCAAGCCTGATAATAGTTTTTTGTTTTTTGTTAGACAACAAATGACGGACAAAAAGATTGCTCTTCTATTAAGGTACAAATTCAAGTCTAATAACTGGGCGCTCTGTGCACGGTGAGCCATGTGTATTTTGTGTTATCCTTTTGAATTTAGAAACTATTGTGTTCTGATAGATTTTTGGTTTCGGGGTTACAGCAAGGATGAGGGATCGTATCTTGCCAAATTTATTTTTATTACTGTATGCTATGAGATTCTAATGTACTTCTCTTCCTAGAAAGGAGATGCATGTTCCAAAAATGATAATACAAGTGAATACTGAGCTACCTCTCTTCTGCAGATTCTGAAAGTGCTTTTCTGAGAACATTGATTTGAGAGATTCCACAGCTCGGAGTGGTCATTAAGAATCAAGAGTAGTGTGGCCGGTATGGTCTGATGGCTCGGTGTGACTGTCTTTGTCTGAGATATCATCTTGAACCTTGAATGAAGAACACAAGACTGTAGGAACCGGTTCATATGTCACAGGCAACGTAGAAAAGGCATAATGCCGTCATGAGGTAATTTACCAATAGCATGTTTGTGTAAGCATGGATATATGTCGGTTTTGTGCCGCTTACCAGAGATCTACGATGCAGTCATGGGGCTAGATCCAGTAGCCTTCCACGAAACTTGCACTACCCCCATCTCCTTTCCTTACTAATATCTCTACTTCTATCCCTTTCTTCTTCACAAATTCATAGGTCTTGATTATTTCTCTCAATGGCAGGAAACTGCATGTATCTTGATGGGATGTTGCTGAAAGATGTAAAGAAACACTTACACTATGTCTTTTTTTCTGGCAAACTGATCGTCTTTGATTAAATTATCACTTTTCGTGATTTTCTACCTATGCGCAAACGCATACAATCTGAATGTAAGAGCATAAGCTCGAGGTGATAATGTTCTCTTTTTTTTTTGTTTGCCGGTTGGAACGCAAGGTTGAGATATTGATTTCTCCTCTCCTACAACACCTATTTGATATTGTTCATGGTTCATAGTGCATGCTTAGACCTACATACATTTACTTTTTTGGCCCTTTGTTCATGTTGAGAAAATATGGTGCATTTTTTTGTTGTGAAAATAGAAAATATGGTAGCTGATAAGTAGTGCCTCCTCTTTTGCCTTTTTAATGTGCAATTATGAATACAAAATTGAGATATACAATTGTGGTGCTGATAAGCATAGTAACCTTCCAATTCAACCATTAAGTATTCTGAAACTTCATTTATTATATATTTTTATTTAGAAATGGACAGGCGCGGCAAGGCGCGCTATCATGGTCTAGTTCATGGTAAAAGAGATCCAGTCAAGTCATACCCAATATAAACCAATAATAATGAATGCAAATGACAGTGTGCTCTCCAGCGGGTGCTTTTTAATAAGAAGGGTGATGACTCAACATAAAAGTAAATGGATAGGCCCTTCGCAGAGGGAAGCAGGGATTTGTAGAGGTGCCAAAGCTCGGTTTTGAAATAGAGATAAATTATATTTTGAGCGGCATACTTTCATTGTCAACATAACAACTAAAAGACGATGATATCTTCCATGCTAAACAGATTATAGGCGGTTCCCAAACAGAATGGTAAATTTATACTCCCCTTCCTCCACAAGCATCAATCCATGGCTTGCTCGAAACAACGAGTGCCTCCAACATTCAACGGGTCCCAAGGGGAGTTTTGTTTGCAGTTATTTTGATTTAGTTTGCACAAAGCATGGGACTGGGCATCCCGGATACCAGCCATTTTCTCGTGAATGAGGAGCGGAGTCCACTCCTCTTGAGAATAACCCGCCTAACACGGAAGATAAGGGCAACTCTAGTTGACATATGAGCTATTCGAGCATGTAAAACAGAATGTTTATTTGAAGGTTTAGAGTTTGGCACATACAAATTTACTTGGAATGACAGGTAAATACCGCATATAGGTAGGTATAGTGGACTCATATGAAATAACTTTGGGGTTTAAGGAGTTTGGATGCACAAGTAGTATTCCCGCTTAGTACAGGTGAAGGCTAGCAAAAGTCTGGGAAGCGACCAACTGAGAGAGCGACAACAGTTGTAAACATGCATTAAAATTAATTCACACCGAGTACAAGCATGAGTAGGATATAATCCACCATGAACATGAATATCATGAAGGCTATGTTGATTGGATTCAACTACATGCGTGAACATGTGCCAAGTCGAGTCACTCAATTCATTTAAAGGAGGATACCATCCCATCATACCACATCATAATCATTCTAATAGCATGTTGGCACGCAAGGTAAACCATTATAACTCATAGCTAATCAAGCATGGCACAAGCAACTATAATCTCTAAACGTCATTGCAAATATGTTTACTTCATAATAGCTGAATCAAGAACGATGAAGCATCATATTTACAAAAACAAGAGAGGTCGAGTTCATACTAGCTTTTCTCTTCCCAATAAGTTCATCATATAACATCATTATTGCCTCTCACTTGCACGACCGAACGGTATGTATAATAATAAGAGTGCACGTGCATTGGACTAAGCTGGAATCTGCAAGCATTCAACTCAAGAAAGAAGACAAGTAATATGGGCTCTAAGTTAAATAAACAATCATGCATATAAGAGCCATTAAGCGTTTTCAATATGGTCTTCTCGACCCCCAAAGAAAGGAAAACAAATAAATACTATTTACAAGGGAAAGCTCCCAACAAGTAAAAAAGAAGAATGGGAAATATTTTTGGGTTTTCCTTTTTAATTCTACTACAAGCATGGAAAGTAAACTAACTATTTTTTTTGGTTTTTCTTAAAGTTTATCAAACACACAAGAAGAAAGCAGGAAAAAGAAAATAAACTAGCATGGATATTACAGTGAAAAAGTATGAGCATCGACATCTAGCAAGGAGTGTGTGTGAACATGAATGTAATTCAGTGGGAAATACGTACTCCCCCAAGCTTAGGCTTTTGGCCTAAGTTGGTCTATTGCCAGGGATGGCCTGGCGGATATCCGTAGGTGAAGCTGGGGTCATACTGTGACGAAGAAGGCTCCGGCTGCCACTGACTGGCAGCCTCCTCTGGATCCCAAGAATAAACAGATAGTCGTGGAGGCTCATCTTGTGGTTCCGGTTCCGGGGCTGGTGCAGGGTTCCGATAGGCTTGAACAGCCGACCACGGAACGATGTGAGGTTCTGCAAACAAGTTAAACAAAGAAGGAGCGGGCAAGGTAATAGTCTCAGGGTGATGTTTATCAAAGTATAATTTATATTTGAGCTCCCCATCACGACTCTTAACAAGAAAATCATGTGCTATCATACTCTTGTAATCTAAATAAGCACGGGGCAGCGTTGTTTCTTCTTTCTCCGCATGCCTAATAGGTATTTCAAAATGTTCAGCTAGGCGTGAAGCATAAATGCCTCCAAAGATGGGGCCCTTAGTACGGTTAAGACTTAACCGTCTAGCAACAATTCCACCCATAGTAACAGAGTTATCGCGATATAAACCATGGAGAAAAATAATAATATCAGGAATACTAAGGTTCCCACAGTTCCCGCGTCCAATCAAGCAACGACTAGCAAATAAGGCAAAGTAGCATAAAACAGGATAATGTATGCTAGTGATCCTTGCATCAGAAACCTTCCTGGTTTCTCTCACCGTGATAGTGTTAATAAAAGCTTCTACTTCGTTATGGTGGGGTTCATCTAAGGTGCCCTCAAAGGGTATTCTGCAAACCTCACGGAATTCAGCTAATGTCATCTCTTTAACAACGTCATATAAATGAAACTCTACTGTTGGAGGTGATTTCTTAGGGAAAAAGTAGAAGTTTTGCAGAAAAGTATTTGTGAGTAAGAGATACTGATGACGTTGGTCGTGGAGGAAGTCGGTGAGGCCGGCGTTCTCAATCAATAAATAGAAATCTTCATGAATCCCAGCTCTCCTCAAGAAGTCATCGGAAGGCCATTCACATGGCCGGACCTCCGCGGTGCAAGGCAAATTAAATTTGGGCTTCTCCTCTTCTTCCTTTTGTTTTTCCATAGAGCTTCGGCTCGACGAGCCCCTCAAAAGTCTCTTCATTATTTCTGAAACAATCTGAAATTTTTAGTAACTTCAAATAAAAGTGAACCAACTTTAATAAAGTTGATAGGAACAACTCCCACAAGTGCCTAGAGCCTATATCAAGCATTAGAACTACTTGGAACCATATAAATTTGACATGCAAGCTCAAGAACATGGTCACCTATGCAGCACAAATTTGCAATGAATAAAGCACTAGAACAAAAACTAATTGGACCAATGGAGGAGTCACATACCAAGGAACAATCTCCCCAAGCAGTTTTGCGAGAGGTGCTTTGAGCAAGGAGATCGAAAATCACAACAACGGGGGCTGGAACTCGTGCTTGAGTTGGTTTTTCGTGTTTGTGTGAGGAAGAGGAAGAAGATGGGTGCAGGAATAAGTGGAGGAGGGCCACCGTGGGCCCACGAGGCAGGGGGGCATGCCCAGGGGGGTAGGGCGCGCCCTCCACCCTCGTGGCCAGGTGGCAGCTCCCCTCGTGGTAATTTTGCACCGTAAATTCTCAAATATTCCCGAAAAAACATATTAAATTGGCATGGCATTCTGAGGACTTTTATTTTCGGAATATTTTTATATTGCATGGATAAGTCAGGAAACAGACAGAAAAATATTATTTTACTTTATTTCTACTAAATAACAGAAAATATAAAGAGGGTACAGAAGGTTGTGCTTCTAGTTTCATCCATCTCGTGATCATCAAAATGAACCCACTAACAAGGTTGATCAAGTCTTGTTAACAAACTCATTCCGAATAATCACGGAACCGAAGAAATTTCGAATGACACTAAGTTACCTCAACGGGGATATGAAAATCCCCAACATTAAGAATATCATACTTTTTCTTGACAGTAGGGAGAGGAAATTCGAAACCTCCAAATATAATCGATGGAACTTTTCCAATAGAGTTGATACTATAAACTTGAGGTTGTTTCCTCAGGAAATGTACCGTGTGCTCATTGCCATTAACATGAAAAGTGACATTGCCTTTGGTGCAATCAATAACAGCCCCTGCATTACTAAGGAAAGGTCTTCCAAGAATAATAGACATACTATCATCCTCGGGAATATCAAGAATAACAAAGTCCGTTAAAATGGTAACATTCGCAACCACAACAGGCACATCCTCACAAATACCGACAGGTATAGCAGTTGATTTATCAGCCATTTGCAAAGATATTTCAGTAGGTGTCAACTTATTCAATTCAAGTCTACGATATAAAGAGAGAGGCATAACACTAACACCGGCTCCAAGATCACATAAAGCAGTTTTAACATAACTTCTTTTAATGGAGCATGGTATAGTAGGCACTCCGGGATCTCCAAGTTTCTTTGGTATTCCACCCTTAAAAGTGTAATTAGCAAGCATCGTGGAAATTTCAGCTTCAGGTATCTTTCTTTTATTAGTAATAATATCCTTCATATACTTAGCATAAGGATTTGTTTTGAGCACATCAGTTAATCGCATACGCAAAAAGATGGGTCTAATCATTTCAGCAAAGCGCTCAAAATCCTCATCATCCTTTTTCTTGGATGGTTTAGGAGGAAAAGGCATGGGTTTCTGAACCCATGGTTCCCTTTCTTTACCGTGTGTCCTAGCAGCAAAATCTCTTTTATCATAATGTTGATTCTTTGATTGTGGGTTATCAAGATCAATAGCAGGTTCAACTTCTACATCATTATCATTACTAGGTTGAGCATCAACATGAACATTATCACTAACATTATCACTAGGTTCATGTTCATCACCTGATTGTGTTTCAGCATCAGAAATAGAGATATCATTCGGATTCTCAGGTGGCTCAGCGATAGGTTCGCTAGAAGTTTGCAAAGTCCTATCATTTTTCTTTTTCTTCCTTTTAGAAGAACTAGGTATATCAATATTGTTTCTTCGAGAATCTTGCTCGATTCTCTTAGGGTGGCCTTCAGGATACAAAGGTTCCTGAGTCATTCTACCAGTTCTAGTAGCCACTCTAACAACATAATCATTTTTCTTACTATTCATTTCATCAAGCACTTCTTTCTGACCTTTAAGTACTTGTTCTACTTGAGTGGTAACCATAGAAGCATGCTTGCTAACAAGTTTAAGTTCACCTCTAATATCAGCCATATAATCACCCAAGCGTTTAATCATAAAGGTATTCTGTTTTAATTGTCTACCAAAATAAGCATTAAAGTCATCTTGCTTAAACATAAAGTCATCAAACTCATCCAAGCACTGACTAGCAATTTTAGTAGGAGGGACTTCAGCTTTATCATATCTATAGAGAGAATTTACCTTTACTACCTGTGTCGGGATATCGGGAGGTTCTTCATTAAATAAGTAATCGAGATCATATACTTTCTTCAACAGGCGGTAAATTAAGACCATGTATTTCTTCAACAGGAGGTAAATTCTTAACATCTTCAGCTTTAATACCTTTTTCTTTCATAGATTTATTTGCCTCTTGCATATCTTCGGGATTGAGAAATAAAACACCTCTCTTCTTCGGAGTTGGTTTAGGAATAGGCTCAGTAATTGGCTCAGGAACTGGCTCAGGAGGTGGCTCGGGAGGTGCCCAATTATTTTCATTTGCCAACATATTATTCAATAGAATTTCAGCGTCATCCGGTGTTCTTTCCCTGAAAAGAGAACCAACACAACTATCCAGGTAATCTCTGGAAGCATCAGTTAGTCCATTATAAAAGATATCAAATATTTCAGGTTTCTTAAGAGGATGATCAGGCAAAGCATTAAGTAACTTGAGAAGCCTCCCCCAAGCTTGTGGGAGACTCTCTTCTTCAATTTGCACAAAATTGTATATTTCCCTCAAAGCAGCTTGTTTCTTATGAGCAGGGAAATATTTAGTAGAGAAGTAATAAATCATATCCTGGGGACTTTCCACACAACCAGGATCAAGAGAATTATACCATATCTTAGCATCACCCTTTAATGAGAACGGAAATATCTTAAGTAAATAAAGGTAGCGCGATCTCTCATTATTAGTAAACAGGGCAGCTATATCATTTAACTTAGTAAGATGTGCCACAACAGTTTCAGATTCATAGCCATAAAAAGGATCAGATTCAACCAAAGTAATTATATCTGGATCAATAGAAAAATCATAATAGTCCTGATCAGGAACACAGATAGGTGAAGTAGCAAAAGTAGGGTCGGGTCTCATCCTATCTCTAAAAGATTCTTTACTCCATTTAATTAGCAACCTCTTAAGTTCCTGTCTATCCTGGCAAGCAAAAATAGCTGCTGAAGATTCAGCATCAAAAAGATACCCTCAGGAATAGCAGGCATAGGTTCATCATCACTAACATCATCGTGTTCAGGTTCAATAATTTCTCTTTCTCTAGACTTAGCAATTTGCTCATCAAGAAATTCACCAAGTGGCACAGTAGTACCAAGAATAGAAGTAGTCTCATCATAAGTATCGTGCATAGCAGAAGTGGCATCATCAATAACATGCGACATATCAGAATCAATAGCAGTAGTAGGTTTAGGTGTCGCAAACTTACTCATAACAGAAGGAGAATGTAGTGCAAGGCTAGATGGCAATCCCTTACCTCCCCTCGTAGTTGAGGGCAAAATAGTAGTTCGATCATCTTTCAAGTTCTTCATAGTGTCCAGCAGATATAAATCCCAAGTGGCTCAAAGAATAGAGCTATGCTCCCCGGCAACGGCGCTAGAAAATAGTCTTGATAACCCACAAGTATAGGGGATCGCAACAGTTTTCGAGGGTAGAGTATTCAACCCAAATTTGTTGATTCGACACAAGGGGAGCCAAAGAATATTCTCAAGTATTAGCAGCTGAGTTGTCAATTCAACCACACCTGGAAACTTAGTATCTGCAGCAAAGTGTTTACTAGCAAAGTAATATGATAGTGGTGGTAACGGTAACAAAAGTAAAGACATCAAAAGTAATGTTTTTGGTATTTTGTAGTGATTGTAACAGTAGCAACGGAAAAGTAAATAAGCGAGAACCAGTATATGGAAAACTCATAGGCACCGGATTAGCGATGGATAATTATGCCGGATGTGGTTCGTCATGTAACAGTTATAACATAGGGTGACACAGAACTAGCTCGAGTTCATCAATGTAATGTAGGCATGTATTCCGTATATAGTCATACGTGCTTATGGAAAAGAACTTGCATGGCACCTTTTGTCCTACCCTCCCGTGGCAGCGGGGTCCTATTGGAAGCTAAGGGATATTAAGGCCTCCTTTTAATAGAGAACCGGAACAAAGCATTAGCACATAGTGAATACATGAACTCCTCAAACTATGGTCATCACCAGGAGTGGTCTCGATTATTGTCACTTCGGGGTTGCCGGATCATAACACATAGTAGGTGACTATAGACTTGCAAGATAGGATCTAGAACACACATATATTCATGAAAACATAATAGGTTCAGATCTGAAATCATGGCACTCGGGCCCTAGTGACAAGCATTAAGCATAGCAAAGTCATAGCAACATCAATCTCAGAACATAATGGATACTAGGGATCAAACCCTAACAAAACTAACTCGATTACATGATAAATCTCATCCAAACCATCACCGTCCAGCAAGCCTACAATGCAATTACTCATGCACGGCGGTGAGCATCATGAAATTGGTGATGGAGGATGGTTGATGATGACGACGGCAACGAATCCCCCTCTCCGGAGCCCCGAACGGACTCCAGATCAGCCCTCCCAAGAGAGACTAGGGCTTGGCGGCGGCTCCGTGTCGTAAAACGCGATGATTTCTTCTCTCTGGTTTTTTTGTACCCGAAAGCCAATATATGGAGTTGGAGTTGGTGTCGGAGGGCCACCAGGGGGCCCACGAGGTTGGGGGGCGCGCCCGGGGGGGCGCCCCCCACCCTTGTGAGCAGGGTGTGGGCCCCCTGGTCTTCATCTTTTGCGAGGATTTTTCTTTATTTTTTCTAAGGTGTTCCGTGGAGTTTCAGGACATTCCGAGAATTTTTATTTTCTTCACAAAAAACAACACCATGGCAGTTCTGCTGAAAACAGCGTCAGTCCGGGTTAGTTTCATTCAAATCATACAAGTTAGAGTCCAAAACAAGGGCAAAAGTGTTTGGAAAAGTAGATACGACGGAGACGTATCACCATACCTGATCCTCGACGCTGGTGCCGCTCTCCGGGCGAGCCGCGACCTCCTCGACGATCCCATGCCATTTGTTGCACGCCGTTTGAATGAGCGACCAATGGTTCACCATCGCTTTTGACCCCGCTTCATGTGCATGCCTTTGAAGTAGGGGTCGACGAGCTTCCGCTCGTCGAACTCGGCCTTGATGCGGTCCCAATACATCTCGATGCTCTGATTCGTGCCGGTGGCCGGGTCAAGGCAGACGACCTTCCACGCTTTGGCGAGGCACTCTTCTTACTTGGACGCCCATTTGATGCGTGGTTCGGCGGGTTTGGCCTTCTTCTTCTTCTTCTTCTTCTTCTTCTTCTTCTTCTTCTTCTTCTTCTTCTTCTTCTTCTTCTTCTTCTTCTTCTTCTTGCTTTTCCTCCCCGATGCCGACTCCGGCTCCTCCTCCTCTTCCTTTTTCTCCTCCGGCTCTTCCTTGACGTAGTCGAGCTCGTCGTCCACGTCGGCGAGGTCCTATGTAGCAAACCCGGGGGAAGCGGCGGCTGCAGCCGAGCCGGCTGCAATGATGTCCTCCATGTCGGCCTCCGTCGTGTCGGCGTCGCCAAGATGCGACAAGGAGGAGGCTTGTGAGTAGAGGCCGCAGCGGAGAGGCGGCGTCGGTGAGGCTGCGTAGTCAGGCGGTGAGTACGTGTACGGCGGGTACTACACGCCGGCGAACGCGGGCGAGGGCGTGCGCTGGAGGGGGCACCCATGGGGGAAAGTGATGTTGGGGTTGAAGCCGCCATGGACGTCCCCGTCGGCATAGCTCGGCGACGGCATGCTCCATGGGTGCGGCGACCATGAGAACCCGGCCGGAGAGCCGATGCTTTGCTGGCTCCAGGGCGCGTACGGATGCCCGGGTGGATTCATCATCGCCGCGCGCGTCGCCTCCACTTGTTCGGCCGCCGCGCGCTCCCTGGCCTTCTTGGCCCTGTTGCGCCTGTCGGTGGTGACGGCTTCCCGGCGCTCCACATCCGCCTTCCACTCAGCGGTGGTCATGCCGGGGGGCTTGGACAGAGGAGCCCTAGGTTTCCTTTGCTTCGGCGGGGAGGCGGCGGCGGGATCCGTCACGGCGCGCGCATCACGTACTTCTTTGGCGGCATGGCGGGAGGAACATCAGGGGTGGAGGCGGGGTTTGGCGGGAGGAATGGAGAAGAGAGGGGGGGGGGGGGCGGTAGGAAACGGTGGGAAAAAGTCTTCCAGTCGCCGACAGAACGGCCCCACGCCTCTTTTCGCTTCCGCCGGCGCGCCCAGGCGACACCCGATCGCTTGGGTTCGGGGCGGGACCGCCGGCTCTGGATTTCGCCTAAACTGGCGCTAAACGAGATCCTGGGGGTGCGACTGGGCCGATTTTCAGCCACCGGCGCTAAAATTCGCCTGGGGGGGTCCTGTTGGGGGCGCGGCTGGAGATGCTCTTAGTTGGAAGGTCCGTGAATTCCCCGTAAGGAGCCCGTGTTGCATTTTTTGGGCCGAGACTGAGACGGGGCGACGCAGTCGGCCACTTTGGCCCCCGCGAGGCCAAGCTAAGATCTCGTCGGAGACGGGGAGGGCGCCGCTCTACACTGTAGGCGGGCGAGGATGAGAGTTTGTAGGGGAAAAATATCCGATGTGCTGTGGGAGGACCTACAACGTCGTGCATGTAATTTTAAGACTACTAGGGGCGTTTTCTGCAAAGTTGTGATGGCTCTGACCGTGGCCATTGGATCTCCAATCCAATGAACCAGGTGCCCCCGAAGCATGCGAGCATATGTGCTCCAGGAGCACCAGAAATGTACTCGGAGGTGCAGATGGGGTCTTTTCGATTTTTGACTGCTCTTGACCGATGGCAGCCACGTTGGTGAGGGCTCACCGGGACCTTAGGCGGGGAAGTTGTGGCGACGCCATCGAAGAAGTGGCTATGGATCCACGAGGAGGGGGAGAGGGGTCCATGTATCGAGAGGAAGAATAAATCGAACCAGAGGAGGAGGAAGAAGAGCAACAACCATTGGACTTTAATCCAACGGTTGGAAAAGAGAGACGGGGAAATCGTGCGCCTAACCAATAAGTGTTTCCTTACCAGACTAGTCAGCTCGGGCGCAGTTAACAAGGCCATTTCCAACGAGAAGGGGAGGTTGTTCCTAAGTGAAACATGTCCAAATTTCTCAAGCACGGTCAATTATCAAGTTATGGCCCTGACATATTCTTTAGGCAGTTATGAGAAACCAAAAATCTCACTTTAGGTTAATATTTTTACAAAGAAATTATGGCCACATTTTATTCAAACATTTCTCTGCCTGTTTCGAGAGAACCAACTATTGAATTCATCCCGGAGGTACAGAAAACTGATGGTTGCATTTTTCTGGATTTACTTCTGGCCTTCAGGTGATGTACGTTCAGTAGGAGAAGACGTCCCACTTGACTACGAATGCGTCCATGGAGACTTCTTCAATCTTAAGATGTTGTGATGTCTCAGTATCTCGGAGAAGCTCATTAGCATAGGGTATGTGTGAATTCATAGAGTTGAATGTATGTGCGTGTACGTGAGCATCTACATTTGTATCGTGTTAAAAAAAATCCACGCTTCCCAATTTATATGTTTTCAATTTCCATCAGTCCAAAGAAGCCCTTAGTCTTATAAGTGGATGCTAGGGGCTGAGCGCCACCTGGGCGGGCATGTGCACCCTTACCTTGTCTCTGCACATTCGGCTGTCATGTTTGGTCCTCAGTCTCACTCATGAACCTCAATATCGGCATATGCTTATAACAATAGGATCTATTAGTAGCACATCGATGAAACATACATATAGTTGTTAACATGTTGACAGTGCAGATAAGAGATAATAGTTTTGAACTTAGCACCACCTCGTATTATAGGAATATAAACATCTCAAAACCAAAATGACCATTACATAATTTAACAAATGTTGGGCCGGTAATAATATTATATCTAAAGGTCTTTTAGATATTTATAAAGTATAATAGCACTATATATATCGGATTGAATGCACGCAGAACACCAATGTTATGAACAATGAGGTTGTACATCCCGATGTGCCAACAATTGGAAAGGAATCACATTGAGATGACTGGAGCAAAGGTGTACCACCCGACCTTGTCGACCCTGACCGAGAAGAGCGTGAACAAAATCGCCACCATGTCGCTCTTGTTGGATGTATAACTTGAAAATTAATCACACATGGAGGAATTTGAAGCAGTTCCACTTAGGTACTACTCCTACATGTTAGGTGCATCCAAGTTGGCAAGTTCAGTACTCTCTCCGTGCGGGTGTATAGGCGTGTGCGTACTTCTAGGTCATCGATTTTGATAAATTAGAGGTTGTATGTGTTATAGTATGTCACTAAAAGCATATAGTTGGATTCATATACGAATGTACGTACTAAACATATAATACTATTTTCGTCACATATAATGCATATTAACCTAGTTAAATTATCAACGTAGAAGTACATGTACGCCTCATGCATCCGGACGGAGGCAGGCGAATCCCACGAGTTGAAACATATGGCAGCAGTAGGATTCTACTAGCCTAGCCCGCGCGGCGGCACGCCGCGCCTAAAAAATAAGCTATGATTATATGTGATATTTTTTATTTTGTGTGATAAATTCAGGTCTAAAAATAAGAGTTTTATGAGCATAAGTTTAAAGTCATTATTTTTTAGTTTAAAAAGATAAGTTGTGCACATAAGCGATTTGCAAAGGATGCATTTATTATCACCATGCGTGATACATCTTGCGAGATGGAAAATGGTAGAGAACATGTCATACTCCCAGAAGAGATGAAAGAAGCTAGGACACATGTTATTGAAAGAGGCCATAGCGCGCAGCGGCTCGGTGGAGCACCCACCGGCGTCGGGTACCTTCTACAGATTCATTGTCTACGCGCCTAGTAGTCTGCGTAGATACCACGATCAATATCCACCTCCTGACCAGCATTACCAGGTCTACCATCAGTAGGCGGCCAAGTAGAACGTGGCCGGCCATGAAGAGAACAAATATATACGCAACACATCTGCACCCGGTTTCTATCATGAGCACCATATATAAATCAGTCTCTACAGCCAAAACGGCAACCGACCTAAAGCAGCAAAAAAAAATAAAATCCATACGACTCTGCTGACAACAATGAAATAACATATGCAACATGTCAACCATAATCCAGCACGCGGCAACACCATTATTAACCCACACATGCGACCGTCAAAAAAGGAAACAAAACAGATGGTAAAAATAGAGAAAATATCTCATTGTACGGATAAGACTTAGAAAATATATTAGAAAAGCTAAAAGAAAATAAGCCACACACATAAAACGACCGCAGGAGAAATATCTCAATCCATAGAAAAATAATATACTCCGTATAATTCAAAAGGGGCAACTGAAATCACATGCATGTAGTCACATGGATCCGGCTTGCCTGCTAACACGTGGGGAGCAGGCAAGTCTCGTCCGTAGTCACATCGGCCGCCATGCAGTGATGCATGTAATCATATCCCTTCGAAATTAGCGTCGGTGACCGGTCAAACCGGAAACAAAACAGATACTACCACGCAGCAAAAGGCAGTTTGATCTAACAAAACAAATCCGAGGATAAATCACCGGGTCCACCCAATTGCAAGTCCGTAAAATTCGCTGGTAAATCCAAGGAAACCTCAAATAGAAAAATGAGAAAAAAGAATCCTTTGCGGGGTAGTGATGTTATTACTACCACGGAAAGAAATAAACTATTTGGGACCGTGCTTGTTGGTGTATCCGTGTATGTATGTCATGCCCGGATTCTGTTCAAATAGGCACATTGGGTCGTTAGTCTAAAGCGCATCAATCCAGAATCCAACCATTCCGATTATACAGATACAAAATTCGTACATCAACCAGAGAGCATCTCATGGTGCTCCATCTGCACGTACAAATGCTTTCAGCTGTACTGGTTAGTGCCTTGCGAAAGCATGTGAACTTTTATATTAAAGAGAACAACTTAACATGTACTATTAAATTTTCAAGTGCTCACGTGGATAGATCTCCCGTTCGCACAGGGATGTCAACATTGAAAGCGCTGGGATCATCGCTCGTCCATTGTAATACTCCCTCCGTTTCAGTTTACAAGTCCTAAGCGTATACCTAGGTTGCTAATTTTATCATCATAATATAGACTATATAACACAAAAATTATACCGTTTGAAAATAAAACATCTGAAGTTTATATTGATATATTTTTTGTAATATATGACTTGTATTAGGTTGGTCAAATTGATAATCTAGAAGTACGCACACGCCCTGTAAACTAAGAGAGAGGTAGTAGTAATTCTGCCCCCACGCCGAAGTACAGTAAACAGGCCCAGCCACCATACCGTCAGCGCTGCGCCAACTCTCACATGGACGAACAAGAGTTTTCCCTGCCATGCAAGTTGCAGCAAACCACGGTGCCCAGGCACGTACGTACTCTTGAGGCCATCCATCGAACGTGCCAAGTAAACCAACGTGCAAGTGCAACCGCTGGTGATACTCGTCACATAATGCACTACACACTTGGAGACACCGGGCCGAAGGGGAAGACTGTGCACGCCCGGTCGCCGTGCCACCCGTGTCCACACGCACCTCGACGCCGGAGTCTGCGCGCTCAAGGCATGCATAGTCAGCCTCCGCCGCGGACGGGTATTTGAGCTCATGCACGTGGAGCATGCCCTAGCCGCACTCGGCGAGTTCCTTGCATTGCCACCTGCGAACGGTCCACTGTCGCGTACGGCTCATTCGAGCAAGCGCTAATCGCGCTCGAGCAGAGCGTCGCGGAGCTGCGGGCGGGGGCGTTCGGTTGGGGACGGCACGATGGTCGCCACATTGCTTCGGGCACCCAGTCGATCAGAGAAGGTCAAAAGGAGCAATGCGGCCTTGCTGTGACAATGCAACACATGCCGGGGAAGGTGTTGTCACCGGCGCGATGGCTTTGGAGGCAGAGCCACACGAAAAAAAATCGAGAGGCGGCCACCGGCACCACAGGACCTCCGACTCCGGTAACCGTTGTATAAGTGACACGGAACGGCAGGACGCCGTCCGCCTGGGAGGTCGCGAGCTCGAGGCGGCAGGTTTTCGAAGGCTCCGACGCGGTCCTCTGCGGCGAGCGCGGCGTGTAGCTTGCGTAGTCGGCGATCGGGCACCGCTAGTCGTCCATCGTAAACGGCGAAGAAGTGGGCGGGGAGGCGGAAGGAGGAATGGTCGAGGCCGGCGACCACCCCGCGTGCCCACGCGCATAGGTCCGTTCCTATGGGGGGTTTTCCTTGATGTCGCTGCCATCTCGTAACTCCACACAGCCGTCACCCATGACTCATCTCGCCCGCATGACCGGCCACCCGTGTAGTACATGCTAGCATGCATTCCAGGGCCATATCACCACGCGTGTGCGGTGTGCCCACCGGCGTCCGGGAGCCGCCGGAGCATGGTCACGTGGAACCTGGCCCTCGCCGCCGCCAGCTCGGCCTCCTTCTCGAGCGCGGGCAACCCGTTCCGGGACAGGATCATCAGCCGCGGCCTGTCATCCACCAGCCCCACGACTGCTGCAAGGATGTTGTTTCTTCGCTTCCGTCGTGCTTGTGCAGCGGCCTTTTCTCCTTTGATGCACAGGCTGATGAAGTCGTGTACCTAGGGTAGGGTCATAGACCTGATCTAAGTACCTTACCCAAGGACACCCTCAGAAGAAACTACCTTCCAGTCGACCAAGAGGGACTTCACTCGACGGACTCGAAGGACTCGACCATGAAGACTCACTCGACCATCGGGAGATCAAGAGGCACTCTGCATCCCAACGGTCTGTAATTAAGTAGTCTTTATGGCATTTAGGACACTTTATGTAAGGCGTTACCAGTAACGCCTAGACTTAATGTACTTTAAACCCCACATTACTGAGGGCCGGAGGGGTCTGGCAGGCACTATATAAGCCACCCCCTCCTCAGTGTAAAGGGTTCGCACCCCTGTAATCTATACATACATAATCCACTCGACCGCCTCCGGGCTCCGAGACATAGGGCTGTTACTTCCTCTGAGAAGGGCCTGAACTCGTACATCTCTTGTGTTTACAACTGCTCCATAGCTAGGACCTTGCCTCTCCATACCTACCCCCACTCTACTGTCAGACTTAGAACCACGACAGTTGGCGCCCACCGTGGGGCAGGTGTCTTAGCGATTTTTGAAGAAGTTGCAGTTTTTCCGATTACTTCCATCATGGTTGTTGGTGGAGTTTTGGTCGAGGGCCGCGAGATCCGTCTCGGCGCTCTCACCTTCATCGCCGACGACTCCGCTTGGCTCCAGGAGGCTCCACTCGACGTTGATGCGCTCCCCGTCCGCGGTGTGACGCATTTTCGCGCATGTGTCTGTGGCGTTCTGCTGCGGCAACCGTCGACTCCATATCGGTCGACTCCCCTATCGTCCACCCTCCCGGTCTCTCGCCAGCGCAAGCGCTCTGATCGGTCGAGGCTCCAGCGGTGGGTGAGGCACGCGGTGGCTCGCCAGACGGCCACCACCCAAGTTGTGGCAATCGAGCCCGATGAATTCCTCTACGGCCTGTTCGACCTGTCGACTGGCTCCGTAGAGACTGCATCCGGGTGCGATAGCAGTGATCCAGCGGCGGAGGTCTTGATGGTCAACGGACCTCGCAGCCCTCCCGGTTTCCCCCGCGGAGACGGGGTAGACGGCAGAGGCGACCCCGCTCAAGTCCATGAAGAGTACCAACCCGAGCCACTTAATTCCCTGCAAAGGGAAGAGCTTCGCCGCAGGAACATGGATGCCCTGCATACTCCCATCGCAGGAGAAACCCCCGAGGCTCGCGCCTTGGAGGAGGCACGTTTGGCCAACTTGGCTGAACGCGCTCGTCTGGAGAATCTTCAGCGAGCACTCGACGAGCGCGCGCGGCAACGAGTACCCGACTCCAGTCGACGTCAACTCTTCCCGCCAACTCAGGTATATCGAACCCCGATTCAGAATTTAGCAGCTGCAACCCGTATAGCAGAGTCCATCCAGCCTTCTCAGTCGGAGGCTGGCAGAGGCTTGATGCAGATCAGAGATTTGCTCCGAGCAGCAGGAGATCAGAACTCAGCCGTGTCGCAGTCACGCAACAGAATTCACAGTTGATCCGTCGCTGCGAGTACGGTTCAGTCGGCTCACAGTCCCAGATCGCCTCCGCGGCGTGAAGGACGTGAGAATCGACGAGACCAATATGGTGACCGATACGATCGTGATGATAGGCGTCGAGTGCCCACTCCTCCCCCAAGGGGTGGGTCTTACGCTCCTCGGCAGCAAGATGACAGGCGTCAACTCAGTGTGGGTCGAAGAGCTCCGGTCGATCCCAGGGAACCAGGCTTTGACGCGCGATCCATCATCGTGCAAGGCTTGGTCGATCGGAACAGGGCTCATCGAGGTGGCCCTGACAGAGATGCGCCCACCAGCAGTCGAGTGCATGTTTCTGGTCCGGAATGTTTCAGCAGGGCTATCAGAGCCGCGGTGATTCCCCCCAACTTCAGGTTGGCAACCGGAGTAAGCAAGTTCACCGGTGAGTCTAAGCCCGAAACTTGGCTTGAAGACTACCGAGTGGCTGTACAGATTGGCGGTGGGAATGACGAGGTGGCCATGAAGCACTTACCACTCATGTTGGAAGGTTCTGCTAGAGCATGGTTGAATCAGTTACCTCCAAGCAGCATTTACACTTGGGAAGATCTTTCCCGAGTGTTCGTCAGAACATTTGAGGGAACTTGCAAGCGACCAGCTGGATTGACAGAGCTGCAAGTTTGTGTGCAGAAGACGAACGAGACTCTAAGAGAGTATATTCAGAGATGGATCACTTTGCATCATACCGTGGAGAACGTGTCTGATCATCAGGCAGTCTGCGCCTTCAAGGATGGTGTTAAGAACAGAGAATTGAGTTTGAAGTTTGGTCGAATCGGAGATATGACCCTGAGTCGGATGATGGAAATTGCTACCAAGTACTCCAATGGCGAAGAGGAGGACCGACTCCGTAGCGGCAAATACAAGCCGAGTCAGTCGGAGAAAGGAAACAACAGTCGGAAGCAGAAACGGAAAGCCGAACCAGCGGCTCCTGGAGAGGCTCTGGCCGTGACTCAGGGCAAGTTCAAAGGGAAACCCAAAGGATCCTGAAACCCCAAGAAGGTGAAGGATAAAGAAGGAAATGACGTGATGGATATGCCGTGTCACATCCACACGAAGAAAGACGAAGAGGGTAATATCATCTACCCGAAGCATACCACTCGCCAGTGTCGACTCCTGATCCAGTAGTTCCAGGGAAAACAGTCCAAGGGCAAGGAAAAGGAGTCGGACAAAGCCGAATACAAGGAGGACAGTGAGGGAGGATATCCTCATGTTAACTCTACTCTGATGATCTTTGCGGATGTGGAAAGCAAGAGCCGACTGAAGGTTATTAACCGTGAGGTGAACATGGTCGCCCCGGCGACACCCAGTTATTTGAGATGGTCCCAAACTCCCATTACATTCAACCGGTCCGATCACCCGACTCATATAGCCACCCCTGGGAGGCAAGCTTTGGTGGTCGACCCGGTTGTCGAAGGCACTCGGCTGACGAAGGTGCTAATGGACGGTGGTAGTGGACTGAACTTATTGTATGCGGACACGCTGAAAGGAATGGGCATTCCGATGTCCCGACTGAGCACCAGTAACATGAGTTTTCATGGAGTTATACCAGGAAAGAAAGCCGAGTCACTCGGCCAAATAGCTCTGGACGTGGTGTTTGGCGATTCAAAGCATTTTCGCAAAGAGAAGCTGACGTTTGAGGTCGTGGATTTTCAGAGCGCTTACCACACTATTTTGGGGAGACCAGCTTACGCACGGTTCATGGCTCGACCATGTTACGTGTACCTCAAACTGAAGATGCCCGGTCCCAAAGGAGTGATCACTGTCACTGGTGATCGGAAAAAGGCAGAAGAGTGTTTTCAGAAAGGCTCAAAGATTGCCGATTCCCAGGTGACAGCGGTCGAGTTTGAAGAATATAAGCAAAATGCAGATCCGAGTGATTTGCTGCGAACCAAGAAGCCAGCCACGGAGTCAGCATTTTAGTCTTCCGGTGAGACGAAGCCCGTCCACATTCACCCGACCGACCCCAATGCAGCTCCGACCCATATCTCCACAACACTCGACCCGAAATAGGAAGAAGCGCTCGTCCAATTCCTCCGTGAGAACTGGGACATCTTTGCATGGAAGCTAGCTGACATGCCGGGTGTTCCCAGGGGACTGGCTGAGCATCGTCTTAGAGTCGACTCAACCGCAAAGCCGGTCAAAGAACATCTTCGGCGGTCCTCCGTTCAGAAGAGAAAAGCTATTGGTGAGGAGGTGGCTCGACTATTGGCGGCAGGATTTATCCGAGAGATATACCACTCCGAGTGGCTCGCCAATGTCGTCATGGTTCCTAAGAAGGACAACTCACTCCGAATGTGCATTGACTTCAAGCACATCAATCGGGCCTGCCCGAAAGATCATTTTCCTCTCCCTTGCATTTATCAAATTGTTGACTCGACTGCGGGATGCGAGAGATTGTCTTTTCTAGACGCCTATTCCGGGTACCATCAGATCCGTCTGTACGGACCTGATGAGATAAAAACAGCTTTCATCACTTCATTCGGGTGCTTCTGCTATATCACCATGCCATTCGGCCTCAAGAATGCCGGAGCCACGTTTATGCGAATGATTCAGAAGTGTTTGCTCACTCAAATCAGTCGGAATGTGGAAGCGTATATGGATGATATCGTGGTCAAGTCGCGAAAAGGTTCCGACCTGCTAACTGACCTCGCCGAAACATTTGCCAACCTCAGGAGGTATGATATCAAGCTCAATCCATTGAAGTGCACATTCGGAGTTCCTGGTGGCAAGTTACTCGGTTTTCTCGTTTCCAAACGAGGAATCGACGCTAATCCAGAAAAAATCGGCACTATACTCCGAATGAAACGCCCCGTGCGGGTGCACGATGTCCAGAAGCTTACTGGATGCTTGGCCGCATTAAGTCGATTCATCTCACGACTCCGTAAAAAGGCATTGCCTCTTTACCGACTGATGAAGGCAGACAAGTTCGAGTGGACTCCAGAAGCTGATGCAGCGTTTGCCGAGCTAAAAGCTCTGCTCTCCACCCAGCCGGTGCTTGCTGCTCCAATCAGCAAAGAGCCTCTGTTGCTTTATATCGCAGCCACAGGACAAGTCGTCAGTACAGTACTTACGGTCGAGCGGGAATAAGAAGGAAAAGCCTTCAAAGTTTAGCGCCCAGTGTATTATCTGTCTGAAGTTTTGACTCCATCCAAGCAAAGATACCCTCATTATTAGAAGCTTGTGTATGGGATCTACATGACCACGAAGAAGGTTGCTCATTATTTCTCTGATCATTCCATCACAGTCGTCAGCGACGCTCCACTTTCAGAGATTCTGCACAACAGAGATGCAACTGGTCGAGTGGCGAAATGGGCGATTGAACTCCTTCCCCTTGATATCAAGTTTGAGGCAAAGAAAGCCATTAAGTCCCAAGCAATAGCAGATTTCCTTGCCGAGTGGATTGAACAACAGCGGCCGACTGAAGTTCACTCGGAGCATTGGACCATGTTCTTTGATGGCTCTAAGATGTTGAATGGTTCTGGTGCTGGGGTTGTCCTGGTTTCCCCCAGAGGAGATAAGCTCAGATATGTGCTCTAGATTCACTTTGATTCCTCCAACAATGACGCAGAATACGAGGCCCTTTTGTATGGGTTGCGCATGGCCATCTCACTCGGCGTCCGTCGCCTTATGGTTTATGGCGACTCAGATTTGGTGGTCAACCAAGTGATGAAGAAGTGGGACGTTAGAAGCCCAGCCATGACTGGATACTGTAATGCAGTGAGGAAGCTGGAAAAGAAGTTTGAGGGGTTAGAGCTCCATCATATACCCCGACTGAAAAATCAAGCGGCTGATGATCTGGCAAAGATAGGTTCCAAGAGAGAAGCCATTCCGAGTGGTGTGTTCTTGGAGCATATCCATACTCCGTCAGTAAAAGAAGATCCTTTCACCGAAGAAGCTCCACAGCCCAAGAGTGCCACAGATCCGACTGAAGTAGAAGTCCCAGCAGTGGTCGACTTGGTCATGGAGGTCTTAGTGATCACTCCCGACTGGACAGTTCCATACATCACATATATCCTGAGAAAAGAGCTCCCGGAGGACGAGGAAGAGGCTCGACAGATCGTCCGTCGATCCAAGGCCTTTACCGTAATCAAAGGACAGTTGTACAGAGAGAGCGCGACTGGAGTTGGTCAGAAGTGCATAACGCCAGACGAAGGTCGAATCATCCTTGATGATATCCACTCGGGGACCTGTGGTCATCATGCGTCCTCTCGGACCATCGTGGCCAAAGCATACCGAGCCGGATTTTACTGGCCAAAGGCAAATGAGATGGCAAAGGAAATAGTGGACAAGGGTGAAGGATGTCAGTTCTACTCCAATATGTCACACAAGCCTGCGTCAGCTCTGAAGACCATACCACTCGTCTGGCCCTTCGCAGTATGGGGGTTGGATATGGTGGGCCCCTTGAGGACAGGTCAAAGCAGTTTCACGCATGTACTGGTGGCAGTCGACAAGTTCACCAAGTGGATTGAGGCTAAACCCATCAAGAACCTTGACGCCGGTACTGCTGTTAGCTTCATCAGGGAACTGATATTCAGATATGGAGTCCTGCACAGCATCATCACAGACAATGGGTCAAACTTCGACTCGGAGGAATTCAGGGATTTCTGCACTTCTCAAGGCACACGAGTCGACTACGCTTCGGTCGCCCATCCACAGTCGAATGGACAAGCGGAGCGAACCAATGGCTTGATCCTCAAAGGGTTGAAACCCCGACTGATGCGTGACCTTAAGCATGCGGCTGGAGCATGGGTCGATGAACTTCCCTCGGTGCTTTGGGGTCTGAGGACCACGCCTAATCGGTCGACCGGAAGGACCCCATTCTTCTTGGTCTATGGAGCTGAAGCGGTCTTGCCGAGTGATCTGCTCCACAATGCTCCTCGTGTTGAACTCTACAACGAGGCTGAAACGGAACAAGCGCGGCAAGAGGCAGTCGACCTTTTAGAGGAGGAAAGAGAGATGGATCTGATCTGATCAACCATCTATCAACAGGACTTGCGTCGCTTCCACGCTAGAAACGTGAAGAGTCGAGCCTTCCAGGAAGGAGATTTGGTTCTCCGAGTGGATCAGCAGAAACAACACAAGCTTGCTCCTTCTTGGGAAGGACCCTTCATTGTCACCAAGGTTCTCCACAACGGAGCGTACCGTCTCTACAACGTCAAGCACAATATCGACGAGTCCCGATCTTGGAACGCAGAGCTACTCCGCCCATTTTACACTTAAATTTTCACTCGGATGAGATTGTAATAAAAGTACTTCTGTAGTCCGTGTTTTGCAAGATAATAGTGTCATAATTTCACCAATGATTTTCATCACTTTTATTTGTTCAGTAAAATTCCCCCTCAGTGGGTGACTTAGCTGCGAATCCGTTTCGCCTAAGTCTGTAAAAAAATCCTTACCGAGTGGTGATCCAGCCTCCCACTCGGGGGCTTAGCTGCGAATCCGTTTCGCCTAAGTTTCAATAAAATCCTTACCGAGTGGTGAGCCAGACTCCCACTCGGGGGCTTAGCTGCAGTCCTAGTACTCGCCTAAGTTTTAATAAAATCCTACCGAGTGGTGTGCCAGACTCCCACTCGGGGGCTTAGCTGCAGTCCAAGTACTCGCCTAAATTTTAATAAAATCCTACCGAGTGGTGAGCCAGACTCCCACTTGGGGGCTTAGCTGCAGTCCAAGTACTCGCCTAAGTTTTAATAAAATCCTACCGAGTGGTGAGCCAGACTCCCACTCGGGGGCTTAGCTGCAGTCCAAGTACTCGCCTAAGTTCGAATACAACGGGCGATAGCAAGGAAGACGAGGCGCAGGTCGACTGCGACCCTCTCCTCCGAGCTACGCCACAAGTACAATGTGCGGTAGCAAGGAAGACGAGGTGCAGGTCGACTGCGACCCTCTCCTTCGAGCTACGCCACAAGTACAATGTGCGGTAGCAAGGAAGACGAGGTGCAGGTCGACTGCCACCTTCTCCTTCGAGCTATGCCACAAGTACAACGTGAAAATCCTACCGAGTGGAGAGCAGACCTCCCAATCGGGGGCTTAGCTGCAGCCCAGTGCTCGCCTAAGTTATAAAAATCCTACCGAGTGGAGAGCAGACCTCACACTCGGGGGCTTAGCTGCAGCCCAGTGCTCGCCTAAGTAATAAAAATCCTACCGAGTGGAGAGCAGACCTCCCACTCGGAGGCTTAGCTGCAGCCCAGTGCTCGCCTAAGTAATATAAATCCTACCGAGTGAAGAGCAGACCTCCCACTCGGGGGCTTAGCTGCAGCCCAGTGCTCGCCTAAGATATAAAAAATCCTACCGAGTGGAGAGCAGACCTCCCACTCGGGGGCTTAGCTGCATCCCAGTGCTCGCCTAAGTTATAAAATTTCTACCGAGTGAAGAGCATGCCTCCCACTCGGCGGCTTAGCCGCAGCCCAGTGCTGAAGGAAATATGCCCTAGAGGCAATAATAAAGTTATTATTTATTTCCTCATATCATGATAAATGTTTATTATTCATGCTAAATTGTATTAACCGGAAACATGATACATGTGTGAATACGTAGACAAACATATAGTCACTAGTATGCCTCTACTTGACTAGCCCATTAATCAAAGATGGTTATGTTTCCTAACCATAGACATGTGTTGTCATTTTATTAATGGGATCACATCATTAGGAGAATAATGTGATTGACATGACCCATTCCGTTAGCCTAGCACTTGATCGTTTAGTATACTGCTATTGCTTTCTTCATGACTTATACAAAGTTCCTACAACTATGAGATTGTGCAACTCCCGTTTACTGGAAGAACACTTTGTGTGCTACCAAACGTCACAACGTAACTGGGTGATTATAAAGGTGCTCTAAAGGTGTTTCCGAAGGTACATGTTGGGTTGGCATAATTCGAGATTAGGATTTGTCACTCCGATTGTCAGAGAGGTTTCTCTGGGCCCTCTCGGTAATACTCATCACCTAAGCCTTGCAAGCATGTAACTAATGAGTTAGTTATGAGATGATGTATTACAGAACGAGTAAAGAGACTTGCCGGTAACGAGATTGAACTAGGTATTGGATACCGACGATCAAATCTCGGGCAAGTAACATACCGATGACAAAGGGAACAAAGTATGTTGTTATGCGGTTTGACCGATAAAGATCTTCGTAGAATATGTAGGAACCAATATGGGCATCCAGGTCCCGCTATTGGTTATTGACCGAGAATGGTTCTAGGTCGTGTCTACATAGTTCTCGAACCCGTAGGGTCCGCACGCTTAACATTTCTATGACAGTTTTATTATGAGTTTATAAGTTTTGATGTACCGAAGGTTGTTCGGAGTCCCAGATGTGATCACGGACATGACGAGGAGTCTCGAAATGGTCGAGACATAAAGATTGATATATTGGATGACTATATTCGGACACCGGAAAAGTTCCGGGTGATTTCGGAGAAAACCGGAGTGCCGGGGGGGGGGGGGGGGTTACCGGAACCCCCTGGGAGAGTATTGGGCCTATGGGCCTTAGGGGAAAGGAGAGAGGGGCGGCCAGCATGGGCCGCACGCCCCCTCCCCCCTCTGGTCCGAATTGGACTAGGAGGGGGGGGGGCGGCGCCCCCCCTTTCCTTCCCCCTCTCCCCCTTCCTTCCCCCTCCTAGTAGGAGTAGGAAAGGAGGAGTCCTACTCCTACTAGGAGGAGGATTCCTCCTCCCTTGGCGCGCCCAAAGGGGCCGGCCGGCCTCCCCCCTCCCTCCTTTATATACGGGGGCAGGGGGCACCCCATAGACACACAAGTTGATCTACGGATCGTTCCTTAGCCGTGTGCGGTACCCCACTCCACCATATTCCACCTCGGTCATATCGTCGCGGAGTTTAGGCGAAGCCCTGCGCCGGTAGAACATCATCATCGTCACCACGCCGTCGTGCTGACGGAACTCATCTCCGGAGCTCGGCTGGATCGGAGGCCGGAGATCGTCATCGAGCTGAACGTGTGCTGAACTCGGAGGCTCCGTACGTTCGGTGCTTGGATCAGTCGGATTGTGAAGACGTACGACTACATCAACCGCGTTGTGATAATGCTTCCACTTACGGTCTACGAGGGTACGTGGACGAACACTCTCCCCTCTCGTTGCTATGACATCACCATGATCTTGCGTGTGCGTAGGAAATTTTTTGAAATTACTACGTTCCCCAACAGTGGCATCCGAGCCTAGGTTTTATGCGTTGATGTTATATGCACGAGTAGAACACAAGTGAGTTGTGGGCGATACAAGTCATACTGCTTACCAGCATGTCATACTTTGGTTCGGCGGTATTGTGAGATGAAGCGTCCCGGACCGACATTACGCGTACGCTTACGCGAGACTGGTTTCACCGTTACGAGCACTCGTGCTTAAAGGTGGCTGGCGGGTGTCTGTCTCTCTCACTTTAGCTGAATCGAGTGTGGCTACGCCCGGTCCTTGCGAAGGTTAAAACATCACTAACTTGACGAACTATCGTTGTGGTTTTTGATGCGTAGGTAAGAACGGTTGTTGCTAAGCCCGTAGCAGCCACGTAAAATTTGCAACAACAAAGTAGAGGACGTCTAACTTGTTTTTGCAGGGCATGTTGTGATGTGATATGGTCAAGACATGATGCTATATTTTATTGTATGAGATGATCATGTTTCGTAACCGAAATTATTGGCAACTGGCAGGAGCCATATGGTTGTCGCTTTATTGTATGAAATGCAAACGCCCTGTAATTGCTTTACTTTATCACTAAGCGGTAGCGATAGTCGTAGAAGCAATAAATGGCGTAAACGACAATGATGCTACGATGGAGATCAAGGTGTCGCGCCGGTGACGATGGTGATCACGACGGTGCTTCGGAGATGGAGATCACAAGCACAAGATGATGATGGCCATATCATATCACTTATATTGATTGCATGTGATGTTTATCCTTTATGCATCTTATCTTGCTTTGATTGACGGTAGCATTTTAAGATGATCTCTCACTAAAATTATCAAGTAGTGTTCTCCCTGAGTATGCACCATTGCCAAAGTTCGTCGTGCCGAGACACCACGTGATGATCGGGTGTGATAAGCTCTACGTCCATCTACAATGGGTGCAAGCCAGTTTTGCACACGCAGAATACTCAGGTTAAACTTGACGAGCCTAGCATATACAGATATGACCTCAGAACATGGAGACCGAAAGGTCGAGCGTGAGTCATATAGTAGATATGATCAACATAATGATGTTCACCATTGAAAACTACTCCATCTCACGTGATGATCGGTTATGGTTTAGTTGATTTGGATCACGTGATCACTTAGATGACTAGAGAGATGTCTGTCTAAGTGGGAGTTCTTAAGTAATATGATTAATTGAACTTAAATTTATCATGAACTTAGTACCTGATAGTATCTTGCTTGTTTATGTTTGTTTGTAGATAGATGGCTCGTGCTGTTGTTCCGTTGAATTTTAATGTGTTCATTGAGAAAGCAAAGTTGAAAGATGATGGTAGCAATTACACGGACTGGGTCCGTAACCTGAGGATTATCCTCATTGCTGCACAGAAGAGTTACGTCCTGGAAGCACCGCTGGGTGCCAGGCCTGCTGCTGATGCAACTGACGACGTTAAGAACGTCTGGCAGAGCAAAGCTGATGACTACTCTATAGTTCAGTGTGCCATGCTTTACGGCTTAGAACCGGGTCTTCAACGACGTTTTGAACGTCATGGAGCATATGAGATGTTCCAGGAGTTGAAGTTAATATTTCAAGCAAATGCCCGGATTGAGAGATATGAAGTCTCCAATAAGTTCTATAGCTGCAAGATGGAGGAGAATAGTTCTGTCAGTGAACACATACTCAGAATGTCTGGGTATAATAATCACTTGATTCAACTAGAAGTTAATCTTCCTGATGATAGTGTCATTGACAGAATTCTCCAATCACTGCCACCAAGCTACAAGAGCTTTGTGATGAACTATAATATGCAAGGGATGAACAAGACTATTCCCGAGCTCTTCGCAATGCTAAATACCGCGGAGGTAGAAATCAAAAAGGAGCATCAAGTGTTGATGGTCAACAAGACCACTAGTTTCAAGAAAAAGGGCAAAGGGAAGAAGAAGGGGAACTTCAAAAAGAACAGCAAGCAAGTTGCTGCTCAAGAGAAGAAACCCAAGTCTGGACCTAAGCCTGAAACTGAGTGCTTCTACTGCAAGCAGACTGGTCACTGGAAGTGGAACTGCCAAAAGTATTTGGCGGATAAGAAGGATGGCAAAGTAAACAAAGGTATATGTGATATACATGTTATTGATGTGTACCTAACTAGAGCTCGTAGTAGCACCTGGGTATTTGATACTGGTTCTGTTGCTAATATTTTCAACTCAAAACAGGGACTACGGAATAAGCGAGCACTGGCCAAGGACGAGGTGACGATGCGCGTGGGAAACGGTTCCAAAGTCGATGTGATCGCGGTCGGCATGCTACCTCTACATCTACCTTCGGGATTAGTTTTAGACCTGAATAATTGTTATTTGGTGCCAGCGTTGAGCATGAACATTATATCTGGATCTTGTTTGATGCGAGACGGTTATTCATTTAAATCAGAGAATAATGGTTGTTCTATTTATATGAGTAATATCTTTTATGGTCATGCACCCTTGAAGAGTGGTCTATTTTTATTGAATCTCGATAGTAGTGATACACATATTCATAATGTTGAAGCCAAAAGATGCAGAGTTGATAATGATAGTGCAACTTATTTGTGGCACTGCCGTTTAGGTCATATCGGTGTAAAACGCATGAAGAAACTCCATACTGATGGACTTCTGGAATCACTTGATTATGAATCACTTGGTACTTGCGAACCGTTCCTCATGGGCAAGATGACTAAAACACCGTTCTCCGGAACTATGGAGAGAGCAACAGATTTGTTGGAAATCATACATACAGATGTATGTGGTCCGATGAATGTTGAGGCTCGTGGTGGATATCGTTATTTTCTCACCTTCACAGATGATTTGAGCAGATATGGGTATATCTACTTAATGAAGCACAAGTTTGAAACATTTGAAAAGTTCAAAGAATTTCAGAGTGAAGTAGAAAATCATCGTAACAAGAAAATAAAGTTTCTATGATCTGATCATGGAGGAGAATATTTGAGTTACGAGTTTGGTTTACATTTGAAACAATGCGGAATAGTTTCGCAACTCACGCCACCTGGAACACCACAACGAAATGGTGTGTCCGAACGTCGTAATCGTACTTTACTTGATATGGTGCGATCTATGATGTCTCTTACCGATTTACCGCTATCGTTTTGGGGTTATGCTTTAGAGACGGCCGCATTCACGTTAAATAGGGCACCATCAAAATCCGTTGAGACGACGCCTTATGAACTGTGGTTTGGCAAGAAACCAAAGTTGTCGTTTTGGGGCTGCGATGCTTATGTGAAGAAACTTCAACCAGATAAGCTCGAACCCAAATCGGAGAAATGTGTCTTCATAGGATACCTAAAAGAGACTGTTGGGTACACCTTCTATCACAGATCCGAAGGCAAGACATTCGTTGCTAAGAATGGATCCTTTCTAGAGAAGGAGTTTCTCTCGAAAGAAGTGAGTGGGAGGAAAGTAGAACTTGATGAGATAACTGTATCTACTCCCTTATTGGAAAGTAGTTCATCACGAGAACCGGTTCCTGTGACGACTACACCAATTAGTGAGGAAGCTAATGATATTGATCATGAAACTTCAGATCAAGTTTCTGCTGAACCTCATAGGTCTACCAGAGTAAGATCCGCACCAGAGTGGTACGGTAATCCTATTCAGGAAGTCATGTTACTTGACCATGATGAACCTACGAACTATGAGGAAGCGATGATGAGCCCAGATTCCGCAAAATGGCTAGAGGCCATGAAATCTGAGATGGGATCCATGTATGAAAACAAAGTATGGACTTTGGTTGACTTGCCCGATGATCGACAAGCCATTGAGAATAAATGGATTTTTAAGAAGAAGACTGACGCTGATGGTAATGTTACTGTCTATAAAGCTCGATTTGTTGCGAAAGGTTTTCGACAAGTTCAAGGGGTTGACTACAATGAGACTTTCTCACCCGTAGCGATGCTTAAGTCTGTCCGAATCATGATGGCTATTGCTGCATTTCATGATTATGAAATTTGGCAAATGGATGTCAAGACTGCATTCTTGAATGGATTTCTAGAAGAAGAGTTGTATATGATGCAGCCGGAAGGTTTTTGTTGATCCAAAAGGTGCTAACAAAGTGTGCAAGCTCCAGCGTTCCATTTATGGACTGGTGCAAGCATCTCGGAGTTGGAATAAACGCTTTGATAGTGTGATCAAAGCATATGGTTTTATACAGACTTTTGGAGAAGCCTGTATTTACAAGAAAGTGAGTGGGAGCTCTGTAGCATTTCTAGTTTTATATGTTGATGACATATTATTAATTGGAAATGATATGGAATTTCTGGATAGCATAAAGGGATACTTGAATAAAAGTTTTTCAATGAAAGACCTCGGTGAAGCTGCTTACATATTAGGCATCAAGATCTATAGAGATAGATCAAGACGCTTAATAGGACTTCCACAAAGCACATACCTTGACAAAATTTTGAAAAAGTTCAAAATGGATCAGGCAAAGAAAGGATTCTTGCCTGTGCTACAAGGTGTGAAGTTGAGTCAAACTCAATGCCCGACCACAGAAGAAGATAGAGAGAAAATGAAAAATGTTCCCTATGCTTCAGCCATAGGCTCTATCATGTATGCAATGTTGTGTACCAGACCTGATGTATGCTTAGCAATAAGCTTGGCAGGAAGGTACCAAAGTAATCCAGGAGTGGATCACTGGACAGCAGTCAAGAACATCCTGAAATACCTGAAAAGGACTAAGGATATGTTTCTCGTATATGGAGGTGACAAAGAGCTAGTCGTAAATGGTTACGTCGATGCAAGCTTTGACACTGATCCGGACGATTCTAAATCGCAAACCGGATATGTGTTTTTATTAAACGGTGGAGCTGTAAGTTGGTGCAGTTCTAAACAAAGCGTCGTGGCGGGATCTACATGTGAAGCGGAGTACATAGCTGCTTCTCAAGCAGCGAATGAAGGAGTTCATTTCCGATCTAGGTGTCATACCTAGTGCATCGGGACCAATGAAGATCTTCTGTGACAATACTGGTGCAATTGGCTTGGCAAAGGAATCCAGATTTCACAAGAGGACCAAGCACATCAAGAGACGCTTCAATTCCATTCGGGACCAAGTCCAAGTGGGAGACATAGAGATTTGCAAGATACATACGGATCTGAATGTTGCAGACCCGTTGACTAAGCCTCTCTCACGAGCAAAACATGATCAACACCAAGACTCCATGGGTGTTAGAATCATTACTATGTAATCTAGATTACTGACTCTAGTGCAAGAGGGAGACTGAAGGAAATATGCCCTAGAGGCAATAATAAAGTTATTATTTATTTCCTCATATCATGATAAATGTTTATTATTCATGCTAGAATTGTATTAACCGGAAACATGATACATGTGTGAATACGTAGACAAACATATAGTCACTAGTATGCCTCTACTTGACTAGCCCATTAATCAAAGATGGTTATGTTTCCTAACCATAGACATGTGTTGTCATTTGATTAATGGGATCACATCATTAGGAGAATAATGTGATTGACATGACCCATTCCGTTAGCCTAGCACTTGATCGTTTAGTATACTGCTATTGCTTTCTTCATGACTTATACAAAGTTCCTACAACTATGAGATTGTGCAACTCCCGTTTACCGGAAGAACACTTTGTGTGCTACCAAACGTCACAACGTAACTGGGTGATTATAAAGGTTCTCTACAGGTGTTTCCGAAGGTACATGTTGGGTTGGCATAATTCGAGATTAGGATTTGTCACTCCGATTGTCGGAGAGGTTTCTCTGGGCCCTCTCGGTAATACTCATCACCTAAGCCTTGCAAGCATGTAACTAATGAGTTAGTTATGAGATGATGTATTACGGAACGAGTAAAGAGACTTGCCAGTAACGAGATTGAACTAGGTATTGGATACCGACGATCAAATCTTGGGCAAGTAACATACCGATGACAAAGGGAACAAAGTATGTTGTTATGCGGTTTGACCAATAAAGATCTTCGTAGAATATGTAGGAACCAATATGGGCATCCAGGTCCCGCTATTGGTTATTGACCGAGAATGGTTCTAGGTCATGTCTACATAGTTCTCGAACCCGTAGGGTCCGCACGCTTAACGTTTCGATGACAGTTTTATTATGAGTTTATAAGTTTTGATGTACCGAAGGTTGTTCGGAGTCCCAGATGTGATCACGGACATGACGAGGAGTCTCGAAATGGTCGAGATATAAAGATTGATATATTGGACGACTATATTCGGACACCGGAAAAGTTCCGGGTGATTTCGGAGAAAACTGGAGTGCCGGGGGGGTTACCGGAACCCCCCGGGAGAGTATTGGGCCTATGGGCCTTAGGGGAAAGGAGAGAGGGGCGGCCAGCATGGGCCGCATGCCTCCTCCCCCCTCTGGTCCGAATTGGACTAGGAGGGGGGCGGCGCCCCCCCTTTCCTTCCCCCTCTCCCCCTTCCTTCCCCCTCCTAGTAGGAGTAGGAAAGGAGGAGTCCTACTCCTACTAGGAGGAGGATTCCTCCTCCCTTGGCGCGCCCAAAGGGGCCGGCCGGCCTCCCCCCTCCCTCCTTTATATACGGGGGCAGGGGGAACCCCATAGACACACAAGTTGATCTACGGATCGTTCCTTAGCCGTGTCGGTACCCCCTCCACCATATTCCACCTCGGTCATATCGTTGCGGAGTTTAGGCGAAGCCCTGTGCCGGTAGAACATCATCATTGTCACCATGCCGTCGTGCTGACGGAACTCATCTTCGGAGCTCGGCTGGATCGGAGGCCGGAGATCGTCATCGAGCTGAACGTGTGCTGAACTCGGAGGCTCCGTATGTTCGGTGCTTGGATCGGTCGGATCGTGAAGACGTACGACTACATCAACCGCGTTGTGATAACGCTTCCGCTTACGGTCTACGAGGGTACGTGGAAGAACACTCTCCCCTCTCGTTGCTATGCCATCACCATGATCTTGCGTGTGCGTAGGAATTTTTTTGAAATTACTACGTTCCCCAATAAGTGCCTGCCTAAGCAAATTGGGAAACAAGTCGACTGCAATGAGCACCTCGCTTTAACCCGCAGAAGACATCTCAAGCCAAATACAAGCATATTCGAACATCGAATCCAAGTTCAGATAAATACCTAAAGGAACCGAAAGTGCTCAGGCGCTAAGCCTGTTAAGGTTTATCGGTTACAAAATCACTCGGCATACCGAGGCAAATTTAAAGGGTCGAGCTCAAGAAGTTTTTTACCCCTCCTGTGGAGGGCTGGAAGGTGCAACAAACACATCAAGATCAATTCCGTCCGCGATCCGAGTGGCAGCAGCGATGAAAGTCTCCATGAAAGACCGGAAATCATGCTTCTTGGTGTTAGCCACCCGAAGAGTAGCCAGCTTGTCCTCTCGTGCATCCTTGCAATGGAATGGGGCCAGACACAGAGCGACATCTGCACCACACCTGGCAGAAGACTTCTTCCACTCCTGCACTCGACCAGGGACTATGTTTAGTCGAGTCATCAGAGACTCGAGGTCATTTTGGAGCGTCTCCCTGGGCCAGAGCGTAGTGTCAATGCGGGAAGTGGCGACCTTCAGCCTTGCAAGATAGTCAATGACAGCAGCAACGCGAGACTCGAGCCGGAACACGTTCATGGTGACTTCATCATTCACCGGAGAGTTGATGGGGTCCAGGTTTGGTTCCAGTCGACCAGTCTCCTCTTCAAAGTTTTGGCAAAATTCTACAAGCACAATCTCCGAGTCAAGGCAATGGTCGAATGGAAAGATCACTGTAAAAACGGTTGTTTTGCGCAAAAGATTACCTTCGAGCATGAGGAACAACTTCTTGGCGAGTCCGCTCAGATAGGCCTCCAGATCATTCTTCTTCCCCGCCAACTGACTGGCCTTGTCATTCAGGGCAACTTTGTCGCTTTTCAGTCGACTGACCTCCTTGTTGGCAATAGCAAGAGCAGCTTTCAGATTGTTGTTTTCTTCTTCAAGCTTGGTGACCGAAGCCAACTTCTCGTCCGCGAGTTTGGTCTTCTCTAAAGCTGTCCTCTGCATCTCAGCCAACTCAAGGTCTTTCTTCTTCTGGGCTTCCTTCACCTTGCCTACAAAGTCACAGCAAGGTCAGAATTTGAATCAAATGAGGGGCAAAGGCATTCGTCGGAAGCCTCACCAAACATACCTTTAGCTTCTTCCTTCGCCTTCGCCAGATTTTCCTGGACCAGCTTCAGATCAAGCTCGAGCTGGATATGCTTGTTCTCCAGCTCGGTGTAACGAGCCGCCAGGTCACAAGATTTCTACAAAGATTCAATCGACAAATGTCAAAGATAATTCACTTCCGAGTGACTGAGGAAAAATCATACGTTTCTAAGACTACAGCCGAATACAAACATTCGACCGTAGTCTCGGGGACTACACCCAGTGGGTGCACTCAGCGTGCCCCCACTAGTTCTATCAAGATAGAGTCGACCAGTCGACCAAAAAAAATAGGACATGTTCTATAGACTGTAGTCAACTGCCAGCAGTCGACCACAGTCTCGGGGACTACACCCAGTGGGTGCACTCAGCATGCCCCCACCAGTTGGAGAAATCCATTCGACCTAGACGAATGAAGGAAGAACTTAACTTATAAAGCCTATGGTCGACTGCCAGCAGTCCACCATAGCCTTGGGGACTACACCCAGTGGGTGCACTCAGCGTGCCCCCACTAAACCGGATTTCAATCGACACACCCACTGGGTGACTACTACGGATTCCAGAAAGAAGAATTTTCAGAGATCATATCCTAACAGAACAGGCGATGACCGACTGACCTGAACGTTGCTTTGAAAAGCGGAACTGGCGTCATAGGCTGCCTGGCTAGCCTCCCGGATGGCCTTCACCTGCTCCATCATGACTCCCGCCTGGCGTATCACTTCTTTTGCAGCACTGGCTTGGTCCTCTGGGACGTAGTGGGTCGAGAAGAGGGAAGGCTGTGCAGCACTCGACGACGCGGGGTGAGCACTCGTCAGTGGCACCGCGAAAGATACGGTGTGCCGAGTGGTGTTCTCCTCCTCTGCGACTAGTGTCTCGGGTGCTGTCACGTCCTGAGCCACCCTGCC
This sequence comes from Triticum timopheevii, assembly GCA_963921465.1. NCBI lineage: Eukaryota > Viridiplantae > Streptophyta > Magnoliopsida > Poales > Poaceae > Triticum > Triticum timopheevii. The sequence goes on along the minus strand of OY997264.1, from coordinate 47,591,568 downwards.
AGCAGACGCTTTCCTGCTCCTCCTGTGCTTCAGCGGTTCCTCATCGTCGTCGTCGTCAGGAAGGGTGATAACGACATTGGATGGAGCTGCAGAAAAGAATCAGAATTAGAGATCAAGAGCCAATCGACTAAAAAACGGAATTAAGAGAGTGGTACCAGGTTTTGAGGTTGCAGCATCTTCCATCTCATGATCGTCAGCCCTGGCCGAGGTATCAGAAGTAGCAGCACTGCAATTCCAAAAATCAGTCGGTTAACTCATGAGTCGACCAAAAATAAACTCGTGTAGAGCAAGAAGACTCAGATAGCATTTTTACCCTGATATGGTGGGAATTGACACCTTCATCTTCGGCAAGACCTTCGCTGGTTTCGTCGGCACCGTTCGAGATTGCTTCGGAGCCTTCTCAGTCGGCACCGGAGAAGTGGTCCGAGGGCGCTTGGTCGACTGCGCGACAGTCGCGACCCCCTTACCACGTTCAGTCGCAGGGTCATGGATGAGCTTCGATCGCCTCTCCGTGCGAGGCGGTGCAACTTCCTCCTCCTCCTCCTCTTCTTCCTCCCCATCGGAGTCGTCATCATCATCATCTTCAGCAGCATCCGAGTCCCACTCCTCCTGGCTTTTGCCCCCACTTGCTTCCCGCTCTTCAGTCGGAGTCTGCGCTCCATTGGGCATCGAGTATAGTTCGGTGAGGGCCTGTCAGACATCAAGACAAAAATCAATCTACCAATTTGCGGCGAAAACAGAATAAGTATGGCAAGAATACAATTGGAGATAAAGTGGGCATACCTTGTCTGGAATGCTAGAATGGTCGAGTGGTGGAATCCTCCTGGCTCCTCGAGGATTGTCTTTCTTCCCTGTGACCGCGGCCATCCACCTCTCCAGCGTAGCATCGTCGACTGCTTCTGGGTGGACCCGAGTGTCATCTTTGGTTCCACAGTACAGCCACATACAATGGCCTCGGTACTGAAGGGGCTGGATGCGCCGCCTAAGGAAGACCTCCAGAAGATCCATACCCGTCACTCCTTCCCGTACTAACTAGACTACGCGCTCCATCAACATCTTCACGTTGGCTTTCTCCTCCGGGAGCACCTTCAGAGAAGAGGGCTTGTTTGCTCGGTCCATGGTAAACGGAGGGAGACCACTCGACTGCCCCGGCGTCGACTCATTCTGGCAGTAGAACCAAGTCGACTGCCATCCTCTGACCGACTCAGGAAGAGTCATGGCCGGAAAAGTACTCTTTTTCTCATCTGGATCCCAAGACCCCCGCACATCTGGATAATCTTAGTTCTATCGTCATCAGGACTCGTCTTTTTCACCGTCTGAGAACGACAGGTGAATATGTGTTTGAACAGACCCCAGTGCGGTCGGCAGCCTAGGAAGTTCTCACACATGGACATGAAGGCAGCAAGATAGGCGATGGAATTTGGGTTGAAGTGGTGGAGTTGCGCCCCAAAGAAGTTCAAGAAACCACGAAAAAAGACACTCGGAGGCAGAGAGAACCCACGGTCGACGTGGGTGGCCAGAAGAACACACTCACCCTCTTCCGGCTGTGGTTGCCACTCGTCCCCCGGGAGCCTCGCTGCCCCGTGGGGGATCAAACCTTCGTTGGCCATCTCCGTGAGATCCTTCTCGGTGATGGTCGACCGGATCCAATCTCCTTGGACCCAGCCGTGCGGCAGACAAGATCTTGACGAGGATCCGCCCCGGCTGGTCGCTCTCCCTTTCGCCTTCCCCTTCGCCGTCGCCTTCTTCGCGCGCTCCAGAGCCGCCGTCTTCTCCTTCACCATTGTTGCCGGCGAAGCGTACGAGGAGCAATTGGGCGGAGGCGAGAGCGGGCGCAGTAGGCGGAGGCGGAGAGGACAGGGGGAAGAATGGAGAGGTACTGTTCAAAAACCCTCGCCGGGCGCCTTTATAAGAGCACTTCCGAGTGGATGACAAGTGGGCCCGGACAATCCAATCACATCCCGAAACAGTCGCGCGTACGGGATACGTGGCAAAAAAGGTGGCGCGGGAATCGAGGCGTCTATGCCCTATCCCATCCGAGCGCCGCGGTCCACCCCGCTTCGCGCGCTTCCCCAAAATTCGGATCCCACAAAATCCGCTAACTGCAGATTGATCTGTCATACGAGAGATTTCCTGCGATCCGTCGCTCGGAGATTGCTAAGGTCAAAAGCTCACTCGACGAGAGAAAAGAATGGATCAAGGCGACTGAAAGAAAAGTTGCTGATATCTACAAAGAGATCATTAGTCCAAGGCGGTACATGTCCAGAACACAAAAGCAGGTCGGAAATATTGCCAACTCCTTCCTCACTCAAATCTCGATCCATTCGGGGGCTAATGATGAAGTTATGTACCTAGGGTAGGGTCATAGACCTGATCTAAGTACCTTACCCAAGGACACCCTCAGAAGAAACTACCTTCCACTCGACCAAGAGGGACTTCACTCGACGGACTCGAAGGACTCGACCATGAAGACTCACTCGACCATCGGGAGATCAAGAGGCACTCTGCATCCCAACGGTCTGTAATTAAGTAGTCTTTATGGCATTTAGGACACTTTATGTAAGGCGTTACCAGTAACGCCTAGACTTAATATACTTTAAACCCCACATTACTGAGGGCCGGAGGGGTCTGGCAGGCACTATATAAGCCACCTCCCTCATGAGTGTAAAGGGTTCACACCCCTGTAATCCATACATACATAATCCACTCGACCGCCTCCGGGCTCCGAGACGTAGGGCTGTTATTTCCTCCGAGAAGGGCCTGAACTCGTACATCTCTTGTGTTTAAAACTGCTCCATAGCTAGGACCTTGCCTCTCCATACCTACCCCCCACTCTACTGTCAGACTTAGAACCACGACCCAGGCCGCCGCCGACCTCCGGGTATCGCTAGCGCCGTTGATTGACGGGTAGTTTCGTGTTGGACATCACAGCGAGCCGGCCTGGCACCGGTAACACACTCGGGCACGGCCCGGAGGTGCAACTCGTCCATGGTGCCCATGACGCCGAACTCCCGCTCATGGGTGTACGACCGGATGCGCTCGTTCACCAGGCTGACGCGCATGCAGGAACACGTGGCCAGAACAAAGACCAAAGCGGCGAGCGAGTACCAGAACCATCGAGTTAAGCGGCGTTCAAGACCCGAATTTAGGCAACCAGCATGCCACATACGCATGTAAATCTCAACAACCAGAACCACCACATGCAAAAAATAACACGGACACGCGTCTACAGAAGCAAAAATCAAGCAGCATACAATCAAGCGGGAGACAAACACGGAGATGGAAAAAAAGCAGCCAGCCCACAAATCCATCCAACCAGAAAGCGGACAAAACTAACCTACGTGATCAAATCAACTACGACGCCATGCAGCACACATGCAAGGCAAAAGGAATGTCCCACATCGCAGAAAATTGCTAGATCCACCCCAATGACTATACAGTGATGAAGCAATGAAGTTCAAAAAAATTGAATCAAAAACACACAGCCACACATCGGTTTCTACCCCACCATATCCCAAAGTAATACATGTGTCAAGAAAGGAAATGCCCACAAGTTGCTTTCAACCAAGTGGTTGAATCTCAGGGCAAAATAATTGCCGGATATAGAGGTTTGGTATTTCTCACAAGCTAGCGCTGCACTTTGGCAGTAGAATGTCCGGCCATAACTTGTAAACGAATCGTACGTACATGGAACGAGGACATGTTAAGTTGGCAAATGGCAAATTTTAGTAAGCATGCATGCAGTAGTTGTTGTAGACGTGCAGACGCAGGCGGAGCTTACAAGTTTACACATATAGATATAGCAGCACTTTGGCGCCACATCCAAAAAGGAAGAGCTTATATGCAGCCCCGTCGCCGGCGGGCAACGGCAGCTCGGTCGATCCATCCCTACGAGATATCCAGCAATGAGCACCACGGTGGTCACCAAGTCGTCGCCGGTGCTCGTCGTCGGCCCGCCCGGCGGGGACGACGCCGTTGTCCACCTCACCTCCTCCTTCGACAGGACCGCCGTCCCCTTTGGGGTCAGGGCGCTGCTCCTCTTCGACCGGCCGACCCCCGAGCCGGAGGAGACCATCAGGGCGGCCCTCTCGGAGGCGCTCTCCCACTACCGCCCTGTGGCCGGCCGCCTCGCAGCCGAGGGCGACGGCGATGGCGAGCTACTGCGCATCGAGGGCGCGGCAGGCGTGCTGTTCGTCGCCGCGTCTGCGGGCTACGCGCTGGCGGACGTCACGACGCCGCTGCTCGGCGGCCTCGTCGCGCGGTACCCTAGCGGGGTCTGCCGCCACGCCGACCCGCTGCTGCTGGTGCAGGTCACCGAGTTCGCTTGCGGGGGGTTCGCCGTCGCGGCGACGTGGAACCACGTGCTGACCGACGGAGAGGGCATGGCGCAGTTCCTGGGTGCCGTCGGCGAGCTCGCGCGCGGGGCGTCGCCGGCGCCGTCCGTCGTGCCGCTCCGCGCCGACGACGGCTCGCTCCCGCGCCTCCCGCATTCGATGATCGGTGGGCAGAAGCGGGCGCTCAGCTGCGTGTTCAGCAGGGACTTGGCGCTCCTCGACGTCACCGTCCCCGCCGGCCTGATCGGCCGCGTCAGAGCCGAGTTCGACGCGGCCGGGCTCGGCGACCCGTGCACGGTGTTCGAGGCCGTCGCAGCCGTGCTGTGGCAGTGCCGGACCCGCGCGGCCGTCGTCTCGGCCTCCGACGAGGCCCCCATGGCACTGTCGTTCTCGGCCAACGTGCGCCGGCTCGTGGGCGCCAGGCCCGGGTACTACGGGAACTGCATGGTGGTGCAGTCGATGACGGCGACGCGCGGCGCGGTGGCGCACGGCACCGCCGCGGACGTGGCGAGGATGATCCGGCGCGCGAAGGAGAGGGTGCCCGACCTGCTCGCTCCCGGCGCCGGAGCGGGCACTACAACGGAGCACGGGGTGGCGGTACTGTACGACACGCTGGTGGTGTCGAGCTGGAGGAACCTAGGGTTCGAGGCGGTGGATTTCGGGTGCGGGAGGCCGGCGCGGGTGACGTGGCAAGTGGAGGAGACGGTGGTACCGTGCTGCGTCGCGCGCCCGCCGGGCAGGGAGGGCGAACAGGACGGGGTCAGTGTCATGTCGGCCTGCGTCAGGCCGGAGCACGCCGACGCCTTCCTGGCAGAGCTCACCGCATTAGCTGATCTAAAGCCGTCCATGTAAAACTTGTGATACTGGAGGAGTTCCATAGAATGATGGAACTCGCCGTAATATTCTACAAAAGCAGGTTTGATCCAATTCAAACTACGAGAAGAAGTTTTCTTTTGAATTTACGTATGAGAAGAAGTTGCAATAAGGGAAAACATTTTAACGAATGGAATATATAGATGATACCAATTCCACCCGGTCTTTGCAACACGATATCAACTGAGGATACACACAACCAAATTATTGAAAAAGAATAAGAAGGAACTATAAAGAAAATCGACGCGACCAACAATAAGCAACCGCAGCACTGTCCACTGTCCTTGAGAATACACGAACAACGTCACAAAGTTACCAAGAAGAAGATGATGAGATGCGGGAGTGGGGTCAGGTTTCACTATGCGCCTAGTGAGTATCTAGATGGAGTTTTTGCGTACATCCTGATGAGCCATGAGCTCGCGATTGTATAGTTTCTGGTACAAGAATTTCAAATTCTTTGTTGCTTTAGATAAACAGTTTGTTCGTACTTATGTGAGTGGAGCCAAAACTTGGTATACCGTGGTACTCATGAATAATACTCATAACATCCTGTTGGAGTTGTTCAATGAGAAAGTGAGCCCTGAGATGAATTTGGAACTAGGGAAAGCTTTTAGTGATAGAGAAATAAGTGATGCACTCTTCCAGATTGGGCCCTTGAAAGCACCGGGACCGGATGGTTTTCATGCAAGGTTTTACCAAAGGAATTGGGGTGTTCTAAAGGAAGAGGTAGTGGGGGCAGTCAAGGGTTTCTTTGTGGATGGGCTCATGCCAGAGGGGGTGAATGACACAGTTATTGTGCTAATACCCAAGGGGAATGACCCAAAAAGCCTGAGAGATTTTTGACCGATCAGTCTGTGTAACGTGATCTATAAGGTAATATCAAAATGCCTTGTGAACCGGCTCCGCCCACTCCTCAATGACCTCATTTCAGAGACACAGAGCGCTTTTATCCCGGGTCGAATGATTACTGATAATGCACTGATAGCTTTTGAATGCTTTCATAAAATCCAGCACAGCAAAAACCCTCAGGACACATATTGCGCGTACAAGCTCGACTTAGCCAAAGCTTATGATCGGGTAGACTGGAACTTCCTGGAAGGAGTCTTAAACAAATACGGATTCAGCAAGAGATGGATTGCTTGGGTCATGGTGTGTGTCCGGTCAGTGCAATATACAGTTAAATTCAATGGCGAACTGTTGGAAAGGTTCAAACCTTCGAGAGGGCTGAGGCAAGGAGATCCGTTAAGCCCGTACCTATTTTTATTTGTGGCTGAGGGCCTAAACCGGTGTCTACAAAGAGAGGTGGAGGGCAGAAAGATCACACCAATTAAAGTTGCTAGGGGAAGCCCGGGGATCTCGAATCTGCTTTTCGCGGATGATAGCTTGCTTTTCTTCAAGGCATCTGTAGACCAAGCAAGGACGGTTAAAAAGGCACTTGATGTCTTCCAACAGTGCACAGGGCAACTGCTGAGTGCAAACAAATGCTCACTACTTGTGTGTGATAAATGCCCAGGTGACATCCAAGAAGGTATAAGACGACCTTGGGGGTTGAAACATCCACTTTTGAAAACAAATATCTCGGTCTACCTAACCGGAGGGCAGAATGAAGGATGATCAATTCCAACCCATCATGGATCGCTTCGTGAAAAGATGCAATAACTGGTCAGGGAGGCATATGTCCTATGCGGCGAAAGAGGTGCATGTTAAAGCAGAAGCACAAGCTCTGCTAACATTTACCATGGGGGTATTCAAGCTGTCGGCAGGTTTTTGCGAGAAATATGAGCGGCTTATCCGGGAGTTCTGGTGGGGAAAGGAGGACGATCATCATAAGGTGCACTGGATGGCTTGGGACAAGCTGACAGAACCGGAGAGAGGGGGAGGTATTGGTTTTAGAGACATGCATATGTTCAATCAGGCCTTGCTAGCTAGGCAAGGTTGGAGACTGATTCAAAACCCGGAAAGCTTATGTGCCCGAGTACTTAAATCAAAATACTACCCTAATGGAGAATTATTAGACACGGTTTTTAACACAGATGCATCACAGTCTTGGAGAGGCATTGAGTTTGGCCTCGAGCTCCTCAAACAAGGTCTTATATGGAGAGTAGGTACCGGAAAGAACATTCAGATACAGAGGGACCAATGGTTACCTAGGTCGGAAGGGCTTCGGGCTGCAAGCTTCATCCGGAGGTCTAGACTAAGGTGGGTGAATCAACTCATCATACCTAATACAAGCAGATGGGATGAGGGACTCATTCGGCAGATTTTTAACCCTGGTGATGCTGCTGAAATCCTCAAGATTAAAATCCCGCTAGGAGAAGTGGAGGACTGTGTGGCGTGGCATTATGAAAAGTCTGGGCTGTTTACGGTGAGGAGCGCCTATAGACTTGCCATGAGATTGAAAATGACTGGCCCACAACCCTCTACCTCGGGGGCAAGCACGGATGATCGGAGCATATGGGACGCCATTTGGAAGGAGGGAGTACCTGCAAAGATAAAAAAAATTGCGTGGCGAGTGGCCACCAATACGCTAGCAACAAAAATGAACAAATGCAAACGCACTCTAGCCACAACGCCCATTTGTGATGCATGTGGCGATGCAGAGGAAAACGAGTACCACGCTGTGGTAGCGTGCACCAAAAGTAAGGCCCTCCGCCATGCAATGAGAGAGCACTGGAGGCTACCGAAGGAGAAGGATTTCTGGTACACGGGTGAGGACTGGCTCCAAGGTATCCTGAACTCATGCAGGGAGGACATGAGGGATAAAATTCTCCTCCTATTATGGCGAGCTTGGCATCTCCGGGACGACATGGTGCATGGGAGGGGAAAGGAGTCCATTGCGGATTCTGTAAGGTTCTTGCTTCGGTACGAACTAGAGGTGTCCACGGCAAAGAACAAGCCGGAGTTAGCCATGAACACATGTGGCCTCAACCTCTTCGAAAACCAACAAGGAGAACAGCCAGCAGAGAGGACAAACAAATGGACGCCACCACCTGCGGGAGTGGCAAAAATAAACACTGATGCGGCTTTTGATCCGAACACGGGATTAGCTTTTGGGGGAGGCATCGCTAGGAATAACATGGGACAGGTCTACATGGCGATGGGGTGCAGTCTGAACCAGTGTGCATCAGTAGAAGAAGCGGAGGGGATGGCGCTGTTGCAGGGCCTGCGAGTAATGGCCAAGTACTACAATGGTCCAATACAGTTGGAGGTGGATTGTCTGTTCCTGTCCAAGGCCCTGGAACCGGGTGTCACAAATAAATCTGGTCTGTTTTCCGTTGTCACAGATATTAAGACAACGTTAGCAGGTTTCAGTGGGTACAAGATAGGTTGGGTTAGGAGGGAGCAGAACAAAGTAGCTCACAGTTTGGCCAATCGAGCCAAGAAATCTGGTGACTTTGTCCAGTTGGGTTCAGTGCCTGACGATATGGTTGATACCCTGGGTCATGTTGTAATGATGTAGCCTGACCCTTGCGGGTAATGCTAAAAAAAAAATTAAAAAATACTCATAACATCCGTTTTGAATTATAAGACGTTTTGAATATTTCAGTATAAACAAACGCCAAAAATTTAAAACCATTGTACATCTGATTCAAAAAGAGTTAGAACATTGTATGATCAAAATGGAGGGAGTACTTGTGATGCCCCCCCCCCCCCCCCCCACCCCCGGCCCTCTACAAGATGCTATGCAAGGGAGGAGTGAGATTTCACTCTTTCGGAGCCATATGAAAATGTTGGGCTCCACTTGCGCGCAAGATCTTCATGTGGCTGTCAGTGCAATACCGAATGTGGACGTCGGATAGAAGGACGAGACATGGTTTGCAAGACCAAACATCAAAATGCTACTTATGTGACCAGGAGGAGGACACGGTTGATCACATATTGCAGCAGTGTGTGTTCTCGCGGCAATTGTGGTACCGTTGCATTGCTAGGATGGGTTTGAGGAAGGTTGGTGCAATGGTGGACGGAAGCTAGGAAACGAATACACAAGCAAACTCGGAAAGGATTTGACACATTCGTGATGCTAATCTACTGGACACTATGGAAACAGAGGAACGTGAGGGTGTTCGGATCGGGCCAGATCAAGAATGAGTGGGATACGGTGGACATGATCTTCGACGATTGAGGACTTGGGCCACGACATGAGCGTTTGGAGGACAACTAGTATCAGAGTAGTTGAGTAGTGTGAGAGAGTGGGGTGAAGGCTTGGTTAGGGTCGACTTGTGACACCTAACTAACGAAATTGTAATCTCTTGTACATATTATTCTCTCTTCTATAAAGCTAAGGTCAAAAAAGAAAAATCAAAGTAAAAGACGTTGTAGGGTCTATTATGCCATGAATCCAATATTTGAGAAACGTTCTACTGTCACTATACTGCTCCCCCACTCCCCCCTTCGCTCTACTCAATGGCTATGGCCACTGATGGTGATGTAACATACAACTGATGTTCACACATTACCATTAGGGGTTTACAACACAAGAGTGAAAGCTAACCATGATTTGCTGTATGAAATCCATCAACTAGGTTTCTCCTATGTTTAATGTTTTCTGAACAATCTCAAGAACTAATTAAAGCTAGTCCCTCCGTTCCGATTTACTCGCCGAACTAAAACCACGACGAGTAAATCGGAATGAAGGGAGTACTCACAAATCACGCACAGAGGGATAGAATTCCGATAGATCGGTCCTTCGGAGGTCAAAAGTGCTCTGCCACTGTTCTGCCTCGCAAAAGGCGGCGCAAAAATTTCATAAAATCCAGGGTGAAGTTTTAGGGTAATACTAGCACAAATGCCCGTGCGTTGCAACGGGAGAAAACAATGATTTTTATCAATCAAGGTTGGCCGAGTTGAGGAACTATGTCGTGGAAGAATGGTCGCCATTGACAAAAAAGGATGGATGGATCAATTGAGGATCGTGGCGTGAGCTTGAGACGGGGGTACGATTTCGAGTAAATTAATTTGACTAAACAAAATTAATTTTGGATTATTAGTTCTAATGGACAAGAGGTGGCAAATTCATTTCTGAAGAGAGTAAATGCATTGGTTGAGTTCGTTGGCTGATCTCCCGCCCCCTAGCACCCGAGGACTTCGATTTAAAGCTATGAACACCACGGGCTTCCTAATCGAGCAAGAATGACATGAAGACACCACCCTTGCCATTGCCATTGACAACTGAATCAAGGGCTAGCTGCTTGCTAGTGCTCCAAATCTTCTACCAGAAGCTTCCATGCCCACCGCCTTCGATGCTCACACAGCCACAAGCTTTCAATTCCATCGCTAGGGCTGCTTTGTTATGGGCAAACTGTTAGAAAATTACTTGTTTTAACTACAACATTTTAGTAGAAGAAGCACAATCCACAATACCATATTATCCAGAAAAACAAATTATGCATAATAGCTCATTTTTTTCTATGCAATAACACAATATCTAAAATAAATAAATATCTGCTTCTTTAATATATACCACAAAGAAAAGAGATATGTAAAAATTCTTTATAGAGAATGCACATTGGTACATTTGGGTTTTTGGATAAACGAATGCTTATGATGGCACATTAAGAACTTATAGGTAAATTGAAAATAAGAAAGATTCCGTTGGAGGAGAAAACTAATTGAAGCAGCGGGTGCCAGATGATTAGAAGTTGTATCTTTTTTTTAGAGAGAGAATTTATTAGAAGTTGTATCGAAGACCATTGATGTCATGTGTTCATGTTTAAATTAGGAGTAGAATGGAGCAGCCAAAAGTGGTCAAGGCCACCGGTCATCATGTCATCGTCGTGCATTGGCACTAACGGGTGTTCATGGATGCCGTCGACTGCATGGACTCCGGCCTGCTGGCCGCCGTCGTCGCCAGCCGCCACAGCCCGCACAATGTGACATTGATTCCTTGCATTTTGTGGCTATATATACATTGATCAAGCTCCGCCACTCTCCTGCAGGACGTGCACATTGGCAATGGAGGCCGGCCATCACTTGATCACGAGCTTGCTTGTCTGTCTTGGAGCTAGCTTGCTGGATTTAATGGATCACCTTTGGCTGGTTGATTTTAGTACAACTCACGTGCGTACATAAAGTGGTGGGATTTGATTTAAAAGAGCGAGGGGGGACTAATATATTACACCGAATCACAGATTTACCGAATGCTGAAGGTAGGTCGGCTGGCCAGCACCTATGTGGACTGAAGTAGAGGTTGGGAGTTCTGACTCATAATTGGAACATATATTTTTTTTTCACTTTTTTCATAAGGCGGCAGGCGCAGGCCCATCAGAGGAAGGCTGAAGCCCACCCTGTTGAGGCGTAACGGCCTTTGGGCTATGTTTACTCAACGCATGAAACGACGACCAAAAATTCCATGTGAATAGTACCACCTCGCCAGATAGAAAAACTTAAAAAAATCATCTAATCGCGGAACGAAACCAAGAATATCACCTTGCTTTATTAGTAGGGGTAGGGGTATATATATATAGATATAGATATAGATAGAGCCAGCATGCATCGGAGTTTTTTTTTTTTTTGAGGGGGACATGCACCGGAGGTAGCCGGGAGACCTCCCATGGGCCCCATGCGTTACACCACAGGTCTAGGGGACGGCCGCATGGCTAGGCCGTGTGGGCCCCATAGGTGTCCCCTCAAGTGGGCACAAGCACCCATGGGTCTCTTCCCGGATGAAAATATTTAATTTAATTTTTCTGATTCTTTTTTGGTCTTTGAAAAATACTTTCTTCACTTGTTCTTATTTAGCTCCTGTTATGTAGCTTTTCGCCTATTCCCATCTTCCAGTAAATCATGCAAATTGAAGGGAAAATACATTAGAACTAAGCTATAATGCGCAAAATGTCAATAATAAAAATAAATTTATCATAAGAAATAGTGGCGTAAAATGGACGTATTTGATACTAGGAAGTGAAAAATAGCAACCACTTTGACACTCATTGGCTTTTCTTATTCAGCGCCGTGATTGACGGTTTGAATCCACGGGAAGCCAATATGTCAGGGGCGGCAGTACACATGGGATAATAATCATCCAGTGCCGATATATGAGAAGGTCGATCAAGTACTCATGGATATCGAATGAGAATTAACATTTTCTCTGCCAACTGTAGGCCTGAGAGAGCAGTTCGTTTTTGGGACGTTCATCCCAATAAGACAGCAGATCGTTTTTTGGGACATTCGTCCCAACAAAACGAATAAATTGCACGTTTAACGTTTTTCTGTTAGAGGCCATCTTAAGGGTCGAATTGTTGACGCCTTACCCCAAACACATGTCATGTGTTTGGAGTCGAGCGCCAAAATATTGGACATGGAAAGGCTGCACTATTTTATCCCAGAAGTTGCATACGACCTTTAATGAAGATGAAGCAAAAAAAGAAGTTGTTTGCTTGACGAAGCGATAATTACGAATTGTGCCACGCCACATTTTAGTGTCAACACAACCGTCAGATCTAGACATGGAGTCCATCTAGGTAGAAACTTCATACCACACACGTCACTATCGTAGTTTCCTCCTGCACGTTACAACTATGGTAATTAAAGGTTTTCTCGTGGATATTGATACGTCTTCAACGTATTTATAATTTTTAATTGTTCCATGCTATTATATTATCCGTTTTGGATGTTTAAAAAAAAACCGTTTTGTATGTTTATGGGCTTTACTTTACACTTTTATATCTTTTTGGGACTAACCTACTAACCGGATGCCCAGCCCGAATTGCTGTTTTTTTTTCCTATTTCAGTGTTTCGAAGAAAAGGAATACAAACGGAGTCCAAACGGAATGAAACCTTTGGGAGCGATCTTTTTGGAACAAACATGATCCAGAGGACTTGGAGTGAAGGTCAAAAAATAAGCGAGGCGGCCACGAGGGAGTCCGGCGCGCCCCCCACCCTCGTGGGCCCCTCGAGCGTCCACCGACCTACTTCTTCCTCCTATATATACCCATGTACCCCGAAAACATCAGAAGAGACCACGAAAAACTATTTCCACCGCTGTAACCTTCTGTATCTGCGAGATCCCATCTTGGAGCCTTCGTCGGCGCTCCGCCGAAGGGGGAATCAATCACGGAGGGCCTCTACATCATCTCCAAGGCCTCTCCGATGAGTTGTGAGTAGTTTACCATAGACCTTCGGGTCCATAGTTATTAGCTAGATGGCTTCTTATCTCTCTTTGAATCTCAATACAAAGTTCTCCTAGATCTTCTTGGAGATCTATTCGATGTAATTCTTTTTCGGTGTGTTTGTCGAGATCCGATGAATTGTGGGTTTATAATCAAGTTTATCTATGAGAAATATTTGAATCTCCTCTGAATTCTTTTATGTGTGATTAAGTTATCTTTGCAAGTCTCTTTGAATTATCAGTTTGGTTTGGCCTACTAGATTGATCTTTCTTGCAATGGGAGAAGTGCTTAGCTTTGGGTTCAATCTTGCGGTGTCCTTTCCCAGTGACAGCAGGGGCAGCAAGACACGTATTGTATTGTTGCCATCGAAGATAAAAAGATGGGGTTTATATCATATTACATGAGTTTATCCCTCTACATCACTTCATCTTTCTTAATGCGTTACTCTGTTCTTTATGAACTTAATACTTTAGATGCATGCTGGATAGCGGTCGATGTGTGGAGTAATAGTAGTAGATGCAGGTAGGAGTCGGTCTACTTGTCACGGACATGATGCCTATATACATAATCATGCCTAGATAATCTCATAATTATTTGCTTTTCTATCAATTGCTCGACAGTAATTTGTTCACCCACCGTAATACTTATGCTATCTTGAGAGAGGCCACTAGTGAAACCTATGGCCCCGGGTCTATCTCTTATCATATAAGCTTTCAATCTACTTTTATTTGCATCTTTACTTTTCCAATCTATATTATAAAATACCAAAAATATATTTATCCTATCATATTATCTCTATCAAATCTCACTTTCGCAAGTGGCCGTGAAGGGGTTTGACAACCCCTTTATTGCGTTGGTTGCAAGTTCTTGTTTGTTTGTGTAGGTGCGTGGGACTTTTAAGGAGCCTCCTACTGGATTGATACCTTGATTCTCAAAAACTGAGGGAAATACTTACGCTACTATTGCTGCATCACCCTTTCCTCTTCAAGGAAAACCAACGCAAGCTCAAGACATAGCAAGAAGTATTTCTGGCGCCGTTGCCGGGGAGGTCTTCGCTCAAGTCAAGATATACCAAGTACCCATCACAAACTCATCTCCCTCGAATTTACATTATTTGCCATTTGCCTCTCATTTTTCTCTCCCCCACTTCACCCTTGCTGTTTTATTCGCCCTCTTTTTCCCAATCTCCTCTCTCTTTCGCTTGCCTTTTTGCTTGCTTGTGTGTTGGATTGCTTGTCGCGATGGCGCAAGACAATACCAAATTGTGTAATTTTTCCAATACCAATAATAATGATTTCCTTAGTACTCCGATTGCTCCTCTTAATGATGTCGAGTCTTGTGAAATCAATGCTGCTTTGCTGAATCTTGTTATGAAAGATCAATTCTCCGGCCTTCCTAGTGAAGATGCCGCTACCCATCTAAACAACTTTGTTGATTTGTGTGAGATGCAAAAGAAAAAAGACACGGATAATGATATTGTTAAATTGAAGTTATTTCCGTTTTCACTTAGAGATCGTGCTAAAGTTTGGTTTTCGTCTTTGGCTAAGAATAGTATTGATTCGTGGAATAAGTGCAAAGATACTTTTATCTCTAAGTATTTTCCTCCCGCTAAGATCATCTCTCTTAGGAACGATATTATGAATTTTAGACAACTTGATCATGAGCATGTTTCCCAATCTTGGGAAAGAATGAAATTGATGATTCACAATTGCCCTACTCATGGTTTGAATTTATGGATGATCATACAAAATTTTTATGCCGGATTGAATTTTGCTTCTAGAAATCTTTTAGATTCGGCCGCGGCAGGCACATTTATGGAAATCACCTTAGGAGAAGCTACTAAACTCCTTGATAATATTATGGCTAATTATTCTCAATGGCACACCGAAAGATCTACTAGTAAAAAAGTGCATGCTATAGAAGAAATTAATGTTTTGAGTGGAAAGATGGATGAACTTATGAAATTGTTTGCTACTAAGAGTGCTTCTATTGATCCCAATGATATGAATTTGTCCATTTTGATTGAGAATTGTTGGGGAACGTAGTAATTTCAAAAAAATTCCTACGCACACGCAAGATCATGGTGATGGTATAGCAACGAGAGGGGAGAGTGTTGTCCACGTACCCTCGTAGACCGTAAGCGGAAGCGTTAGCACAACGCAATTGATGTAGTCGTATGTCTTCATGATCCGAACGATCCAAGTACCGAACGTACGGCACCACCGAGTTCAGCACACGTTCAGCTCGATGACGATCTCGGGGCTCCGATCCAGCAAAGCTCCGAAGATGAGTTCCGTCAACACGACGGCGTGGTGACGATGATGATGTTCTACCGGCGCAGAGCTTCGCCTAAACTCCACGACGATATGACCGAGGTGGAATATGGTGGAGGGGGGAACCGCACACGGCTAAGGAACGATCCGTAGATCAACTTGTATGTCTATGGGGTGCCCCCCGCCCCCGTATATAAAGGAGCCAAGGGGAGGGGGCGGCCGGCCAAGGAGGGCGCGCCAAGGGGGGAGTCCTACTCCCACCGGGAGTAGGACTCCCTTTCTTTCCTAGTTGGGGAAGGAGGAAGGGGGAAAGAGGAGGAAGAGGGGAAGGAAAGGGGGGGGCGCCGCCCCCCTTCCCTTGTCCTATTCGGACAAGGAAGGGGAGGGGCGCGCGGCCACCTCCTGCCTCCTTCCCTCTTCTCCCTCGAGGCCCATGTAGGCCCAATAACCCCCCGGGGGGTTCTGGTAACCTCCTGGTACTCCGGTAAAATGCCGATTTCACCCGGAACGATTCCGATGTCCAAATATAGGCTTCCAATATATCGATCTTTATGTCTCGACCATTTCGAGACTCCTCGTCATGTCCGTGATCACATCCGGGACTCCGAACAAACTTTGGTACATCAAAACTTATAAACTCATAATAAAACTGTCATCGTAACGTTAAGCGTGCGGACCCTACGGGTTCGAGAACTATGTAGACATGACCTAGAACTATTCTCGGTCAATAACCAAAGCGGAACCTGGATGCCCATATTGGTTCCTACATATTCTACGAAGATCTTTATCGGTCAAACCGCATAACAACATACGTTGTTCCCTTTGTCATCGGTATGTTACTTGCCCGAGATTTGATCGTCGGTATCCAATACCTAGTTCAATCTCGTTACCGGCAAGTCTCTTTACTCGTTACGTAATGCATCATCCCGTAACCAACTCATTGGTCACATTGCTTGCAAGGCTTATAGTGATGTGCATTACCGAGAGGGCCCAGAGATACCTCTCCGACAATCGGAGTGACAAAACCTAATCTCGAAATACGCCAACTCAACATGTACCTTCGGAGACACCTGTAGTACTCCTTTATAATCACCCAGTTACGTTGTGACGTTTGGTAGTACCCAAAGTGTACCTCCGGTAAACGGGAGTTGCATAATTCTCATAGTTACAGGAACATGTATAAGTCATGAAGAAAGCAATAGCAATATACTAAATGATCAAGTGCTAGGCTAACGGAATGGGTCATGTCAATCACATCATTCTCCTAATGATGTGATCCCATTGATCAAATGACAACACATGTCTATGGTTAGGAAACATAACCATCTTTGATTAATGAGCTAGTCAAGTAGAGGCATACTAGTGACTATATGTTTGTCTATGTATTCACACATGTATCATGTTTCCGGTTAATACAATTCTAGCATGAATAATAAACATTTATCATGACATGAGGAAATAAATAATAACTTTATTATTGCCTCTAGGGCATATTTCCTTCAGTCTCCCACTTGCACTAGAGTCAATAATCTAGATTACATAGTAATGATTCTAACACCCATGGAGTCTTGGTGCTGATCATGTTTTGCTCGTGAGAGAGGCTTAGTCAACGGGTCTGCAACATTCATATCCGTATGTATCTTGCAAATCTCTATGTCTCCCACTTGGACTTGGTCCCGAATGGAATTGAAGCGTCTCTTGATGTGCTTGGTCCTCTTGTGAAATCTGGATTCCTTTGCTAAGGCAATTGCACCAGTATTGTCACAGAAGATCTTCATTGGTCCCGATGCACTAGGTATGACACCTAGATCGGAAATGAACTCCTTCATCCAGACTCCTTCATTTGCTGCTTCAGAAGCAGCTATGTACTCCGCTTCACATGTAGATCCTGCCACGACGCTTTGTTTAGAACTGCACCAACTTACAGCTCCACCGTTTAATAAAAACACGTATCCGGTTTGCGATTTAGAATCGTCCGGATCAGTGTCAAAGCTTGCATCGACGTAACCATTTACGACTAGCTCTTTTTCACCTCCATATACGAGAAACATATCCTTAGTCCTTTTCAGGTATTTCAGGATGTTCTTGACCGCTGTCCAGTGATCCACTCCTGAATTACTTTGGTACCTTCCTGCCAAGCTTATTGCTAAGCATACGTTAGGTCTGGTACACAGCATTGCATACATGATAGAGCCTATGGCTGAAGCATAGGGAACATCTTTCATTTTCTCTCTATCTTCTGCTGTGGTCGGGCATTGAGTTTGACTCAACTTCACACCTTGTAGCACGGGCAAGAACCCTTTCTTTGCCTGATCCATTTTGAACTTTTTCAAAATTTTATCAAGGTATGTGCTTTGTGAAAGTCCTATTAAGCGTCTTGATCTATCTCTATAGATCTTGATGCCTAATATGTAAGCAGCTTCACCGAGGTCTTTCATTGAAAAACTTTTATTCAAGTATCCCTTTATGCTATCCAGAAATTCTATATCATTTCCAATTAATAATATGTCATCTACATATAATATTAGAAATGCTACAGAGCTCCCACTCACTTTCTTGTAAATACAGGCTTCTCCAAAAGTCTGTATAAAACCATATGCTTTGATCACACTATCAAAACATTTATTCCAACTCCGAGATGCTTGCACCAGTCCATAAATGGATCGCTGGAGCTTGCATACTTTGTTAGCACCTTTTGGATCAACAAAACCTTCTTGCTGCATCATATACAACTCTTCTTCCAGAAATCCATTCAAGAATGCAGTTTTGACATCCATTTGCCAAATTTCATAATCATAAAATGCAGCAATAGCCAACATGATTCGGACGGGCTTAAGCATCGCTAGGGTGAGAAAGTCTCATCATAGTCAACCCCTTGAACTTGTCGAAAACCTTTCGCAACAAGTCGAGCTTTATAGACGGTTATATTACCATCAGCGTCAGTCTTCTTATTAAAGATCCATTTATTCTCAATTGCTTGCCGATCATCGGGCAAGTCAACCAAAGTCCATACTTTGTTTTCATACATGGATCCCATCTCAGATTTTATGGCCTCTAGCCATTTTGCGGAATCTGGGCTCATCATCGCTTCCTCATAGTTCATAGGTTCATCATGGTCAAGTAACATGACTTCCTGAATAGGATTACCGTACCACTCTGGTGCGGATCTTACTCTGGTAGACCTACGAGGTTCAGTAGAAACTTGATCTGAATTTTCATGATCAATATCATTAGCTTCCTCACTGATTGGTGTAGTTGTCACAGGAACCGGTTCTTGTGATGAACTACTTTCCAATAAGGGAGTAGATACAGTTATCTCATCAAGTTCTACTTTCCTCCCACTCACTTCTTTCGAGAGAAATTCCTTCTCTAGAAAGGATCCGATTTTAGCAATGAAAATCTTGCCCTCAGATCTGTGATAGAAGGTGTACCCAATAGTCTCTTTTGGGTATCCTATGAAGACACATTTCTCCGATTTGGGTTCGAGCTTAACTGGTTGAAGTTTCTTCACATAAGTATCGCAGCCCCAAACTTTAAGAAACATCAACTTTGGTTTCTTGCCAAACCACAGTTCATAAGGCGTCGTCTCAACGGATTTTGATGGTGCCCTATTTAACGTGAATGCGGCCGCTAAAGCATAACCCCAAAACGATCGCGGTAAATCAGTAAGAGACATCATAGATTGCACCATATCTAGTAAAGTGCGATTACGACGTTCGGACACACTATTTCGTTGTGGTGTTCCGGGTGGCGTGAGTTGCGAAACTATTCCGCATTGTTTCAAGTGTAGACCAAACTCGTAACTCAAATATTCTCCTCCACAATCAGATCGTAGAAACTTTATTTTCTTGTTACGATGATTTTCCACTTCACTCTGAAATTCTTTGAACTTTTCAAATGTTTCAGACTTGTGTTTCATTAAGTAGATATACCCATATATGCTCAAATCATCTGTGAAGGTGAGAAAATAATGATACCCGCCGCGAGCCTCAACATTCATTGGACCACAAACATCAGTATGTATGATTTCCAACAAATCAGTTGCTCACTCCATAGTTCCGGAGAACGGCATTTTAGTCATCTTGTCCATGAGGCACGGTTCGCAAGTACCAAGTGATTCATAATCAAGTGATTCGAAAAGCCCATCAGTATGGAGTTTCTTCATGCGTTTTACACCGATATGACCTAAACGGCAGTGCCACAAATAAGTTGCACTATCGTTATCAACTCTGCATCTTTTGGTTTCAACTCTATGAATATGTGTATCACTACTATCGAGATTCAATAAAAATAGACCACTCTTCAAGGGTGCATGACCATAAAAGATATTACTCATATAAATAGAACAACCATTATTCTCTGATTTAAATGAATAACCATTTTGCATCAAACAAGATCCAGATATAATGTTCATGCTCAACGCATGCACCAAATAACAATTATTTAGGTCTAAAACTAATCCCGATGGTAGATGTAGAGGTAGCGTGCCGACCGCGATCACATCGACTTTGGAACCATTTCCCACGCGCATCGTCACCTCATCCTTAGCACTCAGTTTCAGGCTTAGGTCCAGACTTGGGTTTCTTCTCTTGAGCAGCAACTTGCTTGCCGTTCTTTTTGAAGTTCCCCTTCTTCTTCCCTTTGCCCTTCTTCTTGAAACTGGTGGTTTTGTTAACCATCAACACTTGATGCTCCTTCTTGATTTCTACCTCCGCGGCTTTTAGCATTGCGAAGAGCTCGGGAATAGTCTTGTTCATCCCTTGCATATTATAGTTCATCACGAAGCTCTTGTAGCTTGGTGGCAGTGATTGGAGAATTCTGTCAATGACACTATCATCAGGAAGATTAACTCCTAGTTGAATCAAGTGATTATTATACCCAGACATTTTGAGTATGTGTTCACTGACAGAACTATTCTCCTCCATCTTGCAGCTGTAGAACTTATTGGAGACTTCACATCTCCCAATCCGGGCATTTGCTTGAAATATTAACTTCAACTCCTGGAACATCTCATATGCTCCATGACGTTCAAAACGTCGTTGAAGACCCGGTTCTAAGCCGTAAAGCATGGCACACTGAACTATCGAGTAGTCATCAGCTTTGCTCTGCCAGACGTTCTTAGCATCGTCAGTTGCACCAGCAGCAGGCCTGGCACCCAGCGGTGCTTCCAGGACGTAACTTTTCTATGCAGCAATGAGGATAATCCTCAGGTTACGGACCCAGTCCGTGTAATTGCTACCATCATCTTTCAACTTTGCTTTCTCAAGGAATGCATTAAAATTCAACGGAACAACAGCACGAGCCATCTATCTACAAACAAACATAGACAAGCAAAATACTATCAGGTACTAAGTTTATGATAAATTTAAGTTCAATTAATCATATTACTTAAGAACTCCCACTTAGACAGACATCTCTCTAGTCATCTAAGTGATCACGTGATCCAAATCAACTAAACCATGTCCGATCATCACGTGAGATGGAGTAGTTTCAATGGTGAACATCACTATGTTGATCATATCTACTATATGATTCACGTTCGACCTTTCGGTCTCCGTGTTCCGAGGCCATATCTGTATATGCTAGGCTCGTCAAGTATGACTTGAGTATTCCGCGTGCGCAACTGTTTTGCACCCGTTGTATTTGAACGTAGAGCCTATCACACCCGATCATCACGTAGTGTCTCAGCACGAAGAACTTTCGCAATGGTGCATACTCAGGGAGAACAATTCTTGATTATTAGTGAGAGATCACCTTAAAATGCTACCATCAATCAAAGCAAGATAAGATGCATAAAGGATAAACATCACATGCAATCAATATAAGTGATATGATATGGCCATCATCATCTTGTGCTTGTGATCTCCATCTTCGAAGCACCGTCATGATCATCATCGTCACCGGCGCGACACCTTGATCTCCATCGTAGCATCGTTGTCGTTACGCCATCTATTGCTTCTATGACTATCGCTACCGCTTAGTGATAAAGTAAAGCAATTACAGGGCGTTTGCATTTCATATAATAAAGCAACAACCATATGGCTCCTGCCAGTTGCCGATAACTTCGGTTACAAAACATGATCATCTCATACAATAAAATATAGCATCACGTCTTGACCATATCACATCACAACATGCCCTGCAAAAACGAGTTAGACGTCCTCTACTTTGTTCTTGCAAATTTTACGTGGCTGCTACGGGCTTAGCAAGAACTGTTCTTACCTAGGCATCAAAAACCACAACGATAGTTCGTCAAGTTAGCACTGTTTTAACCTTCGCAAGGACCGGGCGTAGCCACACTCCATTCAGCTAAAGTGAGAGAGACAGACACCCGCCAGCCACCTTTAAGCACGAGTGCTCGCAACGGTGAAACCAGTCTCGCGTAAGCGTACGCGTAATGTCGGTCCGGGCCGCTTCATCTCACAATACCGCCAAACCAAAGTATGACATGCTGGTAAGCAATATGACTTGTATCGCCCACAACTCACTTGTGTTCTACTCGTGCATATAACATCAACGCATAAAACCTAGGCTCGGATGCCACTGTTGGGGAACGTAGTAATTTCAAAAAATTTCCTACGCACACGCAAGATCATGGTGATAGTATAGCAACGAGAGGGGAGAGTGTTGTCCACGTACCCTCGTAGACCGTAAGCAGAAGCGTTAGCACAACAAGGTTGATATAGTCATACGTCTTCACGATCCGACCGATCCAAGTACCGAACGTACGGCACCTCCGAGTTCAGCACATGTTCAGCTCGATGACGATCTCCGGGCTCCGATCCAGCAAAGCTCCAAAGATGAGTTCTGTCAGCACGACGGCGTGGTGACGATGATGATGTTCTATCGGCGCAGGGCTTCGCCTAAACTCCACGATGATATGACCGAGGTGGAATATGGTGGAGGGGGACACCACACATGACTAAGGAACGATCCGTAGATCAACTTGTGTGTCTATGGGGTGCCCCCCGCCCCCGTATATAAAGGAGCCAAGGGGAGGGGGCGGCTGGCCAAGGAGGGCGCGCCAAGGGGGGAGTCCTACTCCCACCGGGAGTAGGACTCCCTTTCTTTCCTAGTTGGGGAAGCAAGAAGGGGGAAAGAGGAGGAAGAGGGGAAGGAAAGGGGGGACGCCGCCCCCCTTCCCTTGTCCTATTCGGACTAGGAAGGGGAGGGGCGCGCGGCCACCTCCTGCCTGAAGGAAATATGCCCTAGAGGCAATAATAAAGTTATTATTTATTTCCTTATATCATGATAAATGTTTATTATTCATGCTAGAATTGTATTAACCGGAAACATAATACATGTGTGAATACATAGACAAACATAGTGTCACTAGTATGCCTCTACTTGACTAGCTCGTTAATCAAAGATGGTTAAGTTTCCTAACCATAGACATGAGTTGTCATTTGATTAACGGGATCACATCATTAGGAGAATGATGTGATTGACTTGACCCATTCCGTTAGCTTAGCACACGATCGTTTAGTATGTTGCTATTGCTTTCTTCATGACTTATACATGTTCCTATGACTATGAGATTATGCAACTCCCGTTTACCAGAGGAACACTTTGTGTGCTACCAAACGTCACAACGTAACTGGGTGATTATAAAGGTGCTCTACAGGTGTCTCCGAAGGTACATGTTGACTTGGCGTATTTCCAGATTAGGATTTGTCACTCCGATTGTCGGAGAGGTATCTCTGGGCCCTCTCGGTAATACTCATCACCTAAGCCTTGCAAGCATTGTAACTAATGAGTTAGTTATAAGATGATGTATTACGGAACGAGTAAAGAGACTTGCCGGTAACGAGATTGAACTAGGTATTGGATACCGACGATCAAATCTCGGGCAAGTAACATACCGATGACAAAGGGAACAACGTATGTTGTTATGCGGTTTGACCGATAAAGATCTTCGTAGAATATGTAGGAACCAATATGGGCATCCAGGTCCCGCTATTGGTTATTGACCGAGAATGGTTCTAGGTCATGTCTACATAGTTCTCGAACCCGTAGGGTCCGCACGCTTAACGTTACGATGACAGTTTTATTATGAGTTTATAAGTTTTGATGTACCGAAGTTTGTTCGGAGTCCCGGATGAGATCACGGACATGACGAGGAGTCTCGAAATGGTCGAGACATAAAGATTGATATATTGGACGACTATATTCGGACACCGGAAGTGTTCCGGGTGATTTCGGAGAAAACTGGAGCGCCAGGGGGGGTTACCGGAACCTCCCGGGAGAGTATTGGGCCTCATGGGCCTTAGGGGAAAGGAGAGAGGGGTGGCCAGCATGGGCCGAGCGCCCCCTCCCCCCTCTGGTCCGAATTGGACTAGGAGGGGGGGCGGAGCCCCCCCTTTCCTTCCCCCTCTCCCCCTTCCTTCCCCCTCCTAGTAGGAGTAGGAAAGGAGGAGTCCTACTCCTACTAGGAGGAGGATTCCTCCTCCCTTGGCGCGCCCAAGGGGCCGGCCGGCCTCCCCCCTTGCTCCTTTATATACGGGGGCAGGGGGGCACCCCATAGACACACAAGTTGATCTACGGATCGTTCCTTAGCCGTGTGCGGTGCCTCCCTCCACCATATTCCACCTCGATCATATCGTCGCGGAGTTTAGGTGAAGCCCTGCGTCGGTAGAACATCATCGTCGTCACCACGCCGTCGTGCTGGTGGAGCTCATCCCCGACGCTTTGCTGGATCGGAGCCTGGGGAACGTCATCGAGCTGAACGTGTGCTGAACTCGGAGGTGCCGTACGTTCGGTGCTTGGATCGGTCGGATCGTGAAGACGTACGACTACATCAACCGCGTTGTCATAACGCTTCCGCTTTCGGTCTACGAGGGTACGTGGACACACTCTCCCCTCTCATTGCTATGCATCACCATGATCTTGCATGTGCGTAGGAAATTTTTGAAACTACTACGTTCCCCAACAGTGGCATCCGAGCCTAGGTTTTATGGTTTGATGTTATATGCACGAGTAGAACACAAGTGAGTTGTGGGCGATATAAGTCATACTGCTTACCAGCATGTTATACTTTGGTTCGGCGGTATTGTTGGATGAAGCGGCCCGGACCGACATTACGCGTACGCTTACGCGAGACTGGTTTTACCGCCGTGCTTTGCACACAGGTGACTAGCGGGTGTCAGTTTCTCCAACTTTAGTTGAACCGAGTGTGGCTACGCCCGGTCCTTGCGAAGGTTAAAACAGCACCAACTTGACAAACTATCCTTGTGGTTTTGATGCGTAGGTGAGATTGGTTCTTGCTTAAGCCCGTAGCAGCCACGTAAAACTTGCAACAACAAAGTAGAGGACGTCTAACTTGTTTTTGCAGGGCATGTTGTGATGTGATATGGTCAAAACGTGGTAAGATATAAGTTGTTGTATGAGATGATCATGTTTTGTTGAAGTTATCGGCAACTGGCAGAAGCCCTATGGATGTCTCTTTGTTGCATAAGATGCAAGTGCCAAATAATTGCTTTACTTTATCGCTATACGATAGCAATAGTTGCAAGAGCAATAGTTGGTGAGACAACCATGTGATGACACATTGATATAGATCAAGATGATTAAGATCATGGTGTCGTGCCGGTGACGATAGAGATCATGACAGTACTTTGGAGATGGAGATCAAAGGCGCAAGATGATCATGGCCATATCATGTCACATATTTTGATTGCATATGATGTTTATCTATTATACATCTTGTTCTTGCTTTGATTGACGGTAGCATTTTAAGATGATCTCTCACTAAAATTATCAAGAAGTGTTCTCCCTGAGTATGCACCGTTGCCAAAGTTCGTCATGCCCAGACACCACGTGATGATCGAGTGTGATAAGCTCTACGTCCATCTACAACGGGTGCAAGCCAGTTTTGCACACGCGGAATACTCAGGTTAAACTTGACGAGCCTAGCATATGCAGATATGGCCTCGGAGCACGGAGACCGAAAGGTCGAGCGTGAATCATATAGTAGATATGATCAACATAGTGATGTTCACCATTGAAAACTACTCCATCTCACGTGATGATCGGTTATGGTTTAGTTGATTTGGATCACGTGATCACTTAGATGACTAGAGAGATGTCTGTCTAAGTGGGAGTTCTTAAGTAATATGATTAATTGAACTTAAATTTATCATGAACTTAGTCCTGGTAGTATTGTACAAATTATGTTGTAAGATCAATAGCTTGCGTTGTTGCTTTCATATGTTTATTTTGATATGTTCCTAGAGAAAATTGTGTTGAAAATGTTAGTAGCAATGATGCGGATTGGATACGCGGTCTGAGGTTTATCCTCATTGCTGCACAGAAGAATTATGTCCTTAATGCACCGCTAGGTGACAGACCTATTGCAGGAGCAGATGAAGACATTATGAATGTTTGGCTAGCTCAATATGATGACTACTTGATAGTTTTGTGCACCATGCTTTATGGCTTAGAATCGGGACTTCAAAGATGTTTTGAACATCATGGACCATATGAGATGTTCCAGGAATTGAAGTTAATATTTCAAGCAAATGCCCGAGTTGAGAGATATGAAGTCTCCAACAAGTTCTATAGCTAAAAGATGGAGGAGAATCGCTCAACTAGTGAGCATGTGCTCAGATTGTCTGGATACTTCAATCGCTTGAATCAAGTGGGAGTTAATCTTCCAAATAAGATAGTGATTGACAGAATTCTCTAGTCACCATCACTAAGTTACTAGAACTTCGAGATGAACTATAGTATGCAAGGGATGACGAAAACGATTCCCGAGCTCTTCGTGATGTTGAAATCAATGAAGGTAGAAATCAAGAAAGAGCATCAAGTGTTGATGATTGACAAGACCACTAGTTTCAAGAAAAGGGCAAAGGGAAAGAAAGGGAAACTTCAAGTAGAATGGCAAACAAGTTGTCACTCCCGTGAAGAAGACCAAAGCTGGACCAAAGCCTGAAACTGAGTGCTTACACTGCAAAGGAAATGGTCACTGGAAGCGGAAATGCCCTGAATATTTGGTGGATAAGAAGGATGGCAAAGTGAACAAGAGTATATTTGATATACGGGTTATTGATGTGTGCTTTACTAGTGTTTATAGTAGCCCCTGAGTATTTGATACTTGTTCGGTTGCTAAGATTAGTAACTCGAAATAGGAGTTACATAATAAATAGAAACTAGTTGAGGGGAAGTGACGATGAGTGTTGGAAATAGTTCCAAGATTGATATGATCATCATCACACACTCCCTATATTTTCGAGGTTGGTGTTAAACCTAAATAAATGTTATTTAGCATTTGCGTTGAGCATGAATATGATTTGATCATGTTTATTGCGATACGGTCATTCATTTGAAGTGAAAGAATAATTGTTATTCTATTTACGTGAATAAGACCTTCGATGGTTATACACCCAATGAAAATAGTTTGTTGGATCTCGATCGTAGTGATACACATATTCATAATATTGATGCCAAAAGATGCAAAGTTAATAATGATAGTGCAACTTATTTGTGGCACTGCCGTTTGGGTCATATCGATGTAAAGCGCATGAAGAAACTCCATAAAGATGGATTTTCAGAATCACTTGGTTATGAATCATTTGATGCTTGCGAACCGTGCCTTTTGGGCAAGATGACTAAAACTCCGTTCTCCAGAACAATGGAACAAGCTACTGACTTATTGGAAATAATACATACCGATGTATACGATCCAATGAGTGTTGATGCTCGTGGCAAGTATCGTTATTTTCTGACCTTCACAAGATGATTTGAGCAGATATGGGTATATCTACTTGATGAAACATAAGTCTGAAATAGTTGAAAGGTTCAAAGAATTTCAGAGTGAAGTGGAAAAATCATCTTAACAAGAAAATAAAGTTTCTGCGATCTGATCGTGGAGACGAATATTTGAGTTACGAGTTTGGTCTTCAACTAAAACAATGTGAAATAGTTTCACAGCTCACGCCACCTGGAACACCACAACGTTATGGTGTGTCTGAACGTCGTAACCGCACTTTATTGGATATGGTGCGATCTATGATGTCTCTTACCGATTTACCACTATCATTTTGGGGTTATGCATTAGAGACAGCTGCATTCACGTTAAAAGGGCACCATCTAAATCCGTTGAGACGACACCGTATGAACTATGGTTTAGTAGTAAACCTAAACTGTCGTTTCTTAAAGTTTGGAGTTGCGATGCTTATATGAAAAAGGTTTTCAACTTGATAAGCTCGAACCCAAATCGGAGAAGTGCGTCTTCATAGAATACCCAAAGGAAACTGTTGGGTACTCCTTCTATCACAGATCCGAAGGCAAAACATTCGTTGCTAAGAATGGATCCTTTCTAGAGAAGGATTTTCTCTCGAAAGAAGTGAGTGGGAGAAAAGTAGAACTTGATGAGGTAACTGTACCTTCTCCCGAATTGGAAAATTGTTCATCACTGAAATCAGTTCCAGTGATTTCTACACCAATTAGTGAGGAAGCGAATGATGATGATCATGAAACTTCAGATCAAGTTACTACAGAACCTCGTAGGTCTTCCAGAGTACGGTCCGCACCAGAGTGGTACGGTAATCCTGTTCTGGAAGTCATGTTACTAGACCATGATGAACCTATGAACTATGAGTAAGCGATGATGAGCCCAGATTCCGCAAAATGGCTTAAGGCCATGAAATCTGAGATGGGATCCATGTATGAGAACAAAGTGTGGACTTTGGTGGAGTTGCCCGATGATCGGCAAGCCATATTGTATAAATGGATCTTCAAGAGGAAGACGGACGTTGATAGTAGTGTTACTATCCACAAAGCTCGACTTGTCGCAAAAAGTTTTTTGACAAGTTCAAGGTGTTGACTACAATGAGATTTTCTCAACTGTAGCGATGCTTAAGTCTGTCCGAATCATGTTAGCAATTGCCACAATTTATGAAATCTGGCAAATGGATGTCAAAACTGCATTCCTTAATGGTTTTCTCAAAGAAGAGTTGTATATGATGCAACCAGAAGGTTTTGTCAATCCTAAAGGTACTAACAAAATGTGCATGCTCCAGCGATCCATCTATGGACTGGTGCAAGCATCTCGGAGTTGTAATATACGCTTTGATGAGTTGATCAAAGCATATAGTTTTGTACAGACTTACAGTGAAGCCTGTATTTACAAGAAAGTGAGTGGGAGCACTACAGCATTTCTGATAAGTATATGTGAATGACATATTGTTGATCAGAAATAATGTAGAATTATTCTGCAAAGCATAAAGGAGTGTTTGAAAGGAGTTCTTTAAAATAAAGACCTCAGTAAAGCTACTTACATATTGAGCATCAAGATCTATTGAGATAGATCAAGACGCTTGATAAGATTTTCAATGAGTACATACCTTGACAAGATTTTGAAGTAGTTCAAAATGGAACAGTCAAAGAAGGAGTTCTTGCCTGTGTTGCAAGGTGTGAAGTTGAGTAAGACTCAAGACCCGACCATAGCAGAAAATAGAAAGAGAATGAAAAGTAATTCCCTATGCCTCAGTCATAGGTTCTATAAAGTATGCTATGCTGTGTACCAGATCTATTGCATACCCTACCACTAAGTTTGGCAAGGGAGTACAATAGTGATCTAGGAGTAGATCACTGGACAACGGTCAAGCACTATCCTTAGTATAATAAGGATATGTTTCTCGATTATGGAGGTGACAAAAAGTTCGTCGTAAAGGGTTACGTCGATACAAGTTTTGGCACTGATCCAGATGACTCTAAGTCTTAATATGGATACATATTGAAAGTGGGAGCAATTAGCTAGAGTAGCTCCGTGCAGAGCATTGTAGACATAGAATATTTGCAAAATACATATGGCTCTGAACATGACAGACCCGTTGACTAAACTTCTCTCACAAGCAAAACATGATCATACCTTAGTACTCTTTGGGTGTTAATCACATAGCGATGTGAACAAACCCTTTGGGTGTTAATCACATGATGATGTGAACTATGGGTATTAATCACATACAGATGTGAATATTGGTGTTGAATCACATGGCGATGTGAACTAGATTATTGACTCTAGTGCAAGTGGGAGACTGAAGGAAATATGCCCTAGAGGCAATAATAAAGTTATTATTTATTTCCTTATATCATGATAAATGTTTATTATTCATGCTAGAATTGTATTAACCGGAAACATAATACATGTGTGAATACATAGACAAACATAGCGTCACTAGTATGCCTCTACTTGACTAGCTCGTTAATCAAAGATGGTTAAGTTTCCTAACCATAGACATGAGTTGTCATTTGATTAATGGGATCACATCATTAGGAGAATGATGTGATTGACTTGACCCATTCCGTTAGCTTAGCACACGATCGTTTAGTATGTTGCTATTGCTTTCTTCATGACTTATACATGTTCCTATGACTATGAGATTATGCAACTCCCGTTTACCAGAGGAACACTTTGTGTGCTACCAAACGTCACAACGTAACTGGGTGATTATAAAGGTGCTCTTCATGTGTCTCCGAAGGTACATGTTGAGTTGGCGTATTTCCAGATTAGGATTTGTCACTCCGATTGTCGGAGAGGTATCTCTGGGCCCTCTCGGTAATACTCATCACCTAAGCCTTGCAAGCATTGTAACTAATGAGTTAGTTATAAGATGATGCATTACGGAATGAGTAAAGAGACTTGCCGGTAACGAGATTGAACTAGGTATTGGATACCGACGATCAAATCTCGGGTAAGTAACATACCGATGACAAAGGGAACAACGTATGTTGTTATGCGGTTTGACCAATAAAGATCTTCGTAGAATATGTAGGAACCAATATGGGCATCCAGGTCCCGCTATTGATTATTGACCGAGAATGGTTCTAGGTCATGTCTACATAGTTCTCGAACCCGTAGGGTCCGCACGCTTAACGTTACGATGACAGTTTTATTATGAGTTTATAAGTTTTGATGTACCGAAGTTTGTTCGGAGTCCAGGATGTGATCACGGACATGACGAGGAGTCTCGAAATGGTTGAGACATAAAGATTGATATATTGGACGACTATATTCCGACATCGGAAGTGTTCCGGGTGATTTCGGAGAAAACCAGAGTGCCGGGGGGGGCGTTACCGGAACCTCCCGGGAGAGTATTGGGCCTCATGGGCCTTAGGGGAAAGGAGAGAGGGGCGGCCAGCATGGGCCACGTGCCCCCTCCCCCTCTGGTCCGAATTGGACTAGGAGGGGGGGCGGCGCCCCCCCTTTCCTCCCCCCTCTCCCCCTTCCTTCCCCCTCCTAGTAGGAGTAGGAAAGGAGGAGTCCTACTCCTACTAGGAGGAGGATTCCTCCTCCCTTGGCGCGCCCAAGGGGCCGGCCGGCCTCCCCCCCTTGCTCCTTTATATACGGGGGCAGGGGGGCACCCCATAGACACACAAGTTGATCTACGAATCGTTACTTAGCCGTGTGCGGTGCCTCCCTCCACCATATTCCACCTCGGTCATATCGTCGTGGAGTTTAGGCGAAGCCCTGCGTCGGTAGAACATCATCATCGTCACCACGCCGTCGTGCTGACGGAACTCATCCCCGACGCTTTGCTGGATCAGAGCCCGGGGATCGTCATCGAGCTGAACATGTGCTGAACTCGGAGCTGCCGTACGTTTGGTGCTTGGATCGGTCGGATCGTGAAGACGTACGACTACATCAACCGCGTTGTCATAACGCTTCCGCTTTCGGTCTACGAGGGTACGTGGACACACTCTCCCCTCTCGTTGCTATGCATCACCATGATCTTGCATCTGCGTAGGAAATTTTTGAAATTACTATGTTCCCCAACACTGCCTCCTTCCCTCTTCTCCCTCGAGGCCCATGTAGGCCCAATAACCCCCCGGGGGGTTCCGGTAACCTCCCGGTACTCCGGTAAAATGCCAATTTCACCCGGAATGATTCCGATGTCCAAATATAGGCTTCCAATATATCGATCTTTATGTCTCGACCATTTCGAGACTCCTCGTCATGTCCGTGATCACATCCGAGACTCCGAACAAACTTTGGTACATCAAAACTTATAAACTCATAATAAAACTGTCATCGTAATGTTAGGCGTTCGGACCCTACAGGTTCGAGAACTATGTAGACATGACCTAGAACTATTCTCGGTCAATAACCAATAGCGGAACCTGGATGCCCATATTGGTTCCTACATATTCTACGAAGATCTTTATCGGTCAAACCGCATAACAACATACGTTGTTCCCTTTGTCATCGGTATGTTACTTGCCCGAGATTTGATCGTCGGTATCCAATACCTAGTTCAATCTCGTTACCGGCAAGTCTCTTTACTCGTTACGTAATGCGTCATCCCGTAACCAACTCATTGGTCACATTGCTTGCAAGGCTTATAGTGATGTGCATTAACGAGAGGGCCCAGAGATACCTCTCCGACAATCGGAGTGACAAAATCTAATCTCGAAATACGCCAACTCAACATGTACCTTCGGAGACACCTGTAGTACTCCTTTATAATCACCCAGTTACGTTGTGACGTTTGGTAGTACCCAAAGTGTTCCTCCAGTAAACGGGAGTTGCATAATTCTCATAGTTACAGGAACATGTATAAGTCATGAAGAAAGCAATATCAATATACTAAACGATCAAGTGCTAGGCTAACGGAATGGGTCATGTCAATCACATCATTCTCCTAATGATGTGATCCCATTAATCAGATGACAACACATGTCTATGGTTAGGAAACTTAACCATCTTTGATTAATGAGCTAGTCAAGTAGAGGCATACTAGTGACTATATGTTTGTCTATGTATTCACACATGTATCATGTTTCCGGTTAATACAATTCTAGCATGAATAATAAAAATTTATCATGACATTAGGAAATAAATAATAACTTTATTATTGCCTCTAGGGCATATTTCCTTCAAGAATAATAATGAATCTATGGATGTGAATTTTGTTGGTAGGAATAATTTTGGTAACAATGCTTATAGAGGAAACTTTAATCCTAGACCGTTCCCTAGTAATTCCTCTAATAATTATGGAAATTCCTACAATAATTCTTATGGTAATTTTGATAAGATGCCCTCTGATTTTGAGAATAGTGTTAAAGAATTCATGATCTCTTAAAAGAATTTTAATTCCTTGCTTGAAGAAAAACTGCTTAAAGTTGATGATTTGGCTAGGAACGTTGATAGACTTTCGCTTGATGTTGATTCTTTGAAACTTATATC
The DNA here is from genome assembly GCA_963921465.1 of Triticum timopheevii. Lineage (NCBI taxonomy): Eukaryota > Viridiplantae > Streptophyta > Magnoliopsida > Poales > Poaceae > Triticum > Triticum timopheevii. The sequence goes on along the minus strand of OY997264.1, from coordinate 47,558,792 downwards.
TACTCCTCCTAAGCATGATATTAATGAGTCTCTCAAAGCTATGAGAATTTCCATTGATGAGTGCAAAGAAAGAACCGCTAGATTGCGTGCTAAGAAAGACTGCTTTGTAAAAGCGTGTTCTTCTAGTTTCCATGAAAGTAATGATGAAGATCTAAAAATTATTGATGTGTCCCCTATTAATTTTTTTTTTTTGCAATATGAATCTTAATAATAATGGTACTGGAGATGAGTCAACTTTAGTTAAAAGGCGTCCCAATGATTTGGAGTTCTTAGATATTGATGCTAAATTTGGTAAAAGTGGGATTGGAGAGGTCAAGACTTTAAATAGCATTGAACCCACTATCCTAGATTTTAAGGAATTTAATTATGATAATTGTTCTTTAGAAGATTGTATTTCCTTGTTGCAAGCCGTTGTGAATTCTCCACATGCTTATAGTCAAAATAAAGCTTTTACCAAACATATTGTTGATGCCTTGATGCAATCTTATGATGAAAAACTTAATTTGGAAGTTTCTATACCTAGGAAACTTTATGATGAGTGGGAACCTACTATAAAGATTAAAATTAAAGATCATGAGTGTTATGGATTGTGTGATTTGGGTGCTAGTGTTTCCACGATTCCGAAAACTTTATGTGATATTCTAGGTTTCCATGATCTTGATGATTGCTCTTTAAATTTGCACCTTGCCGATTTCACCATTAAAAAGCCAATGGGAAGGATCAATGATGTTCTTATTATTGCAAATAGAATTTGGTACCCATAGATTTTATCGTTCTTGATATAGATTGCAATCTTTCTTGTCCGATTATTCTTGGTAGGCCTTTCCTTAGAACGATTGGTGGGATTATTGATATGAAGGAAGGGAATATTAGATTCCAATTTCCATTAAGGAGAGGCATGGAGCACTTTCCAAGAAAGAAAGTCAAATTACCTTATGAATCTATCATGCGAGCTACTTATGAATTGAGTGCCAAAGATGGCACTACTTAGATCTATCCTCGCTTTTATGCCTAGCTAGGGGCGTTAAACGATAGCGCTAGTTGGGTGGCAACCCATTTTTTTGTTTTTGCTTCTGTTTAGTAATAAATTTTGCATCTAGCTTCTGTTTAGATGTGTTTTCATGTTTTAATTAGTGTTTGTGCCAAGTAGAACCTATAGGATAACCTATGGTAATAGTTAATTTGATTCTGCTGAAAAACAGAAACTTTTCACGCACAAAAATAATTTTAGTAATTCACAGAAACGTGCTTTTGCATTGATTCTTATTGCTGTAGATTAATAGACAAATTTCCCAGGACTTCCTATTTTTTTAGGATTTTTAGAGTTCCAGAAGTATTCGCGAGTTACAGATTTCTACATACTGTTCTGTTTTTGACAGATTCTGTTTTTCGTGTGTTGTTTGCTTATTTTGATGCATCTATGGCTAGTATGTAGGGGTATGAACCATAGATAAGTTGGAATACAGTAGATTTAACAGCAATATAAAAAAAGAATGAGTTCATTACAGTACCTTATGTGGTGGTTTTGCTTTCTTGCACTAACGGAGCTTATGAGATTTCCTGTTGAGTTTTGTGTTGTGAAGTTTTCAAGTTTTGGGTAAAGATTTGATGGACTATGGAATAAGGAGTGGCAAGAGCCTAAGCTTGGGGATGCCCATGGCACCCCAAGATATTAAAGGATAACCAAAAGCCTAAGCTTGGGGATGCCCCGGAAGGCATCCCCTCTTTCGTCTTCGTCTATCGATAACTTTACTTGGAGCTATATTTTTATTCGCCACATGATATGTGTTTTGCTTGGAGCGTCTTATATGATATTAGTATTTGCTTTTTAGTTTACCAAAATCATCCTTGCTGTACACACCTTTTGGGAGAAATCCACTTGATTGGAATTTATTAGAATACTCTATGTGCTTCACTTATATCTTTTGAGCTAGATAGTTTTTGCTCTAGTGCTTCACTTATATTTTTTAGAGCACGGTGGTGGCTTGATTTTGTAGAAATTTTTAATCTCTCATGATTCACTTATATTATTTTGAGAGTCTCTTAGAACAGCATGGTATTTGCTATGGTTATAAAATTGGTCCTAGAATGATGGGCATCCAAGTTGGGTATAATAAAAACTATCATAGAAAGTGAATTAGATGCTATGATCAATTTGATACTTGATAATTGTTTTGAGATATAGAGGTGGTGATATTAGATTCATGCTAGTTGGGGTGATTATGAATTTAAAGAATACTTGTGTTGGAGTTTGTGATTCCCGTAGCATGCACATATGGTGAACCGCTTTGTGATGAAGTTGGAGAACAATTTTATTTATTTATTGTCTTCCTTATGAGTGGCGGTCAGGGACAAGCGATGGTCTTTTCCTACCAATCTATCCCCTTAGGAGCATGCGCGTAGTACTTTGTTTCAAAGACTTGTAGATTTTTGCAATAAGTATATGAGTTCTTTATGACTAATGTTGAGTCCATGGATTATACGCACTCTCACCTTCCACCATTGCTAGCCTCTCTTGTGCCGCACAACTTTCGCCGATACCATACATCCACCATATACCTTCCTCAAAACAGCCACCATGCCTACCTATTATGGCATTTTCATAGCCATTCTGAGATATATTGCCATGCAACTTTCCACCGTTCCGTTTATATGACACACATCATCATTGTCATATTGCTTTTTGCATGATCATGTAGTTGACATCGTATTTGTGGCAAGGCCACCTTCATAATTTTCATACATGTCACTCTTGATTCATTGCATATCCCGGTACACCGCCGGAGGCATTCATATAGAGTCATATCTTGAGTTGTAATTTTGAGTTGTAAGTAAATAAAACTGTGATGATCTTCATTATTAGAGCATTGTCCCAAGTGAGGAAGGGATGATGGAGACTATGATTCCCCCACAAGTCAGGAGGATACTTCGGACTTTATAAAAAAAGAAAAAAGAGAGAAAGGCCAAATAAAATAAAAAAATAGAAAAAAAATGAAAATGAGAGAAAAAGAGAGAAGGGACAATGCTACTATCCTCTTACCACACTTGTGCTTCAAAGTAGCACCATGATCTTCATGATAGAGAGTCTCCTATGTTGTCACTTTCATATACTAGTGGGAATTTTTCATTATAGAACTTGGCTTGTATATTCCAATGATGGGATTCCTCAAATTGCCCTAGGTCTTCGTAAGCAAGCAAGTTGGATGCACACCCACCTAGTTTCTTTTGTTGAGCTTTCATACATTTATAGCTCTAGTGCATCCGTTGCATGGCAATCCCTACTCACTCACATTGATATCTATTAATGGGCATCTCCATAGCCCGTTGATACGCCTAGTTGATGTGAGACTATCTTCTCCTTTTTTGTCTTCTCCACAACCACCATTCTATTCCATATATAGTGCTATGTCCATGGCTCACGCTCATGTATTGCATGAAAGTTGAAAAAGTTTAAGATTACTAAAGTATGAAACAATTTCTTGGCTTGTCATCGGGGTTGTGCATGATTAAATACTTTGTGTGATGAAGATAGAGCAACAACCAGACTATATGATTTTGTAGGGATAACTTTCTTTAGCCATGTTATTTTGTGAAGACATGATTGCTTTGATTAGTATCCTTGAAGTATTACTATTTCTTATGTCAATATGAACTTTTATTTTGAATCATTTGGATCTGAACATTCATGCCACAATAAAGCAAATTACATTGAGAATTATGCTAGGTAGCATTCCACATCAAAAATTCTGTTTTTATCATTTACTTACTCGAGGACGAGCAGGAATTAAGCTTGGGGATGCTTGATACGTCTCCAACTATCTATAATTTTTTATTGTTCCATGCTATTATATTACCCGTTTTGGATGTTTATGGGCTTTACTTTACACTTCTATATCATTTTTGGGACTAACCTACTAACCGGAGGCCCAGCCCGAATTGCTGTTTTTTTGCCTATTTCAGTGTTTCGAAGAAAAGGAATATCAAACGGAGTCCAAACGTAATGAAACCTTCGGGAGCGATCTTTTTGGAACAAACGTGATCTAGAGGACTTGGAGTGGAAGTCAAGAAACAAGCGAGGCGGCCACGAGGGTGCCCAGCGCGCCCCTAGGGCTGGGCGCGCCCCCCACCCTCGTGGGCCCCTCGAGCGTCCACCGACCTACTTCTTCCTCCTATATATACCCATGTACCCCGAAAACATCAGAAGAGACCACGAAAAACTATTTCCACCGCCGTAACCTTCTGTATCCGCGAGATCCCATCTTGGAGCCTTCGTCGGCGCTCCGCCAGAGGGGGAATCGATCACGGAGGGCCTCTACATCATCTCCAAGGCCTCTCCGATGAGTTGTGAGTAGTTTACCATAGACCTTCGGGTCCATAGTTATTAGCTAGATGGCTTCTTCTCTCTCTTTGAATCTCAATACAAAGTTCTCCTCGATCTTCTTGGAGATCTATTCGATGTAACTCCTTTTGCGGTGTGTTTGTCGAGATCCGATGAATTGTGGGTTTATGATCAAGTTTATCTATGAGAAATATTTGAATCTCCTCTGAATTCTTTTATGTGTGATTAAGTTATCTTTGCAAGTCTCTTCAAATTATCAGTTTGGTTTGGCCTACTAGATTGATATTTCTTGCAATGGGAGAAGTTCTTAGCTTTGGGTTCAATCTTGCGGTGTCCTTTCCCAGTGACAGCAGGGGCAGCAAGGCATGTATTGTATTGTTGCCATCGAGGATAAAAAGATGGGGTTTATATTGAGTTTATCCCTCTACATCATGTCATCTTTCTTAATGCGTTACTCTGTTCTTTATGAACTTAATACTCTAGATGCATGCTGGATAGTGGTCGACGTGTGGAGTCATAGTAGTAGATACAGGTAGGAGTCGGTCTACTTGTCACGGACGTGATGCCTATATACATAATCATGCCTAGATAATCTCATAATTATTTGCTTTTCTATCAATTGCTCGACAGTAATTTGTTCACCCACTGTAATACTTATGCTATCTTGAGAGAGGCCACTAGTGAAACCTATGGCCCCCGGGTCTATCTCTTATCATATAAGCTTTCAATCTACTTTTATTTGCATCTTTACTTTTCCAATCTATATTATAAAATACCAAAAATATATTTATCTTATCATATTATCTCTATCAAATCTCACTGTTGCAAGTGGCCGTGAAGGGATTGACAACCCCTTTATTGCGTTGGTTGCGAGTTCTTGTTTGTTTGTGTAGGTGCGTGGGACTTTGAAGGATCCTCCTACTAGATTGATACCTTGGTTCCCAAAAACTGAGGGAAATACTTACGCTACTATTGCTGCATCACCCTTTCCTCTTCAAGGAAAACCAACGCAAGCTCAAGACGTAGTAGACACTGCCTCGTCAGTGATTCTCCGTTATTCCCCTATCAATTGCAAAAGCTAGGGGTGAATGCTTTTACTGTCACCTCGAATTACCTTCACTTTTCAACCTTTATAACAACATTAATATGCTTTGTGGCCTTGTGGCGTAAATGTTGAGTGAGCCCGTTCACAATATACACGAAGATTATTAAACTAAACATTCAACCAAGAATCTCATATCCTTATTAATGTTTCAGCATCTATACATACCAATGTTCATTCATATCTGTCGGGGAAGGCTACTGACCCACGAACACCTATGGGGCCGGCGAACCGGGCCCCTTTCGGTTCGGCGGGGGGCGGAGATCACACGAAGAGCGGATCGAGGCGAAGCACATGAGCGGTTTACCCAGCTTCGGAGCTTTCCGGAGAGATAATACTCCTACTGCTGCATGTCTGATTGTATTGAGTTCTTGCTCGGGAGCGCTGAGTGCTACAGTACACACTAGCTGCTAACGAGACCGAGCGTGAGTGTTTTCTGGTTTCGAACCCCCCTCTACGTTGCGCATGGGCCTCCTTTTATATGCTCAAGGGGTCACCAACAGGTGGCAACGCCAGACAAGGGCAAAAATGGAAAAGGGATTGTGGTTGGTACAACTACTTGTACAGTGTATCATACCTAACCCTGACGGCAGGGGACAAAAGCATTAAATGCCCGTCTATGTCGCCCAAACAGTGCAAGAAAGGGACCGTCAGGGGCGCCACCGCTTGCCACGATGGCAGTCTTGTCAGCGCCGCTCGCCACCTCGCACCGCTGGTTGCACAGCCTCTTGCCACGCGCACTTGGAATGGTCCCAGGGCGACACGTTGGTGGATGTGCTGGAGCGTGGGTACAGAGTGGTAGCTTACCGCGGCAAGCGTCTTGCCGCGGTCGTTGTCTTGTCGCGTCCGGAAGCTTGTCGCTCACCGGGCCTTGCCGGGACGCGTGACGCGTCGCGGCAAGTTTCTTGAGATGCCTTGGTTGGCCTTCCCGGCAAGCTCCTCTTGCCGGGGCCTTGGCCTTCCCGGCAAGCTCCTCTTGCCGGGGCCTTGTCTCCTTGGCTTGAACACTTTGTTCTTGAATGGCTCCAAAGGAACCACGGAGGACCTTGGTAGTCACCCGGCAAGCCTTGCCGCGGGGTGCTGCGACTGCCCGTGCACAAGTTCGGGATACTAGGGTACCCCTATTCTAGTACACCGACAGGAGCCCCCGGGCCTGGGCCACACATGGTGCCGAGCGCTGTTGGGCCAGGCCCGAAACAGGGCACGGGCACGCGCGGCCTGGGTTACGCCATATCTTACTCCGTATCCACCGCGCCCTCCCCTAACGGCACGCGTTGAATGCGGCGTCGTGGGAGAGATCGTGGGTGGTTTCTTTATTCGGAAAGGCGGAACGTCCGCCCCCTCCCTCTTTATAAGCAGGGGAAACATGGGCAGTTCCCCCATCTTGCCATTTGCTGTCCCAATCTCAGAAATCTCCGCCGCTCCCTCCTTCTTCCAAAGCCGAAAGAGAGCAGCACTCCACCCCCCATCGCCACCGGCGCCACCAACGCCGTCGATCTCCCCCACCACCTCCGCCATGGCTCCGAAAGCCAGGAAGGCCGTGAAGTCGGCCGAGGCGCTGCGGCTCGAGGCGCTGCGAAAGGAGCGGGCAATCTTCCTCCCCGAGCTCGCCGTGAAGGAGCTGAGGGAGTACTACTACCTCTTCTGGTCGACGGAGACACGAGCGCATCCGCGCACGAAGGTACTCTCCGCCGCCGCTTCGGAACGGGCTCCGAATGGATATCCCTTCTTCGCATTGTTCTTCTACTGCGGGCTGCCCGCCCTTCTCTGAATTCTTCTGCGATATTATGAACACCTACGGATTCCACCTCCTTGACTTCACCCCCAACGCTGTTCTGACCATGGCAGTTTTCGCACATCTCTGCGAAAACTTTGTCAGAGTCCATCCAAACGTAGCCCTTTTCCGCCACTTCTTTATGCCCTGGGTTGAGAGAGGGGAGCCTTTATCCGGCGGGATCGCCTGGATCTCGAGAGCCGACAAGAAGGAAGCCTATCTGGAGGGAGAACTTCGCAGCAAATGGGAGGAATGGAGAGCAGAATGGTGCTGGATTGTTGAGGAGAATCCTCAGCCATTTACCGCCCAGCGCCAAGCTCCAGTTGTGCGCGGCAGCGATTGGAGCAGTGTGGCCCCGGAAGACGATAGGCTGAAGATTGCCGTCACCCGGATCTTGCGCCTAAGGCTTGCCGGGCTCACTGTAGGCGCCGTAGGCGCAGATTTTCTTCGCCGCCGCATCGCCCCCCTGCAAGAGAGGAGACCCGCCTGGGAGTTCGGGGGTCCGGCGGACATCATGAGGCTGCGCCCGGGCCTCAACTTCAACTTCACTGTCCTGGAACTGGACGCGATGCTCAAGGAGCTGTTCAAGCATGACCCTCAACATCCGAATGGTTCAGGTTGCCGAAGGGTGTTGTTCCGCTGTGCAACAACTCCTCGCTCGACCGCATCCGTGCAATGATGCCGCTGTGCGATTCGCATGGAATTGTCCCAACCTGGCAAGAGCCTGCAGACGATGTCGTGCAGGAGTTCTTTGATGGCTTGGTGGAGGTGGCGGTCCGCTCCGACGAACAGAAGAGCCTCACCCGCGACACCACTGAAGCGGAGATGCAGCGGATCGCCACTAGGGCGGAAGAGGCGGCGGCGGCCGCTGCCGCGGGTGAGTTTAGATTCACCGTGGAGGAGGCAAAGGCAGCAGAGGCGGCAAGCCTTGCCGAGTGAGAGTGGCTTGCCGGCGAGGAAGAGCTTGCCGGGCCTGACGCCGAGTCGAGCGAGCCCGCCGAGGGTGCGAGCGGCTCGCTATTTTCAGGCAGCTTGCCGCAAGCAGAGCCCCCGGTGCAGCCCCCAGCTCTACCAAGAAGGTGTCTCCGCAAGGCCGGGGACGTAGCAGGGCGGCAGACGAGTCAACAGCCGTCGCGCCGCACGACATGCTCCACCGCGACAAGCAATGTTGTCGCGGGAGCGCCTCACGCTGCTGCGGCAACTGGAGCGGGGTCCTCCCGGACCACCGCTTCTGCCCCTGCCGCTGCCCCCGCCAAGCGGTCAAGGGAACCCACTCCTCCGCCTCGTCGCGCCGAAGGTGGGCTGGACTTCGACCTCTCCGCGCTCAGCTCCGACGATGAAGAAGAAGAGTAAGATTATTTGCTGTACTTGTAGTTCTTCAATTCTTGTTGTTTTGTCTTGTATCTGACTTGCTTGACTCCGAACTCATTCCTTTTCAGGACCCTGGCCCAGAGAGCGGTGAAGAGAGCCAAGGCTCCGGTGATTGTCATCGAGGACGAGCCCACCGCGATAGCAGGGGGCGCGCCTGAGACCACCTTGCCGGACCCGGCAATCATTCCCCAAAGCAGCCCCCAGCGCAGCCCCCAGCGTAAGTATATGGTTTACTTCTCGCTGTTAGGCGCGCATGGGTGCTCTTTCTTTGCTGACACCTGATCATTTGTTTGTGTAGGAGCAGAGCAGCCTCACCAGGAGCACCCGGAAGCCGCCCCCGAGATGCTATCTGCTTCGACTACACCGCCAAGGGAGGATTCCCCGGCAAGGGAGCGTTCTCCGGCAAGGGAGAAGTCTCCGGCAAGGGACAGTTCTCCGGCAAGGGACGGTTCTTCGGCAAGGAACAGCACCAGCGACCCCCCGATGGTGGAGCCCATGACCAGTACAGGTAACCCTTCTTGCTTGAAAACTTCCCTTGGGTTCTTCTTCTTCTGATTTTCTTTTTGGATATTTGCTTGACTTTTCTCCCTTCTCCGGTCGTCAGATCCATCTGCCACGGAGCCGATGGAGACCGAGGTCGCCGGCGAGGAGAACCCGCGCGGCAACACCAACGACGCTGCTGCCACCGAAGAAGAGGCCGGCGCCGATGATCCTGCCGGTAAGGAGGCCGCCAAGGCTGCCGCCGCGGAAGCCGGCGAGGGGTCTGGCAATCGCACTGACAACCCTGAGGCCGCAGGAGTGCAAGGCGCTACGCCGACCGCTGAACCCTCCGCTGCTGGCGCAGCGTCAGGCTCCGAGGAGCCCCAGCCCGGCGCCTATTTGAAGGCCGGCGATGGCGTCTTCATCAAGCTCCCCTGGGCGTCAAGCTCCAGGGCGCCGATCGAAGGAGAAGTCTTTGATGGAGAGGTGCTTGCCTCCGCCGGGCTGACGCTGGTTGACGCGCCGAGTAGCAGCAGCGGCGAGCCTGAGGAGGAACAGCTACTGCGGAGGCTGCTGTCGCTCTACCGCGCTCGGCAGGCCAAGGTGGAATCCCGAGAAGCGCTTGTCGCGAAGGCGGGAGTGGACATCGAGAAGCGCGCGGAGGAGCTCCGGGAACGCAATCAGGAAAATCTCCGGTCCCTGGCAAAGGAGCGGGAGCAACTCGCCGAGGCGCGGAAAGCCTTCCTCCTCGAGAAGGCCGAAGCTGAAGAGCAACAGCGGCTTGCCGCCGAGGAGCTGTTTGCGCGGGAAGGCGAGTTGGCGCAGCGGAAGGTTAACCTTGACAGCCACGAGGAGGAGCTTGCCGCGCGCGAGCAAACATTCGGCGGGGCTCTCAAGGAAGCAGAGGACGCTGCCGCAGCTGCCGAGGCCGCCAAGAAGGAGCTGGAGACGAAGGTGGCGCAGCTAGAGGCCGATCTCAAGGCGAGGAGCGAAGAGCTTGCCGCGCTCAAGCGCGAGCGCGAGAAGGACGCCTACACCCTTGGCGAGCTGCAGGGTAGTCTCGTCGAGAAGGGCAAGGATCTTAGCACCGCCAAGGACTCCAACGCAGATCTTGAGCTGAAGCTGACTACTTTGACCAAGACGCTGGACGGCGCCAAGGAGCGGGAGGTGGCCCTAAAGGAGGAGATCAAGGCCAACGAGGAGCTGCTGGCGAGTGCTGCTGTCATCTAGAACACTTTTAGGGAGACTGTGGAGCTCTGGACGGAGGGTCTCGTGAATATCACCGCAGTCATTGACAGGGAGCTGGCGCAGTTGGGGATGGAGGATCTCGGGTACTCCTCCGATGAGAACCTCCAACCCAGCGCCAAGCTCACCTTGTTCTTCAAAGGCGTGGCGACGGCCCTCCAGCGACTCCGGGAAAGGATCCCAAAGCAGCTGGCCGACGAGTCGCGCACGATCTGCGCGGGAGCTCTTCAGAAGGTGTTGGTGAAGGTGGCCTTCCGCAACCCGGGCCTCAACCTCACCAACGTCCTCAGGTCCTTGCCGCCGGATGCTGATCTGGAAGCGCTCAAGACCCTTGTCATACCCATTGTGGACAAGGCGAGCGGAATCAAGAGGGTTGAGGGCGATCGCGTAGACTAGGCCGCCCGTTTTCTCCTTCCCTTGTTGCTGTTGATCATGTTACGGGAACAATCTATTAGAGCTACGACAAGCTATCTTGTAATATAACTTTATTTTGGGTATCGATTGCTATGTTATTTCCTTTACTTGATTCCTTCCTTTGTATGTTTTTACCCTACGCTTTTAGGGAACTTGCCGGCGTAGGCACCTTAGCCGCGAGCGCTGAGTGCGGGACGTCAGCAGCCTGCTGGCGGTGCCGCTACCGACAAGAAACCTTGTCGCAACTAGTCGCAGCTCACTTAAGTTGTTGAGCAGACTCGAAACAAAGTAAGGGCGCAACTAGCTACAAGTTGGTTCCTCCGCGCACAGGTTTTCCATACAAAGAAGGGTCGTTCGAGGAAGATAACTTAAAAATTTTAAAACTGATTGCTCAAACTTTGGCAACTTAGCTTTTCTGTCGTTTGCTTCCCGGTAAGGCGGAACTTTCTTGAACGATGCCTGGTCCACACCATTATCTTCTCCTTCCCCCCCCCCCCCGGCAAACTTGTGGGCGAGGGAACCTTCCTTTCTTTGAGAAAGAGAAAGAAGAGAAAATAAAGATATGGAGCCTTACGGCTCGTTATTGCTTACCGGGGGTAGGTGCTGCACAAAGTGTCAGATAACACATGCAAAAAATAGAAAGCATGAAATTGACAGGATGTGCGGAGCACATGAGCTTTATTTATGCACGAGGTCTGCGCCCGGCTTTGTACAAAGGATTACATGCAACAGCGGCAAGACTTGTACAAAAGGTGGTTGCCGGAACAGGTTCCGGCAACCGCGCCTTACGGGTAAAACTTACGAAGATGCTCAATGTTCCAGGAGTTGCTCACCGGAAAGCCATCTTCGGTCTCAAGGCGGACAGCGCCAGGCCTAGTGACTCGTTTCACCCGGTAAGGGCCTTCCCACTTCGGCGTCAACTTGTTGGAATTCTTGGCGGACTGAACGCGCCGAAGAACAAGGTCGCCTTCCTCGAGACTTCTGGCATTAACTTTGCGGCTATGGTAGCGGCGCAAAGCTTGCTGGTATCGAGCAGCTCGTACAGCAGCCTGAAGACGGTCTTCCTCAAGGAGCAGCGCGTCATCTTGTCGCAGCTGCTCTTGCTCAAGCTCATCATAAGCGAGCACTCAAGGCGACCCGTACATGAGTTCCGTGGGGAGAACTGCCTCTGCTCCATAGACTAGAGCGAAAGGTGTTTGGCCAGTGGCTTGATTTGGCATCATCCTGATCAACCAAAGAACCACCGGAAGCTCCTCAATCCAGTTCTTTCCGCACTTGCGCAGCCTGTCGAAAGTTCTGGTCTTGAGCCCGCGCAGCACTTCAGCATTTGCCCTTTCCGCTTGACCGTTGCTTCTCGGGTGAGCAACAGAAGCGAAGCAGACCTTGGCGCTGAGATCTTGGATGTACTGCGTGAAGGTGCGTCTCGTGAATTGCGTGCCGTTGTCGATGATGACCCTGTTAGGGACCCTGAAACGGCAAACAATCGACCTGAAGAACTTGACTGCTGACTGTGCTGTCACCTTCCTCACTGCTTCCACTTCCGGCCACTTTGTGAACTTGTCGATTGCAACGTACAAGTACTCAAAGCCCCCGACAGCTCGGGGAAAGGGGCCGAGAATGTCGAGCCCCCAGACCGAAAATGGCCAGGATAAAGGGATCGTCTGGAGAGCTTGAGCTGGCTGGTGTATCTGCTTGGAATGGAACTGGCACGCTTCACACTTGGTTACTTGTGCAGTTGCATCCTGGAGGCTGTCGGCCAAAAGAAACCTTGATGGAAGGCTTTGCCGGCAAGTGCTCTTGCACCAATGTGGTGACCACATATGCCTCCGTGAATCTCTGCCAACAGCTTTTGTCCATCTTCCCGGTGGATACACTTCAATTTCACACCGTTGAGTCTTCTTCTGTACAGTGTGTTGTCGACAAACTGGTACATACTTGACTGCCGGGCTACTCTTTCCGCTTCTTCTTGCTCTTCGGGAAGTTCTCCTGTCTGAAGGAAACGGACAATCTGCTGTGCCCATGCTGGAGCTTGCGGCTCGACAACAAGGACTAAAGGCACCTCTGCTGCTGCGGGAACATCCGCTTCTACGGCAAGAACCTGCGGCTCAGCCGGAGCTTGACGTTCCCCGGTAAGCTTGCCGGAGCAAAACTTGTCGGGAGCATCTGCTTCAACGGAACAAACCCTAGGGCTTGCCGGAGCAGACTGCTCCTCAACACCTTTGGTGTTGAGCTTGGGGACCTTCTTGGCAGCGGCTTCGGGGAGCTCTGCCGGAAAATAGTCACCAGAAATCAACTTCCTCTTCTTGCTCTTCCCAGTTGATGGCGTTACAGACGGTTGAGTCAGTTTGAGCACAAAGATCCCTGGTTCCACAGGTAACTTAAGTGCGGCGCACTTTGACAGGCCATCGGCAATGTCATTCTGAGCTCTTGGAACATGTTCCATCTGTAGGCTGTCAAAGTGCTCTTCTAACTTTCTCACTTCGTCAACGTAGGCTTCCATCAATGGACTCTGATAATTCTTGTTCACTTGGCGGATGACAAGCTGCGAGTCACCCCTGACAATGAGCTTCTTGATCCCAAGGTCTACCGCGATCCTGAGACCGGCAAGCAAACCTTCATACTCTGCGGTATTGTTTGTTGCTTGCTCCTTGGGAAAGTGCATCTGGACTACATACTTGAGGTGCTCTCCGATGGGCGCGACAAGCAGCACGCCCGCACCGGCGCCTTGCAGCGAGAAGGCACCATCAAAGTACATGAGCCATTCTTTGCTTGCCTCCTTGACGGGGATGCTCGTTTCTGGAATTTCTTCATCTGGTGTTGGCATCCACTCTGCTATGAACTCTGCCAATGCTCTGCTTTGGATAGTTGAAGTGCTCTCAAACTTGAGGCCAAAGCTTGACAGTTCCAGTGCCCACTCGACAATCCTGCCTGTTGCTTCTGGATTCTGCAGTATCCTCTTCAGCGGAAAACGAGTGACAACTGTGATCTCATGTGCTTGGAAGTAATGGCGCAGCTTTCTCGAGGCCATGAGAAGGCCGAAAAGCAATTTCTGCACACCAGAGTACCTCGACCTAGCCCCCTGCAGAAGGGAACTGACAAAGTAAACTGGGCGCTGCACCATTTTCTTCTGTATCTCCTCACGCGTCTGGGCAAATCCACCCTTGTCGGGACCAGAGCTTGTCGGCGAAGCCCCCTGCTTGTCGTTGGATGCATCTGCCGTGGTTGCTGGCTCATCATCCGCCTCCCTCTCCGCTACTAACGCAACACTAACCACTTGATTGGTTGCCGCTATATACAGCAGCAACTTCTCTTGTGGTTTAGGTGCGACAAGTGTTGGAGTAGAGGACAGGTATCTCTTCAAGTCCTACAGCGCAGCCTCCGCTTCCGGAGTCCATTTCATTGGACCTGCCTTTTTCAATATTTTAAAAAATGGCAGGGCGCGCTCAGCAGACTTAGAGATAAACCTGCTGAGAGCAGCCACGCAACCGGCAAGTCTTCGTACATCCCTGACGCGCTTTGGTGCTTCGATCTGCTCAATGGCCTTGATCTTGTCGGGATTGGCTTCAATTCCCCGCTGAGACACGAAGAACCTGAGAAGCTTGCCGGAGGGGACTCCAAACACACACTTCTCGGGGTTAAGCTTGAGATTGATCTTGCGCAGATTTGCAAAGGTTTCATCTAAATCTTGAATCAGAGTTGCTTTGTCCTTGCTCTTGACCACTATGTCATCCATGTAGGCTTCCACATTTCTGTGTATTTGTGGCTCAAAAGCGTCATGGACTACTCTTGCAAATGTTGAACCATCATTCTTTAATCCGAAAGGCATCCGTATGAAACAGTATGTGCCACATGGAGTGATGAATGCAGTCTTCTCCTCATCCTCTTCTGCCATGAAGATCTGATGGTATCTGAGTATGCATCAAGAAATGAAAGCAAGTCACATCCGGCCGTGGAGTCAACAATCCGGTCAATGCGCGGCAAGGGAAATGGGCCTTTGGGACAAGCTTTATTAACATCGGTAAAGTCGATACAAAGCCTCCATTTCCCGTTTGCCTTGCGCACGACTACAGGATTGGCCAACCACGTAGGATGGAGCACTCCTCTGACAAGGCCTGCTGCTTCCAACTTCTTGATTTCTTCTGCAATGAATTCTTGGCGCTCCACTGCTTGTTTCCTGACCTTTTGCTTGACGGGCCGCGCATGAGGACAGACGGCAAGATGGTGCTCGATTACTTTCCTGGGAACACCGAGGATGTCAGACGGTTGCCACGCAAACACGTCGACGTTCGCCCGCAGGAAAGCAACGAGCGCGCTTTCCTATTTAGGGTCAAGAGTGGCACTGATGGTGAAGGTACCACCAGTGCCGTCCTCCTTGGTGGACACCTTCTTGGTCTCTAGTGGAGCTGCCATTGTCTTCTTACACTTGTCGGTGGAGCTCGATGGTGCGTCCTCGACGGTAGCGCAGCACTCCGAAGAGGTGCGCTTGCCAGAGTGGGCATCAGAACTCTTGCCGGACTTGGTCTTCTTCTTCCCCCCGGGAGCTTCAGCGGCAAGTGACTTGCGGTCTGCTGCGGCTGCTGCTTCCCGGTAGATCTTGTCGGCGCAGTAAGAGCATCCTTCTTGTCGCCAGGGACAGAGATGACACTTATCGGGCCTGGCATCTTCAGCATGTTGTATGCATAGTGGGAGACCGCCATGAATTTGGCGAGTGCTGGACGGCCGAGTATCCCATTGTAAGGCAATGGAAAGTCAGCAACGTCGAAAGTGACCCTCTCAGTCCTGAAGTTCAGCTCGCTGCCAAATGTCACCGGCAACGTGATCTTTCCCTTCGGCTTGCTCCTTCCCGGATTGATTCCTTGGAATGTGCCGGTCTCTTCGAGCTCGCTGTCGGGGATCTGGAGTTTCTGGAGTACCGCTGAGGAGATCAGGTTCAAGCCGGCCCCGCCGTCAACTAGCATCTTAGTGACCTTGAGGTTGCGGATAGTTGGTGAGACCAACATCGGCAAGCACCCGACCGCAGTTATGCGATCAGGGTGGTCCTCAATATCAAAGATGATAGGCGTGCTGGACCATTTCAGAGGCTTGCGTGACTCGACGGGTGGTTCTGCCGCATTGACTTCCCGCACCCATTGTTTGAGCTGGCGGTGTGAAGTATGCAGAGAAGCACCGCCGTCAACGCACAGGACCTCTGTGGCTTTCTGGAATTCCTGCTCATCGGTCTCATCATCATCCATATCTTCATCATCGTTGTCGTCTTCATCCTTGTCGCGGCCACGGGGAGGTCTATCTCCTTGCCGCTGCTTGGCCTTGCCGCGGCGTCCTCCCCGGCCGGGACGTTTCTTGCCGGATCCTCCAGCACCTTCTTGGGCCTTCTCCTTATCGCGTCGCTCGTATTCATCCTTTTGCTGCTCTACAAGCAGCTCGACCTTCTTGCAGCTCTGGAGGTCATGGCCCTTGGTGCGGTGGATCTTGCAGTACTGCTTGTTGGTGCCGTCCTGCTTGTCGGCGGCCGCCACAGCCTCCTCGCCGGAGCCACCAGCTTTGGCTTTCTTGGCGCCACCTCCGTTGCCGAACTGCTCGACAACTAGCACATCTTTGCCTCTCTTCCTCCTGTTGTTCCGCCGCCGGTTTTTCTTTGCCGGGGTGGCATCCTCGCTATCAGATCCTCCTCCTCCTGTATCCTCTCCGGGGAGTTTCCTCCCTTCCTCAGCACGTGCACACTTGTCGGCCAGGGCGTATAGCTCACTGACGTCTCTGATCTTGCACATCGCCATCTCCTCCCGCATCCTGCGGTTTCGCACGTTCTGTTGGAACGCGCTGATGACCGCGGTAGGGTGGACATCTGGGATGTTGTGCTGTACATGGCTGAATCTCTGAATAAACTTGCGCAGGGACTCTCCTTCCTTCTGGGCGAGCAGATGAAGGTCGCTCTCTTGGCCATGAGGTTTGTGGCTGCCTGTGAAGGCGCCGACAAACTGATGGCATAGATCTGCCCAGGAGGATATGGAGTTTTCCGGCAAGTGCATGAGCCAGGACCTGACATTGGGCTTGAGCACCAGCGGGAAGTAGTTGGCAAGGATCTTGTCGTCCCGCCCCCCGGAAGCTTGCACCGCGATGGTGTAGATGCTGAGGAACTCCAACGGATGCGACTTGCCGTCATACTTCTCTGGTACATCTGGCTTGAAATTCTTCGTGCTGGGCCACTTGACTTGCCGCAGCTCACGAGTGAACGCAGGGCAACCTACCGCGTACGGCAAGTCGCCTGGTTCCCCTGGCGCATGCATGTCGACAGCGGGCCCAGCGCGCTGGTCCGATTGACGCCGCGCTTCTCTTCGGCGCTCGATGCGAGTACGATCGTCTTCTTGTTGTCGTTCATGAAGAACTTGGCACTGATCGCGACGGGCTCGTGGATCTGATGACGCTGTGGAGTCGCTGTCGAGGTGGATCCGGCGAGTCGGCGACCTTGGCCTTCGGGGCGGAGAGTGCACGGTGGTTGCACCCCCACCGGTCTTGTCGCCATCGGCTCGTGCCTGGCAGTCTTGTCGCGGCTTCGATGTACTCGGCTGCCGTGGAGTGTCGCCGTTGGCGAAGCCGATGAGACTCTGAATGGTGGCCCCCCATTCGTCGATCTTGTCTGTCGTTGGAGGGTAATCCAAGAGCAGTTGAGCTCGGGCCAACGCTTCAGCTGGAGTCTTTGGTGGCGGCGGCGAACGGTGCGAGGAGCGGGATATGCTCAGACTTCCAACTGGGTTGGAAGGAGCAGTATCCCGTCCAGGTGACCGTGTCTTGCTCGTGCCAGCATGTTGGCGTGCATGCTGGTCTTGAGCACCCCGAGATCCACCAGCTCGATCTTGATCCAACGAACGTATGGTACCGCGAGTACCATGATGCTGTCGGTCCCGCGCCTCCTGGGATGGGCGCGGTGCATGTACGGACGCCGAGGTCTGCGTAGCCTTGTCCTTGGACATGGCAGCACCGTGAGCTCCCTCATCAGCGCCCGTTCCTCCACCGGCGTCTACCCCACCACCTGTCTGCTCCGGTGGTGGTGGGATCGACGTGGACGGAGCAGCTACCTCCGAAGCCTTCTTCTTCGGTGGCATGTTGATGAAGAAGATAGAGATCTAGCTCGCGTGAACGCCGGATCACGTTCGCACAGCCTCGACGCCCCCTACCTGGCGCGCCAAAGATGTCGGGGAAGGCTACTGACCCACGAACACCTATGGGGCCGGCGGACCGGGCCCCTTTCGGTTCGCCGGGGGGGGGGGGCGGAGATCGCACGAAGAGCGGATCGAGGCGAAGCACACGAGCGGTTTACCCAGCTTCGGAGCTCTCCAGAGAGATAATACTCCTACTACTGCATGTCTGATTGTATTGAGTTCTTGCTCGGGAGCGCTGAGTGCTATAGTACACACTAGCTGCTAACGAGACCGAGCGTGAGTGTTTTCTGGTTTCGAACCCCCCTCTACGTTGCGCATGGGCCTCCTTTTATATGCTCAAGGGGTCACCAACAGGTGGAAACGCAGACAAGGGCAAAAATGGAAAAGGGATTGTGGTTGGTACAACTACTTGTACAGTGTATCATACCTAACCCTGACGGCAGGGGACAAAAGCATTAAATGCCCGTCTGTGTCGCCCAAACAGTGCAAGAAAGGGACCGTCAGGGGCGCCACCGCTTGCCACGATGGCAGTCTTGTCAGCGTCGCTCGCCACCTTGCACCGCTGGCTGCATAGCCTCTTGCCACGCGCACCTGGAATGGTCCCAGGGCGACACGTTGGTGGATGTGCTCGAGCGTGGGTACAGAGTGGTAGCTTACCGCGGCAAGCGCCTTGCCGCGGTCGTTGTCTTGTCGCGTCCGGAAGCTTGTCACTCACCGGGCCTTGCCGGGACACGTGACGTGTCGCGGCAAGTTTCTTGAGATGCCTTGGTTGGCCTTCCTGGCAAGCTCCTCTTGCCGGGGCCTTGGCCTTCCCGGCAAGCTCCTCTTGCTGGGGCCTTGTCTCCTTGGCTTGAACACTTTGTTCTTGAATGGCTCCAAAGCAACCACGGAGGACCTTGGCGGTCACCCGGCAAGCCTTGCCGCGGGGTGCTGCGACTGCCCGTGCACAAGTTCGGGATACTAGGGTACCCCTATTCTAGTACACCGACAATATCCCCAAGAAATAGGGGTTTTACTCGTGCATAGGAACAACGAACATCATGCGAAAGATCATGGTAAACATGGTTGGATCAAACAAGTAATAGATGTAGCAATTCACAAGGGGTTCGGTATTACTGAAGGAAATATGCCTTAGAGGTAATAATAAAGTTATTATTTATTTCCTTATTTCATGATAAATGTTTATTATTCATGCTAGAATTGTTTTAACTGGAAACATAATACATGTGTGAATACATAGACAAACATAGTGTCACTAGTATGCCTCTACTTGACTAGCTCGTTAATCAAAGATGGTTAAGTTTCCTAACCATAGACATGAGTTGTCATTTGATTAACGGGATCACATCATTAGGAGAATGATGTGATTGACTCTTGACCCATTCCGTTAGCTTAACACTTGATCGTTTAGTATGTTGCTATTGCTTTCTTCATGACTTATACATGTTCCTATGACTATGAGATTATGCAACTCCTATTTACCAGAGGAACACTTTGTATGCTACCAAACGTCACAACGTAACTGGGTGATTATAAAGGTGCTCTACAGGTGTCTCCGAAGGTACTTGTTGAGTTGGCGTATTTCGTGATTAGGATTTGTCACTCCAATTGTCGGAGAGGTATCTCTGGGCCCTCTCGGTAATGCACATCACTATAAGCCTTGCAAGCAATGTGACTAATGAGTTAGTTGCAGGATGATGCATTACATAACAAGTAAAGAGAATTGCCGGTAACGAGATTGAACTAGGTATTGAGATACTGATGATTGAATCTCGGGCAAGTAACGTACCGATGACAAAGGGAACAACGTATGTTGTTATGCAGTTTGACCGATAAAGATCTTTGTAGAATATGTGGGAGCCAATATGAGCATCCAAGTTCCGCTATTGGTTATTGACCGGAGATGTGTCTCGGTCATGTCTACATAGTTCTCAAACCCGTAGGGTCTGCACGCTTAACGTTCGGTGACGATTTAGATTATGAGTTATGTGTTTTGATGTACCGAAGGTAGTTCGGAGTCCCGGATGAGATCGGGGACATGACGAGGAGTCTCAAAATGGCCGAGACGTAAAGATCGATATATTGGACGACTATATTCGGACATCGTAAAGGTTCCGAGTGATTCTGGTATTTATCGGAGTACCGGAGAGTTACGGGAATTCGCCGGGGAGTATATGGGCCTTATTGGGCTTTAGGGAGAGAGGGGAGGCTGCACGCCCCCCAAGGCCTAGTCAGAATTGGGCTAGGGGGAGGGGCTGCGCCCCCTCCTTCCTTCTCTACTCTTTCCCTTTCCTTGACTCCTACTCCTACTACTTGGAAGGGGGGGAATCCTACTCCTGGTGGGAGTAGGACTCCTCCAGGGCGCGCCATAGGAGGGCTGGCCCTCCCCCTCCTCCACTCCTTTATATACGGGGGCAGGGAGGCACCTCTAGACACATAAGTTGATCTGTTGATCTCTCCTAGCCGTGTGCGGTGCCCCCCTCCACCATATTCCACCTCGGTAATATCGTAGTTGTGCTTAGGCAAAGCCCTGCGTCGGTAGCATCATCAACACCGTCATCACGCCGTCATGCTGACGAAACTCTCCCGCAAATCTCTGCTGGATCGGTGTTCGTGGGACGTTATCGAGCTGAACGTGTGCTGAACTCGGAGGTGCCATACGTTCGGTACTTGGATCGGTCGGATCGTGAAGACGTACGACTACATCATGTTGGGGAATGTTGCAGAAAATAAAAAATTTCCTACAGTTTCACCAAGATCCATCTATGAGTTCATCTAGCAACGAGTACCAAGATCCATCTATGAGTTCATCTAGCAACGAGTGATAGGAGTGCATCTACATACCTTTGTAGATCGCGAGCGGAAGCGTTCAAGAGAACGGGGTTGAGGGAGTCGTACGCATCGTGATCCAAATCACCGATGACCAAGTGTCGAACGGACAGCACCTCCGCGTTCAACACACGTACGGAGCAGATGACGTCTACTCCTTCTTGATCCAGTAAGGGGGAAGGAGAGGTTGATGAAGATCCAGCAGCACGACGGCGTGGTGTTGGATGCAGCAGAGTTTCGGCAGAGCTTCGCCGAGCTTCTGCGAGAGGGAGAGGTGTAGCAGGGGAGAGGGAGGCGCCAAGACTTCAGGGTGCGGCTGCCCTCCCTCCCCCCTCCTTTATATAGGCCCCCAGGGGGGGCACCGGCCCTAGAGATGGGATCTCTAGGGGGGCGCCGGCCAAGGGGGGTGGAGTGCCCCCCAAGGCAAGTGGAGGCGCCCCCTCCCCTAGGGTTCCCAACCCTAGGCGCAGAGGGGGGCCCAGGGGGGGCGCACCAGCCCACCAGGGGCTGGTCCCCTCCCACTTCAGCCCACGGGGCCCTCCGGGATAGGTGGCCCCACCCGGTGGACCCCCGGGACCCTTCCGGTGGTCCCGGTACAATACCGATGACCCCCGAAACTCTCCCGATGGCCGAAACTGCACTTCCTATATATTATTCTTTACCTCTGGACCATTCAGGAACTCCTCGTGACGTCCGGGATCTCATCCGGGACTCCGAACAACTTTCAGTTTGCTGCATACTCATATCTCTACAACCCTAGCGTCACCGAACCTTAAGTGTGTAGACCCTACGGGTTCGGGAGACACGAAGACATGACCGAGACGGCTCTCCGGTCAATAACCAACAGCGGGATCTGGATACCCATGTTGGCTCCCACATGCTCCTCGATGATCTCATTGGATGAACCACGATGTCGAGGATTCAATCAACCCCGTATACAATTCCCTTTGTCAATCGGTACGTTACTTGCCTGAGACTCGATCGTCGGTATCCCAATACCTCGTTCAGTCTCGTTACCGGCAAGTCACTTTACTCGTACCGTAATGCATGATCCCGTGACCAGACACTTGGTAACTTTGAGCTCATTATGATGATGCATTACCGAGTGGGCCCAGAGATACCTCTCCGTCATACGGAGTGACAAATCCTAGTCTCGATCCGTGTCAACCCAACAGACACTTTCGGAGATACCTGTAGTGCACCTTTATAGTCACCCAGTTATGTTGTGACATTTGGTACACCCAAAGCACTCCTACGGTATCCGGGAGTTACACGATCTCATGGTCTAAGGAAAAGATACTTGACATTGGAAAAGCTCTAGCAAAATGAACTACACGATCTTGTGCTATGCTTAGAATTGGGTCTTGTCCATCACATCATTCTCCTAATGATGTGATCCCGTTATCAACGACATCTAATGTCCATAGTCAGGAAACCATGACTATCTGTTGATCAACGAGCTAGTCAATAGAGGCTTACTAGGGACATATTATGGTCTATGTATTCACACGTGTATTACGATTTCCGGATAATACAATTATAGCATGAATAAAGACAATTATCATGAACAAGGAAATATAATAATAATCCTTTTATTATTGCCTCTAGGGCATATTTCCAACAGTCTCCCACTTGCACTAGAGTCAGTAATCTAGTTACATTGTGATGAATCGAACACCCATAGAGTTCTGGTGTTGATCATGTTTTGCTCGCGAAAGAGGTTTAGTCAACGGATCTGCGACATTCAGATCCGTATGTACTTTGCAAATATCTATGTCTCCATCTTGAACATTTTCATGGATGGAGTTGAAACGACGCTTGATGTGCCTGGTCTTCTTGTGAAACCAGGGCTCCTTGGCAAGGGTAATAGCTCCAGTGTTGTCACAGAAGAGTTTGATCGGCCCCGACGCATTGGGTATGACTCCTAGGTCGGTGATGAACTCCTTCACCCAAATTGCTTCATGCGCTGCCTCCGAGGCTGCCATGTACTCCGCTTCACATGTAGATCCCGCCACGACGCTCTGCTTGTAGCTGCACCAGCTTACTGCTCCACCATTCAACATATACACGTATCCGGTTTGTGACTTAGAGTCATCCAGATCTGTGTCGAAGCTAGCGTCGACGTAACCCTTTACGACGAGCTCTTCGTCACCTCCATAAACGAGAAACATGTCCTTTATCCTTTTCAGGTACTTCAGGATATTCCTGACCGCTGTCCAGTGCTCCTTGCCGGGATTACTTTGGTACCTTCCTACCAAACTAACGGCAAGGTTTACATTAGGTCTGGTACACAACATGGCATACATAATAGATCCTATGGCTGAAGCATAGGGGATGACACTCATCTCTTCTTCATCTTTTGCCGTGGTCGGGCATTGAGCCGAGCTCAATCTCACACCTTGCAATACAGGCAAGAACCCTTTCTTGGACTGATCCATTTTGAACTTCTTCAAAATCTTATCAAGGTATGTGCTTTGTGAAAGACCTATGAGGTGTCTCGATCTATCCCTATAGATCTTGATGCCTAATATGTAAGCAGCTTCTCCAAGGTCCTTCATTGAAAAACACTTATTCAAGTAGGCCTTAAAGCTGTCCAAAAGTTCTATATCATTTCCCATCAAGAGTATGTCATCTACATATAATATGAGAAATGCTACAGAGCTCCCACTCACTTTCTTGTAAACGCAGGCTTCTCCATAAGTCTGCATAAACCCAAACGCTTTGATCATCTCATCAAAGCGAATGTTCCAACTCCGAGATGCTTGCACCAGCCCATAAATGGATCGCTGGAGCTTGCATACTTTGTTAGCATTCTTAGGATCGACAAAACCTTCCGGCTGCATCATATACAGTTCTTCCTTAAGATAGCCGTTAAGGAATGCCGTTTTGACGTCCATCTGCCATATCTCATAATCATAGTATGCGGCAATTGCTAACATGATTCGGACGGACTTCAGCTTCGCTACGGGAGAGAAAGTCTCATCGTAGTCAACCCCTTGAACTTGCCGATAACCCTTAGCGACAAGTCGAGCTTTATAGATGGTAATATTACCATCCGCGTCCGTCTTCTTCTTAAAGATCCATTTGTTTTCTATCGCTCGCAGATCATCGGGCAAGTCTGTAAAAGTCCATACTTTGTTTTCATACATGGATTCTATCCCGGATTGCATGGCTTCAAGCCATTTGTTGGGATTTGGGCCCGCCATCGCTTCTTCATAGTTCGAAGGTTCACCGTTGTCTAATAACATTACTTCCAGGACAGGGTTGCCATACCACTCTGGTGTGGAACGTGTCCTTCTGGACCTACGAAGTTCGGTAGCAACTTGATCTGAAGTACCTTGATCATCATCATTAATTTCCTCTCCAGTCGGTGTAGGCACCACAGGAACATTTTCCTGAGCTGCACTACTTTCCGGTTCAAGAGGTAGTACTTCATCGAGTTCTACTTTCCTCCCACTTACTTCTTTCGAGAGAAACTCTTTTTCCAGAAAGGATCCGTTCTTGGAAACAAAGATCTTGCCCTCGGATCTTAAGTAGAAGGTATACCCAATGGTTTCCTTAGGGTATCCTATGAAGACGCATTTTTCCGACTTGGGTTCGAGCTTTTCAGGTTGAAGTTTCTTGACATAAGCATCGCATCCCCAAACTTTTAGAAACGACAGCTTAGGTTTCTTCCCAAACCATAATTCATACGGTGTCGTCTCAACGGATTTAGACGGAGCCCTATTTAAAGTGAATCTAGCTGTCTCTAGAGCGTATCCCCAAAATGATAGCGGTAAATCGGTAAGAGACATTGTCGGTGTCAAAACCGGCGGATCTCGGGTAGGGGGTCCCGAACTGTGCGTCTAGGCGGATGGTAACAGGAGGCAAGGGACACGATGTTTTACCCAGGTTCAGGCCCTCTTGATGGAGGTAAAACCCTACGTCCTGCTCGATTAATATTGATGATGTGTATTACAAGAGTGGATCTACCACGAGATCAAGGAGGCTAAACCCTAGAAGCTAGCCTATGGTATGATTGTTGTAATGGAGGTTATGTCCTACGGACTAGAGCCCTCCGGTTTATATAGACACCGGAGAGGGCTAGGGTTACATAGAGTCGGTTACAATGGTAGGAGATCTACATATCCCTATTGCCAAGCTTGCCTTCCACGCCAAGGAAAGTCCCATCCGGACACGGGGCAAAGTCTTCAATCTTGTATCTTCATAGTCTTGTAGTCCGGCGGACGATGATAGTCCGGCTGTCCGGACACCCCCTAGTCCAGGACTCCCTCAGTAGCCCCCGAACCAGGCTTCAATGACGATAAGTCCAGCGCGTATGTAGTCTTCGGCGTTGCAAGGCGGGTTCTCCTTCAAGTTCCACGTACCTGCCGAACAGTATCCGGCTTTCTCATTAATGTTGCGCTTCTTGGCTCCCACGCCCAATAATGGCCTTCTTCCATGCGTCGCACGAATGCGAAAAGCCAGGGTATCTTTTATGTTTTACCCCCTAGTTGTGCAAATAATCTGCCTATAAGAGAGGCAAGAATCCAGATCCAAATCACACCATCTTCCCTCCGCGAATATTCATCGGAGCGCTTCTAACCAAGAATCCATTCCATCATGGACCGTCTACGCGGCTCCTCTTCTCGCGCTCCCAGCCCTCTGCCAGGAGATTGGAGGAGATGCTCTGTTCCGCACAACGAGCTGGTGAAGCTCCAAGCGGGGGGATATCTCCCTCCGGCCTTCATGGTTCTGGTTCGAGCCGGGCTGGCCACCTACCAAGGCGGGAAGCAAGCGGAGGCTACCCCAAGTCCCAACAAAGGGGAGTGGGTATGCTTCGTCCCCTATCTGATTAGGGGACTCGGATTTCCTGTACATCCGTTCCTCCGCGGGCTCCTGGAGTTCTACGGACTCCAGCTCCATCACCTTACACCCGCCTCCATCCTGCATATCGCGGGTTACGTAGCTCTTTGCGAGCTATTTCTGGGCATCGAGCCCCATTTCGTACTGTGGAAGAGGTTGTTCTGCCTCGTACCCCGTTCTCACGAGGGGTCCATATATCAAGTGGGCGGCGCCGAAATATGGCGCATTGCCGGGACCGGATATCCATCCGGAACCCCTAAGAAGGCGTCCGAAGACTGGCCTTCGGAATGGTTTTACATAGAAGACGCTCCGTTGCCGGACCCTGTTCAGATCGGCCTCCCGGAGTTCAGCACTGCTCCTCTGAAGAAACGCCTTAGTTGGCGCCCGCGGAGCCCCGAACTAGAGGAAGACAAGAGCGTCCATTATCTGATGGGCCGAATAAGATTACTGGCCCATTCCGGGTTGACCATGATTGGAGTCATGGCAACATGCATTACGCGGGGGGTGCAGCCACTGCAATACAGGGGCCACCCCATGTGGGATTTCAACGGGGAAGACGATGCCACCCGTCATGGCCGCAAAGGACCGGATTCGGCTGAGGATCTGGTGCAGATCTTGTCCGGCCTGTACAAGGGGGAGAAGGAGGACTTCCTTCAGACGAACCCCTTGAATGGGTTCTCCATGAATAACCCTCGGCGTTGGGTAAGCGAACACTTTAAGTGCCCGACCCATGCTTTCAAAGTTTAAGCTTCTCATATTATGTCTTCGGCGCAAGAACTGCGTCGGATTGTGGAGGACATGATAAGTCCAGCTCCGCAACCCGAGGATCCAGAGAGATCCCGGGATCCGGCCTCCGAAGAGGATCCGGACATAAAGGTGGAGCTAATCGACGGGGTGTTCCACCAGCTCAGCATGGATAATGCTTTAGTCGCCATTACGGCTGACTATCCCGGACTATATCCGGCTTCCCAGGTGATTGTGACCGAAGTCCTGACACCGTTATTCCTTCCTTGTTTATTTCTGACCACCGTATACGATGGCGCTATGCAGGAGGCGCCTCCAGGGCGGGAAGCCGAGCCTGCGGCGGCTAACCAGCAAAGGCCAGTCCGGACCAGTAGGCGGAAGAGGAGCGCGGCGCGGACTGAAACATCGCCGCAAAGGTATAGCTCACAATTCATTACTTGGAGCAACGTTCCTAGGAAGCGTTTGAGTGCTCATGACCTTTGTAGGAGAAAAAACGCCCGCCGGACTGCGGGCGTGGAGGTTGCCAATCCAACCTCTACCAGCCAGGCTCCAGCACCTGGTCTGGAGGGGGAGGCGAGCGCAAGGCGCGAGCCGGACACTCCTCCGTCGGAGGATGCCGACAGACTGTCCGCCACCAAGTCTGAGGTGGAGAGCTCCATGAACCATAGGCGCCGCCGGACAATATTTCGTGACGCGTGCTTCTCCCCTGAGGCGTTGAATGCCTTTAACGTGGGGGACGCGCACCTCCGTGCTGCTCAAGATGGTTTTACCAGAGCCACGGAGCAGTACGTAAAAGACATACGGGTAAGAGAATTTAATAGCTATATATGCTACTAGCCCCCGAGACTTAAAGTAGTTATATTAACTGATTTAAGGATCATTTGAAACACATGATCTTACCGAGAAGAATACCCAACTGTCTCAGGAGCTGCAAGAGTGCAAGGCCCAACTTGAGGCCGCACTCGCTGCCGCAGGAGGAAACACAGAGACCCCTCCTGGTAACACATTTTTTGAAAAATATAAGCGCTGTGCGGCGTGCGCGTAAGTCTAATAATGACATTGCAGGTGCTGCCGGACAAGATCCGGACAGGCAGGAACTACTGCGCCAGCTGAAGGCCGGCGAGAGGGTGCTGAATAGAGTGCGGCAAGAAAGGAACAAGCTCCAAGATGCCCACGCCCAGCTTGGAGAAGAGCTGAAAGGCATTCGGGCCGAGCTGTCCGGCTCCGTTAAGGAGAATCAGCAGCTTCGTCGCGGCATCTATAGTAAGTGCTTGAGCGGACTCGTTTGAAAAGAAGAGTTCGGCGAGGAAGTCAATTGACAAAATATGTCTTGTAGGTATACTCACAGGTCGCCCTGCGGAGGAGATGCCCGTATCAACGGGTGATCAACTTCCCGAGCTGCTGCAGCTGCTCGAACGAGTTCGGCAGGCAATGAACGGTGTCGTCCAGGCTTTATGGCCAGCCCTCTCCCTACCCGAGGGCCTTGGGGAGCTTGCGGAGAAGCTTCAGGGAGTGCGGCAACGCTTCCGTTTATGGAAGATTTCGGCCTGCCGCCAAGGTGCCAGGGAGGCTTGGGCCATGGTGAAGACGTGGTACAAGAAGGCGGATCCCAACCACATGGCCGAGGTCGGACCTGTGGGGCCCGATGGGAAGGAGATCCCTGTGAGTTTAGTATACGGCCAAGTAGAGTTGGCCGCTAAATTTTCCCAACGGGACTGTAAATTAGATAGCTTGTTAGACGGGATTGAGGAGGAATACAATCAGTAGATTTGACAATGTATTTTTAAAATGACATGTGAAATGCCTTCTAGCCGGATTGTAGATCGTTTGTCTTTGCCGACCTTTTCGCTTCAACCTCGGGACCCTAGAGTCCGGAGTGTGTCCGAATACCTTCTCGGTTAAGAAACAACCGGGGTATGCATGGAGACCAGGCGTAGGGGTCATTAGTGCTTTATCAGACAAGTGCCCAACTAGTTATGTTATATTACATGGTTAGCAAGAAACATCTTCCAGGGAGAATAGTTCTGTTAAGGGTTCCTTTCCCTGGGAGGCATGCCCTAAAGTGCATGTCCGGACTGCGAAAAAAGCAGAAAACATCTGGGGGCAGATAAATAAGTAGGTAAAAAATCATCTTTCAAGTCACCGACCGAATATTCCCTTAAGAACGCTAGCTTTCGGCTTCACCCAGTCTGAGGTACACATCCGGCTGACCCGGCAGTAACAATCGCAGAGGTGCTCCCTTTACCTCCTAGCCGAACAATCGAGAACGTAGGGGTAAGCACAGGAGCCAGGCAACCCAGCTTGGCCAAAACTTAAGTCATATCGATGCATATAATGGTGAGTAAAAGGTACATGTGGAAGCTTGACACATGTTAGGCATGAAGCCCTTATAATTGAGCTTCTGGAAAAGAAGCCCCCAGGTATAATGAGTGCGGATGGCACATCAAGTGTATGCGAACAATCCGCAAGTAGGCCCTTAAGGGCTTTTTAGTAAAAGGGTTAAGAGAAGAAAGAGAAACAAAAGACAGCTGAAGTGTAAAAATTTGAATGGGGGAAGGGGACGAACTCTTAGTCCGGCACTAGGCATAGAATCTTCGGAGGCGGGCTGCGTTCCATGGGTTCGGCTCGAGTCGGTTGTCCGACGCATTTCGTAGACGGTACGCTCCGCCAGTCAGGACTTGATCGATAATGAAGGGGCCCTCCCATTTGGGCTTGAGCTTGTCCTTTTTCTTGTCCGGCAGGCGTAGAACTAGTTCGCGAATGTTGTAAGTCTTGGCCTTTACTTCTCCGCTTTGATATCTTCGAGCCTGCTGCTGCTAGAATGCGGAACGAGCCTTGGCAATGTCGCGTTCTTCCTCCAATGCGTCCAAGCTGTCCTGCCAGCTCGGCCTCTCTTTCTTCATACATGCGCACTCGAGGTGAGTCATGAATAATGTCGCAGGGCAGAACTGCCTCTGCGCCGTATACCATAAAAAATGGTGTAAATCCGGTAGTACGGTTGGGCGTTGTCCGCAGCCCCCAGAGTACGAAGTCGAGCTCCTCTACCCAGTGCATGTCAGATTTCGTAAGTGACCGCACTAGTCTGGGTTTGATGCCGCTCATTATTAGACCATTTACTCGTTCCACTTGACCGTTGGTTTGAGGATGATAGACTGAAGCGTAATCGAGCTTAATGCCCATATTTTTGCACCATGATTTAACCTCGTCGGCCGTAAAATTCGTGCCGTTATCGGTGATGATGCTGTGGGGGACACCATAACGGTGTACTACCCCGGATATAAAGTCTATCACTGGTCCGGACTCTGCCGTTTTGACTGGTTTGGCTTCTATCCATTTGGTGAATTTGTCCACCATGACCAATAGGTACCTTTGCTTGTGGGTTCCCCCTTTAAGGGGTCCAACCATGTCAAGCCCCCAGACCGCGAACGGCCAGGTAATGGGTATAGTTTTGAGGGCGGTGGGTGGCATGTGGCTCTGATTAGCAAAGAGCTGACAACCGACGCATCTTTGGACTAAGTCCTGAGCATCTGCCCGGGCCGTCGGCCAATAAAATCCTGTACGGAATGCCTTTCCTACAAGGGCCCGAGCTGCTGTGTGGTGTCCGCCTAGTCCGGCATGAATTTTAGCCAGGAGGTTTCGCCCTTCCTCTTCGGAGATACACCTTTGAAGGACTCCGGTTGTGCTTTTCTTATAAAGTTCTCCCTCATGGACCTTGTAGGCTTTAGATCGCCGGACTATGCAGCGAGCCTCATTTTGGTCTTCGGGAAGTTCCTGCCTAAGCAAGTAGGCTAGGAATGGTTCTGTCCACGGGGCGATTACTGCCATTATGTCGTGGGCTGAAGGTGTTGTGTCATCGGTTGAATTGCCGGTTGGCGCGGTTTTTTCTGGTTTGTCGTTTCCGGACTCCTCTTCCCATAGTACGGATGGCTTGAAGAGCCGTTCCAGGAAGATGTTTGGAGGGACAGCGTCACATTTTGCACCGATGCGCGCCAGTACGTCGGCCGCTTGGTTATTATCTCGGGCTACGTGATGGAATTCAAGTCCTTCAAACCGAGCTGACATTTTTAGGACAGCGTTGCGGTATGCTGCCATTTTCGGATCCTTGGCATCAAAGTCTCCATTTATTTGGGATATTGCGAGGTTTGAATCCCCACGCACCTCTAGGCGTTGGATGCCCATGGAGATTGCCATCCGGAGACCATGTAAAAGGGCCTCGTATTCGGCTGTGTTGTTGGAGTCCGTGTACATTATTTGAAGTATGTATTGGACTGTGTCCCCGGTCGGGGACGTCAATACGACGCCAGCCCCCAGTCCGGCCAACATTTTAGAGCCGTCGAAGTGCATAATCCAATTGGAGTATGCGCCGTACTCTTTAGGGAGTTCGGCTTCGGTCCATTCAGCGACAAAGTCAGCCAAAACTTGTGACTTTATAGCTCGCCGAGGTTTGTAAGTTATATCGAATGGTAAGAGCTCAATGGCCCATTTTGCAATCCTGCCCGTTGCGTCGCGGTTGTTTATAATGTCATTGAGTGGTACTTCAGAGGCCACTGTTATCGAACACTCTTGAAAGTAGTGTCGGAGCTTCCGGGATGCCATGAACACCGCATACGCTATCTTCTGATAGTGCGGGTAACGGGACTTGCAGGGGGTTAACACAGTGGATACATAATACACTGGTTTTTGAAGAGGGAATTTATGCCCTTCTGTCTCTCGTTCGACGACGAGCACCACGCTTACAACTTGATGTGTTGCTGCGATGTATAACAACATTGGTTCGCCCAGGTTGGGCGCCGCCAGGACCGGATTTGTTGCCAATATGGCCTTTATTTCTTCGAGTCCGGCAGTGGCAGCATCCGTCCACTCGAAGTGTTCGGTGCGCCTAAGGAGGCGATAGAGGGGCAATGCCTTTTCTCCTAGACGGGAGATAAAGCGGCTTAGAGCCACCATGCATCCAGTCAATTTTTGTATTTGCTTGAGGTCTTTTGGGATATCTAGCTGTGACAGAGCTTGGATCTTGGCTGGGTTTGCTTCAATTCCTCTACCGGATACAATGAAGCCCAGTAGTTTTCCGGCTGGTACGCCGAAAATGCATTTTTCCAGGTTCAGCTTGATGTCATATGCTCTGAGGTTGTCGAATGTGAGCCTCAAGTCGTCTACTAGAGTTTCGACGTGTTTGGTTTTGACGACTACGTCATCTACGTATGCCTCTACTGTTTTGCCGATCTGAGTGGCTAGACATGTTTGAATCATGCGCTGATATGTTGTGCCGGCGTTTTTAAGTCCGAAGGGCATCGTGTTGAAGCAGAATGGTCCATATGGAGTGATGAATGCCGTTGCGGCTTGGTCTGCTTCCGCCATCTTGATTTGATGGTAGCCGGAGTATGCGTCAAGGAAGCACAATGAATCGTGCCCTGCAGTGGCATCGATTATCTGGTCGATGCGGGGGAGGGGGAAGGGATCCTTTGGGCAGGCCTTGTTGAGGTCTTTAAAATCGACGCATAGGCGCCAGGATTCGTCCTTCTTTGGTACCATTACCAGGTTTGCTAGCCAATCCGGATGTTTGATATCTCTGATGAATCCGGCTTCCAATAGTTTGGCTAGCTCTTCTCCCATTGCCTGTCTTTTGGGTTCGGAAAATCGTCGAAGAGCCTGTTTGACTGGCTTGAATCCTTTTAGGATGTTTAGGCTGTGTTCTGCCAATCTGCGTGGGATTCCGGGCATATCCGAGGGGTGCCAGGCGAAAATGTCCCAATTTTCCCGAAGGAATTCTCGCAGTGCGGCGTCTACATCAGGGTTCAATTGTGCCCCGATGGAGGCCGTCTTTGTTGGGTCCGTTGGATGGACCTAGAATTTTACTATTTCGTCCGCTGGTTTAAAGGAGGTGGACTTGGATCTCTTATCGAGTATCACGTCGTCCCTATTTACAGTAGAGCGCAGCGCGGTGAGTTCTTCTGCCGCTAGGGCTTCGGATAGTGCCTCCAGGGCTAATGCGGCTGTCTTGTTTTCGCCGTGGAGTGCTATGTCCGGATCACTAACGAGAGTGATTATTCCGCCGGGCCCAAGCATTTTGAGCTTCATGTACCCGTAATGGGGTACGGCTTGAAAAATTGTGAATGCCTCTCATCCTAATATAGCGTGATATCCGCTGTTGAACGGGGCCACTTGGAACGTGACTTCTTCGGATCTGTAATTGTCCAGCGAGCCGAACACCACATCGAGTGTGATTTTTCCGGTGCAGCATGCTTCCCAGCTAGGGATTATTCCTCTGAAGGTTGTGCTGCTTCGCTCAATGCGGCTCCAGTCTATTTCCATTTTTTTGAAGAGTTTCCTCGTAGATGAGGTTTAGTCAGCTGCCGCCATCCATGAGGACCTTTGTAAGTCGAAAGCCGTCCACTATTGGACTAAGTACCAGTGCGGCTGGTGCTCGGGCTGTTCGGAATTTAGATTCGTCACTGGCGTTGAAGGTGATGGCTGTGTCGCTCCATGGATTTGTTGTTGCTACTTGGTAGACTTCGGCGAGGCTGCGGGTTGTTCGTTTCCACATTTTATTTGATGCGAAAGTCTCGAAGACTATTGATACCGTACCGGTATTGTTGGAGTGGTTTTCCGGTGCTAGAAGCTCCTCGCCACTTTTGGCCACCTGCCGTAATATCCAACATGCTCGAAGGCTATGTGTTGGGACGGCGCCTTCTGTACTGTGAATTTTACAGGGTCCGCTAAGCCATCCCTCCAGTACGGTTCTGTGCCCTCTGTGGGGTTTTTGCTTTTTGGTTTTTGCGTCTGGTGCCTGAGTGTAATGCACCCTTTTGTTGCGGACTAGGGTTGTATTCGGGGCCGGATTGTCCCAAAATTTATTTTCGGTTTTCCGGAAACTCTCCATCGCACAGTACTTTCGTACTATGGACGCCAGGTCGGTGAAGCGTGTAATTTCACGACGGCTGACGGCGTTGAGGATTCCCTCGTCCGTGCAATTATTGCAAAAAATTGAGATTGCGTTTTCCTCTCGGCAGTCCTTTATCCTGTCCATAACCAGGAGGAATCTGGCCCAGTAGTGATGTACTGTTTCAGCGGGCTCTTGCCGGATTAGAGATAGATCGCATATGTCTGGGCGGGTGGGTGGAATTAAGTCCGGAACCCTACCCATCTCAAGGCTCGAAGGCCAGGAAGCTTCCAAACATGGAAGCTTCGATTGCTGGACATTGTCCAACGAGTCCGAAACGATGCCTGACTTTAAGTTTAGTGCTCGATCGAAGTCCGTCCCTCCACGGGAATCCGGTATGGAGGGTTCGGGAGCTTGGACAGGACTAGTTCTCAATGCAGGAAAAGAGTCGCCGCATTGTTCCTCTACCACTGCAACGTGGTGGGTGACCCGGGGAGAGTTAATCTCTCTCAGATCAGTTTTAAGCCCGATCTGATTGTAGTCCGTAGCGACTCCCAGGGCGGCGATGCGATCCAAGAGCTCGTTGACAGACGAGAGCTCTATTGGATCCAGCCGCTCAGCAAATTCCAAGCTGACGTGAAGATTGCTTTTGATGACTTGAGAAGTCATTGTCGAAGCGGTGGCCGGACAGGCGGTCATAAGAAAACCACCTAGCCGTATAGTTTGGCCGGCGGCCAAGGCTCCTTTGGCGAAAATACCGTCCTTGAAGACGGGAGAAGGCATCCTTCCTATTGGTGACAGCATAGAGGAACTCTCAATGAAAGCACCAATGTCGGTGTCAAAACCGGCGGATCTCGGGTAGGGGGTCCAGAACTGTGCATCTAGGCAGATGGTAACAGGAGGCAAGGGACACGATGTTTTAACCAGGTTCGGGCCCTCTTGATGGAGGTAAAACCCTACGTCCTGCTCGATTAATATTGATGATGTGTATTACAAGAGTGGATCTACCACGAGATCAAGGAGGCTAAACCCTAGAAGCTAGCCTATGGTATGATTGTTGTAATGGAGGTTATGTCCTACGGACTAGAGCCCTCCGGTTTATATAGACACCGGAGAGGGCTAGGGTTACATAGAGTCGGTTACAATGGTAGGAGATCTACATATCCGTATTGCCAAGCTTGCCTTCCACGCCAAGGAAAGTCCCATCTGGACCCGGGGCGAAGTCTTCAATCTTGTATCTCCATAGTCTTGTAGTCCGGCGGACGATGATAGTCCGGCTGTCCGGACACCCCCTAGTCCAGGACTCCCTCAGACATCATAGACCGCACCATATCCAATAGAGTGCGATTATGATGTTCGGACACACCGTTACGCTGAGGTGTTCCAGGCGGCGTGAGTTGTGAAACGATTCCACATTTCCTTAAGTGCGTACCAAATTCGTGACATAAATATTCTCCTCCATGATCTGATCGTAGGAACTTTATCTTTCGGTCACGTTGATTCTCTACCTCATTCTGAAATTCCTTGAACTTTTCAAAGGTCTCAGACTTGTGTTTCATTAAGTAGACATACCCATATCTACTCAAGTCATCAATGAGAGTGAGAACATAACGATATCCTCCGCGAGCCTCAACGCTCATTGGACCGCACACATCGATATGTATGATTTCCAATAAGTTGGTTGCTCGCTCCATTGTTCCGGAGAACGGAGTCTTGGTCATTTTTCCCATGAGGCATGGTTCGCATGTGTCAAATGATTCATAATCGAGAGACTCTAAAAGTCCATCAGCATGGAGCTTCTTCATGCGCTTGACACCAATGTGACCAAGGCGGCAGTGCCACAAGTATGTGGGACTATCGTTATCAACTTTACATCTTTTGATATTCACACTATGAATATGTGTAACATTTCGTTCGAGATTCATTAAGAATAAACCATTGACCATCGGGGCATGACCATAAAACATATCTCTCATATAAATAGAACAACCATTATTCTCGGATTTAAATGAGTAGCCATCTCGTATCAAACGAGATCCAGATACAATGTTCATGCTCAAACTTGGCACTAAATAACAATTATTAAGGTTTACAACAAATCCCGTAGGTAAATGTAGAGGTAGCGTGCCGACGGCGATCACATCGACCTTGGAACCATTCCCGACGCGCATCGTCACCTCGTCCTTCGCCAGTCTCCGTTTATTCCGCAGCTCCTGCTATGAGTTACAAATATGAGCAACGGCACCGGTATCAAATACCCAGGAGTTACTACGAGTACTGGTAAGGTACACATCAATTACATGTATATCACATATACCTTTAGTGTTGCCGGCCTTCTTGTCTGCTAAGTATTTGGGGCAGTTCCACTTCTAGTGACCCTTCCCTTTGCAATAAAAGTACTCAGTCTTAGGCTTGGGGCTGGCTTACCGGGCGCGGCAACATCCTTGCCGTCCTTCTTGAAGTTCTTCTTACCCTTGCCCTTCTTGAACTTGGTGGTTTTATTGACCATCAACACTTGATGTTCTTTCTTGATTTCTACCTCTGCCGACTTCAGCATTGAAAATACTTCAGGAATACTTTTCACCATCCCCTGCATATTGTAGTTCATCACAAAGCTCTTGTAGCTTGGTGGGAGCGACTGAAGGATTCTGTCAATGATCGCCTCGTCCGGGAGGTTAATGTCCAGCTGGGACAGGCGGTTGTGCAACCCAGACATTTTGAGTATGTGCTCACTGACATAACTATTTTCCTCCATCTTACAACTATAGAACTTTTCGGAGACTTCATATCTCTCGACCCGGGCATGAGCTTGGAAAACCATTTTCAGCTCCTCGAACATCTCATATGCTCTGTGTTGCTCAAAACGCTTTTGGAGCCCCGGTTCTAGGCTGTAAAGCATGCCGCACTGAACGAGGGAGTAATCATCAGCACGTGACTGCCAAGCATTCATAACGTCTTGGTTCTCTGGGATGGGTGCTTCACCTAGCGGTCCTTCTAGGACATATGCTTTCTTGGCAGCTATGAGGATGATCCTCAGGTTCCGGACCTAGTCTGTATAGTTGCTGCCATCATCTTTCAGCTTGGTTTTCTCTAGGAATGCGTTGAAGTTCATGTTGACATGAGCGTTGGCCATTTGATCTACAAGACATATTTGCAAAGGTTTTAGACTAAGTTCATGATAATTAAGTTCATCTAATCAAATTATCTAATGAACTCCCACTCAGATTAGACATCCCTCTAGTCATCTAAGTGTTACATGATTCGAGTCGACTAGGCCGTGTACGATCATCATGTGAGACGGACTAGTCATCATTGGTGAACATCTCCATGTTGATCGTATCTTCCATAAGACTCATGCTCGACCTTTCGGTCTCTGTGTTCCGAGGCCATGTCTGTACATGCTAGGCTCGTCAAGTTAACCCTAAGTGTTTTTGCATGTGTAAAACTGTCTTACACCCGTTGTATGTGAACGTAAGAATCTATCACACCCGATCATCACGTGGTGCTTTAAAATGACGAATTTTAGCAACGGCGCACAGTTAGGGGAGAACACTTTCTTGAAATTATTATAAGGGATCATCTTATTTACTACCGTCATTCTAAGTAAACAAGATGCACAAACATAATAAACATCACATGCAATTATATAGTAATGACATGATATGGCCAATATCATATAGCTCCTTTGATCTCCATCTTCGGGGCTCCATGATCATCTTCGTCACTGGCATGACACCATGATCTCCATCATCGTGTCTCCATGAAGTTGCTCGCCAACTATTACTTCTACTACTATGGCTAACGTTTTAGCAATAAAGTAAAGTAATTACATGGCGTTAAATCATTGACACGCAGGTCATACAATAATTAAGACAACTCCTATGGCTCCTGCCGGTTGTCATACTCATCGACATGCAAGTCGTGATTCCTATTACAAGAACATGATCTCATACATCACAATATATCATTCATCATTCATCACAACTTTTGGCCATATCACATCACAAGGCAATTGCTGCAAAAACAAGTTAGACGTCCTCTAATTGTTGTTGCATCTTTTACGTGGCTGCAATAGGGTTCTAGCAAGAACGTTTTCTTACCTACGAAAAAGCCACAACGTGATTTGTCAACTTCTATTTACCCTTCATAAGGACCCTTTTCATCGAATCCGCTCCAACTAAAGTGGGAGAGACAGACACCCGCTAGCCACCTTATGCAACTAGTGCATGTCAGTCGGTGGAACCTGTCTCACGTAAGCGTACGTGTAAGGTCGGTCCGGGCCGCTTCATCCTACAATACCGCTGAAGCAAAATAAGACTAGTAGCGGCAAGAAAGTTGACAACATCTACGCCCACAACAAATTTGTGTTCTACTCGTGCAATAGAGAACTACGCATAGACCTAGCTCATGATGCCACTATTGGGGAACGTTGCAGAAAATAAAAAATTTCCTACGGTTTCACCAAGATCCATCTATGAGTTCATCTAGCAATGAGTGATAGGAGTGCATCTACATACCTTTGTAGATCGCGAGCGGAAGCGTTCAAGAGAACGGGGTTGAGGGAGTCGTACTCATCGTGATCCAAATCACCGATGACCAAGTGCCGAACGGAAAGCACCTCTGCGTTCAACACATGTACGGAGCGGATGACTTCTCCTCCTTCTTGATCCAGCAAGGGGGAAGGAGAGGTTGATGAAGATCCAGTAGCACGACGGCATGGTGGT
Source organism: Triticum timopheevii (assembly GCA_963921465.1). Lineage (NCBI taxonomy): Eukaryota > Viridiplantae > Streptophyta > Magnoliopsida > Poales > Poaceae > Triticum > Triticum timopheevii. The sequence continues at coordinate 47,520,888 of OY997264.1, read as the reverse complement.
GGATGCAGCAGAGTTCCGGCAGAGCTTCGTCGAGCTTCTGCGAGAGGGAGAGGTGTAGCAGGGGAGAGGGAGGCGCCAAGACTTCAGGGTGCGGCTGCCCTCCCTCCCTCCTCCTCTATATAGGCCCCCGGGGGGGTGGCGGCCAAGGGGGGTGGAGTGCCCCCCAAGGCAAGTGGAGGCGCCCCCTCCCCTAGGGTTCCCAACCCTAGGGGCAGAGGGGGGCCCAGGGGGGGCGCACCAGCCCACCAGGGGCTGGTCCCCTCCCACTTCAGCCCACGGGGCCCTCCGGGATAGGTGGCCCCACCCGGTGGACCCCCGGGACCCTTCCGGTGGTCCCGATACAATACCAGTGACCCCCGAAACTCTCCCGATGGCCGAAACTGCACTTCCTATATATTATTCTTTACCTCCGGACCATTCCGGAACTCCTCGTGACGTCCGGGATCTCATCCGGGACTCCGAACAACTTTCGGTTTGCTACATACTCATATCTCTACAACCCTAGCGTCACCGAACCTTAAGTGTGTAGACCCTACGGGTTCGGGAGACACGAAGACATGACCGAGACGGCTCTCCGGTCAATAACCAACAACAGGATCTGGATACCCATGTTGGCTCCCGCATGCTCCTCGATGATCTCATTGGATGAACCATGATGTCGAGGATTCAATCAACCCCGTATACAATTCCCTTTGTCAATCGGTACGTTACTTGCCCGAGACTCGATCGTCGGTATCCCAATACCTCGTTCAGTCTCGTTACCGGCAAGTCACTTTACTCGTACCGTAATGCATGATCCCGTGACCAGACACTTGGTCACTTTGAGCTCATTATGATGATGCATTACCGAGTGGGCCCAGAGATACCTCTCCATCATACGGAGTGACAAATCCCAGTCTCGATCCGTGTCAACCCAACAGACACTTTCGGAGATACCTGTAGTGCACCTTTATAGTCACCCAGTTACGTTGTGACGTTTGTTACCCCCAAAGCACTCCTACGGTATCCGGGAGTTACACGATCTCATGGTCTAAGGAAAAGATACTAGACATTGGAAAAGCTCTAGCAAAACGAACTACACGATCTTGTGCTATGCTTAGAATTGGGTCTTGTCCATCACATCATTCTCCTAATGATGTGATCCCATTATCAACGACATCTAATGTCCATAGTCAGGAAACCATGACTATCTGTTGATCAACGAGCTAGTCAACTAGAGGCTTACTAGGGACATATTATGGTCTATGTATTCACACGTGTATTACGATTTCCGGATAATACAATTATAGCATGAATAAAGACAATTATCATGAACAAGGAAATATAATAATAATCCTTTTATTATTGCCTCTAGGTCATATTTCCAACACATCAAGGGTATATTTGATATACAGGTTACTGATGTGTACTTTACTAGTGTTTATAGTAGCCCCTAAGTATTTGATACTTGTTCGGTTGCTAAAAATTAGTAACTCGAAATAGGAGTTACAGAATAAACAGAGACTAGTTGAGGGTGAAGTGACGATGTGTGTTGGGAGTAGTTCCAATATTGATACGATCATCATCACACTCTCCCTACACTTTCGAGATTAGTGTTGAACCTAAATAAATGTTATTTGGCTTTTGCGTTGAGCATGAATATGATTTGATCATGTTTATTGCAATACGGTTATTTATTTAAAGTCAGAGAATAATTGTTGTTCTATTTACATGAATAAAACCTTCGATGGTCATACACCCAATGGAAATATTTTGTTGGATCTCGATCATAGTGATACACATATTCATAATATTGATACCAAAAGATGCAAAGTTGATAATGATAGTGCAACTTATTTGTGGCACTGCCGTTTGGGTCATATCGATGTAAAACGCATGAAGAAACTCCATAAAGATGGATTTTTGGAATCATTTGGTTATGAATCATTTGATGCTTGCAAATCGTACCTTTTGGGCAAGATGACTAAAACTCCGTTCTCCGGAACAATGGAACAAGCTACTGACTTGTTGGAAATAATACATACCGATGTATGCAGTCCAATGAGTGTTGATGCTCGTGGCGGGTATCGTTATTTTCTGACTTTCACAGATGATTTGAGCAGATATGAGTATATCTACTTAATGAAACACAAGTCTGAAACATTTGAAAAAGTTCAAAGACTTTCAGAGTATCATCATAACAAGAAAATAAAGTTTCTACAATCTGATCATGGAGGAAAATGTTTGAGTTACGAGTTTGGCCTTCATATAAAACAATGTGGAATAGTTTTACAGCTCACGCCACCTGGAACACCACAGCGTAATGGTGTTTCCGAACGTCATAACCGTACTTTATTGGATATGGTGCGATTTATGATGTATCTTACCAATTTACCACTATCGTTTTGGGTTTATGCATTAGAGACAGCTTCATTCACTTTAAATAGGGTACCATCAAAATCCGTTGAGACGACGCCTTATGAACTATGGTTTGGCAAGAAACCAAAGTTGTCGTTTCTTAAAGTTTGGGGCTGCGATGCTTATGTGAAAAAGTTTCAACCTGATAAGCTCGAACCCAAATCGGAGAAGTGCGTCTTCATAGAATACCCAAAGTAAACTGTTGGGTACACCTTCTATCACAGATCCGAAGGCAAAATATTCGTTGCTAAGATGGATCCTTTCTAGAGAAGAAGTTTCTCTCGAAAGAAGTGAGTGGGAGGAAAGTAGAACTTGATGAGGTAACTGTACCTACTCCTTTATTGGAAAGTAGTTCATCACAGAAATCAGTTCCAGTGATTCCTACACCAATTAGTGAGGAAGCTAATGATATTGATCATGAAACTTCAGATCAAGTTACTACCGAACCTCGTAGGCCAACCAGAGTAAGATCCGCACCAGATGGTACGGTAATCCTATTCTGGAGGTCATGTTACTTGACCATGGCAAACCTACTAACTATGAGGAAGCGATGATGAGCCCAGATTCCGCGAAATGGCTTAAGGCTATGAAATCTGAGATAGGATCCATGTATGAGAACAAAGTATGGACTTTGGTTGACTTGCCCGATGATCGGCAAGCCATAGAAAATAAATGGACTTCAAGAGGAAGACGAACGCTGATAGTTGTGTTACTATCTACAAAACTCGACTTGTTGCGAAAGGTTTTCGACAAGTTCAAGGGGTTGACTACGATGAGACTTTCTCACCCGTAGCGATGCTTAAGTCTATCCTAATCATGTTAGCAATTGACACATTTTATGAAATCTGGCAAATGGATATCAAAACTGCATTCCTGAATGGATTTCTGGAAGAAGAGTTGTATATGATGCAACCAAAAGGTTTTGTCAATCCGAAAGGTGCTAACAAAGTGTGCAAGCTCCAACAATCCATCTATGGACTGGTGCAAGCATCTCGGAGTTGGAATATACGCTTTGATGAGTTGATCAAAGCATATAGTTTTATACAGACTTGCGGTGAAGCCTGTATTTACAGGAAAGTGAGTGGGAGCACTACAACCTTTCTGATAAGTATATGCGAATGACATATTGTTGATCAGAAATAATGTAGAATTTTCTGGAAAGCATAAATGAGTGTTGGAAAGGAGTTTTTCAAAAAAAAAAAAGACATCGGTAAAACTGCTTACACATTGAGCATCAAGATCTATAGAGATAGATCAAGACGCTTGATAAGATTTTTCAATAAGTAGATACCTTGATAAGATTTTGAAGTAGTTCAAAATGGAACAGTCAAAGAAGGAGTTCTTGCCTGTGTTGCAAGATGTGAAGTTGAGTAAGACTCAAAGCCCGACCACGGCAGAAAATAGAAAGAGAATAAAAGTCATTCCCTATGCCATAGTCATAGGTTCTATAAAGTATGCTATGCTATGTACCAGACCTATTGTATACCTTGCTCTGAATTTGGCAAGGAGTACAATTTTGATCTAGGAGTAGGTCACTTGACAACGTTCAAGAATATCCTTAGAAAGGACTAGGAAAATGTTTCTCGATTATAGAGGTGATAAAAGAGTTCATCGAAAAGAGTTACATCGGTGCAAGCTTTTACACCAATCCAGATGACTCTAAGTCTCAATCTGGATACATATTGAAAGTGGGAGCAATTAGCTAGAGTAGCTCCGTGCAGAGCATTGTAGACATAGAATATTTGCAAAATACATACGGCTCTGAATGTGACAGACCCATTGACTAAACTTCTCTCACGAGCAAAACATGATCACACCTTAGTACTCTTTGGGTGTTAATCATATATCGATGTGAACTAGATTATTGACTCTAGTAAACCCTTTGGGTGTTGGTCACACGACGATGTGAACTATGTGTGTTAATCACATGCAGATTTGAATATTAGTGTTAAATCACATGGTGATGTGAACTAGATTATTGACTCTAGTGCAAGTGGGAGACTGAAGGAAATATGCCCTAGAGGCAATAATAAAGTTATTATTTATTTCCTTATTTCATGATAAATGTTTATTATTCATGCTAGAATTGTATTAACCGGAAACATAATACATGTATGAATACATAGACAAACATAGTGTCACTAGTATGCCTCTACTTGACTAGCTCGTTAATTAAAGATGGTTAAGTTTCTTAACCATAGACATGAGTTGTCATTTGATTAACGAGATCACATCATTATGGGAATGATTTGATTGACCTGACCCATTCCGATAGCTTAGCACTTGATCGTTTAGTATGTTGCTATTGCTTTCTTCATGACTTATACATGTTCCTATGACTATGAGATTATGCAACTCCCTTTTACCGGAGGAACACTTTGTGTGCTACCAAACATCACAACGTAACTGGGTGATTATAAAGGTGCTCTATAGGTGTCTCCGAAGGTACTTGTTGAGTTGGCGTATTTCGAGATTAGGATTTGTCACTCCAATTGTCGGAGAGGTATCTCTGGGCCCTCTCGGTAATGCACATCACTATAAGCCTTTCAAGCAATGTGACTAATGAGTTAGTTGCGGGATGATGCATTACATAACGAGTAAAGAGACTTGCCGGTAACGAGATTGAACTAGGTATTGAGATACCAACGATTGAATCTCGGACAAGTAACATACCGATGACAAAGGGAACAACGTATGTTGTTATGCGGTTTGACCGATAAAGATCTTCGTAGAATGTGTGGGAGCCAATATGAGCATCTAGGTTCCGTTATTGGTTATTGACCGGAGATGTGTCTCGGTCATGTCTACATATATAGTTCTCGAACCCGTAGGGTCCGCACGCTTAACGTTCGCTGACGATTTATATTATGAGTTATGTGTTTTGATGTACCGAAGGTAGTTCGGAGTCCCGTATGAGATCGGGGACATGACGAGGAGTCTCAAAATGGTCAAGACGTAAAGATCGATATATTGGACGACTATATTCGGACATCGTAAAGGTTCCGAGTGATTCGAGTATTTATCGGAGTACCGGAGAGTTACGGGAATTCGCTGGGGAGTATATGGGCCTTATTGGGCTTTAGGGAGAGAGGGGAGGCTGCACGCCCCCCCCCCCCCCCCCCAAGGCCTAGTCAGAATTGGACTAGGGGGAGGGGCTGCGCCCCTCCTTCCTTCTCTACTCTTTTCCCTTTCCTTGACTCCTACTCCTACTACTTGGAAGGGGGGATCCTACTCCTGGTGGGAGTAGGACTCCTCCAGGGCGCGCCATAGGAGGGCTGGCCCTCCCCCCTCCTCCACTCCTTTATATACGGGGGCAGGGGGCACCTCTAGACACATATGTTGATCTCTCCCAGCCGTGTGCGGTGCCCCCCTCCACCATATTCCACCTCGGTAATATCGTAGCGGTGCTTAGGCGAAGCCCTGCATTGGTAGCATCATCAACACCGTCATAACGCCGTCGTGCTGACGAAACTCTCCCGCAAAGCTCTGCTGAATCGGAGTTCGTGGGACGTCATCGAGCTGAACGTGTGCTGAACTCGGAGGTGCCGTACGTTCGGTACTTGGATCAGTCGGATCGTGAAGACGTACGACTACATCAACCGCGTTGTGCTAACTTCCGCTTACGGTCTACGAGGGTACGTGGACAACACTCTCCCCTCTCGTTGCTATGCATCACCATGATCTTGCGTGTGCGTAGGAAATTTTTGAAATTACTACATTCCCCAACAATTAAAACGAGATGGAGATGGAGGATGATGATGAGGGAAGGTGGAGATGTTGATGTCGTTGTCCCCTTGCACGTGATGATGAAGATGGCAATCTCCTTGCCGATTCCCCCTCCCGATGCCTTCTGAAGGTTAGGATTCTATATTTTGGATGAGTTTCTGATGTCTATATGCGTCTAATCTCAAATCCGGTTTCACAAGGTGAAAGTAGTTGATGAAGGGGAGGAGACGGTGGCTGTTACGAGCGGGTGTGCTCATACCAAACGTTTTGTGCTCTGAACATGAGGCACAACCTCCAGCTTCCTCCAAAATATGAGAATTTTCTGCACAAAATTGACTTATCTAACTCATAAATTCAGTCAACCACACATGATTGGTTATCCATATCTATACCAATATAAAAAGACCCAGTGGAGCAGATCCAACAGATCTTGGTCATCCATTAGCGTTAATCCGATAGTCCTTATTGTCCTAATGGTGAGCAACTAAATACGTTTAGCGCTAAACTCATTTACTGCTAATCAATCCTTTCTCCCCGATCCTCTTCCTTATGCACCCTTTCACACGAAAGGAAACTGCCACAGCGAACCGCCCCATGACGCCGCCCCATCACCTCGCTTCAGCGACGCACGCCGCCCCCATCGACTCGACCCGCATCAGCTTCAAGGACGCCGCCCCTCACATCTCTGTGTCGCCCCTACCCATCGCCTTCGCATGGCCTCGGCCGTAGCGACGCCGCCGCAACTTCAAGGACGCCGGCTGTCGGGGACGCCCCCTAGACCACCTAGCCGATCGGCGGGGGCACGTCGGAGGTGCCGCCTTGACCGCCTAGTCGTCCATCGTCGTTGGACTGTTAGGGACGCAGCCTGGCTGTCCGTTGGCGTCGGGCCGTCGAACCATCAGGGACACTGCTTGGACCGCCTGCCCGTCCATCTCCGTCGGGCCGTCAGGGAGACGTCGCCTGGCCTAGGTCGTCAGCGCTGCCATCAGAGGACATGCCGCCGTCAAACACGCAGCCGCATGGCCAGAGGTCTTTCATCTCTGCTTTGTTCGTTTCTTCCGGAGAAGATTGATTCACGTTTCACTAAACAGAAAAGCAACATGTATGCACTAAAAACTAAACCCAAATTAGGCTTTGTAAAACTGAACAAAAAGGAGCCTTGTGTGTGCACATTCAACAGTTATTAAGCTTCATTACCAACGTTCGCTATGAAACAACTAGGTTACAGAGTGATATGCAACTTTTGGTAGCAGCTGGGTACGTAGTGGATCAGTTGTGCTGATTTGAATGGATTGTGCTTAGATTTTTGGATTTCTCTTTTAGCGGCCCGAGGACAAGCTATGTGCCCCCTCCCATGGTCACTTGCATATACCATTAATTACGTTGGATTAGTGCGATTTTTCAACCCATTTGAAGGAAGAGATGGAGCTGCCGCTGGTGGTGCTTACACAAATTATTTCTTTTGATGCTACTTTTCTAAAGAAAATTCAGATATATCATCAAGCCGGATTAAGATTGCACGTGCGCATTTACTAGTTGTGTAACACAGCAGCTCATAGGTGGCCAACCAAATGGATCCTCCAGCAGATGGCGGCTGGGAAAGCAGCTGCAGCAGCACACAACGGTAGAGCTCGCGGCGAGGACGAGACAACCGACGGCGGCGGTAAGGGTTCCAGCTGGTTCCACGAGGATGGATGCGGCTGTACTCCTCCCCTGCCCCCTCCAGAGATGAGGTGGTGGCCAAGACAATGGTAACATATCCGGCCACAGCAAGCGACCGGCGAAGATGAGCGAGGGAGTTGCAGGTGAGGAGCATGAAGACGAGCTTAGCTGGTGACGACGTATCCGGATAGGAATGCTAACGTAGAATTGAAGGCCGGATCCGGCCATTACGACCTAGACGACGGACGGATCTGATCGAGAAAAACAAAAACTGCTGCCACAAATATCCTGACACACACACACACACAACATATCCAGAAACACTCGGGTATCACTCTCGTACGCACGGCCACATGGAATTGACAGGAGTCCTTTGGCTAGCTTTTGTTCCTATTTTCATCACAATCGTCGTGTCGATCACGATGGCCCCACGACGAACGACCTTCTCTCCAACAGCCAAACGATCACCTCCTCCACCACCCATGGCCGCAGGGGCTCCCCTTCTCGGGGTCCTCCCGGCGCTTCTGGCCAAGGGCCTGCTGCAAGTGATCCACGACGCCCACGCGGAGATGAGCAGCGTGTTCACGGTGGGGCTGTTGCATCGCAAGGTGACCTTCCTGGTTGGGCCGGACGTGTCGAGCCATTTCTACCAGGGGCTCGACTCGGAGATCAGCCAGGACGAGGTCTCCCAGTTCACCATTCCGACCTTTGGCCCCGGTGTCGGCTTTGACGTGGACTTGGCCACTCGGCGCGAGCAGTTCCGCTTCTCCGGCGACGCCATGAAGCCGGCCAAACTCAGGACCTATGTTGGTCTCATGGTACGCGAAGTCGAGGTAAGAAATGATTAAGATGATATGTTTAGTCGCCTCGATTTTCTTGTTAACATACTGTGGTGTGTACTTGTGTATTTTTTTTCTGATAAAGATCGTCATTTTTTATATTTCTGTGCATCTCAGTTATGCAGAGGCCGAATGTAATGTGAACTTGTATATGTTACGCATGCAGGAGTACTTTGCAAGATGGGGACAGTCCGGCACGGTTGACTTGAAGAAGGACCTAGAGCACCTCGTCACACTCATGGCTAGCCGGTGCTTGTTCGGGGAGGAGGTCCGGGCGAAGATGCTGGGCGAGGTCGCAACACACCTCCGTGAACTCAACGACGGCATGCGCCTCGTCACCATCCTGTTCCCGCACCTGCCCATCCCAGCGCACCGCAGACGCGATAGGGCGCGCGCTAGGCTCGGCGAGATATTCTCCGACATCATCAGCTCCCGAAGAGCAAGCTGCCACGAGGGTGCCCCCCTGGGTGCCCGGAACGTCGACGATGACATGCTGCAGTGCCTGGTCGATTCCAGGTACAAAGACGGCCGTGCCACGACCATGACGGAGGTCGTCGGGATGCTGGTCTCGGCGTTGTTCGCAGGGCAGCACACAAGCTCCAGCACGGGCACGTGGACCGGAGCGCGCCTCCTCGCACGCGCCAACGCCGAGCACCTGCGCGCCGCCATCCGGGAGCAGGAGCGGATCGTGGCGCGGCACGGGGACCTCGTCGACTACGAGGTCCTGCATGAGATGGACACCCTCCACCGCAGCGTCAAGGAGGCTCTGCGGCTCCACCCGCCGGCGATGATGCTGCTGCGCCACGCGCGCCGCAGCTTCACCGTGCGGACAAGGGAGGGCGACGAGTACGGGATCCCGGAGGGGCGTACAGTCGCGAGCCCGCTGGTGCTCCACAACCATCTCCCGCACGTGTACAAGGACCCCGACAGATACGAGCCGGGCCGGTTCGGCCCGGGCGGAGGGGAGGACGGGGCCGGCGGAGCGTTGTTGTACACGGCGTTCGGTGGCGGGCGGCACGCCTGTGTCGGCGAGGCGTTCGCGTACATGCAGATCAAGGTGATATGGAGCCACCTGCTGAGGAACTTTGAGATAGAGATGGTGTCGCCGTTCCCCAAAACGAACTGGAACGTGGTCATGCCGGTGCCCAAGGGGAAGGTCATGGTCCACTACAGAAGGAGCATGTAAGCGGCCGCCTAAATCACGAGCCGACAGACACACTATTTATAATATCTACTCCCTCTTGTAAGATGTTTACAGAGGGAGTACTTCATGTTGCTTGTTTTACTTTGTTTTGACGTCAGTAGATATACTCACTTTGTATATAGTGTGAAAAAAGATCTTATATTTTGAGACAGATGGAGTATCAAATTACCGTTCTAAAGTAAGTTAACCGTTGGCCCGTGCATAGTTGAACTACGGAAATGTTAACGCCCACACGTGTGGGCGTTTGCACATCGCTCACACGCCTCCATCACCACTCATTTTGCCACGTATGAATAGATGACATCAGCAGATTTTTTTTGGTTTTCGGCTTAAAAATGTTGTATCTCCTAAATAAAAAAGCGAACTAAAAATCCGTTTTCACCATTAAATCCGTCTCGACGAGATCTTCAAAACTAGACCCCATGTTGATATGTTTCGACGATTTTTTTTTTTGCCAGAAGTTGCCACGATGTTTACACTGCAGTTGCCATAGGGCTTAAACTAAAGTTGCCATGTGGCAATTTTAGTTTGTAGATCATGGCAATTTTAGTATTTTGATGATGGCAACTCCAGTACTTTGACCATGATAATTATTTTTTGTATGAACCATGACAATTTTACGTGCATGTATCATGGCAATTTTAGTTTATGGTTCATGGCAAGTCTAGTTTCTTAATTCACCGTTTTATAAATGTCAAAATTTATTTTTAAATGTAGAAGAAAATAGCTGAAACATATCATGGCAATTCATATGCAATAGACATGGCAACTTTTAATCCAAATTTTTTTTTCATGAAAACATATCAACATGGGATCTAGTTTCAAAGATCTCATCGCGAGGGATTTAATGATGAAAATGGATTTTCAATCGAATTTTTCGTTTAAGAGATAAAACATTTTAAAAACTGAAAATCCAAAAAGATTCCTGTATGCATGCATGCGATGACGTGGCAATCTGTTTACATTAGAGACGTGTGGTGCGTCTCCCTTTCTGCCACACGTGTGACAGTTAGCGCGACCCTTGAACTAATGTGTTTGTTTGACAAGCCAACTGTGGAGCGCATATAGTGGTGACCATGTGTGTGTACACTTTATTGTTTTTTGCAGAAGAATTTTCAAGTATATCCTCCCTTAAGTTTAAATTCTTCCATATCAATAGCAAAACGATTTTCAACTATAACCTTCCCATGCTTAGGATTTCCCATGTCATTGGCATAATTGATATTCATAGAATACATGCTAATATTTTTTATTGCAATCATGATTAATGCTCAGAACATTCAGTAACCTCTTTAAGTTTTTCTTTGAATACTTAACGAGGTTTTGATTCAAGGCTCTCAAGGTAAAGTGTATAAAGATAATCAAGCATACTCAGTTTGTTGTTGTTTTCTTGCATAAACCAAACTAGTGAATAAGAAACGAAAAGATAACATTGCGATATCTAAAGGGTACCTTCAAGCACTTACCTACCCGACGTCAGAAAAAAGTTTGATGTCTACTACGCGCTTTTATTCTTGTAGACCTTATTGAGCCTCCAAGCGCAGAGGATTGTAGGACAATAGCAAATTTTGCTCAAGTGAATGACCTAAGATTGAACGCCCCGCAAGAAGTTTAGAATGAATGTATTCTCCCTGGAGCAAACCCTGCAGTAATATACAGTAAGTCTCTTGAGTCCCCAACACACCTAATACAGTTGTCAACTGGATGACTTGTTGCGCTATAGAGATCAACTTCAGCCAAGAAGCTAAGAGAACTATTTGAAACATAAAAAGGAATTTAAGTGGACTATTTCAAGGACGTTTCTTGTGATTCGTAATGCGTTTGTATCTACTCCATATATTTACCAACGACGGATACATAGGAGCAAACAGTAACCTATGAACAACACGTCTTATAAAGAATGATTTACTCGAGTTGTATGCAAGGACCAACTGTAGTTTGAAAATTAGGCAAATCATTTAAAACTACAACCAATAAGTTAAGCAACGCTATACGCAACATGTTTAACATGTGCTCATTCTGTAAACCATCCAATAAGTTAAGCAACGCTAAATGTCATAGACGGTTGCAACACTGGGAATAACACCTTTTAATCTTTGGTTTTAGTTGTGAGAGATCATCCTAATGATTGACTACTGCACAATAAAGGGTGTAAGCAACAAAGGATTAAACATCTCAGGCAATTCATAATATCATGATATGGTATAGCCCTGGGCGCTGGGAACGACTCCGTGGTCCTTCGAGGTCTTCATGAAGTTTTCTCCGAAAACGTTGCCATGACGACAAATTTGAAAACTAGCGCCGTGGCACTGATTTTGTTCTCCCGCGCCTGGTGAAGCTTCGGGTTCTCCGTGTAACCTGTAGGCTATCTATTAATTATGAACACATAAATATAATAATACAATATTATTGTCTTTAGGACATATCTACCATTCTTAAGAAGTTGCTCCCCACTACTTTCTATTTTTTCACCATGCACACTGTCCACATCAGCGCTGTGCCACATCATCTTCACACTTAAGTAGTTCATCCCCACTATTGCAATTTCTTGCACATGCAAGGCTTCCACGTCACCATAACTGCCGTGTCATCAACTCACATCAATGTTTCTTTTTTTTAGCAAAACTTAAGCTCCGGCTGCGGTGATACGGCCCAATAATCTTCCAGTAACTCCCCCACCGATTGATTTTCCATGCCCTTTTCATCTTCTCCACCGCCCTTTCTTCTTCTCACCGAATAAATAGAGCAGTAACAGATGCAATTGTTCTCCCTAGTACAAATTGCGCCTCTGCTCGAGAGGATTAGCCACATATTTAGGTTTAGCCCTTGGAAAATTAGGAGTCTAGCGAATTTGGAGCCCAGCTCTTCACGCTTTTCGCTGCGGCTACAGGAAACGAAGAGGAGGCGGAGGGTGGAACCGTGGAAGCTTCTAGAACCAGCAGGCCGCCGGTGGGAGACCAGACGCTGCCTCCGCACGCAGCCTACGGCGTCACCCTCTTCTCCTACCTGGCCGTGTTTGGCAGCAACTGCTGGCCCTCTCCTGACCGTCGTTCTCGCGTTCACATCACCCAATACATCAAGGGCTTCAGGACATGGTATGTCTCTTCTCGTGCCCGACCGGCCCTACCTCGACATGCTGACACTTCGCCGGCATGCTTTCCTCGCTCGTCTGCACGCTGCTCGCGGCCGTCACTGGCCGGGACGCCTCTGACCGATGCGTCTCTTTGCGTCGTATCATCAATAAAAATTTCCATGCGCTTGCAGGTGTTGGTTTAGGTGAAAAATCACTTAATCCTATTTAGGTGCCTATCTGTCAGGCTTCTAGTTGTATGTGTTGTTGTGTATCTCGCTACGCAACACAACAATAATCAGCGGCGGAGCCAATGTACAAGCGTTGGGTTCAAGTGAACCCAACGAATTTTGCTTCGTACGTGGGTGCTCCTAATCAGCGCTGCAGGCGTCGGTTGGTGCTACCGGCGCTCGCAGGCCGGCCCCTCAACCGGCTCAGTAAGGAAAACGCGAAAAAGAAAGATAATACTAATCGTGAATACGGTATTCGAACCCAGTACCTCCCCACTCACAAGTTAACGCACTAACCAACGGACTATGGTGGCTGTTTTGCATACAGGTAGAAACCAGGCGTAGTTAATGTTTCCTTTAGGGAAAACGTTAACATATAACTGATATAAATCTCTTTGAAAAAAAATAAATTTGTAAAAAAGATCATCGATTTTTAGAAAAGTTCATCTCCGTTTAAACAATAGATTTTGAAAACAGTTCATCATTTTTTTAAAAAAATCATCGATTTAAAAAATAGTTCATCGATTTGAAAAAGAGTTCATCGATTTTGAAAAAGAGTTCATCAATTGTGAAAAGAGTTCATCGATTTTAAAAAGAGTTCACCGATTTTGAAAAGAGTTCATCAATTTTGAAAAAAAGTTCACCAATTTTGAAAAAAGTACATTGATTTCGAAAAGAATTCATTGATTTCAAAAAGAGTTCATCGATTTTGAGAAAAATGTTCTTCAAGTTTGAAAAAGAGTTCATCAATTTGAAAAAGAGTTCATCAATTTTGAAAAAGAGTTCATCAATTTTGAAAAGAGTTCATCGATTTTGAAAAAAAGTGTTCATGATTTTGAAAAAAGAGTTCATCAATTTGAAAAAGAGTTCATCGATTTTTAATAAAATTCATTGATTCCGAAAAGAGTTCATCGATTTTGAAAAAAGTTCAACGATTTAAAAAAAATGTTCGTCCAAATTAGCAAATCAGGAAAAGAAGAAAAAACCAAGCAAACCCGTTCCGAATAAAAAATAAAAAACGAAAAAGAATAAAAAACAGAACAAAAACCGTTCTGAATAAAAAGGAAAAACGAAAAAACGAAAATTAAAAATGAAATAGAAAAAGGAATAGACATAAGAAGAAAAAGAGGAAGAAGCTGTATTTCTTCAGCTAATGCTTGATGGTGTGGTGGTTAGCGAATCATGGCAAAGATTGTGAGGTCGTAGGATCGAACCGCAACGTAGTTCTGTATATATTTTTGTGTACGACGGAAAAAAATAGAATGGACCGAGCCCAGCTAAGGCTACTGCAGGCGCCGGTTTGCAGCAACAGCAATAACCGGCGCCTGCAGCGCTAAATAGGAATTGCCCATGTTTGCCTACCTGAACCCAGTAAAAAATTCTGGCTGACCCCATCAAAATAACGTGAGCAGCTAAGCAAAGGGCCCAAAAGCCCACGGGGACTTGATGCCCAGGCGGCCAGCCAGCCAGGCCTAAACCCTGATTAGTCACGTACTCTATACTCACGTTTTTTTTGCTTATACAATACACACGCACGTAGCTGAACACTTCTTCGAGTCGTCATCCGTTCGTTTTCCAATTCGCATCTCTCCTAGTCTTTTTGTGTTCCTTGGCGTCTACTCCCTCCGTTCCAAATTACTTGTCGCAGAAATGGATGTATCTAGAACTAAAAAATGTCTAGATACATCCATTTCTACGACAAGTAATTCCGAACGGAGGGAGTACATCGACCGCGACAACAATTTTCACACAAAAATTGAGGTAATTAGGTTACATTACCACATCTCGTCATCTCATCTCCCTTATGTCTGTTCTATCTAGCCTAATAGCATAGCATATCATAGTGATTTCTTTGCCCTAGTATTATATATATATATATATATATATATATATATATATATATATATATATTTCAAATTCGTTATGTGGGGAAAGATATATTTTCTACCATTAGTAATGTGGCAGTGTTCAATATTTTTAAGGCGATGAAAGATCGAAAAGAGTCGCTGTAAAATGTGAGTGGGTTACAAGCTTCGTTTGCTTGATGGTACTTATTTTAAACTTGTCAATCTAAGTTGTCATTGTTTCAATATTTCGGGAAGATGAGAAGCTAAATCTGGAGCTTCAAAATTATTTGATACTACTCTATTATTTATAATATGTAAACATGTGTTTTTATAATTTTATCAAACCGGTATGTTTTGCACTCTTGAGTTTTGAATGCAGCACCAAATGTTCATCATAGTGTTTATGGGTGTTATAATTTTGTTGATATAGACTTTAATCTTCATAAACTAGTATCGAGTTCTCATAAAAGAATGAATGGGCGAACCCAATGGACAAATTTTCTGGCTCCGCCCCTGACAATAATACCATGTGCCTTTACTTCCTATATGTACTGTATATTATTTTTTTGTGGGTGAATATATATACTGTATATGATTGCTCTTGCTTTCTCTCCTCGGTTTGGTTAGTTCTATCACAAACTGGACCATGACACAACAACTTCGGATTTATTTGCTGTACTAAACTAACATAACACAGGGTTTCCAAAGCACACATGTTTGATAAGTACAACCACACAAGAATACCAATAACAAATGACAAGTATATGTTTAGACGTCCTTAATTTTACCAGGGTGGTTTCTTCTTTGTTGGTGGAAATCACACACAATTTTTTTTTTGAAACGGAAAATCACACGCATCTTTTTTCTCAAGATTATTGCTCATACGTTGCTTCTGTTGATTTTGCCTGACGCCTGATACATCTGAAAGAAGCACAAAGTGTGCCAATCGGCATCACTCCTTGATGCTCTCTGGGCTCTCTATCACTGGGTCTGTGAGCGTGTTGGTACAAAAGTGATTCATTGGGATGCGAAGCAGCTGGTGGGCTTCAGGAGATATCACCATCTTCGTATTCAGCCACCTGTGCCACACTCACCGTTTCCATAGGCCTACAGGAAGGGTCAGCAACACCCTCATTACCAGGCTTCTCTCTTGATTGTTCTAGCTGTTGAATGTTTTGTATCTTTTTATTTGGATCGCCAATCTTAAAAGTAGTACCCTTCTCGATAAATAATACTACATCAATCGGTTTATGTCTTGGACCACTTAAATAGTTAATTTGAAGTCAAGACTGAAGTTTTATTAAGCCTAAAGACGGCACATCTTGGTTCAGTTATTGATTAAAAGCTACAGTACATGTGAGAAGAAACTGTGAACGCCTACAACCTGCTGAAACATCTTTACATAGAGGATAATGGATGTGGTTGGGGCCATGCTGTAGTGGTGATATTGTTTGACTTTGATGTACTGTTCGGATAAGCGATGCAAGGTTACCACGATACACATCGATACTCCTATCTTTCCTTTGATGGCACCGATAACCCTGCCCGTGAGCATCCCTTATCTTAGTCCCTACTCAAATAAATTAACCTCATTGTGTTATTTATTTGCTCCCTTAATGTATATTCCTTTCATACACGTACGTTATACTGCTTGGAGAAATTTGGGTTTCCCCTGGATCTGCTGGTACATGCCTCTGACCCTCATGGCATCCAGTTCATAGCAAGATGTTCCTGAGTCCTCCATGGCTCCATTCTTAATTCTCATCTACTATATTGCTACTCACTGTGAGGTTATCCTATATGATTTTCTGATTTTTAGAAGAAAGAACGTTTGTATTATTTGCCATCCCAGCAATGCATGTTTATTGGTTCTTCTCATTTATTGTTAAATTGTGCTATTTGATTTTGTACCATCAGAAGAACGAAATGTAGATGGTTACGGTACATGGATGCCTGGAGTTCCATAATTTATTTTCTCATGCACAACATCAAAATAAGATTGTAGAGCAATTACAGCACTACAGATTGTTATACCGTACATCGTTCCTACATGAATTTTATCCTCCAGTTATCTAAGCACATGTTGTCTGGCCGCCGTGCCTCGCTTTACCAGGAGATCTTGCAGCTTCTACCCATTGGTAATCTTAATGACATGGCTATGAACCAGTAAATGTAAATCTATGTATGTTTGTGCAAATATGTATTTCTACCAACATTTCAGATGTAAATATGAATATTACGTTGGATCTATAAGACTGTAACATCACATTTTCAAATGTACAAGCCATATTTCCTTTTCATCCAATCAATATATGATATTCATCTGATATGCTCATAATGAAAACCAAACAGTCCCGCGGCACCGCGCGGGGTGTCATCTAGTTTCCAACACTAGGAGCCCTATGTAGGCGCCCTGGGGCTTTAAGCGCCTATAAGGGCGCCTAGGTGCCTTGTGGGTCCTCCCGGCGCAAGTCCAGGTCCCCTAGATGCCCCCTAGTGCATACATCGTCCTCTTATTTTTACCGAAGGTTTAAAATACTTATTTTCCTTGAAAGCATACACGCTAGAAAAAAGAAAACAGGTACTAGACAATTAATTAATATGTTAGTCTAAATGATGAAAATATATCTCAAAAGATGCAAAAACTATAGATATGTCGAAGATGTATCACCCACCTTGAATTTGTTAATGATGTCAGAGACGAATTTCGCCGACGAAGATGGGGGCATTGGTGGACTCCCGCCCCTTCTAGAAGGAAAAAAGGGTTCTAAGTCCCGTTGTCGTCTCAAAAAATTCCATAAAAAACTGGGTAGGGTGGGGTTGACAAACTCGTACTCAAATGGGCGCTGAGAGGAGGAGGTCGCCAAGGGCCGGCACAGAGTGCTGCCACGACAAGGGCCCAGATGCGCCAACTCTATACATGGCCCACTAGCGCGTCTAGTTTTCCTTTTTTGTTGGTCTGATTCTTTGTGAAGGTGAAATCTTTCATCGACACCATGTTGAAGATATAGTGATTCGACGGCCTGCACTTCTAGGGGATCATCCCGGCCCCAAGTACGTTCGTCGATCAAGGCTTCCCATCTTTTTGATGGGCGACTCAAGGTGCTTTTAAAAAACATTATTGGTAATGTTCATGCGAGTGAAAGAGTGACAACATCATTGCTCCAGTCCAATTGCAGCCCGTTTACTGAAGTCTTTGGAGTATTTCTTTGAATAGAGATTGGCGTCGTGAAGAAGGTGTTTTCAAGAGATTTCATTGTAATTCTTAGTCATAGGAGTTATTTTGTATTTTTTTGGATCTTAGGTCCAAATCAATGTACCTGTAATTGTTATGAGTATGAATAAAGTTACATGTATTTCTAAAAAAAACTTTGGGAAACCTTGAGAAACTCTCGCAGACACTCGAAGACAACTGTTGTTTTGGAGTGAGGGGCGACTCCGGCTTCGACGGCAACATGAAAGTGAAACTCCCCTTCACACCTTGAGCTTGTCGACGTTTCTCCAACTTAGCAAGGAGAAGGTGCTGGATGAGGTAAATGCGACTGTCTAAATTTGTTCCATATGCTTAGAAGACATGGGTGCAGTCGAAGTGGTAGACCCCCGTGATTGTAAGGACTCTTTCTATGACGGGTGCATTTTCTAATGTTGTAAGCTTTAACGCTACAATATTATGTGGACATACATGATCAAATATGCACTTATGTATTAATGGCTTTTGCGTGTGGATGACTTTTTTAATTATTTTTTAGCATTTCTCTATTTGCTAGTTTGGTGCTATCATTTTACCCACATCAATTTCATATTATTAAGCACCCATTAGTCCAATTCACACACTTCTTAGAAGGTTACACTGCGACACGTATTGAGAAACTTTTGCCTCTCGACTGCAACTATATGAACATTAAATAAAACTCTCTTTTCTACGCAAAAAGCACACAAAGAAGATATAGTTTCCATTCAAGACTAGACAGAGAGGGTTATGATATCCTAGCACAAATCAAAAAACTGAAAAAGAAGATTATTATGGAGAGAAACCAAAGGCGAGAGAGGAGGAAAAAACCGGGAGAAATCAATCAGTTTGGCGACCCAGGTAAACAGAGTTATTCATCACCAAACAACATTAGGTATGTGCACTATATGCGGGATGGAGGATGAAAGTACTTTCCATGCCCTTGTGTCTTGTCCAAAGGTGCGTGCGTTCCGTTTCGCTATGAGAGAAGAGTGGAATATTCCTGCCAAGGAGCTTTTCAGATTTACGGGGTCGGACTGGATGTTTATTCTGCTTGATCAATTGGGGTCGCCAGAACATGATCAAGTTTTATTCATGCTTTGGAGAGCTTGGCATCTCAAAAATGATATGATCTTCAGGAAGGGGAAAGAATCCTTATGTGCTTCTGTCACTTTTGTGGGAAATTACTGGAAATCCTTCACAAATGTCAAAAATTATGCGCAAGTTGACTTAAGTATCAAAGGTTAGTGGGTGATTGATAATGGGAGGTACATCACACCAATCGCGAAGGTTTGTCGTAATTGGGAGCCACCGGACCAAGGGGATATTAAGATAAAACGTTGATGCTAGTTTTATGGAGAGCATGAGATCTGCCAGCATTGGGATAGTTGCCAGGAATCATATTGGCGAAGTCCTGGTTTCCTCATGGGATTTTATCGGGTCATGCACTTGTGTGGATGAAGCAGAATTTTGCGCGGCGCTCGCTGGGTTGTATATTGGTATTACTTTCCAAAGTTCTGTTATTTTGGAGACTGATAGCGCGGCTGTTGCTTGTTCTCTGGCAAAAGATTCTTTTGGCAGGTCTCCTTTTGTGGACCTGAAAAAGGAGGCGATGAGTGTCTCAAACCTCATTAAGGATTTCAAGATAGTGAAGATTGACAGGCAGGCAAATAGGGTGGCGCATGAGATTGCTAAACTTTGTTTTGATAGTACGTCAGACGGTGTTTTATGTAATAGTGTTCCATCCTGTGTGGCTAGCTTTGTAATGAATGATTGTAAGAATTTTGTTACTTCTGATTAATATATGGCGGGTTTTCAAAAAAGAAAAGAAAAGAAGACATTGGTGCGGTCGAAGTGGTAGACCCCCTTGTAAGGACACTTTCTATGACAGGTGCATTTTCTAATGTTGTAAGCTTAACCCTACAATATTACGTGGACATACATGATCAAATATGCACTTATGCATTAATGGCTTTTGCGTGTGGATAATTTTTTTAATTATTTTTTTAGCATTTCTCTGTTTGCTAGTTTGGTGCTATCATTTTACCCACACCAATTTCATATTATTAAGCACTTGTTAGTCCAATTCACACACTTCTTAGAAGGTTACACTGCGACACGTATTGAGAAACTTTTGCCTCTCGACTGCAACACTATGGACATTAAATAAAACCCCATTTTCCGTGCAAAAAAGCACACAGAGAAAGATATAGTTTCCATTCAAGACTAGACAGAGAGGGTTATGATATCCTAGCACAAATCAGAAAAGTGAAAAAGAAGATTATTGTAGAGGGAAACCAAAGGCGAGAGGGGAGGAAAGAAAAAAACCGGGAGAAATCAATCAGGGAAGCAAACCACCGGAATGAGATCCAGTGCCTTGCTGTGAGCAAGGCACCGATGAACAGTACGGTGATTGGCCCTCCTCTTCACCCCGTCCAATCCAAAATCGACGGCCAGATCTGCGTGAACAGTGACAGTTCTACAATGTTCGGTCTACAGTACCCCACCTACAGTGATCTGTGCTACAGTACCTCGTCAACGGTGCTTTGCGCTACAATACTCGATCTGAGCCGCTCCCCCCTGATCCAACGGCTGGGTGGCCGCCAGTTACGCCGTGCCTTGCTGTGGGCAAGGCACTGGATCTCTGTCCCAAACCACCACACTCCCTCCCTCCCTCTCTTCTCCCCTTCCTCCATCCCTCCCTCCCACCTGACCAGCGACAGATCTGACCAGCCAAGCTCTCCCCCCCCCCACCCCTGCGGTTGGCTCCGCTCCCCGGCCCTCCCAGATCCCGATCTCCCTCCCCGTCCATGCCGCCGCCTCCCCTCCCCTAGCCCCCCCCGCACGCGCGCCCGCCATGGCCTCGCGCCCGCCCCTCCGCACCGCCTCCGCCTCCTCCTCCGCCTACTCCACCGACTCCCCCACCGCCGCGGCCGCGGGGCCCCCGGGCGGCGCCCCGCAGTCCATCACCTCGCTCCTCAACAACCCGCTCCCCTCGGCCTCCGCGGGCTCCTTCTGGCTCCCGTGGCCCCCGCCGGCCGCGCTCCCGGAGGCCCCGCCCCCGCCCTCCCACCCCTGCGAGGTCTCCCGCGCCGACTTCGCGCCCTACCTCGCCCGTGTCGCCGATCCCTTCGCGCGCTTCGCCGACGTCCGCCTCCACGCCACCGCCGAGCTCGCCCTCGCCGCCTCCGACGACGGCGCCCCGGCCGCCGCCTCCCCCTCCTCCGGCCTCGCCGCCTGCCTCCGCGAGGTCCCCGCGCTCTTCTTCAAGGAGGACTTCGCGCTCGAGGAGGGGGCCACCTTCGAGGCCGCCTGCCCGCTCGCCGAGCCCGCCCTGCAGGAGCGCCTCGGCCAGCACCTCGACGTCGTCGAGGCGCACCTCGTGCAGGAGATCGCGCGCCGCTCCGAGTCCTTCTATGAGGCGCAGGGCCGGCTCCGCGGCCTCGACGGCGAGATCGTCGCCGCCGTCGGGAGGATCCGGGAGCTCAGGGAGGTGGTCCGGGTGCTCACGGGCGACCTCGTCGGGGACGCCCAGCAGGTGCAGGAGCTCAATGCCACTCGAGGGAACCTCGTCGCCTTGCAGGAGAAGCTCACCATCATCCTCTATGTCAGTCAGGCTCTCGCAGCCCTCAAGCTGGTGAGTGGTCTTACCGAGCATTGCGTTTTGTTTGCTTGTGGATCAGCAATGTTGCTCCCAGAAATGGTCCCGACAAGTACTGCACATTGCTTATTGATGTGGTGTATTACCATTTCTCTCATAGTTTCGTGAGTCGGTTGATAGTCAGGTTAGGTGCCAAGTATGCAAAGCCACAAAACGAACATGCTCTGGGGGTTAGTGAACTGATTGATTAGCTGACAACCATTGCTGCGCATGCAACACCATGAATTGCTATGCTATATGCATGACTGTTTTTCATGGAATGACCTTGCATATTTTCCATATGCTACTGGTACGGTGGTACCTTGGAAGTCACAAGTGTTAAGTGCCAACTGTAGGTCAACATGGAGATATGCTGTCCATTCTTGAGTTGTTACACTAGTACAATGGATTAATGGGAAATGTAACCTAATGATGTCTTTGGATCCATCTTCGTGCCTTATTGGGGATAATGGTCTTTATTTGATCGCATAGAAATTATGACCGGTCTTTGTTTGAGAGGATATGAGCTTGCGTAAATGCCCCATAAGCACGTACTACTGTTCTAATTTCTAAATAGTGGCTGCATATGACATTCCTTGTCCAACTGCAAACACAACCACATTTGTTACTTTTTTGCTGCTAGTCCATAATTATCATTATTTTCTGCCTGATCACTGCTGTGCTATTTATGTAGTCCAATGATCTATTGTATCTGATTTGACAGCCTGACCTGAACTGTTCATACTTAAGCAACAACTAGATTTTTGTTTTGCTTCTGTACTGAATATTTGAATCATAGTAACATATTGCTTAAAGGTCCCTCCTGCCTTCAAATCTCCTCTGTGCGTTGGGTTTATAAGCTTGTTCTGCATGTGCAGCTTGTGCTAGCGGCAGATTGTGCTGGTGCGCTTGATGTCATTGATGACTTGCAAAATCTCATAGTAAGTTACCTAATCATTACCTTCTACATGACCTGATGCCAGTGTTATCGTAACATTCCTGTGTAATGCCGTTACTCTTTGCCATCACACACCACCTAGCAAATTTCCAATAAATGACTGCAGTCAGCAGACATGTTCAGTACGTGTAACTTATGTTTATGATACATAAATTCTTTCAACCAGGACACTGATGAACTTGCGGGGCTTTATTGCTTTCGACATATTCGTGATCAGTTGGGAACATCATTAGATTCAGTGAACAGGTATTTTCGTACAAGCTAAACATATGTCCTATCAATATGATGTGCTCTTATTTATAGGGGCAATACTTATCACAGGAATGACAGCTCTGATGTGAAAAATAAATACCTTTACATGCTTAGAAATACATTATGAATTCTGACGGAAAGCTTGAGACATAATCTCCATCAGTGTAGGTAGGCTGATTTATGAGATCAGGAACCATGTAGTGTTTTAACTTCAATTGCAATTTCATCTGAGTATCTGAAACAAAAGTGATGCTGCAGTCATTTGTTGGTATCTTGTCGTAGCAGTATGATCTATCAGAATACACATCAATGCTACAAATGCGCCAAAGTCTACACATCAATGCTACAAATGCGCCAAAGTCACCCCTAGGTGGTCTGTCTAGGTGCAGCAAGGCAAAAGTACCCGAGGCTACACAAGGCTCTTCGCCTTTGTGATGCAGGTGCATGCCTGGTCAAACTGCGTGTTAACAAGATTAAGAGAGGGCATTGAATCCTAATGTAAAGGCCCTAAAGTCAAAATAAAGCCAATGTAATGCCCCAGTTTTCATCATTGCCACCTAACTTCCCGTTGATTTACCGATGTAGCACCTCAAGTGTGCCTTGTGCCTAATACTGCCTTCGTAGCCATCCATATGATTGGCAATTGAATAGTTCTGGGCCATCGTTTTTCTTTGTCACATGCTTACTACATGAGGAAGCATTTTGTTGGCTTCTCAATATACTCATACATATGGATCCCAATAAGATACTTGAAGGGCGTGTTCGGAAGTCCTCCGCGCTCCGCGCTCCACGAACTCCGTGCGAGAAATTAGGCCGAACGGTCTAAGCTTCCTGGAGTCAGCTTCGAGAAGCTGTACCGATCTGTAGTGCAATTTGAACGAGTCAAAGAAGCTGGGTTTTCACAGCTTCGTGGAATCCTCAGAAATGCGTAGTTCGCCTAATTACGCGTGATGCCACGCCAAGTGATTTCCCGTACCGGTTCGTGCCCCCGATTCTTTTGTCACGTGCAGTCCTCTCGATCGTTGGATTTGACAACGTGAAGACATCGTGACGCTCATAACGTTCCTCCAAACTGGGCCAAGCCCAGTCTCTCTCCTCCTCTCACCGAGAAGGCCTAAGGCCTCTTTTCCTTTTCAGTTAGATGGGCTTTAGACAATCCAAGCAGGCTGCCAGCCCGCCTAGCGTGGAGAGGAGCTGGCGCACGTACCGAACGGTGCTGGCTTCTCGCTAGAGTTGGACCCCAGAGCGCAGCTGAGAAGCTGTGGAGTTGAGCAACGCGGAGGACTTCAGAACACGCCTTAAGTGAAATACATTCGTTGATTCTTAATTTTTGTTCAAGCCAATGTGAAATGCAATGATTCTGTTCCAATTATACTCAAATGTCAACTAGGCTTTAGTCAGCGTAATGTTTCAGTTGTTTTGGGGGATATTAAGGCCTAAATCAGTACATCCATTAAGTGACATTTTAGTGAAAAATGTACCCTAGATCCACCTATATCCTTTAAATTTAGCTTCTATATTGTTTCATTGCTAATTGTAAGTTATCGTCATCTAGAATATAAAGGTCAATTTTGTCATTAATCGGAAGCTACCTTAAAATCCTGTAATTTTATTTTCTTTATATTTGCCCCTAGAATAGTAATGTTGTTTGCAGCCTTTTCTGTCCCATCAGCAACTTGCTGTTTAACTTATTATTCATTCTTGTAGCATTCTTTCAGCAGAGTTTGTACGGGCTGCTGTTCCTGATGGAAAAACTGTTGATGCGATGGTTTTATCAACTGTGAAAAGGAAGACTTCTACTCCCCTCAATGGGACCGAGCATGAAGTATGTGCGCTTTCAGTTTTGCAATTCTCCATCTCATAATTGGCCTGTCTTTACCTGATTTTAACGCAATGCGTTCATGCTGAGTCTTTTGTGTACCTTCTATGCCAACTTTAAATAATATTAATTAGTTAACTGAAACTGAATGAACATGACTAATGAAGTGTGACTGAGAGATCTAGAGAGGCTAAGAACTGGTAGGGAGTGAATACCTACCATTCACGCTGAGTTAGTGGTACCTGCAGCGCCTGTTTCCACTTGCAACCATTGGCTCTGTAAATGAATCAATGCCAAGAAGGCAAGGACATTGCTGTTTTTGATTTCTTTGTAGCCTCATCACATTATTACATTATTATTTCTGTCATTGTATCCTTGTTTTGGGAAGCTTTGTATTGTGGAGTCGCATCCATGATCTATATAGCGTACCCAAGCAATGTAGTTCCTTTTTTTCAAGAAAACGCAGAGGACGGAAAAGAAAGAGTTTGGTTACAATCCTCCTAAGAGGCCAAGTTCAAAACAGCAATGTAGTTTCTTGATGACTAAAACAATTTTACCAAAATTTCTGTTTGATGTATGTCGAGTGTCAACATAGGATCCTCACGTCACAAAACGATTTGGCCAGGCGACCGATCGGAGGGCAGTAGATGATTGCCGCTGGAGTCTGCCTCATTCTACTTTTGGTTTTCTTGCTGCATTAGAGCTGGCTTTTAGACTATGCATGATGATCCTTTTGGACTCCTGCTGTTTGGTTTGTAATAGGACTAGTTGTTGCTAGCTGGTGCTGCCAGTTTTTCGCCCCATGGCATCCGTTTCGACAGCGGACGGATGCAGTGTGTTTCCTGGCAGTGCTTGAACTCGCTGTACCTCTTTCCGCTCTCCCTGACAATGTTGTTTAGCCCGGTTAAAAAAAAGGATCCTCACATCACAAAACGTGATCCCGAAATAATTACAGTTTTCAGATCATAAACTATGTTACCACACTGTTAGTCTGTTACCATATATTGATATATATACCATGACTGTGGTCCAATCAGTCTTGCTCTTCTCCAATTTGCCAAAAGGTGAAATACTAATTTGTTTTTTTCAACAATTGTTTGATGTGTACTGTACTCCTTTGGTTTAGATTATGGTTTCATTTTTAAGCTACACTGTTGTTCTAGTAAAATGTTTTCAGCTCTGTTCCTTCTATTGACCGACGTTCATCATCTCAATGCAGGTAAACGTTGATGAGGAGGATGGCTTCATCCTCAGAGATCGTCTTCTCCCCCTCATTATTTGCCTGCTGAGAACGGTTAGTTCTGTCAGATATTTCCATTAAGTTGAGATATTCAAATGGAGGGTGGATGTGCAGAAAAATAGGGTGTCCTGTGGCTGCTTTTCTATTCAATATTATAGAGCTAGCGATTGGGGCTTTAGTGTAAGACGACATATAGATTTAGTTCCAGAGAAGCACTTATTCACATTTGTGTGCGCTACACAATGAGCACAATAATATTTGTGATTATTCAATAAGTTTCTCACTCATATAAGCTGGGTTTATGGGGCCTTATAAGAGACTACCCTCACTAACAGGGCACTTGTAAATAAAATGCCCTCTAAAATTCCATGCATACAGAAAACCAAGTTCAGTATTTTTTTTTGAAAGGTCAATCACCTATGAGCTTAAAAAGCTAAGTGGTGGAAGGATCATGCTTATTTATTTCTGGATATTCGGTATATTCAGTGAGTCATTAGTCTGTAGGATACAGAATAATCAGGTTCACATTTATATCTCGCAGGACAAAGTTCCTGCAGTGCTCAGAATGTACCGGGATACCCTTATTACTGTTATGAAAGCTTCAATCAAATCCACAGTTGCAGAGATGCTTCCAGTCTTGATTTCCAAACCAATAGATTCTGATTCAGTAACTGGAGACAGAGCTGCCGATTCTGATGGTCTTACATTTTTTTCTTAATTCGATATCTGTACATAGCTTGCTACTATGCACGCTAACTTCCTACTTGTTTTGAACTGCAATTGTGCAGCTGGAGGCCAGTCTTTAGCAAATAAACTGCGTAGTCTATCATCTGAAGGTTTTGTTCAGCTTTTATCGGCTATTTTTAGTATAGTTCAGGTAAATTAGTTTCTCAATACAGTATCATTTTGTTTTCCTTTAAATGAAGATGGTCTACCAAATTAAATCTTAATGTGTACCTCCTTTCCAGGTACATCTCCAGCAAGCAGCTGAAGTTAAAAAAATAGTTCAGTGGATCATGCGAAACCTTGATGGGAACATAAGTCCTGATGACACAAATCCTGTCGTACAACATGGTGGCTCAGTTGATCTTTCCCAAGAGAAAGACTATGATGTTACTTCACGGGTCTCTAATACTGTTACACGCACTCCTACTAAGCTTCCGTTGTTTCAAGGAAAGGCAAATGATATGTCCAGTATAAATTCAATAAAAAATATTCGGTAAGTTAAGTTATAACTTGCTCTTTGTTCTGTAAAACCAATTTAATTGCTGGTATCATGGTGATACTGAGGTCAGTTTTGGCAAATATAGTATTTCATTACTCGCAAACCTTTATATGTGATGACGCAAACACAGATTTGCTTGAGCACTTGCATTTTCTGTAGAGCTGATGTGTTGAGAGAAAGCACAGAAGCAGTGTTTGCTGCATGTGATGCTGCACATGGACGATGGGCTAAGCTGCTAGGTGTTCGTGCTGCTCTACATCCCAAGTTAAGGCTTCAGGAGTTCCTGATCATATATAATATAACAGAAGAATTTATAGCTGCTACAGAAAAGGTTATTATTTTCTCTGTTCAAATTATATGCACATATATCCATGTTAATTGCGTAAAAGCAAGTTATGATATTATTTCCACCTCTTGTCCTCATAGGTTGGAGGCAGGTTAGGTTACAACATTCGCGGAATTCTACAGCAACAGTCAAAGCAATTTGTTGAGTATCAGCATAGTGTTCGGGTGAGTTATGTATTACTTTGCTGAAGTTTACGAAAGCTAGATTTACAGTTTTACGATCAGATAATGGAACAAAGTCAGAAGCTTGTTTTAAATTTTGTTAGTATGAGCAACAGCTTATAGGATAATTACAACACCATTGTGCCTGAAACATGAATTGGTAATGGTGCTATTTCTGAAGTATAAAGCCTTCAGCCTTCTCGCTCAGTTATAGCCTATGGATGTACAATAGCTTGTATACAATGCGGTTCCTTTCTAGTTCTGTTTTGCAAACAACATTACCCATAGTATTGGTATTCACCATCATCAAATAACTTCAGGTTGAAATGATAGTGGAACTGAGGACACAAAGGCCTAAGCTGCTCGTCAAAATTATTTGAATTATCTTAAAAAATTATAACACTACGGTTTGTTAAAAAAACTGATATAGATTTTGGATTGATACCAATCTTATTTTATAGTTGATGCATGATTTATAGAGTTTTTTGTGCTCTGAACGTTTAATATTCCTTTGAAGATGGCAAAAATTAAGGCAGTTCTTGACCAAGAGACGTGGATCGCTGTTGATGTTCCTGAAGAGTTCCAAGCGATTGTTCTGTCACTGTCATCAACTGACTTTCCTGTTAATGGCATGGAGATGCCTAGCAATGATAACAACTCAAAGCTCAGTGAGGATGGGGTTTCAACAAGTCAAGAATCAGCACATTCAACTGAAAATAATGTTGAAAATAGCAATGGAACATCAACGACAAGCAATGAAAACAAGGTTGAATCCACTTCGCAGACTGAAAATAGTGTTGCTGGCCATGTTAGGCCAGTCTCGCAAACCATTGTGCTTGGAGGTGTTGGCTATCATATGGTGAACTGGTTAGTCATCTAAAATTTTCATTTAATTCTTCAAAACAAGTTACTGTTTCTTCTTTCTAAAACTTGCCATGTTGAGGATAAATTAGATCAGTTGCCACACTTTACTAACTCAGAAGTGTGGCAAAGAGTTCATCCAGTAACAGTTCCTGTATTCATCTGCTATTCTTCTATAGTGATATATGCTGTCTTTTTTCTGTTTCTCTCGTCATCGTATGTACTCATTTAATCATCTGTGTTTCTGTGAGATGTATCCTTGCCTTTTCTCAATGACGCTTCAATTTTTGTTTGGCAGCGGTTTGATATTGTTGAAAATGCTATCAGAATATGTTGACATCAGTAAATGTTTGCCATCGTTATCTTTTGAGGTGGTCCAACGTGTTGTTGAGATATTAAAGCATTTCAATACCAGGACTTGCCAACTGGTTCTTGGCGCAGGTGCCATGCAGGTACCATTGTTTACCATTGGTAACAATAATTCCTCATTGTTTAAATATGTAAACACAGCTCGTAATTTGCTATTAGCATTTTCTCATAATTTACCATTTAATGCGGATTGTTTTAATAAATCTTTGAATAAATATATGTCTCTGCTGAGAACCACCTCTTGGTGTGGTGGTGGAGCTGTGGGGGCATGACTCCACCCACCAGTGTTATAATTCTGGTGCTCACATGTATGCTGTATCTGTATGGGTCTTCCTGTACAGTCTTTCTATTAAAAAAGTACTCCCTCCGTCCCAAAATATAAGAACGTTTTTAACACTAGCTATTTAATGTAGGCATGTGCTGCCACACTTATTTTTTTATATATCAAGAAGTCTGGACTGCTTGGTTT
This sequence comes from Triticum timopheevii, assembly GCA_963921465.1. NCBI lineage: Eukaryota > Viridiplantae > Streptophyta > Magnoliopsida > Poales > Poaceae > Triticum > Triticum timopheevii. The sequence goes on along the minus strand of OY997264.1, from coordinate 47,491,344 downwards.
ATTTTCCTTTGGTTCCTTTTCAGGTATCTGGTCTGAAATCAATTACTTCTAAGCATTTAGCTTTAGCAAGTCAAATTATCAGTTTCATACATTCTTTGATTCCAGGTAAGCATTTTTTCCCTACCTTCTGTCTTTTTGCTGCACTGTTATTTATTGTATCCATACTTTCTGTTAATTTTGCCAAAACATAGAGTTCTGAAGGCTGACTATCCTGTCACTTCAAGTGATTGTGGGTTGCATTATCTTATCTTATTATATGTTTTTAGTTGATTATTTTTGTGTCTTGATTTGTTGGTGGGATGAATGTTTGGAAAACTGGAAACCAGGGTCCTTAAAAAGATATCTACAGAAATATAAGCTGAAGCGCTTTTGTCTCTCCCTAGAACTGTTGGTATTTGAGTAGCTATATGATGTAGAAGGGTAGGGAACAACACAAACTTGAAAAAGTAGAAGCAATAGCTAGTTTCCAGCTGAGGGACCAGTACCAGGTGTGCTGTTCCCCTTTGTTTATCTAGAGCCTGATTCATGTACTCTAGTAACTTTCATGTGATGGTGATAGCCTGATTTATTTCGGTACAAGTAAACTGCCTTCCAGCCAACCAGAACTAACATTGCATTTAATTAATAAATTCACCAAATATGCAACATATATCCCAAGAGCCATCCTGTTCTTGCTGCACCCAATATTTACTTAGGGAAAAGAAAATGCAAATGGCCATGTTGAACCAATTTTTCCAGGATGAACTATTTGGGAATCCTTGAAGTATCTGTGATTTTGATCACTGCTTGGCCAAACCATTTTTGTTTGAAATTGCAGATATTCGTCGAGTACTTTTCCTGAAAATACCGGAAGCACGCAAACATCTGTTGATGTCTGAACTGGATAGAGTTACTCAGGTATGATTTCTATTTTATTTATTGACATTTCATGGGTTAGGGTAACTCTTGACTGGCACCAACCTGTTTTATGTACTTGTATGAATTTCATTTCTTACAAGTTTCTCGGAAATGACAGGACTATAAGGTTCATCGAGATGAAATTCACACCAAGCTAGTCCAGATAATGAGAGAGAGATTGCTAGCAAATCTTAGAAAATTACCGCAAATCGTGGAAAGTTGGAATGGACCAGATGATAATGATTCTCAGCCAAGTCTATTCGCCAAAGCTGTTACAAAGGTAGTTATGGTTTAGCACATTACTCCTTCTGTTTCTTTTTACTCTGCATATAAGATTTGTCTGAAGTCAAACTTTGTTTGACCAAATTTATATTTAAAAATATCAACATCTACAATATTAAAGTTATATAATACGAACATTAATTCCATGATGTATCTAACAATATTGATTTGGTATTGTGAATGTCGATAATTTTTCCTATAAACATGGTCAAACTTTATGCGAAGTAAAAACATAGTTTAACTTCAGAGAAATCATATATGCGAAGTAAAAAGAAATGGATGGAGTATCAATGGAAATCACTCTGTTAATACCTCTGTTCCTAAATATCAAGACGTTTGAACTGCAAAAATGTCTTACATCTAGGAACAGAGGGTGTATCATTTAATTATGATTTGTAGCCACACTCCTTGTGATTGTTCAATGGAAATGCAAATTCAATTATTGCTACTTGGAAACAACATCTTAACTCATTTATTGACCCCCATTTACCGTCCTTTATTCTCCTGGAATCTTGTTCAGATGTTTTCACTTATTTATGTTATTTGAATTCTGACTCAGGCTTTCCTTTCAGTTTAGTTAATTGTTGCTGAAATTTTTGTACATAAACAATTTTGCAGGAAGTCACTTACTTGCATCGCATCCTCTCTCAAATACTGCTTGAGGTAGATCTGCAAGCAATATTCAGGTAAAGAAGTATCCTTTGTATCTTTAGAATCTTTGGACCATATCTTTTTTTTTTAGAATGGTGAGGTTATCAGGTTCGGCTCTTATTCAGTGTATGTAGCTGGTAAACTTATTCATGATATGTAGAAAACCCTCAGTGGAACACCAAACCTACATCGCTTTAAAACAATTGGAGCACTGAAGTTTTGAGAACAATTTGTAAGGTGTTACTGTTCTCTAAGATGAAGCTCAGTCCATTGGGGTAGCAACCATACGAGGGCCGTTCAGCATAGCTGAAGGCTAGAGATCGTAGGGGAAGTTGAGACCATATGAGATAAGAACCTTGAGAGACTAATTCATTCTTCTTGTTGCTTAACTGAGCATGATGATAACGCCTCCTTATTTATAAGGAGGTCCTAATATATTAGGCCTAGAGATAAACCAATTAAAGCCATCTAAACATAAGTCAAACTATTTGTCTCTAACTAAATAATTTCAATGATTTACCCCCTGGGGTAATGCAACTTTGGCAAACCGAGTTAAAAACAGCATGTGGTGGTAGTGACGCTGCTCAAGCTGAAGTAACCACGTGAACAATACTCTAATAGGCTTCATGTAATGCAAGTAGCACCATTATTTCTAATTTTGATTTTTATGTTTAATAATGATTTTGCTGAAATATTATCCATAGCATGACAATTTGTTATTATTTGTTCCCTTGCAAGGTCTTATTGACTTTTAATATCGTTTGACCCTTTTATGCAATGCAGGCAAGTAGTCCAGATATTCCATTCCCATATTACAGAAGCATTTTCGAAGTTGGAAGTCAGTAGTCCTCAGGCAAAGAACAGGTACAGTACCAATAAATCGCACTGCTAGACTTATGCCATTTCTCATCACATGCAAAAAAAAAAAGAAGAATCGATTAATTTTTCGTATGTGTTGTATGTATTCTATACCTATACTTTTTAACACTGCTGTTTTAATGATTGATGAAACCCAGATTATGTCGAGATGTTCAGCATATTCTTGTATGTATTCGAAAGTTGCCTGCTCAGAACTTCAGCTCAGAACCTGTTCGAAATTATGGTCTTCTTGACGAGTTCTTGGCTGAGAAGTTCGGGACAAAAGTTGACGAGTGATTGACATGTACATTAGGAACTGACTCCTGTCTGCAAATGTTCAGTGGTGGTAAATATGGTAAATGTGAAGTTATCAAAGACACCACTGTTGGCATAAAATCCTATGCAGGTATAATTTGGATTCGTACCTTTGTGACTTGTTTGCTTTCTCACGTCGTAGACAACTAGGTATAATTCACGGCCTTCCGGAGCAACTTATGTAGATTGGTCTTCCCTAAGAGATATTTGAGTTAGTTTGATCCTTTAACTTCCGTCCCAAAATCCTTGTCTTAGATTTGTCTAAATACGGACATATCTAACACGTGTATTTGACAACTAAATGTCCTGCCAACTAATATGCAATGCTGCCAACCATGCAGGTATTGCTGCGGAGGGTATCGGAAACAAAGCGCTCTTGATGGCAACGAATTACCATGTCAATACATCCAATAGCGCTTTGTGAGATCACATGCCAATGGTTTTCCACACCTGACCTGAGCCGAAATTTTTGCACCGTACTTCCGCCATGTTAGGCCGCGTTTCATCTTTTGCTTGTTCTGATAGTATTTCAACCCTTTTTGTGGGAAAAGCTGATATTGGTTAGATGTTGGGTATAGAAGAGCCATAGAGGGAACCTGACAAAGACATTTTCGGCAGCACGACTCATTCTTTGCATATTGCCCTGCCGTTTGGTGCAGTGTGTTATTAATTGGATATCGTGTCGTTGATGCAGCCGAGTGTATCTTGTTCCTGTAAGGTTTGTATAACTATTCTTGTCAGTGCAGTAATAAGTATAATTGTGAAATGTTTAGTACATGCAGATATTCATACTATACATGGTTATTTAACAGGAATTTGAGTAATTTTTTTTGAAAGCCTGAAATATTAACTAAACATATTGATCTTTTATCCGGGCAGAAATTTGAAATTTGTGGTAAATGTATTCTTGAATAGCAGGCAGAATAAACCAATGGGTTTGAAAATTATGAAAGCGACGAATTCGTAGCAAAATTCATGGTCTGTGCTAATCGGTTTTGTTGTAATATTTGAATATCTTGTCAAGAAGATTACCAAGGTTTGTATTAAGTCGGGTTGTGTTTGCCGTGTTTCAAAGGAATCGGACAATTCTTCACTTTGGGAGTGAGTAATTTACATGATCCAAATTGTACAAAATCTAAATGTCTTACCTTTAATGATCATCAAAACAAAGTCGAATAGAAGTCCAGTTCAAACAAATAACAATAATAAGGAAAACAAAGTCCAAACATTATCCAAGTGTACTCACGGGTCTAATCCGTTCGGAATAAAAAACCCAGCGCATTATTTTCAGAAGAAAAAGAAGAGAAAAAATGGTTCTCCTCGTCCCATCCACCATCCCACGGGCACCCTACGGAGCGGCCGCGTCCACATCGTCGCCGACGCCGTTATCCATTCACCCGCGGCCAAGGCGGCATCCTCTCGCCGTCGCGCGCTGCTCCGCTCGCCGGACTCCGCCGCCCACCGCCGCAGCCGCCGGCAGGGAGGCCGCGGCTGCTGCTTCTTGGGCCGGCAAGCTAGCCGGCGCCGTGCCATGGAAGGCGGCCGTCTCCGGCGCGCTCGCGCTCACCTTGTCCTTCTCCTGCTGTAAGCCATCAGTCCCACTCTTCATCTTCCTTCCATCGAGGCAGTTGCTCCTTGCTCGCAGTTAGCAGGCAGCACGGCAGGCTCCGGTTAATTGGAGGTCTTGAACAGTTCCACGTTTAGTTTTTCTGACGATGCCCTCATCTATAATAACGAAATGTTGCGTGACTCGTTGGTAAATCAACAAATTTGTCATCTGATTTTTTTTCGTGTGCTGCATGGTAACGCTATGCGAGTCAATGCACCATCAACGCGAGTCTGAACCCGAAAGGCGAAGCTCAGTTCAGTTCATTCAGGGTGTACAGCGTGCTTGGACTTTGGACGCTCTTTATCCATAGTCCATGTTTCCAGAAAGAGTAATTTTCAGCAATTGCCCCCCTTTGCTGTAACAGTAGTGCCGGCGGCAGAGGCAGATGCGGCTGATGAGCTGCATCCACGCGCAACTGAAAATCTTTTGCATCCTCGATCGTGGTTGTGCAGCGGAGAAAAAAACAAATCTAATCCCTTGGTGAGGTGGTGAAAATTGCGGGCTGTGGCATAAATAGAAGATGTGTTGTTGTTTTGGAGTGGCATTTTGCAAGTTTTTTTTTCTTTTCGTTATCGTATTTTCGATGGCAAACTTGAATGAAAAAGGATCATATGTGTGCTTTCTTAGTGGAAAACTTCCCCCTTGATGCTACGTGCGTGCTTGCAGTTGTTGGTTTGGCCAATGCCAAGGCTGGGGTCAACAAACCTGAGTTGCTCCCCAAGGAGTTCACCACCGTCATTGACGTCGCCGGTTTCCTCTCTTCAGGCCAGGTAAATCCAGACATCAGATCTTGTACCATGAGCTGTCCGATGATTCACAACCACTTGCAAATTTGGTGTCCGCGAGAAACAGAGTGATGCTAAAAGCAACATGGATGTATGCACAATGGTGCAAGGATGAGATAGTGTTTTTCATCCTTGTGTGATAGTTCCCCTGTGCCGAATTTTCTTTAACATGTCGTATTGACTTCCATAAGGGTGCAACTACAAATAGTTCTTATCTTCAGAGGATAGTCTTAGTCTCTCTACCTTCTTTTTTTTGGTGTTGATAATTGGAGTACATATGTTAGATAACTGCTGACTATTTTGATTTGTTCTTAGGAAAATCGTTTACGTCAAGAGATTGAAGACCTAGAGAAGGACACTGGCTATAAGTTGAGAGTTCTCGCACAAAATTATCCGGATACACCAGGTGACTTTTGCTTTTTCTTTTTCTTTTTCACATTTGTATGAGTCGCATTGTATTTTTTTATTTTTTTTCTTCAGTTCATATTGAAGGGGAGCCTTGGCGCAGTGGTAAAGCTGCTGCCTTGTCACGGGTTCAAGTCCTGGAAACAGCCTCTTACAGAAATGTAGGGAAAGGCTGCGTACAATAGACCCAAAGTGGTCGGACCATTCCCCGGACCCTGCGCAAGCGGGAGCTACATGCACCTGGCTCCCCTTTTTATTTTTCTTTGGTTCACATGTGCATACATGCAAGGATGATATGTCTGTTGTCAAATATTGCTGACGATGAATATCGCTATAGCTAGTAAATTTTTCTTGACTGGCCACATAAAAAACATATTATCTTGTTATTGAAATTATTTCCAGTACGCAATTGTTTTCAGTTTTGTCACATACTATCAAAAATTTAATTGGTTAAAATCATTACAGAAGTCACACACTTAGATATATTGCTGATCCAAGATAGCACCTTTTGACCATGGGGAATACAAGTCTGGCCCACGAGGGCAGCTGCGTATGTATTCAATTGGATAAGGAATGCTGATGTCCTGAGTTTGCTGGACTTATGCAGATTAATTTGCGAATTTATGCTGATTCTTTTTACTCGACAATCTTTATGGAGTAGGATTATTCTCTCCTTATGTGGCAATTATTTACTCTCAAAACCAATGTAGAGCTTGTACTTTTGATTTTCATTGGCCAACATGACATGTATAAGCTATTATCATATAATCTTTTATTCTTCTCTGTTATAGCTAACAGGAGGCATTAGTTCGCATTCTCATGATTGTGCACATGTATCGTAGCACAAAAAAATTGATTAATGCTCTGTCTTACAGGATTGGCCATCAAGGATTTTTGGCAAGTTGATGACCGAACTATTGTCTTTGTTGCAGATCCCACCTTTGGTATGATACTTCTGTTTTAAAGATAATATTCACACTACACTTAGTTTTTCCTTTGCCATGGCTATTTTGTTATCTGAATAACGGAACCGATCCCCCATATTGATTGCAAATTTTAGTATACTATAATAAAGTTCAGATATGGATCATTTGCAAATTGTAATTCCGGAATTAAGAAAACTGAACACTGCTGGGGTGAAGCATGATGCAGGAATGATCATGACAACCATTCGGTTCACTTATCCATGCAGCTGATATGTCGTTTAAGCCTAAGGGCATACTCAATGATGTTAATTCCTGGGTATATATTTTGTGTCTGCATAATATTATCTTGCAACAACACACTCTTCTTGATGTAGGCTGCACTATTGCACACAAGTGCATGCACTAGGGTGTGTACAATGCCATGCACATGATCCTGATCTAGAATTCCAGATTTGTTACATCATAGCGCCTTCAATTTTGCAATAAAACTCAGTTTACAGTATTTTTATTTCTGCTAGATAAGTTTTGAAACACAAGTGTTGTCACACACTCGTGCTTACTTGCAGGACAGAAATGCTCAAGCGTGGCTCTGTTTTTGTAGGTAACATTATAAATTTCAACATTGGTTCGTTGATTGATCTGGACATTCCTCAGAGCTTCTGGAGTCGTGTTGCAGGGAAGTATGGAAACATGTTCTATTGGAAAGAAAAGGTTAACACGGCATAACCTTCGCAATGCTGCATAGTTTTCCTGTAGGTTTTCCTGATCATGCCTTTGTTTATGGCACATGGAACAGGGAGAGGATGCATCAATTGAAGGCGCTGTGATGGCAATATCGCGCTGTCTGAGAGAGCCCACAGGGGCAAGTAATTGTTCGGAGGTATTTTAGAGGTGGAAGTTCATCGTGGAAGGACTGTGACATGACGAAGATAAGACCAGCGAATACTATATGTACATAATTGAAATGTCAGTTACATGAACTGAACATATTTTCGCCTTAATTTTTTAAAGTCAAAGGACATTCGTTTATCCTTGGTAGAATGCTGCGAAGATACAAAATCATCACCCCTGGCATCTGATAATCTGGGCAGAGGAAATAGCCCCTTGCAGTTGCCACAACCATGTGAACCGGCCAGTTCCCACCGGTTTTTATAGCCAGTGTGGACCAAGAAGACCAAGATATGCTATTGAACTGGCTATCTACAGTACTGATTCAACATCGTTTTCGGTCATCTTTTTGGCTGATTCGATCGACTCTGGTTGGTCTGCACCTATTTTTCATGTTAATTTCAAGTTGGAAAATACCAGTTTCATCCTCGATTCAACTTTGAAAATGACTTGGTGTTTGACACGAGGATAAGCATATCTACGTTGGGAAAAATAAAATTGAGGACATGCCAGTGCCCAGTGTACCTAAGGGCATCTTCAACGACGTGCCTCAAAATGCCCGCAAATGTCCGGACCCGCGCGTCCGAACAATTTATGCCATCCAATGCGGTGCCGCATATCTTCATGGACGCGTCTGCATGTCTAAATCTTGCAAACCGACACCAAACCCGGGGGAGATTTGCGGGCGTCCGGACTCATGCCACATACGCGTCCGACAACATGGTCCCAACCAAAATCCTCTCCCTACATTCATGTTGGTCCAAAGTGGATGCGACCGGTCTACAACATGCCGTTTGGGAAGCGCGACATTGAAGCGGAGACGTGTTGGCTGACGACGGGGAGATGTTGGGCATCATCCACGATGAAGGCGGTTTCGAGGACGGACAAGTGGATGACTCCTAGCTGAAGATGGGCATGGGCATATACCGCGAGCAGTCCGACAAGTACACGCAGCAGCCGGATCTTGAGCAGGACACCTGGCTGGCCGGTGCCGACCCAACAAAGAAGAAGGGTATGGGAGAAAGTTTTAATTTGAGGGAGGACGAATTATTGTGTGAAGCTTGGTTGGGCATCATCATTGGTCTATTTCATGGCATGAACCAAAATGGCTCAACCGGTAGGATGTTCATGCTTGTTTCCATGAGCACAATCACTTTAATCCCTATTGCACGGAAGTGATCCGGGATCATGGTCTGAAGTCGCTCACCCATCGATAGTTCACTATTCAAGAGGCCGTCAAAAAGTATTGCAGCCATTTGAGACAACTCCAAAGCCTATGGCCAAGTGGTGAGTAAATCACCGAGCAAGTAAATAATTATATATGTTGGTCATTTGTCCGGATATGCTCTACGTGTTGGTCATTTTGCCGGATATGCAACTAGTTGAACATGTCTTTTTTTGCTAGCCATATCGTGCGTAAACATTGTTCTTCAAGGTGGAGAAGATGCATTTCTTCTTCCTGCATTGTTGGTTAAAGTTGAATGCACACCACAATGGCTCCCATCCATTGCCAATCCCTTCAAGACTGCCGGCATCGCCAATGAAGACGAAGATGGTGATCCAACCGACCCAACAAAAGGAGGTCTTGAGCTGGCCAAGAAGGTCAAGAGGGGGTTTCGGGGGAGGAAGTGGGAGGAGGAGAAGGAGAACTAAGAAGGGACGACGACCAAGATGAGAGAGAAATTCGAGGAATCATGGCGAAGAAGGAGGATCCATGTGTCAAGCGCCATGACATGAATGAGGAAAAGAAGGCAGAGAGATTTGAGAAGTTCATGGTGCCGACGGAGAAGAAGATCAAGCTCGAAGAGAAGAGAGATGAGCTCGCGGCCAACTCAGATGATGCTAAGATGTTGACCTTGAAGACGGAGAATTTGGATCCTAATGCGGCAAAGATCTTGTAAACCTACCATCCAAGGATGTTGAAGCACATGGTAGCCGAGTTGGAGGAGCCGACCGATGAGGAGTAGCTGGCTGCAGTGAAGAATTCGCCACACATAGCCGGCTATCCACGCAAAAATTGACTTTTTTGCACAGACAACTGGACTAACAACTTTTGGGATCTGTTGGATGCAAAAATTTATTGAAGATCCAATGCCTTTGGTTCTGATGCATATATTTGCAACTATTTTCTGCATGCAAAAAATGCTATTGATTCAACATATGCATGTCTCAAATAGAGGAGGCTAGTCTTGGGATGGACATGTGGTGCGCAGGATTGGATGACCGGCTCCCGTATACTTGTTTTTGGATGTGTCCTTACGCGTCCATGGACGTTTACAGTGTCGTTAGAGTTACCCTTAGTCGCAGTACATTTATAAATGAGTAGAATTCCTATATACTTTGTTCACATTAAGCCAACTCGATTGATAGATTAGACCCATGCACACATACGGTATCCAATTAATGATAGATGACAAAATAAGAAATCAGATCTGGCGAATTAATCACCGAATGCCCTGCCATTTCTGGAAAATGTATATTTGGGAGAGGACTACTGAGGAGCTTATCGCTTTTGGTGGGATCATGTGACGGCAGGCAGGCATGTCGGTGACCGGATCTAGGATCAACTAGATGCCGACGACCTGCAGTTAGGGCGCGCCATGAGGGCGGCCAAGCTTCGAGATGTCGAGACAACTACATGTATGTCTTTCAATAAGAGTTGTTCAATTTTGCATTTCACCGAGAATGAAATTATCAATAAGGAAAACGACTTAGGAGTTTCTTTGGGGTCGAATGAGAAGGAGGTGGCGAAATCGGTGAATGATCTTTCAGATTTAGAAGTGGAGAGAGCTTCTGAAATAATTCGAAATCTCGCATCATTCAGACCTAGGAATGACGATGACATGAAAAATTTAGGAATGGCCGCTCTTGAAAACATTTGTAATAATCTCTTGCCTAATGCAGATGGCTAAGATGAGGTGGGTCAGAGACTGCGGACATTGTAGAGCCTCTAATGACGGAGGGTAATGTCTCGAGTTTTGCCGATCATGCATTCCCGAAGGGTGATGGGGAGAAGCCCAAGAGACCCCAGAAACGGAAAATATATCCTACTTCCGCGGTTCGTAGAAGTGCTAGGGTTAAGCTTAAGAAAAAAATTCCATGGTGATCTATGAAAGGAATCTTTTGGAATAGCAGAGGTCTTAAAAACTTGGATAAAATAAGGTTCTTGGCAGAGACAAGATAGAGCAAAAAATAGATTTCATGGCTCTACTCGAAACAAGGCGGGATAATTTCACATCAAAGTTCCTTGGAACATTATCCAGAGGAATTGATTTTGATTGGCACTGCTTACCTCCTAGAGGAAGATCCGGTGGGATATTGCTAGGGGTTCGGTGCGAAACGCTTGAGGTAATTAATGTGGTTCGGGGTGACTTTGCAGTCAAGTTTCGAGTGAGATCAAAATTGGATGGTTTCCGATGGTCTCTCATAGCTGTATATGGGGCAGCACAACCCGAACTCAAACCATACTTTTTAGTCGACTTGGTGCGGATATGTGGGGACGAGACTCTTCCAATCCTAGTCGGAGGAGATTTTAATATAATTTGGAGGAGAGATGAAAAGAACAATGACAACTTTGATGGACGTTGGCCTATGATGTTTAACATGATTATCGAGAGTCTTAGTTTGAGAGAAATTGAGCTCATAGGTAGACAATATACTTGGGCCAATACATTGCCCACTCGAACATATGAGAAGTTGGATAGGGTGCTTGCTAGTGTGGAATGGGAACAAAAGTACCCATTAGTGTCGATACATGCGATGCAGAGGGCGATCTCAGACCACACACCATTACTAGTATACTCGGAAGAGGCTACACATATTGCGAACAAGAACGCTTTCTCTTTCAAACTAAGCTGGTTCGAGAAAGAAAACTTCATGGAGATCATCGCACGCGAATGGGCAAAGCTTGTTAGTGGACGATCAAGTATTGAGAGATGGCAAAATAAAATTAGACATCTGAGACAATTTTTACGAGGTTGGGCCAGAAACGAGAGTGGGATTTACATACAAGAAAAAGAGCGACTCACCCAAGTAATAGATGCTCTAGATATAAAAGCTGAGGTTAGCTTTCTTACGGTAGCTGAGCAGAGCTCGAAATCCGAAGCCGAACAACACTTACGAGCTCTTCTAAAAGAAGATGAGCTCAAGTGGGCATTGCGTGCTAAGGTACTTGAGGTTGTCCAGGGGGATGACAATACGCAATTCTTTCATATGATTGCGAGTGGTAAACATATGAAGAAGAAAATAATACAGCTAGAGCATGATGAAGGGACAATTGTGGGTCATGATAATCTGAAAGCTTATATCTCTAATTATTATAAACAACTTTTTGGGCCTCCGGAAGCAAGCACGGTGTCCCTTAATGAATCTGTTATTGGAGATATCCCTCAGCTTCGGGCAGAGGAGAATGATATTCTATCTGCACAGTTTATTGAGAAAGAGGTTCTGGACGCAATTTCACAAATGAAACCGAATAATGCACCGGACCAGATGGGTTTCCTGCGGAATTCTATAGGAAATGTTGGCATATCATTAAGGATGACCTTATGCCTATGTTTCATGATTTTTTAATGGTCATTTAGAACTGTTTCATCTTAACTTTGGCATGATTATGCTGCTGCCAAAGAAAGAAGAGGCAGTTCAGATCGAGCAATTCATGCTTATATGTCTTCTCAACATGAGTTTCAAAATATTAACGAAAGTGGGAACCAATAGATTGACACAGATTGCTCATTCGGTGGTGCAACCGAGCCAGCCAGCTTTCATGCCTGGGAGACACATTCTTGAAGGGGTTGTCGTCTTGCATGAAAGACCGCATGAAATTCATTCGAAGAAGCTGGATGGGGTTATCTTCAAAGTGGATTTTGAGAAGGCATATGATAAAGTCAAATGGCCTTTCCTTCATCAGGCAATGCACAGAAAGGATTTAGTGAGGCTTGGCGGAACCAAGTGGGTTCTCAAGTCCAGGAGGGTAGTGTGAAAATCGAGGTTAACGATGACATCGGTCACTATTTTTAGACCCACAAGGGATTGAATCAAGGGGATTCAATGTCTCCTCTCCTATTTAATATAGTGGCCGATATGTTGACCATTCTTATAGGCAGGGCAAGCAAAACGGTCAAGCGGAGGGGTTAGTCCCTCATCTGGTTGATGGGCGAGTCTCCATTTTACAGTACGCTGACGACACTATCCTATTCATGGATCATGACATTGCAAAAGCGCGAAATATGAAACTCATTTTATGCCTTTTCGAACAATTGTCCAGATTAAAAAGAAACTTCCACAAGAGCGAGTTGTTCTGCTTTGGAAAGGCTAAAGAAGAACAAGACGCATATAGACAATTGTTTGGGTGTGAATTAGGTTCGTTGCCTTTCAGTTATTTGGGCATACCCATTCATCACCGTAAGTTATCTAATAAAGAATGGAAGTGCATCGAAGATCAAAATGAAAAAAAAGCTTAGTTGTTGGAAGAGCAAGCTAATGTCATACAGAGGTCGGCTAGTGCTGATTGACTCAGTACTTACTAGTATGCCGATGTTCCTGCTTTCCTTCTTCGAGGTACCGAAAGGGGTGCGGAAAAGACTTGATTTCTTTAGATCTCGGTTCTTTTGTCAGTCAGATGAGGCCAAGAAGAAATACCGTCTCGCAAGATGGGATATCCTTTGCCGATCCAAGGACCAAGGGGGTCTCGGTATTGAGAACTTGGAAATCAAGAACAAATGTCTTATGAGTAAGTGGCTATATAGGTTAGAGAAAAAGCCGAGAGGTATGTGAGCACATATTCTACGCAATAAGTATTTACAGTCGAAAACGCTCTCCCAGGTCACCGTGAGACCAACTGACTCGCCATTCTGGAAGGGACTCATGCGAACGAAAGACTTGTTCTTTTGTAGGGTCAAATTCTTGATTGGCAATGGCATGTCAACAAGATTTTGGGAGGATACATGGTTAGGAGAGATGCCCTTAGCCATATAATATCCCACCCTATATAACATCGTGCAACGTAAGGAGGATTACATAGGCACAATATTTCAAACGACTCCCTTGAATATTCAGTTCAGACGTGCGTTAGTTGGTGAGCAATGGACCGCCTGGATGCACTTGGTCCGGAGATTGATAGATGTTCAATTATCCGACCAACCTGATTCGACGCACTGGAAGTTAGCTAGAAATGGAGTGTTTACGGTGAAATCTTTCTATATGGATCTGATTAATTCTGGCCCAATCTCAAGATCGTTACATATTTGGAAGTTAAGGTTCCCTTGAGTATTAAGATCTTTATGTGGTTTATCCACAAGCAAGTGATCCTCACCAAAGACAACTTAAGAGGCGGTGGATGGTAGTTCGCAAGTGATCCTCACCAAAGACAACACTTATTCATAGAGTGCCCACTCGCCAAGCTGCTTTGGAGAACGATCCATATAGCCTTTAACATTACTCCTCCAGTTGACATTGAATCGTTGTTTGGACCATGGTTAGCTGGGGTTGAGAAGATTACTGCGGCTCGTATTCGGATTGGAATATGTGCGCTCATGCGGGCTATATGGAATTGCAGGAATGACATGATTTTTAACAGACAACATACTTTAACTTTCTTCCAGGTCATCTTCAGAGTGGCCGCATAGATCCGTACGTGGTCCTTACTCACTCCTACGGACTTCAGGGAGCCTTTGGTTACTGGGTGCAACCAGTGGGAGATGGTAGTGCAGGCTATATTCAACCGGTTCGAATGGCGGTTGCATAACAGGATCAGAGCCTAGGGAGCTTGCCCTTGGCATTGTCATACCGATTGGGATTTTGAGCATGTAATTTTCCTTTTATTTTTCGCTCCGCTTGTGAGCTGTAATACTTATTTGTTTCTGTGATACTCCGAGACTTTTTAATAATATGGCTGCATGCATCGTCATGATGCAGAGGCCGGGGGCACGTCTCCATTTCCAAAAATAAATAAATGAAGGCACTCCTTGTTGAGGGCAATGCAGTTGATAGGATGGTCCTCTCGGGGATGCTGCACTGGTTTCAATGTGAAATTACTCCGGCAATCAACAGGAAAGAAGCTATTGTTTTGTTCCATGAGGGGAAGAAGTTTGATATTGTTTTGTTAGATAAAAACATGCCTATCATGACTGGTCCTGAGGTACTTATGCTTTCCCTTTAGATGTATCTGTGTCATCTATTTCTCTGGATAAAATGCTTTGTTTTATGTACGAGAAATGGAGTAAAATAGTAGTTATTTTTTGTTGCTTGACAGGCAGTTGTGAAGATCCGTGCTATGGGAGAAACTGATTTGATTGTTGGGATGTCAGCTGATGATCGTGCTGTGGAGGATTTCATGAGTGCGGGGGCTGATGCCTTCATGTCCAAACCAATGAAGATTGGGGATCTTGGGTTCATGATTCAGGAGGTCATCAACAAGAAGAAGAGCGCTGTGGTCTAGCGCAATCCAGCTTGCTCAAGGGGTGGAGGAATAAAGTTCAGATCATGGATCATGTTCTGTTCGATCTGCATTGTTGTGTTGTCTGTTTTGCGTCGTTTAATTTCAAGAGTTTCATGTTAAAGGTTGGTCGTTGTTAGCAAGAAGAACATGAGAGACTACCTATGATTAGATGTGATCAACATAATATGTAGCTGTTTCAGTTTCAACAGTATTAAAATCCATGTACATTTTTTCAAACTCATGAACATTTATCTGCGGATATCCCAAAAGTTCCCAATAAAATTAAAGTTAGTGAAGATTTTTCAGTTTAGGAACCTCCTTTAAATTTTCACAAATATTTTTTGAAATCCATGAACATATTTTTAAGTCACGAAGATTTTTAAAAAATCCATTGTTTTTAATTCAGAACAATTTTTAAGATCCATTTTTTTAATCCGTGAGCGTATTTGATTTAATGATTTTTTCCAAATAAAAATATATTAGCTGGTTTTTTTCCGAGCTAAAAACGGAGTGAGCGAAAAAAGCTAAATAAGCAAGTGGAAAAGGGAGCCAAGTTGAGCGAGCCAGAGCTTCACCGACGGCCTATGTGAGCGGTATAGCAGCAATTCCATGGTTTGAACGTGGAATAGGAGCTTCCCAATGCACACATAGCTACCGCCGCCTCCTCCAAAAACGCTAGGGTTCGTCGGTCTTCCGCAAGCGCCGCCGCTAGTCTGCCTCGTCTTTGGTGGACCTAGGGCCATGGGGACGCGGTGGATCCTGGGCCTTGCTGAGAAAGATGAGACAGAGGCGGCTCCCTGAAGATGGAATAGGATTCTTCCCGCCTAGCCCCCGTTTTGGTGGTGCGTCTAGCATCATTGGAGGGCGTATGGAGGCGTGTCTCTAGCTGGTCTTGCAGAATTCGGTCGGTGGTTGTGTTTGATGGATCCGGTCTTCGTTCGTCTACGTTTGTGTGTCTTTAGGTTAGATTCTTACGATCTACGCGTCTTTTCATCAGTGCCAGTTGTTTTTCTGGTGCGCTGGTCTCATGGGGCCTTAGTACGATGACTTCCTGACTGTGTACTACAACAAGTTTTACCTAGCTCCGGCGAGGGAAGGGTGACGACGACGACGCACCTTCGCTTCTCTTCAGTGCTTGTAATCGTTGCTAGGTGTTCTAAGGATCTGGATATAACTTTTTATTATTTCTGGTGTTCGTTGTACTACCATGATTGAAGAAAATAAATTGACAATATTCCCGCAGAAAAAAAAAGAATAGGAGCTCCCAAGGGGCTCAGGCAACCACCAACAACTGACACCAGGCCGAAACGTGTAAAGACACCACAGCCATGCATCGAACACTCCACTCATTTCTTAGAACAAATATTGTCTCCAACCACAACCTAGCACGCTATATGCACATAAAAACACCATTATAACATAAGAATCTAACACAACACAGATTAAATCAAAACAAAACAACCATCCGAAATAATCTACTAGATAAAGCAGAGTTAATCCCACAGGTGAAGAACAGTGTTGCGAAGCATGAGTTAACCTAGTATTTATAGCTTCTCATGTTTGTGCTGGGCTTATCATTCGCACCCCGCTGCCCTCTGTGGCTCTATTTATTTCACGTGGCTGCAAGTGCACGCTAGGGTAGGCCTACGTTCTCCAAGCTGCTGCCATCTCTACCCTCTGCTACGATCTCCCTTTTAAGCGACCCGTGTCAATGGTGCATGTTATCTCTTTTTGTTTGCGAATACACAAATATTGCATATGTTTCCATTGGTAGAAGAAGAGTGACAACAATACGTTACGACCGCCAACTATCCCATGTACACAAAAGGCATGGAAGCGAGCAGAGGAGAATACATAGAGGGGGTTGTTCAGCCCCTAAAACAAGACTAAGTCTCAAGGATGATATTCGCTAGCGTTGCGGAGCCAGCCCTGGCCCAAAGCCGCACCTCATCTTGGATGGTCTTGGAGACAAGAGAGATAGAGGGCCGATCACCATGAAAGACGTAACCATTCTGGTGTTTCCAGAGCCACCAAGCAGATAGGATAATGAGTGATGATATGCCCTCGCGAAGCTGAGGAGCGGCTTGATCACATGTAGCAGCCCACCAAGAATGAAGGGGAGTATCGACATTCCGGTGTTTTGCATGAATGTCGTTTAATTCTTGTTCTAACAAATAATGGGCACTCGATATGTCCTACTTTCTAGCACAAGTGAAAGTGCAATCATGCCCTTAATCATATTTTGATATTGTTGACAACATACATATAGGGAACTAATCATTCTGTCAAGCGCATGTCAGGTTTAGTTCCCAAAAGATTATAGTGTGGATCATAACTGACATATTGAAGATACTCAAAGGAAGGAGAAACAAGACACAAAGCTATAGATCTTTCTCAGTTTTCCCTTTTCTTTGAGTATAGGGATCTCGCACTATTAAGAGGGGATCACTGGTTCTCGCAAAAGCCTTCCTCAAACTCTAGGATAATCTCTAGGAGGAGTTCTTATCTTAGCTATGTTATTTGGCCTCTGCTGTGTCCGGATGACCGCAGGTCTCCGGACGACTGGTCCTTCCCAGTTCTCCGGCTGTCCGGTGTTCTCTGGATGACCGGTGGCACGCCACAGAATAGAAAATCTCGGATTTCCGGTCCTTCCAGACAACCGGCTTCCGGACGTCCGTGGGTGACCGGTCATCCGGTGTCACTTCACAGGGCCAAAATTAACGAAAGTCCATCCTCTCCAGACGACTGTGCACTAGACGATCGACGCTCTCGGACGTCTGCTCCCTGTGCTTTTATCCTCTCTAATACTACGCTGGACCACTCCATTTCTCTGATGGCCGGACGACCGACGCTTGTCGGACGTCCGGTCCGTCTTTTCTGACCAGATGTCCAGTACCTGTCAGATGTCCGACACCTGCGCAGCTTAAGTGGCCTCCGACGGCCACTTTTACACTATGACTATAAATATCCTTCTTCCACCTCATGTGAGGTTTGTCCAACACAGTGCAAAGATTCCAAGAACACCTTTCCCTCTTACTCTCTCTTGCTTTCACCAAATCCTAGATACCAAGAGAATTTGTGAGGATTCTTGAGTGTCGTCCCTCTCTCCTCCTTTCAACAAAAGGAATTCGTGATTTGTGCAAGTCTTGAGCAGTTCCCTTAATCTGGTTACTCTTGGAGGTTGGAGACTCCTAGGCGGTAGGAGTCTTTCGATGAGGAATCAAATCACCACCGGAAAGTTTGTGAGGGTTTGGAGACCACCCCAAGGTCTACCACTAGTGGTTTAGAATCGCCTTCGTGGTGATATCTCAAAGAGAGAATAAGGTGAGCCTTCGTGGCGTTGGTGTGACTTCGTGGTAACATCCACCTCTTTAGACGGTGACGTAGCTTCCCTCCAAGGAAGTGAACACCGGCATACATCCTTGTCTCTCAGAGTTGCGGTTATTCCTAACCCTAGCTCCCTACTTGTGGTTACTTGTCTCTTTATCTTTACTTGTTCCATATTGTGCTTGCCTAGTCATATTCTTGTATTAGTTAGTCACCTTGCTTAACTCATTGTATAATCTTTGCAATTGTTAGGCTTACCTTCATATTCCGCATTATTGCCTAAAATTGCTAAGTGACAATTAAAATTTGTAATTGTATCTATTCACCCCCCTCTTGGGGTCCATCTCGATCCTTTCAACAAGTCATGCCAAAATTCAAGGAAAATTTCGCATGACCTTTGCTAAGAACAGGACATATCGAGTGCCTGAAATTTCAGGAATGGAAATGAATAAACATTCGGATAAAACATAGGCACTCGGATTTGTTCCCTGCAAAATGCATCCATGCATCCATCCAGCTAACGAACATACATCCATTTAGATATATATTATAGAAAAACTAAACCTAAAACTAAATAGAGAGGAGAGGAGGTGCTCATGGTGGATGGGGCGAGACCAAATGGGAAAGGGGGACACGACACGAGAAAGCCTGCATATTCCATCGAGTGAAAAATTTACATCATCAAATCTCATATAACATTCTTTGATGAAGAAGTGATAATGACATAAAAATAATTCACAATATAAGTGGCAACAACATTTTTATATTTTATTCGACACCTAAAAATTTCTACGCTCAAAAACCTATTCGATACCTAAAATTTTCTATTCCATTACTAATTTTTTTACTAAATTTTTTATATTCTATTACTAGTTTTTATATTCTATTCCATTACTAGTTTTATATTTTACTGTTTCTTTACCTAAAACATTTCTATATTAAAAAACCTATTTGATACCTAAAATTTTCTATTACATTACTGCAATTTTGATATTTTTCTATTTTTTTTACTGAAAACATAGAGGAGAGAGGAGGAGGGAGGAGGGAGGAGGGAGGAGATAGGAGGAGGAGGAGGAGGAGGATGGTAGCCGAAGGAGGGGTAGGATGGAGGAGGGAGGAGGGAGGTGGGATGAAGGAGGGAGGAGGGAGGAGGGAGGGGATAGAGGAGGAGGAGGGAGGATGGCGGCTGGAGGAGGGAGGAGAGAGGAGAGCAACTTTAATGAGGAGGGACGCGGGCAACAGGTGGAGGAGGGAGGCTGCTTACCGAGGAAGGAGAAGGGCGGTGACGACAACGGGAGGAGAAAGAAGCATGAGTGAGTGAGAGGGTCGTCATTGGAGGAGGGATAAGGTTGCCACAACATTTGCTTGGGGAAGAAGACCCACGCTATTGCTATGCCCATTACGTGTAGCGCTCTATCATGGACCAGCGCTGCTGCTAAATGGGGCCCACCAGTTAGCCCTGTGTACTAGTAGTGGCAACGCTTGGTATAAGCCCCGCGCTATAGCTACCATGTTATTTGTAGCGCGGGTCTTATACCCAGCACTTCTACAGTGGCTCGACCCGGGGGTACTGTGGGGCCCACTTAGCAACAACGTTGGGTGTATACATCCGCGCTACTACTAGACCTGTAGCATGGTGTTTTGACCCGCACTACTACTACTTAACAACAACGTGGGTGACTTAGCCAGCTCTACTGCTAAGTATCTACCTATAAGGTATTTCCTAGTAGTGGTATATTGGCCAACATCCAAAATTTGGAACTATAACTCATACAACTTCTAATAACTAGAGGAGATATAGTTTAATACATGACCTTGCATATGAAGCATTAAGTTGCATATAAACATCAGTCGAGAATATTTATGTGGGGATATGACTCACTAATAACCAAATATTCGCGACTAATATTGATTTCCCCATTTATACTTGGGCGAAGATCGGCGCAGATTTTTTGCGTGTGTGAAGGCGGTGGAGATAGGTTGTCCATTGTCCACACTTACCTTTTCCTAGCTATAAATACCTCGTCATACCCGGCATACCAGCACCCAACCACCAGACTATCTAGCGAGAAGACCAGGAAGATCCCCAATCTCCTCCAGCACCATCTGGCTCTAACCTTCAGGTACATGTTCCATTATTTGTTTTCCTCTCTTCTCTTGTCATCAGGCTTCTGGTGCTTTTAGTGTTCACGCTTTACATACAGGAGAATGTTAGAGGTGGATCTATACCAGTATAGGGTGGAAGTATGCATTTTAGTTTAATCTGTTAATCAATATCTTCGTTGTTGTTGTTACCACCCATCTATATGCATTTATGTATAATTGTTGGCATGTTCATTGTTTATTTTCCATGTTGATGTTATCTAGGCGCATTGATTCTTTCAGTCCTACATATCGTATAAAAAGGAATGATTACGAGAAACTTTACATGCATAGCACAATGAATCGTTCTCTATCATTGTTTTCATTTCATTGTGTTATGCGATGTCCTCGATTAGTTAAACTATGAGTTCAGTAATATATTAAGATTTTATTAGTTTATTCTTTTCAAGAAAAACAATATGCTTGTAGTACTAATTCGGCATGCGTGGATAAGGAATAAAATTTATTCATGTGTTTGTAATTTGTTTAGGTGACCATGGAGCTCAAGGCCAAAGGATCCACCTCTATCAAGGCACTACTTGTAGAGGACATTGAAGTTTGTAGGTTGGTCCTCTCAATGTTTCTGCTCAGACTTCACTGTGAGGTTACTCTAGCCATGAATGGGAAGGAAGCTGTTGATTTGTTCCTTGAGGGGAAAAAGTTTGACATTGTTTTGTTCGATAAGGATATGCCCCTCATGACTGGTCCAGAGGTAATTAATTCTATATCATCAAGTATTTGGCATGTATTTATATAAATATAATCCATTTATTTACAAAAAAGACAATATAATTTTTATATTGCTCGACAGGCAATTGTGAAGATCCGTGCTATGGGGGAAACTGATGTGAAGATTGTTGGGGTTTCTGCCGATAATCATGCCATGGAGGCGTTCATGAGTGCTGGTGCTGATTTATTTGTGCCCAAACCAATAAGAATGGAGGACCTCGGTCCTATCATTCAGGATGTCATCAACAAGAAGACGAATGACATGGTCTAGCACAATTCATCTTGCTTAAGTGATGGAGGAAATAATAATGTATAACTTTTTGATCTATGTTTGCTTCAATCTCCATTATTGTGTTGCTTGTTCAATTGTATCATTTGATTTGAGAAGTTCATGTTAATGGAAAGACATCATTGTCCATAATAATAAGGTACTTATGATATATTGGATCGATATAATCTACAAGTCTTTTTTGTTTTTGGCCAAGGCTTCCCACTAACTCAAGATTCATGTTGTGATTCGTGTACCCTTTTGAGAGGAAAATTATTCGGCTATCAATATTTTGTAATTGTTATATGGTTCGGATTACCAGCTAATGGTCAGTGTGGTGTATCCAATTAATGTCTACTATTATTGATCCATCACTGATCGTTTATATAAAACTATTGGTATACACCCCCATAACTCTGCCATGTCCATGTAAGTTAAATTAAGTTTCCATGCACGCATCCATATGCTTGAGAAAGGTTTCACTACTAGTGCATCTATGGATTGCAGCAAGGTTCAAAGACCCCTTATTCGAAATCTTAGCATTTATGGCATTAGCACATTTATTTCCCGACCTTTCTCCTCTTGTAACATGAACAAGCACAAATGTTGGCATTTGGCTCTAGCCCCGCCATTCAGCCTCTCTGGTGTCGATGAGTTATACACTTCAAATCTTACAATCTACTATGAGGTTTTTTCAGGAAGTATAGAGGAGCGTTGTGTCATATCCTACTTCTAGTGATTGGCATCGACACAGCATACATCCAATCGGGTCCACGTAGAAGAAAGAGGCTCATGCGAGCTGCATAAACGAATTGATCAGAAAGGGAGCGGAGCTTGCTTCGGAAATGGAGAAGTAAAGTTAGTTTGAGGATCTATTATCTTGTTGAGGAGCTCCTTCTTAAACAAGGGAGGAGCTCCGAGAGCAAGGTAGGGCTTGGGGCTGCCTCAAATAGCCTTCGACCATCTATGTCACTGCATCTGGCCTCTACTTGAACTATTACTATGGGAAAGAAAAATATATTCCCGTTCATCCTCAAATAGTTGTGATGGGGATTGCAATATTGTATTTCGGTGCATATACAAGGGCTGTATGACAACTTGATTATGTATTGGTCATCATGAAATTTGACAAGCATATGAGATATGTGTAGTAATTTGTGCATGAATTACAACTTGGACTGGTAGCATGGATCGGAAAATCGTCCCTACCATCTTGGCCAGACCACATGCAGGTGCTGCAAGGTGCCAAGGCCGAGGCACGTGAGAAGTCCTGGATTAAGGGGTCCTCAAGCGTCTGGGCTATGTGATGTGGGCCGGACTGATGGGCCATGAAGATACGAGATAGAAGAACCTTCCCCGTGTCCGGATGGGACACTACAAAAAAAGACACATCCGTGACATTTTGGGCGGAACGAATTTTTTTCCTGTCATACTTATGACACTTCTATGACGATAATTGTGACAAAACCAGGTATCATCATAGATGTGGTGGGCTCCTACTTCTATGACAAAAAATCATGACAGAAAATTGGCTTTTCGTCCTGGGCGGGCCGGAGACGCAGCTGCATGACATTCTTTGGGCCGTCCATGACGGAAAAAACCATGGTATAAGCCAGGGCAAGGAAAATATCGGGGGTGTTCCCGGTTACGGTGGGTGGTCGGGGCCGAGCGATGCACGGAGGTTTGCGCGTTTCTCTCGTACACGCACGCGTGTGGGTGCGAGGAGTAGGGCTCTAACTGAACCCAAGCGAGGCATTCGCCTACTGAACCCGAGCGATTGCACTGCAGGCTACGCATTACTGAACTCGAGCGATCGATCGATGGCTGTTAACTGAAACCGATCGAGCGATTCCTTTGCTACTGCTGCTAACTGAAACCTATCAATGCTGCCTCTAGATGAACAGTGAGTGTTGCGGGGGGGGGGGGGGGGGGGGGTGGTTGGATGAACAGTGAGCGGTGGGGGTGGATGAACAGGACCCCGTGGTGTTGCCTCTGGATGAACAGGACCCCGATCGATCGAGCCGGTTGGGGCTGGATGAACAGGACCCCGTGGAGGGCTGGATGAACAGGATGACCCCGTGAAGGGCTGGATGAACAGTAGACGACGGAGGGGTGGATGAACAGTAGCCCATGAAGGGGTGGTTGAACAGGAGCCTGTGGAGAGGGCTGGTTGAACAGTAGCCGGTGAGTAGCGTGCGGTGGAGGCTGGATGAACAGGAGCCCGTGGATGAACAGTCGCAGGTGGAGGCTGGAGGAGGTCGACGGTGGAGACGAACAGTATCCCGTGGAGTCCCGTTTTGCGGTACGCCACACCCCTCCCGATAAACAGGACCCCCGTTTCGACCATAGTGCTCCAACACAAGTTCGTTTCCTCCGTTTTGCGGTACGCCACACCCCTCCCGATCAACAGGACTCCGTTTCGACCGTAGGATGTCCAACACAAGTCCGTTTTCTCTGTTTTGCGGTACGGCAGACCCTTCCCAATGAACAGGACCCCGTTTCGAACGTAGCCGGTCAAACACAAGGACGTTTCCTCCGTTCTACGGTACGCCAGTCCTCGTTTCCATCGCCTGTTCCGTCCAAGCCGGTTGGCTCCCATGCGTTCCGTTGCCTCCCGATGAACACGAAGTATTCCATTGCCTCCCGATGAGCACGACGCATTCCGTTGCCTACCGATGAACACGACGCATTCCGTTGCCTCCCGATGAACACGACGCATTCCATTGCCTCCCCATGAACACGGCGACGATGCAGTTTCTCCATTCCAACCCATCCATGTACACGAGTCCTGGCCATATGTATGCGCGAGTAGGCGTTC
Organism: Triticum timopheevii; assembly: GCA_963921465.1. Classification (NCBI taxonomy): domain Eukaryota; kingdom Viridiplantae; phylum Streptophyta; class Magnoliopsida; order Poales; family Poaceae; genus Triticum; species Triticum timopheevii. The sequence continues at coordinate 47,467,006 of OY997264.1, read as the reverse complement.
AAGACCCCGCCCGTATGTACGTACGTGGCCGTATTTTCTTTCTTGCACCCTGGCCGCTGCACATACGTGTACATGCTACGTGCACGCCTCTACATCGACCAGTATGTACATACATGTTCGCGACCAGAATGACAACGCTACGTATGCTTCGAGCAGGTGGGTCCCAACTGTCAGACACTTCCTTACGTGTGAAGATGTAGCTGGTGGGTCCCAGCAGTCAGGGGGGCAAATCATTTTTTTTGCCCGGACGCACTTCTTTGCGTGGGAAGATGTAGCTAGTGGGTCCCAGCAGTCAGGGGGAAATGTTTTTTTTTCGCGAAATATGGTGGCCCGTCCAATGGGTCCCTGCTGTCAGGTGGAGGAATAATTACTTTGCGCGTAATAAGGAGGCACTTCCATGCGGCCGCCATGGACCCAGCTGTCAGCCTCTCCATGTACAGTACTCTTTCGATGGAAGTCGTTCCTTGACCACGTTGACCATGCCGCGTGGAGAGCACCAGGGCGGTGGACGACGGCGAGGCCTAGGAAGGGGACAACGCGGAGCCGGGGAAGACGCGGCAGTGGAAGCCCGTGCGGAGAGGAGTACGAGGGTTCACTGGTTCGGCTGCGGTGTGAGGATGCCGTCGCCGCAGGGCCTGGCCAGCGGTGGAAATAGTAGGGGGCGGTGAGGCCTCTGCGGCAGCACAGCCGGCCACGGGAGGTAGGAGCATGCGGCACGACCGGTGCTGCTTTGGGCGGCTGGAGCAAGAAGACCAGAGGTTGAAGAAACACAACAGCCGTCGGATGGACATCGTACAGTCACTGGAGCTAGAATCATTCATATTGACTAAGTTGACAAAGCCCTCCGTCCCTGTCAACTTCGTAGGCCCACAAGTCATCCTCCAGTCAAGGTGGGTCCTAGCTAGCAGGGGAAGTATTCATTTTATTGTGCGTAATAAGGGGGCACTTCCGGTGGGTCCGACCTGACAGCGGGGGGAACTTTTTTTTCGCGAAGTACGGTGGCCCGTCTGGTTGGTCCCAGCAGTCAGGGCAGAAATGTTTTTTCACGGAATACGGTGGCCCGTCCGGTGGGTCCCTGCTGTCAGGTGGAGGAATAATTATTTTCCGCGCAATAAGGAGGCACTTCCTTGCGGCTGCCGTGGACCCAGCTGTCAGCCTCTCCACGTACAGTACTCTTCCGGTGAAAGTCGATCATTGACCACATTGACCACGCCGTGCCGAGAGCACCACAGCGGTGGACGACAGCGACGCCTAGGAAGGGGACGACGCGGAGCCGGTGAAGACGCAGCAGTGGAGGCCCACGCAGAGAGGAGTACGAGGGTTCACTGGTTCGGCTGCGGTGTGAGGCTGCCGCCGCCGCAGAATAACAGGGGGTGTGGGTGAGTGAAGGGATGGCCTAGCCAGCGGTGGGAGTAGTTCGGCTGCAGTTGTCGGTTTGGTCAATGCCAAAGCTGGGTTCAACAAGCCTGAGTTGCTCCCCAAGGAGTTCACCACCGTCATTGACGTTGCTGGCTTCCTCTCTTCAGGCCAGGTAAATCCAGACCTCAGATCTTGCACTGTGAGCTGTCCGATGATTCATAATTACTTGCAAATTTGGTCTTCGCAAGAACCAGAGTGATGCTAAAAGCAACATGGATGTATGCACAACGGTGCAAGGATGAGATAGTGTTTTTCATCCTTGTGTGATAGTTCCGCTGTGCCTAATTTTCTTTAACATGTCGTATTGACTTCCATAAGGGTGCAACTACAAATAGTTCTTAGCTTCAGAGGATAGTCTTAGTCTCTCTCTATTTTATGTTTTGGTGTTGATAATTGGAGTACATATGTTAGATAACTGCTGACTATTTTGATTTGTTCTTAGGAAAATCGTTTACGTCAAGAGATTGAAGACCTAGAGAAGGACACTGGCTATAAGTTGAGAGTTCTTGCACAAAATTATCCGGACACACCAGGTGACTTTTGCTTCTTCTTTATCGCATTTGTACGAGTCCCATTTTATTTATTATTTTTCTTCAGTTGATATGTGCATAGATACATGCAAGGATGGTATATCTGTGGTCAAATATTGCTGACAATGAATATTGCTATAGCAAGTAAAATTTTCTTGACTGGCCTTGTTGTCGAAATTATTTCCAGTACGCAATTGTTTTCAGTTTTGTCACATACTATCACAAATTTAATGGTTAAAATCATTATAGAAGTCACACACTTAGATATATTGCTGATCCTAAGATAGCACCTTTTGACCATGGGGAATACAAGTTTGGCCCATGAGGGCAGTTGCGTATGTATTCAATTGGATCGGAAATGCTGATGTCCTGAGTTTGCTGGACTTATGCAGATTAATTTGTGCATTCAATTGGATGGAATAGGATTCTCCCCGCCTAGCCCCCGTTTTGGTGGTGCGTCTAGCATCATTGGAGGGCGTATGGAGGCGTGTCTCTAGCTGGTCTTGCAGAATTCGGTCGGTGGTTGTGTTTGATGGATCCGGTCTTCATTCGTCTACGCTTGTGTGTCTTCAGGTTAGATTCTTACGATCTACGCGTCTTTTCATCAGTGCCAGTTGTTTTTCGGGTGCGCTGGTCTCATGGGGCCTTAGTACGATGACTTTCCGACTGTATACTACAAGAAGTTTTTCCTAGCTCCGACAAGGGAAGGGTGATGACGACGGCGCACCTTCGCTTCGCTTCAGTGCTTGTAATCCTCGCTAGGTGTTCTAAGGATCTGGATATAACTCTTTATTATTTCTGGTGTTCGTTGTACTACCATGATTGAAGATAAATAAATTGACAATTTTCCCGCAGAAAAAAAAGAATAGGAACTCCCAAGGGGCTCAGGCAACCACCAACAACTGACACCGAGGCCGAAACGTGTAAAGACACCACAGCCATGCATCGAACACTCCACTCATTTCTTAGAACAAATATTGTCTCCAACCACAACCTAGCACGCTATATGCACAAAAAAACACCGTTATAACATAATTATAATCTAACACAACATAGATTAAATCAAAACAAAACAACCATCCAAAATAATCTACTAGATAAAGAAGAGTTAATCCCACAGGTGAAGAACAGTGTTGCGAAGCATGAGTTAACCTCTAGTAGTATTGATAGCATCTCGTGTTTGTGCTAGGCTTATCGTTCGCGCCCCGCTGCCCTCTATGGCTCTATTTATTTCACGTGGCTGCAAGTGCACGCTAGGGTAGGCCTACGTTCTCCAAGCTGCTACCATCTCTACCCTCTGCTACGATCTCCCTTTTAAGCGACCCGTGTCAATGGTGCATGTTATCTCCTTTTCTTTGCGAATACACAAATATTGCTTATCTTTGCATTGGTAGAAGAAGAGTGACAACAATACGTTACGACCGCCAACTATCCCATGTACACAAAAGGCATGGAAGCGAGCAGAGGAGCATACATAGAGGGGGTTGTTTAGCCCCTGAAACAAGACTAAGTCTCAAGAATGATATTCGCTAGCGTTGCGGAGCCAGCCCTGGCCCAAAGCCGCACCTTATCTTGGATGGCCGTGGAGACAAGAGAGATAGAGGGCCGATCACCATGAAAGACGCAACCATTCTGGTGTTTCCAGAGCCACCAAGCAGATAGGATAATGAGTGATGATATGCCCTCGCGAAGCTGAGGAGGGGCTTGATCACATGTAGCAGCCCACCAAGAATGAAGGGGAGTATCGACATTCCGGTGTTTTGCATGAATGTCGTTTAATTCTTGTTCTAACAAATAATGGGCACTCGATATGTCCTACTTTCTAGCACAAGTGAAAGTGCAATCATGCCCTTAATCATATTTTGATATTGTTGACAACATACATATAGGGAACTAATCATTCTGTCAAGCGCATGTCAGGTTTAGTTCCCAAAAGATTATAGTGTGGATCATAACTGACATATTGAAGATACTCAAAGGAAGGAGAAACAAGACACAAAGCTATAGATCTTTCTCAGTTTTCCCTTTTCTTTGAGTATAGGGATCTCGCACTATTAAGAGGGGATCACTGGTTCTCGCAAAAGACTTCCTCAAACTCTAGGATAATCTCTAGGAGGAGTTCTTATCTTAGCTATGTTATTTGGCCTCTGCTGTGTCCGGATGACCGCAGGTCTCCGGACGACTGGTGCTTCCCAGTTCTCCGGCTGTCCGGTGTTCTCTGGATGACCGGTGGCACGCCACAGAATAGAAAATCTCGGATTTCTGGTCCATCCAGACGACCGGCTTCTGGACGTTCGTGGGTGACCGGTCATCCGGTGTCACTTCACAGGGCCAAAATTAACGAAAGTCCATCCTTTCTAGACGACTGTGCACTAGACGATCGACGCTCTCGGACGTTTGCTCCCTGTGCTTTTATCCTCTCTAATACTACACTGGACCACTCCATTTCTCTGATGGCCGGACGACCGACGCTTGTCGGACGTCCGGTCCGTCTTTTCTGACCAGATGTCCAGTACCTATCGGATGTTCGACATCTGCGCAGCTTAAGTGGCCTCTGACGGCCACTTTTACACTATGACTATAAATATCCTTCTTCCACCTCGTGTGAGGTTTGTCCAACATAGTGCAAAGATTCCAAGAACACCTTTCCCTCTTACTCTCTCTTGCTTTCACCAAATCCTAGATACCAAGAGAATTTGTGAGGATTCTTGAGTGTCGTCCCTCTCTCCTCCTTTCAACCAAAGGAATTCGTGATTTGTGCAAGTCTTGAGCAGTTCCCTTAATCTGGTTACTCTTGGAGGTTGGAGACTCCTAGGCGGTAGGAGTCTTTCGATGAGGAACCAAACCACCCCCGGAAAGTTTGTGAGGGTTTGGAGACCACCCCAAGGTCCACCACTAGTGGTTGAGAATCGCCTTCGTGGTGATATCTCAAAGGGAGAATAAGGTGAGCCTTCGTGGCGTTGGTGTGCCTTCGTGGTAACATCCACCTCTCTAAACGGTGACGTAGCTTCCCTCCAAGGAACTGAACATCGGCATACATCCTTGTCTCTCCGAGTTGCGGTTATTCCTAACCCTAGCTCCCTACTTGTGGTTACTTGTCTCTTTATCTTTACTTGTTCCATATTGTGCTTGCCTAGGCATATTCTTGTATTACTTAGTCACCTTTCTTAGCTCATTGTATAATCTTTGCAATTGTTAGGCTTACCTTCATATCCGCATTATTGCCTAAAATTGCTAAGTGACAATTAAAATTTGTAATTATATCTATTCACCCCCCTCTTGGGGTCCATCTCGATCCTTTCAACAAGTCATGCCAAAATTCAAGGAAAATTTCACATGACATTTGCTAAGAACAGGACATATCGAGTGCCTGAAATTTCAGGAATGGAAATGAATCAACATTCCGATAAAACATAGGCACTCAGATTTGTTCCCTGCAAAATGCATCCATGCATCCATCCAGCTAACGAACATACATCCATTTAGATATATATTATAAAAAAACTAAACCTAAACCTAAATATAGAGGAGAGGAGGTGCTCATGGTGGATGAGGCGAGACCGAATGGGAAAGGGGGACACGACACGAGAAAGCCTGCATATTCCATCGAGAGAAAAATTTACATCATCAAATCTCATATAACATTCTTTGATGAAGAAGTGATAATGACATAAAAATAATTCAAAATATAAGTGGAAACAACATTTTTATATTTTATTCGACACCTAAAAATTTCAACGCTCAAAAACCTATTCGATACCTAAAATTTTCTATTCCATTACTAATTTTTTTACTAAATTTTTTATATTCTATTACTAGTTTTTATATTCTATTCCATTACTAGTTTTATATTTTACTGTTTCTTTACCTAAAACACTTCTATATTAAAAAACCTATTTGAGACCTAAAATTTTCTATTACATTACTGCAATTTTGATATTTTTCTATTTTTTTTACTGAAAACATAGAGGAGAGAGGAGGAGGGAGGAGGGAGGAGATAGGAGGAGGAGGAGGATGGCAGCCGAAGGAGGGGTAGGATGGAAGAGGGAGGAGGGATGTGGGATGAATGAGGGAGGAGGGAGGAGGGAGGAGGGAGGGGATAGAGGAGGAGGAGGGAGAATGGCGGCCGGAGGAGGGAGGAGAGTGGAGAGCAGCTTTGAGGAGGAGGGACGCGGGCAACAGGTGGAGGAGGGAGGCTGCTTACCGAGGAAGGAGAAGGGCGGTGACGACAACGGGAGGAGAAAGAAGCATGAGTGAGTGAGAGGGTCGTCGTTGGAGGAGGGATAAGGTTGCCACAACATTTTCTTGGGGAAGAAGACCCATGCTATTGCTATGCCCATTACGTGTAGCGCTCTATCATGGACCAGCGCTGCTGCTAAATGGGGCCCACCAGTTAGCCCTGTGTACTAGTAGTGGCAACGCTTGGTATAAGCCCCGCGCTATAGCTACCATGTTAGTTGTAGCGCGGGTCTTATACCCAGCACTTCCACAATGGCTCGACCCGGGGGTACTGTCGGGCCCACTTAGCAACAGCGTTGGGTGTATACACCCACGCTATTACTAGACCTGTAGCATGGTGTTTTGACTCGCACTACTACTACTTAACAACAACGTGGGTGACTTACCCAGCTCTACTGCTAAGTATCTACCTATAAGGTATTTCCTAGTAGTGGTATATTGGCCAACATTCAAAATTTGGAACTATAACTCATACAACTTCTAATAACTAGAGGAGATATAGTTTAATACATGACCTTGCATATGAAGCATTAAGTTGCATATAAACATCAGTCGAGAATATTTATGTGGGGATATGACTCACTAATAACCAAATATTCGCGACTAATATTGATTTCCCCATTTATACTTGGGCGAAGATCGGCGCAGATTTTCTGCGTGTGTGAAGGCGGTGGAGATAGGTTGTCCATTGTCCACACTTACCTTTTCCTAGCTATAAATACCTCATCATACCCGGCATACCAGCACCCAACCACCAGACTATCTAGCGAGAAGAGCAGGAAGATCCCCAATCTCCTCCAGCACCATCTGGCTCTAACCTTCAGGTACATGTTCCATTATTTGTTTTCCTCTCTTCTCTTGTCATCAGGCTTCTGGTGCTTTTAGTGTTCACGCTTTACATACAGGAGAATGTTAGAGGTGGATCTATACCAGTATAGGGTGGAAGTATGCATTTTAGTTTGATCTCTTAATCAATATCTTCGTTGTTGTTGTTACCACCCATCTATATGCATTTATGTATAATTGTTGGCATGTTCATTGTTTATTTTCCATGTTGATGTTATCTAGGCGCATTGATTCTTTCAGTCCTACATATCATATCGAAAGGAATGATTACGAGAAACTTTACATGCATAGCACAATGAATCGTTCTCTATCATTGTTTTCATTTCATTGTGTTATGCGATGTCCTCGATTAGTTAAACTATGAGTTTAGTAATATATTAAGATTTTTTTATTTTATTCTTTTCAAGAAAAACAATATGCTTGTAGTACTAATTCGGCATGCGTGGATAAGGAATAAAATTTATTCATGTGTTTGTAATTTGTTTAGGTGACCATGGAGCTCAAGGCCAAAGGATCCAGCTCTATCAAGGCACTACTTGTAGAGGACATTGAAGTTTGTATGTTGGTCCTCTCAATGTTTCTGCTCAGACTTCACTGTGAGGTTACTCTAGCCATGAATGGGAAGGAAGCTGTTGATTTGTTCCTTGAGGGGAAAAAGTTTGACATTGTTTTGTTCGATAAGGATATGCCCCTCATGACTGGTCCAGAGGTAATTAATTCTATATCATCAAGTATTTGGCATGTATTTATATAAATATAATCCATTTATTTACAAAAAAGACAATATACTTTTTATATTGCTCGACAGGCAATTGTGAAGATCCGTGCTATGGGGGAAACTGATGTGAAGATTGTTGGGGTTTCTGCCGATAATCATGCCATGGAGGCATTCATGAGTGCTGGTGCTGATTTATTTGTGCCCAAACCAATAAGGATGGAGGACCTCGGTCCTATCATTCAGGATGTCATCAACAAGAAGACGAATGACATGGTCTAGCACAATTCATCTTGCTTAAGTGATGGAGGAAATAATAATGTATAACTTTTTGATCTATGTTTGCTTCAATCTCCATTATTGTGTTGCTTGTTCAATTGTATCATTTGATTTGAGAAGTTCATGTTAATGGAAAGACATCATTGTCCATAATAATAAGGTACTTATGATATATTGGATCGATATAATCTACAAGTCTTTTTTGTTTTTGGCCAAGGCTTCCCACTAACTCAAGATTCATGTTGTGATTCGTGTACCCTTTTGAGAGGAAAATTATTCGGCTATCAATATTTTGTAGTTGTTATATGGTTCGGATTACCAGCTAATGGTCAGTGTGGTGTATCCAATTAATGTCCACTATTATTGATCCATCACTGATCCTTTATATAAAACTATTGGTATACACCCCCATAACTCTGCCATGTCCATGTAAGTTAAATTAACTTTCCATGCACCCATCCATATGCTTGAGAAAGGTTTCACTACTAGTGCATCTATGGATTGCAGCAAGGTTCAAAGACCCCTTATTCGAAATCTTAGCATTTATGGCATTAGCACATTTATTTCCCGACCTTTCTCCTCTTGTAACATGAACAAGCACAAATGTTGGCATTTGGCTCTAGCCCCGCCATTCAACCTCTCTGGTGTCGATGAGTTATACACTTCAAATCTAACAATCTACTATGAGGTTTTTTCAGGAAGTATAGAGGAGCGTTGTGTCATATCCTACTTCCAGTGATTGGCATCGACACACCATACATCCAATCGGGTCCACGTAGAAGAAAGAGGGCACATGCGAGCTGCATAAACGAATTGATCGGAAAGGGAGCGGAGCTTGCTTCGGAAATGCAGAAGTAAAGTTAGTTTGAGGATCTATTATCTTGTTGAGGAGCTCCTTCTTAAACAAGGGAGGAGCTCCAAGAGCAAGGTAGGGCTTGGGGCTGCCTCAAATAGCCTTCGACCATCTATGTCACTGCATCTGGCCTCTACTTGAACTATTACTATGGGAAAGAAAAATATATTCCCGTTCATCCTCAAATAGTTGTGATGGGGATTGCAATATTGTATTTCGGTGCATATACAAGGGCTGTATGACAACTTGATTATGTATTGTTCATCATGAAATTTGACAAGCATATGAGATATGTGTAGTAATTTGTGCATGAATTACAACTTGGACTGGTAGCATGGATGGGAAAATCGTCCCTACCATCTTGGCCAGACCACATGCAGGTGCTGCAAGGTGCCAAGGCCGAGGCACCTGAGAAGTCCTGGATTAAGGGGTCCTCAAGCGTCTGGGCTATGTGATGTGGGCCGGACTGATGGGCCATGAAGATACGAGATAGAAGAACCTTCCCCGTGTCCGGATGGGAAACTACAAAAAAAGACACATCCGTGAAATTTTGGGCCGAACGAATTTTTTTCCTGTCATACTTATGACACTTCTATGACAATAATTGTGACAAAACCAGGTAACATCATAGATGTGGTGGGCTCCTACTTCGATGACAAAAAATCATGACAGAAAATTGGCTTTTCGTCCTGGGCGGGCCGGAGACGCAGCTGCATGACATTCTTAGGGCCGTCCATGACGGAAAAAACCATGGTAGAAGCGAGGGCAAGGAAAATATCGGGGGTGTTCCCGGTTACGGTGGGTGGTTGGGGCCGAGCGATGCACGGAGGTTTGCGCGTTTCTCTCGTACACGCACGCGCATGGGTGCGAGGCGTTGGGCTATAACTGAACCCGAGCGAGGCATTCGCCTATTGAACCCGAGCGATTGCACTGCAGGCTACACGTTACTGAACTCGAGCGATCGATCGATGGCTGTTAACTGAAACCGATCGAGCGATTCCTTTGCTACTGCTGCTAATGAAACCTATCAATGCTGCCTCTAGATGAACAGTGAGCATTGCGCGGGGGGGGGGGGGGGGGGGGGGGTTGGATGAACAGTGAGCGGTGGGGGTGGATGAACAGGACCCCGTGGTGTTGCCTCTGGATGAATAGGACCCCGATCGATCGAGCCGGTTGGGGCTGGATGAACAGGACCCCGTGGAGGGCTGGATGAACAGGATGACCCCGTGAAGGGCTGGATGAACAATAGACGGTGGAGGGGTGGATGAACAGTAGCCCATGAAGGGGTGGTTGAACAGGAGCCTGTGGAGAGGGCTGGTTGAACAGTAGCCGGTGAGTAGCGTGCGGTGGAGGCTGGATGAACAGGAGCCCGTGGATGAACAGTCGCAGGTGGAGGCTGGAGGAGGTCGACGGTGGATGAACAGTAGCCCCGTGGAGGCTGGAGGAGGTCGACAGTGGAGATGAACAGGATCCCGTGGAGTCCCGTTTTGCGATACGCCACACCCCTCCCGATAAACAGGACCCCCGTTTCGACCATAGTGCTCCAACACAAGTCCGTTTCCTCCGTTTTGCGGTACGCCACACCCCTCCCGATCAACAGGACTCCGTTTCGACCGTAGGATGTCCAACACAAGTCCGTTTTCTCTGTTTTGCGGTACGCCAGACCCTTCCCAATGAACAAGACCCCGTTTCGAATGTAGCCGGTCGAACACAAGGACGTTTCCTCCGTTCTACGGTACGCCAGTCCTCGTTTCCATCGCATGTTCCGTCCAAGCCGGTTGACTCCCACGCGTTCCGTTGCCTCCTGATGAACACGAAGTATTCCATTGCCTCCCGATGAGCACGACGCATTCCGTTGCGTACCGATGAACACGACGCATTCCGTTGCCTCCCGATGAACACGACGCATTCCGTTGCCTCCTCATGAACACGGTGACGACGCAGTTTCTCCATTCCGACCCATCCATGTACACGAGTCCTGGCCATATGTATGCGCGAGTAGGCGTTCGAGACCCCTCCCGTATGTACGTACGTGGCCGTATTTTCTTTCTTGCACCCTGGCCGCTGCACATACGTGTACATGCTACATGCGCGCCTCTACTACGACACGTGCGCGGCCTCTACATCGACCAGTATGTACATACACGTTCGCGACCAGAATGACAATGCTACGTATGCTTCGACCAGGTGGGTCCCGACTGTCAGACACTTCCTTGCGTGTGAAGATGTAGCTGGTGGGTCCCAGCAGTCAGGGGGGCGAATCATTTTTTTGCCCGAACGCACTTCTTTGCGTGCGAAGATGGAGCTAGTGGGTCCCAGCAGTCAGGGGGAAACGTTTTTTTTTCGCGAAATACGGTGGCCCGTCCGATGGGTCCCTGCTGTCAGGTGGAGGAATAATTATTTTGCGTGTAATAAGGGGGCACTTCCTTGCGGCCGCCATGGACCCAGCTGTCAGCCTCTCCATGTACAGTACTCTTTTGATGGAAGTCGTTCCTTAACCACGTTGACCATGCCGCATGGAGAGCACCAGGGCGGTGGACGACGGCGAGGCCTAGTAAGGGGACAACGCGGAGCCGGGGAAGACGCGACAGTGGAAGCCCGTGCGGAGAGGAGTATGATGGTTCACTGGTTCGGCTGCGGGGTGAGGCTGCCGTCGCCGCAGGGCCTGGCCAGTGGTGGAAATAGTAGGGGGCGGTGAGGCCTCCGCGGCAGCACAGCCGGCCACGGGAGGTAGGAGCATGCGGCACGACCGGTGCTTCTTTGGGCAGCTGGAGCAAGAAGACCAGAGGTTGAAGAAGCACTACGGCCGTTGGATGGACATCGTACGGTCACTGGAGCTAGACTCATTCATATTGACTAAGTTGACAAAGCCCTCCGTCCCTGTAAACTTAGTGGGCCCACAAGTCATCCTCCAATCAAGGTGGGTCCTAGCTAGCAGGGGAAGTATTCATTTTTTTGTGCTTAATAAGGAGGCACTTCCGGTGGGTCTGACCTGACAACGGGGGGAACTTTTTTTTCGCGAAGTACGGTGGCCCGTCCGGTTGGTCCCAGTAGTCAGGGCAGAAATGTTTTTTCGCGGAATACGGTGGCCCGTCCGGTGGGTCCCTGCTGTCAGGTGGAGGAATAATTATTTTTCGCTTAATAAGGAGGCACTTCCTTGCGGCTGCCGTGGACCCAGCTGTCAGCCTCTCCACGCACAGTACTCTTCTGGTGAAAGTCGGTCATTGACCACATTGACCACGCCTTGCCGAGAGCACCACATCGGTGGACGACAGCGAGGCCTAGGAAGGGGACGACGCGGAGCCGGGGAAGACGCAGCAGTGGAGGCCCACGCAGAGAGGAGTACGAGGGTTCACTTGTTCGGCTGCGGTGTGAGGCTGCCGCCGCCGCAGAATAACAGGGGGTTTGGGTGAGTGGAGGGATGGCCTAGCCAGCGGTGGGAGTAGTTCGGCTGCAGTTGTCGGTTTGGTCAATGCCAAAGCTGAGTTCAACAAGCCTGAGTTGCTCCCCAAGGAGTTCACCACCGTCATTGACGTCGCTGGTTTCCTCTCTTCAGGCCAGGTAAATCCAGACCTCAGATCTTGCACTGTGAGCTATCCGATGATTCATAATTACTTGCAAATTTGGTCTTCGCAAGAACCAGAGTGATGTTAAAAGCAACATGGATGTATGCACAACGGTGCAAGGATGAGATAGTGTTTTTCATCCTTGTGTGATAGTTCCGCTGTGCCTAATTTTCTTTAACATGTCGTATTGACTTCCATAAGGGTGCAAATACAAATAGTTATTATCCTCGACGGTTCGACCTATGTATGGAGAGCCTGTACGTGGAGGGGCCCTCCTGCGATCTGCAACGCCCTTGTTCTGTTTCAAGTCCGCTCAACAGTTCGAGTGGCCGCGTCAAGAGCAGCAGGGTAGCCTTTCACCATCGGCAACGCTCTCGGTTCTGACTCGAGTCAAGCTCGACAGATCGAGCGGCCGCGCCAAGGGTGGTATGGTGCTTCGCCCGACAACAAGCACACCCGGCAGGCTAATGAGGATTCGTCCTCAAAGTGCCGCCCTGGGTTTACTTACCGGCAAGCCTACCCGGTCGACGTGGGGTGGACATACAAAGGAAAATCGAACAGGAAAATAACATGCATAATTTCAGGGGCACTGCAGAGTTATATTACACAAATTGCTGCTGCGGTTCTAACTAAAGATAGCATTGTCTTGGTCATGAACCTGCAGCGGCGACAGAGAATGGGGTGCCTAGTCCCGGCGCTGGCCCTCCAACCTATTGATTTTATCGATGCGGCTGAGGATGGGCTGGATACGCTCATTGAGCGCCGCGATGTCAGTATCCTCCGGCAAGCTCTTCAGCACAGCTTTGAAGTCGAGGTCTGGGTGCCAGTGCGCAATCTTGGTGAGCACCCTGGTCATGGTCCCCTGACAGAGTATCCGGGATTCTTCGGCCAGGGAGGCCGCCCGGTTGGAATGAAGCCGCCTCAGGGCGCCAACGACCTTCTCAAAGTATATGGTCAGGTTGGCATTGTGGCTCAGGTTCGCCTCTGCGGCATACCTCATCTCCGACATCCCCATAATGGCCAGCTGATCGGCGACCGAGTTTGCAACGACGGCAAGGCATTCAAGCCAACGTTTCTCGCCCGCCACATGGTCCTTGAGGTTGGTGGTATCGTTCATCCGCAGCTGCTTCTCTGTCTCCAGCTCCTTGGTCAGGACCCCCTCCTGGGTTCTGGCCTCCGACAACATCTTCTCGAGATCTCCCAGCTTCAGCTTAAGGTCTCTGATGTAGTTGTTGGCTTTGGAGAGCTCTCCGGCCTTGCTGACGACCTCGCCCTGCGCCTCCGTCAGAGCGCCGTTGAGCGTATCCTTCTCCTGGGCTAGCTTCAAAGCTTGCCCCTCCAGCTCCATCACCTTGCCGGCGTAGACCTGAGCCTAGGCATTGAGTGCTTCCTGATGCCTCTGCTCCAGCTCTTGGGTCTGCTGCACGACGAGCTTGCCCACCTCTTCGTCCTTGCCGCAGAGCGTGGCGGCAAGCTTCTCCTCTCACGCGGCAAGGTCCTCTTCCTGGTTTTTCAGTGCGGCCTCATGCTGGGTCCGAGCGGCTTTGGCTTTGTCGGCAAATTTCTTTGTCGTCTCTTGGGCCTTCTCGACGTCGGCCAACTTTAGGGTGAGCTCCACCTCACGGTTGTCCAGCTTGCCCTGGGCGGCCTTCAGCTCGTCCTGGGCCTGGCGGAACCAGTCTTGCGCCTTGGCGACATGCCCTCCAAAGCCCGCCTCCGCCTTCTCCACCATCGCCGTCCTGGACTTGGCCTTGTCTTGGCGGGCGCGGTGGAGCGCCTGAAGCTTCCGGAAGCTGGCACCCATGTCCTGGAGCAGCTTCTCCTCCTGGGAGCCGATGCCATCGACACCCGGCTCATCGACGACCTCGAGCCTGGCAGCGGCAAGCACCTCCTCGTCGAACACCTCTCCCTCAAAGGGAGCCCTGGTGCTCGACGCGCCAAGGAGATGGACGAAGAGGTCGTTGCTTACCCTCAGGTACCTGCCGGAGCCAGAGGCAGCAGAGGAGGAGGGCAGGTCGTCAAACGCCACCCTCTCGGCAGTGGCCTCGCCGGCTTCCCCGGCAGGCCCCTTGCCGGGCTCTTCGACAGGCCCCTTGGCAGCGTCCTCAGCGGCGCCCCCGGCGCTCTCCTCGGCAGCAATCTTCTCCGCCTCCGCCAAGGCATCCACAGCGACGTCCTTGATGGCTGTGTGAACATCCTCTGAGGAGGGTTCTGGGCGCCTATAAGGAGATAGGGCGGAGCCAAGATCAAAAGCCAGTAAGGAAAAGAGGAAAGAAAGAACACAAGCAGAAGTGGAGAGCGAGTGGCTTACCTGTGCCGAGCCGAGAGGCGGAAGTCCCTTCTCCGCCGAGGTCTGGCGTCGAGGCGAAGCCACCGGCACCCGTGTTCTCCCCTCCTCCTCCTCCTCCGTGCGCATGGCCTCGGCGCTTGGTGCCCTTGCCAGGGACGCCCCTCGGGGAGGCGTGGTCGACGGGGGCGGCACGATGGGAGAAGCCCTCTGCGACTCCCCTTGGTGTTGCTCCCCTCCTACATCCACGGCAGGATCAGTACCAAAGCATCGTGCATTACGCACGTTGACAAAGGATGGGTGATGGACTCACGCTGGGGGCTGGGCTGGGGGCTGTTGTCCGGGCTGCTCGACACCACCAGTGGCGTACTGGAGGTGCCTGCCGGGGGCTGGGCACTCGCGGAAATCCTGGCCCTCTTTATCCTCTGGGCCAGCGTCTCCACATCCCTGCAAGATGAAGACAAGTGAGCAGCGCCATCAGGGGAAGTGTAAGGAATGAGGGAGGAAAGCAGAAGCTTACTCTTTGTTCTCTTCCTCCTCCTCCTCCTCCTCCTCTGTTGCTTTCCTTTTTCTCTCCGGGCTGAGAGGCCCGAGGTCTCTCTCCGGGCTGAGAGGCCCGAAGTCAAACACAATCCCCGCGCCGATGTTGGCCGGCAAGGGGGGGAGGCGATGGCGTTCGGGCGCGCTTGGATGACGAAGAAGCAGATGTCTTCTTCTTTGATGCCACGACTTTCGCCGTTTTCTTCATCGCCACCGCCCTCGTCTGGCGCACGAGCGCTTCCTGGGCTTGCCGCAGCTGCGCGGCCCGGTCGAGGCGGACCGGCTCACCGGAGATGGCCCGCCGCAGGACCCGCCCTTTTCCGGCGATTGGAGGATCGACAGTCGCGGTCTTCGCCCCCTCGCCCTCCTCCTCCGACGACCCATCGGTGGCGTCTTCAACGAGGGGAGCCCCGGTGTCGGCGCCGCTGGCCTCCCCAGCGGCTGCTGCCCATCGGGCGAGCTCTCCCTCCTCCGCCTCCGCCGCGGCCTTTTCCACCACGCCGACGGCGCTGCCAGCCTCCTTGACGAGCTTTGCCTCCTGCTCGGCAAGCCTCGCCTCCTCCACCCTGGCGGCAATATAGTCCAGCTCCGCCGGAGAGGTGTCCTGGATAAGCCGCGGCTCGGCGGTGACGTACACCTCATGCAAGGTGTCGAAGAACTCCTGCACCCTGAGCCGGTCCAGCTCAACCCAGTTCGAGTCAAGGCCATGCGCGTTGAAAAGCGGCATCATGGCAATGATCTCGGACTAGCGAGAGTTGTTGCTCAGCAGGACCACTCCCGCCGACAGCTTGAAAACGGGCTCCGTGATGACCTTGCCGGCCTTCGCGGTGGCCCTGGCAGCCTTGCCGGACCGCTCGACCTTGCCCACTTCACTAACCTCGAGCTGGAAGATCCGTTGGCAGAGATGGGCGTGCCTCAGCACCGTCAGGATGTTGTCGAGGCCGGGGCGGAGCCTCATGATGTTGGCGGCGTTCAGAAAGAGCCAGGTCGGCCTCCCCTTGTCGTGCAGAGGGGCAATCTGGTGGTGGATGAAGTCCGCCCCGATCATTTCGAGGGTGAGCCCGGCCTGGGTGAGCCGAAGAATCCTGGTGGTGGCGACCGTAAGATTCGCGTCGTCAGCGTCGATGTCGCCCCAATTGCCCCCATGGACCGGCGGCTTCTGGCAAACCTCACAGAATGCTGGCGGGTCCTTCTCCTCAATCCAGCACCACTGGCCCCGCCATTCTTCCCACCTCTCCTTTGTGGCGCTGTACGGGTATGCCCCCTTGGCCCTCAGGATCCAGGCGACGCAGCCAGCTATAGCGCCCCCTTTTTGGATCCGAAGGGAGAAGTAATGGCGGAAGAGCGCCATGCTGGGGTGCACCCCGACGAAGCCCTCACAGAGATGTGCGAAGAGAGCCATGCATGGCACGGCATTCGGGGTGAAATCCAAGAGGCGGAAGCCGTAGGTGTGCATGATATCCTTGAAGAAATCAGAAAAAGGGGGACATGGTACCGATTTGGGGAGGGCCCGGTGAGGGAGTCCTGGATTAGGGGGTATCCAGATAGCCGGACTGTGTACAATGTCCGGACTATTGAAGCGTGAAGATGCAAGACTCAAGACTTCGGCCCGTGTCCAGATGGGACTTTCCTTGGCATGGAAGGCAAGCTTGGCAATCCGGATATTGTATTTCCTTCCTTGTAACCGACTCCATGTAAACCCTAGCCCTCTCCGGTGTCTATATAAACCGGAGAGGTTGGTCCTTAGAAGGCCGATCACAATTACAATCATACCATCATAGGCTAGCTCCTAGGGTTTAGCCTCTATGATCTCGTGGTAGATCTACTCTTGTACTACCCATATCATCAATATTAATCAAGCAGGAAGTAGGGTTTTACCTCCATCGAGAGGGCCCGAACCTGGGTAAACATCTGTCTCCCTTACTTCTTGTTACCATCAGCCTTGACGCACAGATCGGGACCCCCTACCCGACATCCGCCGGTTTTGACACTGACATTGGTGCTTTCATTGAGAGTTCCTCTGTGTCGTCGCTTTCAGGCTCGATGGCTCCTTCAATCGTCATTAACGACGCTATCCAGGGTGAAACTTTCCTCCTCGGACAGATCTTCGTGTTCGGCGGCTTCACGCTGCGGGCCAATTCGCTTGGCCGCCTGGAGCAGATCGATAGCTATGCCCCCGGCCATCAAATCAGGTTCAGAAACCTGAACTACACGGCGGATATCCGCGGAGACTTGATCTTAGACGTATTCGGGCCAGCGCCAGAAGCGCCGAACAGTCACGATGAGCACGGCTTAGACCTTCTGTCAGACGTTGCTCGGGATATCACCCTGGCAGAGGCCTTGGATCTAAATCCGGGGCAGGTTGCTTCGCCGAAGGACGGAGGGCTGGACCCCGCCCCGCAGGCCGTACCCTCATCGGCGATGGAGCCGAACACAGGTCTTACCTCTGAGGGAGCCTGTGACTCCGGACCCCCGGATTCATATCCGGATGCAGGTTCCAGTCCGCGCGCCCCCAAGCCCGGTGATCCTGGTTGGGCTCCGGTGATGGAGTTCACCGCGGCGGACGTCTTTCAGCACTCGCCCTTCGGCAACATGCTGGACTTATTGAAGTCTCTCTCCTTGTCAGGAGACTCCGGGGCGAACTATTTCTGGCTCGAGTGGGAAGCAGACAACGACGGAATTCGTTGCCCACCCACCACCCACTTCATTGCCACGATCGACGATTTAACTGACGTGCTTGACTTCGACTCCGAAGACATCGACGGTATGGACGACAATGCAGGAGGACTACAGGGACCACCACGTATAGGGCAGTGGGTGGCCACCTCCTCATACAATATATATATGGTGGACACCCCAACGGAAACCAGTGGCGGTGAGGCAACGGAGGATAACCCCTCAGGGAGAAAAGCAAAACATGTGCATTATCGGCACCACTCCAAGCCCCGCCACACCAAAAACGGCCCCGGAAACGAGAGCAGTCCGGACAGTGCCAAAGAGGAATACAACCCTAGTCAGCCTACACTTAAGCAGGCCAGACCAATGACGATGGGATGCTGGGAGAGGGACAATCACACACCCCCCTCCGACGACGAGGCAAGCCTCGGCAATGACGAATTCGGCGTACCGGAAGACCCAATGGAACAAGTTCGCTTCAAGCGACAGCTCATGGCTACCGCAAGGAGCCTGCAAAGGAAGCAAGAGCAGCTTACAGCTGACCAAGATGTGCTAGAGGACAGGTGGACCAAGATACTGGCCGCCAAAAAGTACGAACTTGACAGCCCCAATAAAGGGCACACACGGCACAACTGGCTACCTGAACTCGAGCAGGAAAACCACGGGCACGCACACAGACACCCACGCATCACTACGGTCCAAGGCGGCAAGAAGCACACACGAAGAGGCACCCTCAGGCCTCGACACAAAGGTCATAAACATCAAGACAAGGAAGCTGGTGCCAAGTCCGGCAACGCTCAGTCCGCTAAACGGACAACGAGCAGCACAATCCTACTCGACCGAAGCCACACGCTGGATCAGCCGTGTGAAATTCACGGTACCCCCAGAAGGACGGCAAAGCATACCAATAGAGAATGCAGGATCCTCAAAACAAAGCGGCTGGTCGCACGCCGGAAGCAATAAGGGGAGATGCCTCGTCAAGACCCCCCCCCAGAGCATAACAGTACGACCGACCGCCCAGGACCACATAAACCACGACAATTCAATTGCAGTGCCTCTAGACCTAGTAGTTCGGGGGCTCCATAACACACAAAGCCCACAAGGGTATGACGCCACAGAAAACATCTCCTAAAAGATGTAAGGCGCAAAGGCCAAGTTCTATTGGCCCACCACTCTAAACGGTTGTCTTCGGATCACCCAAAAAATGCTATGCCAAAGAATAAATCCTCGGCACCTTCCCACCATACGATAGTTTACCGTATGCTAACGGGAAAAACCACGTTGACTAGATTCCACGTGGTAAATCACCCAGGCCAACCATCTGGACATCCATTGCGGAGTCCGCACTACCTCACGGTCTAACGGTTGGGCACACCAGGGCCCGACTAGGGACCCTGGGAGCAACAACAAGAGGACACCTAGCTGCCTTCAAGCATTTCACATTTGCAAACTAACGATTGACGCAGAACAGAACTGGCGGCATGGAATTATCCCGGACACACAAAGGAAGGAACATGCAGGTAGAAGGCAGTTCGGATTCATTCTCGATCCACTCACAACCCCCTCCAGTCCGGCCATAACAGGTTCCGCCAAATAACACCTCTTTCCATACATCATACTAATATGCATAGAAATATCATCCTACTACAATGCGTAGACTTAAATAGCAATTACCGGCTGTCGCTTATCGCCGACGCCTCTTTGCCGAAAATGACAGCCACGCTTTGCGTTCGCCTGGTTGTACGAGGGGCTCCACAGTACGACAATAAAGTCCGACCACCTTTTCGGTCGTTCGGCACCCCGAACTTATAGCATTATATGCACCTGCTTCGAATCATGTCTTGGGTCATTGGTTGGGTTTGCCCGGCTCCCATGTTTTGGTACCTTATGTTCTGTTCTATCGGCTAAGGTAGTGCTGGGAGAACTACTGCGATTGTGTCCCGGTTCAGCCGGACGAGCACCTCAGTAGAGAAAGCCGAAAACCGACTGTCATGATGAAGCGAGAGCCGGTCCGCTGTTCGAGAGGTTATAAAATCCTTAAAGATTTATTCCGCACAATGCCATTATAAATGCTAAGTGCGACGGATCGGTCTTCTGATCAGGCGCCAATAGAGCCCCTAGTTCGGCCTTCCGAACACTAGGGGCTGCGCCGACCATACTCGAATTCCTATGGCTAAGTGAGAGTAATAAAGCCTTATAGTCCGATTGCCTGGTTCACGGAAAGATACACCTCGTTAAAATGACCCAACTATGGGATAAAGAGTGTTCAAATATATCCTGAACACCCCCGTATCCTTTTTACGAGGGGGCAGAAGCCGACGACTGGCCAACTCCTAGAATTTGCATACAATAAAACAGCCGCACAGGAAGAACATATGTTCAAATAAAACAGGCAATATATAATAAATGCCCTAAGGGAAATATGATGTCCTTAGCACACTTGTCCGCCACAAGGCGGGCCCCTTTCATCACACCTTGATAATACAGCTCGGGCTTGCGGTGCTCCTTACCCTCCGACGGCCCCTCAGTCATCAGCTTCTCCGCGTCAAGCCTCCCCCAATGCACTCTCGCATGGGCAAACGCCATACGCGCGCCTTCTATGCAGACTGATCGCTTGATAGCATCAAGCCGAGGACATGCACCCACAATCCTCTTGACGAGTGCGAAGTAGCTGCTTGGAATCGGCTCCGCAGGCCACAGCCGGACAACTAAGTCCTTCATGGCTAGTTCGCCCGCCTGGTGCGGTTCGACCAGCTGTTTCATCTGATCGATAAATGGCACCGGATAGTTCGGCGCCAGATACTACAACCAGAAATCCCTCTCCGCAGTCTTCTTCTCCTCGGTGCGATGGAATTGAGCGGCATCTGATATGCTACGAGGAAGATCCGCAAAAGCCCCTGGAAAAATAAGAATTCAGCTTGCCACTTGGATTCTTCACATTCTAACATATACAAAGCTAAGAATACAGAAGGCCTTACCAGCCGCCACTTTCCGGGCCTCCTGAATGTCCCGCGCAGCACCTCGGGCTTCTTCCCGAGCACCTTCTACATCCTCGAGAGCTTGGGCAAGCTCGGATTCTTTCCCTTCTAGACTCTGCTCCAAGCCCTCGCTTTTCTTCACAGCTTCCTGGAGCTCTCGCTCAGCTGTGATAACCCTGGCCTCGTGTTTTTCACGAAGCGCTTGTTCGGCCTCAGCCTTCTTGTTGGCATCAGCCAAAGCTTTCTTTAGTGCCTCGTATTCGGCACCCGCTCCTAGAGCACACAATACTATAATTTCTTATTCTGCACAACCATTCGTTCGTGCCAACTCCAAGACAAATGTTTTTCAACATACCTTGCTTGTCTTCCAGTTGGTTTCTCACACGGCCAAGTTCTTCCTCGGCCCGTGCAAGGCCCTGCTTCAGTTCGGACACTTCCGCATTGAAAGCGGACGTCCTCTCTGCGGATGCCTGTTTTCACACCAAAGGGTATACGTTATTTACATAGGCTCCTGCGAAGGCAGGGGGTGTGATCCCCTGCCCGGCTGTGTCTCCTTCGCCGGACAGTGCATCAGGGGCTACTACTCATATTATGACAATTCCTCAAGGGTTTCCTAGGAAACATACCTCAAAAGCCTTTATAAGGCTAAGGCAGGACGCGTTCAGCCCGCTCTCAGCGGACTGAATCCTTTCAACCACCTCGCCCATAAGGGCCCGATGCTCATTGACAATAGACGCGTTCTTCAACGCTGTCGATAGACCGCCAGGCAGCTCTGCTTGAACAGAGGACGCCTGCGGCGTAGGCAGGCCCCCCGCCATCAGGATTTGGCGTCCGAAGCCTCGCGACGGCGAAGGCCACCCCGGGTCTTCTTGACTTTCTTGGAGGCCTCTTTCTTTGGCGCCTTGTAAGGCACAGGGACCAGCATCTTCGTCAGAAGAGGTCCGGCCGGTTCCTCCGGTAGGGGGGCTGGACAATGTATCTGCTCCACCTTCTTTATCCATCCATGAGGTCGCAATGAAACACGATTAAGGTGTTTCCCGCATAACATGCCAGCTGAGGCATGAATAGACAGAGTGCGGCTATGACTTATCGAGCTTGGAGAATGGGATGATCGATACCCACGGTCCTCGGCGGGGCCCGGCCATGATTTGCCGGACTTAAAGAGCACCTTCCAGATATCCTTGTGGAAGGAATCATAAAGCTCCCGAAGGGTTTGGTGCTCAGCCGGGTCGAATTCCCATAGGGAACAAGTTCGACGCTGACAAGGGAGAACCAGGCGAACTAGCATCACCTGGACTACGTCGACGAGTTTGACGTCCCTATCGACCACATCCTGGATGCGTGTCTGGAGCAGTAACAACCATTGGACGAGCACCAGTTCGGGCCCTTCTCGGGACAGGACGTGAGCCGCAGTGGAGCTCCGGATCTGAACTCTGGAGCTGCCGCCCACTTCTTGCCGTGTGGTTCGGTGATATAGAACCACTGCTGCTGCCACTCCTTGACGGAGTCGTTGAAAGCGCCTTTCGGCCAAATGGCCTTGGGCAACTTGCTTACCATGGCGCCGCCACGCTCAGCGTGTTCGCCACTCACCACCTTGGGCTTCACATTGAAGATCTTCAGCCATAGGCCGAAGTGAGGTGGAATCCGGAGAAAAGCCTCGCACACGACGATGAACGTCGAGATGTTGAGGAAGGAGTTGGGGGAAAGATCGTGAAAATCGATCCCGTAGTAATACATGACTCCCCGAACGAACGGGTGAAGGGGAAACCCAAGCCCACAGACGAAATGGGGAAGGAACACGACTCTCTCATGAGATTTCGGAGTAGGGTCGACCTGTCCCGCCAGTGGAAGACGGTGACCGATCTTCTGGCCAGATACCCGGCTCCCCGAAGCTTCTTGTTGTCCTTCTCCTGGACAGTTGAGGCCATCCATCTACCTCCTGCTTCGGATCCGGATATCTTCGGGAAACTTCCCTTCAATGGGGAAGAAGATTGCTTGGGCGTTAGGGCTCGCACAGAGGGGAATGAGCTAGCGGGAGAAGAAGGCGTGGGTAAAAGATAAAAGAACCTGACCTCCTTATAAAGGCGATAGTCCCCACTTGCCTGGTGGAACCGATCTGCCTCCCACTCACCGCGGTTAGCGGCACGGTTAGATTACCCATAGCCGTATTGATGAGGATCCCGTGATAAGGGGACACAATCTCTGCTTTGACGAGACGTGTCAAAGAAACCGCCTCGCAATATGCGCTGTAGCTAGTTGTGGGAAAACAGATCGAATAATGATCCGACCGTAATAACATATCACGTCATCAGGAAAAAATTGCCAGCAAATGGCCTTTGTGAAATATCATTCCCTCTATGGTGGCATATGAATACCATCTTGCAGAGCCGGGCACGTTCTACGTGTTCGATAACCACTTTGGAGTATTCGGAGAAGGAACCAGCCTTGCAATGCCAAAGACAATACTGCGCGCCGGACTCATCGTCATTGAAGCCTGGTTCAGGGGCTACTGAGGGAGTCCTAGATTAGGGGGTATCCGGACAGCCGGACTATGTACAATGTCCGGACTATTGAAGCGTGAAGATGCAAGACTCAAGACTTCGGCCCGTGTCCGGATGGGACTTTCCTTGGCGTGGAAGGCAAGCTTGGCGATCCGGATATTGTATTTCCTTCCTTGTAACCGACTCCATGTAAACCCTAACCCTCTCCGGTGTCTGTATAAACCGGAGAGGTTGGTCCTTAGAAGGCCGATCACAATTACAATCATACCATCATAGGCTAGCTCCTAGGGTTTAGCCTCTACGATCTCGTGGTAGATCTACTCTTGTACTACCCATATCATCAATATTAATCAAGCAGGAAGTAGGGTTTTACCTCCATCGAGAGGGCCCGAACCTGGGTAAACATCTGTGTCCCTTACTTCTTGTTGCCATCGGCCTTGACGCACAGATCGGGAACCCCTACCCGAGATCCGCCGGTTTTGACACCGACACCTAGTGCTGGTAGGAACGACGTGCGTGGCTGGATGCCCAGTCTTCTCTCCCCCGTCTTCACTCCCCACAGATCCTTGAACATCTCCTGGAGCTCGGACACGCCGACCGTCGAGGGGAAGTAGGTGAACTGCGCTCGTCGCGCCACCAGCTCGCTCTCCGGCTGCTCCGATACCCCGGTGTCCTTCGCCGCTTCCTTACTTTTTGTGGACTTGGGCGCCATGGCGGCTGCGAGAAGCGAAAGAGCAGATGATGGCAGAAGCACGGCGGCGATGGACGAAGGCAGAGAGGCTCGAGAAGAAGGAAGAAAGGAGGTTACGGTTCTAAGATTGGAGAAAGGCGCAAGGGGGGGGGGGTAAAGTGAGCAGTGCGCCCACGGTTATTCCTTTTTATGGGGAAGGCGCGGGCCGCCTCCTTTCCCATTAACTGCGATTCGATGCATGCGTGCGGATGCTATCCCACGCATGCCTCCCACGTAACGCGTGCGCACACGACCCCCACGTCGCGCGTTCAACGCGGGTCGTGGGGAAGCGCAGTGGACGGAGTAGTTACCGCGGTAAAACCCGCCCCAACTGCCTGCACACCATTCTGGGCTTGGCCCAACAACGTGTTGCGCTTATGTATGGCCCAGGCCCGGGGGCCCCTGTCAGTGTACAAAAGTAGGGGCTCTGTTTTTGACCCCTTTACTTGTGCATGAGCAGTCAGAGCCACCCGCCACGGCCACGCATAACAGGGCAGGAAAGGGAAGCCGGAGAAAAGCCGAAGGCACAAGACAAGCAAAGCAACGACAAGGACCAAGGCCACAAAGATCGGATGGACGAAGCAGGTTTCCCCGGCAAGGACCTTTGCCGGGGTAGCTCGCCCACACCAGCTGAGCGAGCCACCTTTGAGCCCACCAACGCTAGACAGACGCATTGGGACAAGGCTCGGGAGGCACCTCCGTGGTGGCATGCAGATCTTTGTGTGAAGACAAAGAATAGTCAAGATCAGATGAGGATAGGAAAGCAACAATCCTCACCAAGATCCTTACCGAAGGAATCCACAAGACCCCCGGCAAGATCCTTGCTGGGGATGCCAGCGCGCCACGGCAGGACCCTTGCCGGGCCACCCGGCGAGACCCTTGCCGGGTCACCCAACAAGACCCTTGACGGAGGGAACAGCAGGGCCACTGCCAGGCCCACGCCAGCCAAGTCTCCGCCGCCGTTCGCATGCAGCTGCCGACCCAACCAGCTGGGCAGGCACTTACGTGGTAACATGCAGCCCTTCGTGGGGGCTCCACCACCGCGCCATCTCAGCTGCCTGCATGTCTACATGGCACCGCATGCATCGCTGGCCAGGGCGCGTGTCAAAGCAAGGAGGAGCGGCGACGGACAAGACGGGCCTCGCTCCCGTCCCCGATAAAGTGAAGGGACACCTAAGCCTCGCATTAAATGCACTTTGTCTTGTAATACCAACGATAAGCTCATAGCACTGTAGCACTTTCCACCTCTTGTGTGCCACTGTGGTAGCCCCTTTTGGCCTATAAAAGGAGGCCCATGGCGCACTTGAGAGGGATTCGGCTCTTTGGAACCTAGCAGCACCTAGAGCTAGTTCAAGAGCTCAAGAACACTAAATACATCCACCAAAGAAGGATCGTAGGGTTTTACGCATCTTTGCGGCCCGAACCTGGGTAAATCCCCTTTGTGCTGTCTACTAGTCCCGCTCTTCTCACGATCCCCGCGCCCCACAATCGTAGTAGGGATTCTACTGATCCCATAGGTGTCTTTCCCACCGATAGATGAGGGAGGAGATAGGAGGAGGAGGAGGAGGATGGCAACCGAAGGAGGGGGAGGATGGAGGAGGGAGGAGGGAGGTGGGATGAAGGAGGAGGAAGGAGGGAGCAGGGAGGAGGGAGGGGATAGAGGAGGAGGAGGGAGGATGGCAGCCGGAGGAGGGAGGAGAGAGGAGAGCAACTTTAAGGAGGACGGACGCGGGCAATAGGTGGAGGAGGAAGGCTGCTTACCGAGGAAGGAGAAGGGCGGTGGCGACAACGGGAGGAGAAAGAAGCATGAGTGAGTGAGAGGGTCGTCGTTGGAAGAGGGATAGGGTTGCCACAACAGTAGCTTGGGAAGAAGACCCACGCTATTGCTATGCCCATTACGTGTAGCACTCTATCATGGACCAGTGCTGCTGCTAAATGGGACCCACTAGTTAGCCCTGTGTACTAGTAGTGGCAGCGCTTGGTATAAGCCCCGCGCTATAGCTACCATGTTAGTTGTAGCGCGGGTCTTATACCCAGCACTGCCACAATGGCTCGACCCGGGGGTACTGTGGGGCCCACTTAGCAGCAGCGTTGGGTGTATACACCCGTGCTACTACTAGACCTGTAGCATGGTGTTTTGACCCGCACTACTACTACTTAACAACAACGTGGGTCACTTACCCAGCTCTACTACTAAGTATCTACCTATAAGGTATTTCCTAGCAGTGGTATATTGGCCAACATTCAAACTTGGTAACTATAACTCATACAACTTCTAATAACTAGAGGAGATATAGTTCAATACATGACCTTAGATATGAAGCATTAAGTTGCATATAAACATCAGTCGAGAATACTTATGTGGTGATATGACTCACTAATAACCAAATATTCGCGACTAATATTGATTTCTCCATTTATACTTGGGCTAAGATCGGCGCAGATTTTCTGCGTGTGTGAAGGCGGTGGAGATAGGTTGTCCATTGTCCACACTTACCTTTTCCCAGCTATAAATACCTCGTCATACCCGGCGTACCACCACCCAACAACCAGCCTATCTAGTGGGAAGAGTAGGAAGATCCCCAATCTCCTCCAGCACCATCTGGCTCTAACCTTCAGGTACATGTTCCATTATTTGTTTTCCTGTCTTGTCTTATCATCAGGCTTCTGGTGCTTTTAGTGTTCACGCTTTACATACAGGAGAATGTTAGAGGTGGATCTATACCAGTATAGGGTGGAAGTATGCATTTTAGTTTGATCTGTTAATCAATATCTTCATTGTTGTTGATACCACCCATCTATACACATTTATGTATAATTGTTGGCATGTTCATTGTTTATTTTCCACATTGAGGTTATCTAGGCGCATTGATTCTTTCAGTCCTACATATCGTATAAAAAGGAATGATTATGGGAAACTTTACATGCATAGCACAATGAATCGTTCTCTGTCATTGTTTTCATTTTATTGTGTTATGCGATGTCCTCGATTAGTTAAACTATGAGCTTAGTAATATATTAAGATTTTATTAGTTGATTCTTTTCAAGAAAAACAATATGCTTGAAGTACTAATTTGGCATGCATGGATAAGGAATAAAATATATTCATGTGTTTGTAATTTGTTTAGGTTACCATGGAGCTCAAGGCCAAAGGATCCACCTCTATCAAGGCACTACTTGTAGAGGACATTGAAGTTTGTAGGTTGGTCCTCTCAACATTTCTGCTCGGACTTCACTGTGAGGTTACTCTAGCCATGAATGGGAAGGAAGCTGTTGATTTGTTCCTTGAGGGAAAAAAGTTTGACATTGTTTTGTTCAATAAGGATATGCCCGTCATGACTGGTCCAGAGGTAATTAATTCTATATCATCAAGTATTTGGCATGTATTTATATAAATATAATCCATTTATTTACAAAAAAGACAATATAATTTTTATATTGCTCTACAGGCAATTGTGAAGATCCGTGCTATGGGGGAAACTGATGTGAAGATTGTTGGGGTTTCTGCCGATAATCATGCCATGGATGCGTTCATGAGTGCTGGTGCTGATTTATTTGTGCCCAAACCAATAAGGATGGAGGCCCTCGGTCCTATCATTTAGGATGTCATCAACAAGAAGACGAATGACATGTTATAGCACAATTCATCTTGCTTAAGTGATGGAGGAAATAATAATGTATAACTTTTTGATCTATGTTTGCTTCAATCTCCATTATTGTGTTGCTTGTTCAATTGTATCATTTGATTTGAGAAGTTCATGTTAATGGAAAGACATCATTGTCCATAATAATAAGGTACTTATGATATATTGGATCGATATAATCTACAAGTCTTTCTGTTTTTGTCCAAGGCTTCTCACTAGCTCAAGATTCATGTTGTGAGTCGTGTACCCTTTTGAGAGGAAAATTATTCGGCTATCAATATTTTGTAACTGTTATATGGTCCGGATTACCAGTTAATGATCAGTGTGGTGTATCCAATTAATGTCCACTATTATTAATCCATCGCTGATCCTTTATATAAACTATTGGTATACACCCCCATAACTCTGCCATGTCCATGTAAGTTAAATTAACTTTCCATGCACCCATCCATCTGCTTGAGAAAGGTTTCACTACTAGTGCATCTATGGATTGCAGCAAGGTTCAAACACCCCTTATTCAAAATATTAGCATTTATGGCATTAGCACATTTATTTCCTGACCTTTCTCCTCTTGTAACATGAACAAGCACAAACGTTGGCATTTGGCTCTAGCCCCGCCATTCAGCCTCCCTGGTGTCGATGAGTTATACACTGCAAATCTTACAATCTACAATGTGGTTTTTAAGGAAGTATAGAGGAGCATTGTGTCATATCCTACTTCTAGTGATTGGCATTGACACACCATACTCCAATCGGGTCCATGTAGAAGAAAGAGGGCACGGGCGAGTTGCATAAACGAATTGATCAGAAAGGGAGCAAAGCTTGCTTCAGAAATGGAGAAGTAAAGTTACTTTAAGGATCTATTATCTTGTTGAGGAGCTCCTTCTTGAACATGGGAGGAGCTCCAAGAGCGAGGTAGGGCTTGGGGCTGCCTCAAATAGCCTTCGACCATCTATGTCACTGTATCTGGCCTCTACTTGAACTATTACTACGGGAAAGAAAAATATATTCCCATTCATCCCCGAATAGTTGTGATGGGGATTGCAATATTGTATTTCAGTGCATACACAAGGGCTGTATGACAACTTGATTATGTATTGGTCATCATGAAATTTGACAAGCATATGAGACATGTTTAGTAATTTGTGCATGAATTACAAGTTGGACTGGTAGCATGGATTGGAAAATTGTCCCTACCATCTTGGCCAGACCACATGCAGGTGCTGCGAGGTACCAAGGCCGAGGCACCTGAGGAGTCCTGGATTAAGGGGTCCTCAGGCGTCTAGGCTATGTGATGTGGGCCGGACTGATGGGCCATGAAGATATGAGATAGAAGAACTTTCCCGTGTCCGGATGGGACACTACGAAAAAAAGAAACATCCGTGACCTTTTCGGCCGAACGGAATTTTTTTCTATCATACTTATGACACTTCTATGACGATAATTGTGACAAAACCATGTATCATCATAGATGTGGTGGGCTCCTACTACTATGACAAAAAATCATGATAGAAAATGGGCTTTTCATCCTGGGCGGGCTGGAGACGCAGCTGCATGACATTCTTTGGGCCATCCATGACGGAAAAAACCGTGGTAGAAGCGAGGGCAAGGTAAATATCGGGGGTGTTCCCGGTTACGGTGGGTGGTCGGGGCCGAGCAATGCACGGAGGTTTGCGCGTTTCTCTCGTACACACACACGCGTGGGTGCGAGGTGTTGGGCTCTAACTAAACCTGAGAGAGGCGTTCGCCTACTGAACCCGAGCGATTCCACTGCAGGCTACGCGTTACTGAACCCGAGCGATCGATCGATGGCTGTTAACTGAACCCGATCAAGCGATTCCTTCGCTACTGCTACTAACTGAGGCCGATCAATGCTGCCTCTAGATGAACAGTGAACATTGCGGGGGGGGGGGGGGGGGGTTGGATGAACCGTGAGCGGTGGGGGTGGATGAACAGGACCCCGTGGTGTTGCCTCTGGATGAACAGGACCCCGATCGATCGAGGTGGTTGGGGCTGGATGAACAGGACCCCGTGGAGGGCTGGATGAACAAGACGACCCTGTGGAGGGCTGGATGAACAGTAGACGGTGGAGGGGTGGATGAACAGTAGCCCGTGGAGGGGTGGTTGAATAGGAGACCGTGGAGAGGGCTGGTTGAACAGTAGCCGGTGGTGTAGCGCGTGGTGGAGGCTGGATGAACAGGAGCCCGTGGATGAACAGTCGCAGGTGGAGGCTGGAGGAGGTCGACGGTGGATGAATAGTAGCCCATGGAGGCTGGAGGAGGTCGACAGTGGAGATGAATAGTATCCCGTGAAGTCCCGTTCTGCGATACGCCACACCCCTCCCGATGAACAGGACCCCGTTTCGACCATAGTGTTCCAACACAAGTCTGTTTCTTCCGTTTTGTGGTACGCCACACCCCTCCCAATCAACAGGACTCCATTTCGACCGTAGGAGGTCCAACACAAGTCCGTTTTCTCCGTTTTGCGGTACGCCAGACCCCCCCTGATGAACAGGATCCAATTTCGAACGTGGCCGGTCGAACACAAGTCCGTTTCCTCTGTTCTATGGTACGCCAGGCCTCGTTTCCATCGCCTGTTCTGTCCAAGCCGGTTGGCTCCCATGCGTTCCGTTGCCTCCCGATGAACATGACACATTCCGTTGCCTCCCAATGAACACGACACATTCTGTTGCCTCCCGATGAACACGACGCATTCCGTTGCCTCCTGATGAACACGACGCATTCTGTTGCCTCCCCGTGAACACGACGACGACATAGTTTCTCTGTTCCGACCCATCCATGTACACGTGTCCTGGCCGTATGTATGAGCGAGTAGGCGTCCGAGACCCCGCCCATATGTACGTACGTGGCCGTATTTTCTTTCTTGCACCCTGGCCGCTGCACATACGTGTATATGCTACGTGCGCGCCTCTACTATGACACGTGCGCGCCTCTACATCGACCAGTATGTACATACACGTTCGCGACCAGAATGACAACGCTACGTACGCTTCGACCAGGTGGGTGCCGATTGTCAGGCACTTCCTTGCGTGAGAAGATGTAGCTGGTGGGTCCCAGCAGTCAGGGGGGCGAATCATTTTTGTTTGCCCGGACGCACTTTCTTGCGTGCAAAGATGTAGCTGGTGGGTCCTAGCAGTTAGGGGGGACACTTTTTTTTTGCAAAATACGGTGGCCCGTACGATGGGTCCCTGTTGTCAGGTGGAGGAATAATTATTTTGCGCGTAATAAGGAGGCACTTCCTTGCGGCCGCCGTGTACCCAACTTTCAGCCTCTCCACGTACTCTACTCTTTTGATGGAAGTCGTTCCTTGACCACGTTGACCACGCCGCGTGGAGAGCACCAGAGCGGTGGACGACGGCGAGGCCTAGGAAGGGGACGACACGGAGCCGGGGAAGGCGCGACTGTGGAAGCCTGTGCGGAGAGGAGTACAAGGGTTCATTGGTTCGGCTGCAGTGTGAGGCTGCCGTCGTCGCAGGGCCTGGCCAGTGGTGGGAATAGTAGGGGGCAGTGAGGCCTCCACGGCAGCACAGCCGGCCACGGGAGGCAGATGCATGCGGCACGACCGGCACTGCTTTGGGCGGCTAGAGCAAGAAGACCAGAGGTTGAAGAAGCACTACGACCGTTGGATGGACATCGTACAGTCACTGGAGCTAGAATCGTTCATATTGACTAAGTTGACAAAGCCCACCGTCCCCGTCTACTTAGTAGGCCCACAAGTCATCCTCCAATCAAGGTAGTGCCAGCTAGCAGGGAAAATATTCATTTTTTTGTGCGTAATAAGGAGGCACTTCCGGTGGGTCCGAGCTGACAGCGAGGGGAACGTTTTTTTCGCGAAATACAGTGGCCCGTCCGGTTGGTCCCAAGAGTCAGGGCGGAACTGTTTTTTTCATGAAACACGGTGGACCGTCCGATGGGTCCCTGCTGTCAGGTGGAGGAATAATTATTTTCCGCGTAATAAGGAGGCACTTCCTTGCGGCTACCATGGACCCAGCTGTCAGCCTCTCCACGTACAGTACTCTTCCGATGAAAGTCGGTCATTGACCACGCCGTGTCGAGAGCACCACGGCGGTGGATGACAACGAGGCCTAGGAAGGGGACGACGCGGAGCCGGGGAAGACGTGGAAGTGGATGCCCACGCGAAGATGAGTACAAGGGTTCACTGGTTCGGCTGCGGTGTGAGGCTGCCGTCACCATAGAATAACAGGGGGTGTGGGTGAGTAGAGGGATGGCCTGGCCAGCGGTGGGGGTAGTTTGGCTGCAGTTGTCGGTTTGGTTAATGCCAAGGCTGGGGTCAACAAGCCTGAGTTGCTCCCGAAGGAGTTCACCACCGTCATTGACGTCGCTGGTTTCCTCTCTTCAGGCCAGGTAAATCCAGACCTCAGATCTTGCACTGTGAGCTGTCGGATGATTCATAATTACTTGCAAATTTGGTCTTCCTAAGAACCAGACTGATGCTAAAAGCAGCATGGATGTGTGCACAACGGTGCAAGGATGAGATAGTGTTTTTCATCCTTGTGTGATAGTTCCCCTGTGCCTAATTTTCTTTAACATGTCATATTGACTTCCATAAGGGTGCAACTACAAATAGTTCTTATCTTCAGAGAATAGTCTTAGTCTCTCTACATTTTATTTTTTGGTGTTGATAATTGTAGTACATATGTTAGATAACTGCTGACTATTTTGATTTGTTCTAAGGAAAATCATTTACGTCAAGATATTGAAGACCTAGAGAAGGACACTGACTATAAGTTGAGAGTTCTTGCACAAAATTATCCAGACACACCAGGTGAATTTTGCTTCTTCTTTTTCGCATTTG
This sequence comes from Triticum timopheevii, assembly GCA_963921465.1. NCBI lineage: Eukaryota > Viridiplantae > Streptophyta > Magnoliopsida > Poales > Poaceae > Triticum > Triticum timopheevii. The sequence continues at coordinate 47,434,367 of OY997264.1, read as the reverse complement.
TACGAGTCCCATTTTATTTATTATTTTTCTTCAGTTGATATGTGCATAGATACATGCAAGGATGGTATGCCTGTGGTCAAATATTGCTGACAATGAATATTGCTATAGCTAGTAAAATTTTGTTGACTGACCTTGTTGTCGAAATTATTTCCAGTACACAATTGTTTTCAGTTTTGTCACATACTATCACAATTTAATGGTTAAAATCATTATAGAAGTCACACACTTAGATATATTGCTGATCCTATGATAGCACCTTTTGATCATGGGGAATACAAGTCTGGCCCATGAGGGCAGTTGCGTATGTATTCAATTGGATCGGGAATGCGGATGTCCTGAGTTTGCTGGACTTATGCAGATTAATTTGTGTATTCAATTGGATGGAATAGGATTCTCCCCGCCTAGCCCCCGTTTTGGTGGCGCGTCTAGCACCATTGGAGGGCGTATGGAGGCGTGTCTCTAGCTGGTCTTGCAGAATTCGGTCGGTGGTTGTGTTTGATGGACCCGGTCTTCATTCGCCTACATTTGTGTGTCTTCAGGTTAGATTCTTACGATCTACGCGTCTTTTCATCAGTGCCAGTTGTTTTTCTGGTGCGCTGGTCTCATGGGGCCTTAGTACGATGACTTCCCGACTATGTACTACAACAAGTTTTACCTAGCTCCGGCGAGGGAACGGTGATGACGACGACGCACCTTCGCTTCGCTTCAGTATTTGTAATCGTCGCTAGGTGTTCTAAGGATCTGGATATATCTTTTTATTATTTCTGGTGTTCGTTGTACTACCATGATTGAAGATAAATAAATTGACAATTTTCCTGCAGAAAAAAAAGAATAGGAGCTCCCAAGGGGCTCAGGCAACCACCAACAACTGGCACTGAGGCCGAAACGTGTAAAGACACCACAACCATGCATCGAACACTCCACTCATCTCTTAGAACAAATATTGTCTCCAACCACAACCTAGCACGCTATATGCACAAAAAACACCGTTATAACATAATTAGAATCTAACACAACACAGATTAAATCAAAACAAAACAACCATATGAAACAATCTACTAGATAAAGAAGAGTTAATCCCACAAGTGAAGAACAGTGTTGCGAAGCATGAGTTAACCTAGTATTGATAGCTTCTCATGTTTGTGCTAGGCTTATCGTTCGCGCCCCGCTGCCCTCTGTGGCTCTATTTATTTCACGTGGCTGCAAGTGCACGCTAGGGTAGGCCTACGTTCTCCAAGCTGCTGCCATCTCTACCCTCTGCTACGATCTCCCTTTTAAGCGACCCGTGTCAATGGTGCATATTATATCCTTTTCTTTGCGAATACACAAATATTGGATATCTTTGCATTTGTAGAAGAAGAGTGACAACAAGACGTTACGACCGCCAACTATCCCATGTACACAAAAGGCATGGAAGCGAGCAGAGGAGCATACATAGAGGGGGTTGTTTAGCCCCTAAAACAAGACTAAGTCTCAAGGATGATATTCGCTAGCGTTGCGGAGACAACCCTGGCCCAAAGCCGCACCTCATCTTGGATGGTCTTGGAGACAAGAGAGATAGAAGGCCGATCACCATGAAAGACGCAACCATTCTGGTGTTTCCAGAGGCACCAAGCAGATAGGATAATGAGTGATGATATGCCCTCGCGAAGCTGAGGAGGGGCTTGATCACATGTAGCAGCCCACCAAGAATGAAGTGGAGTATCAACATTCCGGTGTTTTGCATGAATGTCGTTTAATTCTTGTTCTAAAAAATAATGGGCACTTGATATGTCCTACTTTCTAGCACAAGTGAAAGTGCAATCATGCCCTTAATCATATTTTGATATTGTTGACAACATACATATAGGGAACTAATCATTCTGTCAAGCACATGCCAGGTTTAGTTCCCAAAAGATTATAGTGTGGATCATAACTGACATATTCAAGATACTCAAAGGAAGGAGAAACAAGACACAAAGCTATAGATCTTTCTCAGTTTTCCCTTTTCTTTGAGTATAGGGATCTCGCACTATTAAGAGGGGATCACTGGTTCTCGCAAAATACTTCCTCAAAATCTAGGCTAATCTCTAGGAGGAGTTCTTATCTTAGCTATGTTATTTGGCCTCTGCTGTGTCCGGACGACCATAGGTCTTCGGACGCCTGGTGCTTCCTAGTTCTCCGGCTGTCCGGTGTTCTCCGAATGACGGGTGGCACGCCACAGAATAGAAAATCTCGGATTTCTGGTCCTTCCAGACGACCGGCTTCCGGATGTCCGTGGGTGGCCGGTCATCCGATGTCACTTCACAGAGCCAAAATTAACGAAAGTCCATCCTCTCCAGACGACCGTGCACCAGACGATCGACGCTCTCGGACGTCTGCTCCCTGTGCTTTTATCCTCTCTAATACTGCGCTGGACCACTCCATTCTTTGATGGCCGGACGACTGACGCTTGTCGGATGTCCGGTCCGTCTTTTCTGGCCAGATGTCCAGTACCTTTCGGACGTCCGACGTCTGCGCAGCTTAAGTGGGCTCCGACGGCCACTTTTACACTATGACTATAAATATCCTTCTTCCACCTCGTGTGAGGTTTGTCCAACACAGTGCAAAGATTCCAAGAACACCCCCTCTTACTCTCTCTTGCTTTCACCAAATCCTAGATCCCAAGAGAATTTGTGAGGATTCTCGAGTGTCGTCCCTCTCTCCTCCTTTCAACCAAAGGAATTCGTGATTTCTGCAAGTCTTGAGCAGTTCCCTTAATCTGGTTACTCTTGGAGGTTGGAGACTCCTAGGCGGTAGGAGTCTTTCGATGAGGAATCAAATCACCACCGGAAAGTTTGTGAGGGTTTGGAGACCACCCCAAGGTCTACCACTAGTGGTTTAGAATCGCCTTCGTGGTGATATCTCAAAGAGAGAATAAGGTGAGCCTTCGTGGCGTTGGTGTGACTTCGTGGTAACATCCACCTCTTTAGACGGTGACGTAGCTTCCCTCCAAGGAAGTGAACACCGGCATACATCCTTGTCTCTCAGAGTTGCGGTTATTCCTAACCCTAGCTCCCTACTTGTGGTTACTTGTCTCTTTATCTTTACTTGTTCCATATTGTGCTTGCCTAGTCATATTCTTGTATTAGTTAGTCACCTTGCTTAACTCATTGTATAATCTTTGCAATTGTTAGGCTTACCTTCATATTCCGCATTATTGCCTAAAATTGCTAAGTGACAATTAAAATTTGTAATTGTATCTATTCACCCCCCTCTTGGGGTCCATCTCGATCCTTTCAACAAGTCATGCCAAAATTCAAGGAAAATTTCGCATGACCTTTGCTAAGAACAGGACATATCGAGTGCCTGAAATTTCAGGAATGGAAATGAATAAACATTCGGATAAAACATAGGCACTCGGATTTGTTCCCTGCAAAATGCATCCATGCATCCATCCAGCTAACGAACATACATCCATTTAGATATATATTATAGAAAAACTAAACCTAAAACTAAATAGAGAGGAGAGGAGGTGCTCATGGTGGATGGGGCGAGACCAAATGGGAAAGGGGGACGCAACACGAGAAAGCTTGCATAATCCATCGAGTGAAAAATTTACATCATCAAATCTCATATAACATTATTTGATGAAGAAGTGATAACGACATAAAAATAATTCACAATATAAGTGGAAACGACATTTTTATATTTTATTCAACACCTAAAAATTTCTACGATCAAAAAACCTATTCGATACCTAAAATTTTCTATTCCATTACTATTTTTTTACTCAAAATTTTCTATTCTATTACTAGTTTTTATATTCTAGTCCATTACTAGTTTTTATATTTAACTATTTCTTTACCTACAACATTTCCATATTAAAAAAACCTATTTGATACCTAAAATTTTCTATTACATTACTACAATTTCGATATTTTTCTATCATGCGAAACACTTGGTAATCTACTTCAGTGAATAGGACATTGAAACAAAAATCAGCAAGTCTAGATACTGAAAGTAAGTTGTAGCCAAGAGATTGAACGAGAATGACATTTTGAATGGATCTATCATGTGAGATGGCCACCTTACCGAGGCCATCCACCTTACCCTTTGAGTTATCACCAAAAGTGACATACTTTCGAGGGCCGTCATTTTCAACAAGCTCACGAAATATATCTTTATCTCCAGTCATGTGATCGGTACATCCACTATCAAGAACCCATTCCTTTCCTCCTGCCATATATCCCCGAAGATTTGTCATAAGACCAAAGTGTCTCATTGCATCATCAAGATCAAAGTCACTATCATCATCCTCATCATAGTATCCATGTTCAACAACGTCATGTGGTGAATCAAATCCTAGAGAGGGTGATTCGTTAGAGTGAGTTTGACAATGATCTACTTTATGAATTTTAATAGCTTCGGAAATAATATCACTAATAATTCCAACATCTCCTTTGGCACACATAAGGTTTGTAAGCTCAAATAGACAATCACCAAACATAGGATCATTGGAATTCATCTTCACTAGTAGAAAACCACCCATTAGACCCGGTTCATAAGGGCCTTTAGTCCCGGTTCATGAACCGGGACTAATGGGTCGTTACTAATGCCTCCACCCATTAGTCCCGGTTCAAACGCGAACCGGGACCAATGAGCCTCCACGTGGCCCTGTGCACCGAGCCCAGTCAGGGGGCCTTTGGTCCCGGTTGGTGGCTCCAACCGGGACCAAAAGGAATCCACGCGTCTGCATTCCAGTGGCTGGGTTTTTTTTTGAAAGGAGGGGGGTTGGGGGTTTAATTTAGGTGTTTCGTATATTGTGTTAGCTAGCTAATTAATAGAGAGAAGTGTCCTCTCTTATGTCCATGCTTGGTCGACACTACGTAGTATATATACATAAGTGATCGAGAGAATTCAGTACAGAAGTTCGTCATGCATACCGAGAGAAGATCGATCGACCTCTCCTTCTCCGAGAGATTGGTCGAACAACAAGTTTCTTACTGGCTACATACATGTATAAGATCTCGTAATTACAAACCACTAGCATTTGAAATGAAGTTCCACATGGTATTCTCCGGCTTTACTGATGACGTGTTCAAGAAAGAATCCCGCCAACTCCTCTTGAATTGCTTTCATGCGATCTGGTGGTAGGAGTTCATCCCGCATCTGCCACGTCTAATTAATTTGAAGAAGGGGGTTAATTAATACATATATATGAATGAAACTCAATAGAAATGATGGTGTAATAAAATGAAATTGTGAATATTATTGCTTACGCACTTCATATTGTCTTCTAGAGTAGCCCCGCTTGTTTTTCAAAGTCGCGTTGTGGATGAACTCGCACACGTAGTATCCACAGAAATCATTCCCTTCCTCCTACCACAAGCATTATATAAATGGCATTGATGAAATTTAAAGTATAGCTATAGAATCAACGGGAGATGCGCGCCAGTAGTACTTACTTTCGGGTATACATATTGCAGCTCCTTCGGCAGTCCCGGAGCTTGTGCGGTGAACTGTTTCCAAACCCTGCAAGACAAAGAAAATAATTATTATTACTTGAGATATCAGGAAATGAACAAAAAGTTGCCGATATGGTGCGATAATGATCGATTGAACTTACTTGTTGAGCATTTCAGTCATGTCCGCATAGGTGCTGGGATCTTTCCGTCTGGAGTCTAAGACAGTTACTAGTCCACGCTCAAGCTTAATCTCCAGAAGAATATAGTGGTACCTGCACACGCATGCATAACTCATCAGTTACATTAACCTCGCTCGAGTAATAAGGGAAACCGAATATGCACACGACAGTAACACTCACGGGCCGTTGTAAGGAAAGAGTATGGTATCTTTGTTTTGATTTTTGATTAACGATTGTAGCAAGTTGTCCTCGGCCTCTTCGACGCGCTTTTTAACCAGAAGTACATCTATGATATTTGTGTTAATGAACCCAATATCATAGATTTCATTTTTTTTGCACTCGACGATCTTCAATCTGCATAATATATTGAGGATAATTAATTATAAATACATGCAATGAAAGAGCCGAGCTATATATAGAGACTAATGACAGAAATAGTACTTACAGGCAGTAGCAAAAGACCATTAATTTATCGAGGGCCTTTTGATTGAAGAACTCGAAGAACTCCTCAAATGGAATAGCCAACACATCATTTGAAACGAGGTCGTGCTCCTCTTTAATTTTCAGATACAAACTGTTCGTCCCCTCAGACTCTCTGCAGGTTTTCATGTACCAACTATGGAATCTTCGCATCATTGTTGTCAGAGACTTTTCATCTTTGACGAGAGGCTTCCCGTACTCATATCTGAATACGTCCACCTCCATGAAATCAGGAAGTGCATCGTCAGGCAGGTAATCTTCAAGATTGCCATAACCGGCCACCGTCCCCGGAGGATTAGACACATTGAGCGGGGGGCACGATTGCTGTGCTTGTTCGCCGAGCTGGGCAATTTTTTCCCCTTTGCTCGTTGTTCTTTTGACCTTTTATCACTGACAGTAGTTCCCGACCGCTTGGCTTGGAGATATGTCTGTTCAGTAATGCGCTCATAGTTGGTTCTCGGCGGAGACTTTGGTGGTTTCCTCAGGGCATCGAGAGTGCGCTTTGCTTTCACTGGATCTACCTTCTCCTCCGGAGGTGGATGTATCTTTTCTTTCACCCCTTCAAAGAACTCCTTCACTTGGGCCTGCACGATCGTATTGTTTTCCTCCTTGGTCCTCTCGTACGGTAACTTCTCTACAGGCTTTAGAGGTGGACCGTATCTGTATTGCCTCTCTCTTCGTGTGCTGCTAGACGCCGGAGCAGACGGAGTGGCTGCGGCATCTGTCTTCTTTCGTGCTTGCTTACGAGGCAGAGGAGAAGGACTACGACGCGCCGGAGCAGCCGGGGCGGCGGCGGGTCTCTTCCACCCTTGCTGGCGAGGCGGAGAAGGAGGAGGCGGAGTGCCGCCACGCGCCGGAGAAGGAGGCGGAGTGCCGCCACGCGTGCCCTGATCGTCACTCGCCGGAGGAGGAGGCGGTGGAGGAGGCGAAGTGCCGCCACGCGTGCCCTGATCATCACTCGCCGGAGGAGGAGGCGGTGGAGGAGGCGGAGTGCCCTGACTCGCCGGAGGAGGAGGAGGCAGAGGCGTCCAGTTCAGAAGGTCGATGAGCTCCTTCCTCCATAGGCATGGAGTCTTCAGAGCAGAACCTAGCCTAGTCTCCCCTTCACCGGTAGGGTGCTCAAGCGCGAGGTCCTCAAATCCCTCCGTTATTTCATCCACCATCACCTTAGCAAATCCTTCTGGAATCGGCTGGCAGTGATAAGTTGTGCCGCGTCCACTAGGATAAACTTGGCCAACAGCCGCCTTGACCTTCAAATTCATGCATCGCGCCATAATGTGGCAATTTTGAGACTCCGTGATACCATCCACGGGATAGCTGGCAGGAGCCGTCAAGACATGCTTCGGCTGAAGCAGCTTGGTGGAAGCAACGCTGCTTCTCCGCTGAGATGGCGGGGTAGCTTCGGGGGAAGCTTCGGCATGTCGTTTGTTGCGATCTGCTGCTTCTTGTTCCTCTTCTCGATCCTCTAGCCCCATTACCCTTCCAAGCAGCGCCTGCATTTGGTCCTGCTCCAGTTTCTTCCTCCTCTCGTGGGTTTTGTAACCCCCTGTGTCCAGAAAACCAACCTTCCACGGAAGGGAGCCTGGCGTGCCTCGTGTCCGTCCAGGGTGCTCGGGATTCCCAAGGGCCATTGTGAGCTCATCCTTCTCCCTATTTGGAAGGAACGTCCCTCACTGCGCTGCATCGATATAGTGTCGAAGGTTCTTGACTGGTGTTTGCAGTTGCTCGTCCATCCACTGACACTGCCCTGTTACAGGGTCCATGGTTCCGCCAGCCCCGAAGAACCAAGTCCGGCAACGGTCTGGCCAGCGCATTGTCTCTGGTTCGATCCCTTTTTCAAGCAGATCATGCTCAGCCTTGGACCACTTAGGCCGGGCTTTGAGGTAGCCACTTGACCCCGTGCAATGGTGAAGCGTCTTCTTCGCAGCATTTTTCTTGTTTGTCTCCGACATCTTCTTACTCTTTTCCGATGTCTTGTGGGCCACAAATTCGGGCCAGTGATCTTTGATCTTCTCATATTTGCCGATGAATTCTGGTGTCTCTTTTTTCTTGACAAACTGGTTTAGCTCTTTCCTCCACCTCCTCATTAGGCCTGCCATCTTCTTAAGAGCACAATACTTGATTAATTTCTCTTTAACTGGCTTCTCCGGATTCTCCTCTGGCGGTAGGGTGAAATTTGCCTTCAGCTCAGTCCAAAGATCTTCTTTCTGCATATCATTAACATAAGACACCTCAGCGTCTTCATCCTTAGCAGGCTTATACCATTGCTGGATGCTGATCGGGATCCTATCCCTAACAAGAACCCCACACTGAGCAGAAAATGCCTTCTTTGTCCGGATGGGTTCAATCGGTTCGCCGTCGGGCGCGATTTCTATGATCTCAAACTTTTCATCCGAGCTCAACTTTTTCTTCGGGCCTCGTCTCCTTACCGAAGTTGTGCTCGATCCGGAGGGCTAGAAATTATAAGGAAGAAAGACGACGGTAATTAATATGTGTACATATACCAAAACAATGGATGCATCAATTAACTTGTCAGCACGGGCTTAACTAATATATATATACCTGGCCGGACTCGGTTCGGTGACCGGAGTAGTCAGCACGGTCTCCTTCGTCTTGTACCTCCATTGTGTCACCGGAGCCATCATGAACATAGTCCTCCTCTTGTACCGGCATTAATGGGTAGAAGCCGTCATAAACATAGCCCTCTTCTTCATCCAGCTGACCAACGGTGTCGATGAGAAATGACGCAACATCATCACTTCCATTTGCCATTATGTCCCCCAACATCGCTTCTGTTTCTTCGTCTCGGGAGTGCTCCATAGTTTCTGAAAATATTGACAACATGTCAATTATTATTCAAACATGGTACATAGTGGAAAACGTAGAACTAGCTAGCTAATCACAATAAGGAATCATGTTAGTGGCCTCGACGCTGCTTCTCTAGGGTTTGGGGTCGCCTCGACACAAAGCTTCAAGGGTTTGGGGTGGCCTCGACGATAACGCTCTTTTAACTTGATAAATTTGGGTGGCCTCGAGAGAGTTAATTTGTCGGGTAGGGCGCGGCGGGAGGGGGTACGTAGGAGACCTGCAACATCGTTTTCTCTCTAGGGTTTGGGTGTCCTCGAGAGTTTTGGTCGAGCGAGAGGGCCGAGGGGGGTGCTGCAGTTGTATCTAGAGGGGGTTATATCGACAATGACGCGACATACATATACATGGGAAAATAATGTTATCGGGGAGGGGGTATCGGTACCACCCCCTCGTGTTGAAGTTTCTTCTTTCTCCTTTCCTTTCTTTCTTCTTCTCCTCTTCTTTTTCTTCTTCTGCCTCAAGAAAGAAAAATAATTAAGGAAAAGGAAGAAAAGAGGAAGAAGGAAGAAGGAAGAAGAAGAAGAAGTAAAAGAAAAAAAAGAGGAGAAGAAGAAAGGAATAGAGGAGAAGAAGAAAAAATAGAATTTCTTCTTTCTCCTCTATTCCTTTCTTCTTCTCCTCTTCTTTTTCTTCTTTTTCCCTCTTCTTATTTATTTCTCCTCTTCTTCCTCTCCTCTTTTTCTCCTTTCTTCCTCTTCTTATTTTCCTTTTTCCTCTCATTCTTTTAGTATTGCTTGTTTTAAAAAAAATGTTCAAATAGAAATTTTAAAAAAAAACAAAGGTTTTGCCTAATGCATTGTTCATATGAATATACAAACATTTGCATATTCTACAATAATTAATATCAACAAAAAAAATCTATGAACAGAAAAAAAACCTAACTTTTCTAAAAATCTATCTTTTGCATATATGAAAACATTAATACACATATGAACAATAAATACATATATGAACAAAAACATAATCTAAACAATTTTTGAACATTACATACACATAGCCACATACATACACATATACATTATATATTTATATATATATGAACAAAAAAACTAAACTAATAAAAATGAAAAAAAACAGAGCCGCATATATATATATAGCCACATACATACACACATATATATAGATTGAACAAAAAAATTAAACTAATAAAAATGAAAAAAATAGAGCCGGTGCGGCGCGGCGGCTCACAACGGTGGCGGCGCGCGGGGGCGGGCGACGGCGACGGGGCAGGGGCTCGGGGCGCGGGGCGCGGGGGCGGGTGATGGCGACGGGGGAGCATGGCGGCGACGACGGCGGGCGCGGGCTCGGGGAGGACGGCGCGGGCTCGGGGAGGCCGGCGCGGGCTCGGGGAGGCCGGCGACGATGACGGGCGCGTGCGACGGCGACGGCGACAGCGACGGTGGGGACGGCGGGCGGTGTCGGGGCAGCCTGGCGGCGTCGATGTGCTCGGCGTCGTCGGGGGGGCAACTGGTGGCGATGAACTCTGCAAAACTGCGAAGTGCTACTTATATACAAGGAGCATTGGTCCCGGTTGGTGGCACCAACCGGGACTAATGCCCCCTTTAGTCCCGGTTGGTTCCACCAACCGGGACCAAAGGCCTCTTTTTCGGCAGCCCAAAGGGCGGGAAGCTGCGGCCTTTAGTCCCGGTTGGTGGCACCAACCGGGACCAATGCACCCCCTTTAGTCCCGGTTGGTGCCACCAACCGGGACCAAAGGCCCCTGTGCTGCCCGCATCGGGGCCAAAGTTTAGTCCCACCTCGCTAGTTGAGAGGGGAGCGCAGTGGTTTATAAGCCCCACTGCTGCACCCCTCTTGAACTCCTCTCTACTGCAGGCTTATGGGCCTACTTGCTACTGCTTTGCCAGATGGGCCTTCTGGGCCTTCTGCGGGCCTGAATCCTGGCCCAAAGTAGGGATTCAAGTCGTATTCAGGCCGTGGGGGCCGAGTAGGGGGCACTTTTTTTGTTTTTTAGTTTTCTTTACTTATTGTTGCTATTTTTATTTTTTTCCATTTTTTTGTTTTGTTTTCTGCATTATTTATTTTCTTTTGTTTTTTTTGCTTTATTTTTTAATTCTTTTTTCTTTTAGTTTTAGGAAAATTATAAACTTTCTGTTAGTGCCATTACTTTTCAAATTTGAAAACACTTTTTTTGTTTTCTTTCTTGCTTTATTTATTTTATTTTGTTTCTACATACAACAAAATACTTATTGTTGTTTTTTTGTTTTGTTTTCTGCATTATTTATTTTCTTTTGTTTTTTGCTTTATTTTTTAATTCTTTTTGCTTTTAGTTTTAGGAAAGTTATAAATTTCCACTTTTTTGTTTTTTTGTTTTCTTTCTTGCTTTATTTATTTTATTTTGTTTCTACTTACAACAAAAATACTTATTGTTGCTATTTTTAATTATTACGAGGGCCGAACCATAAGACATTAAAGCATTTCAAATGAACTCTGAAAAAGTTGAAAGTTGGCATGGTATCATAAATTGACCCACACATAGCATGTGCATGTACAAAACGAACAATGGTATCATACTCGTCAGTTACAAAGTTGGCATGGTATCATCATAATAGTTGCGGGAGAAAGTCTTCACTTTTTCTTCGCTTGTGTCATTTGCTTATTGCGCCGTAACCATGGATAATCTTCATCGTTTATCTGGATGCTGGGGTCAGCCTTGACTTTAAAGGGAGGAATTTCATGAAACTTTTCATAATCTTCAGACATGTCTGTCTTGTCCTCCACTCCCACGATGTCCCTTTTTCCTGAAAGAACTATGTGGCGCTTTGGCTCATCGTATGATGTATTTGCTTCCTTATCTTTTCTCTTTCTCGGTCTGGTAGACATGTCCTTCACATAGATAACCTGTGCCACATCATTGGCTAGGACGAACGGTTCATCAGTGTACCCAAGATTTTTCAGATCCACTGTTGTCATTCCGTACAGTGGGTCTACCTGTACCCCGCCTCCTGACAAATTGACCCATTTGCACTTAAACAAAGGGACCTTAAAATTATGTCCGTAGTCAAGTTCCCATATGTCCACTATGTAACCATAATATGTGTCCTTTCCCCTCTCGGTTGTTGCATCAAAGCGGACACCGCTGTTTTGGTCGGTGCTCTTTTGATCTTGGTCAATCGTGTAAAATGTATTCCCATTTATCTCGTATCCTTTCCAAATCAATACAGTCAAAGATGGTCCCCTGGATAACAAGTACAGCTCATCACAAACAGTGTTGTCACCTCTGATACGTGCTTCCAACCAACTGCTGAAAGTCCTGATGTGTTCACATGTAATCCAGTCGTCGCACTGCTCCAGGTGTTTGGAGCGCAGACTGTTCTTGTGTTCATCGACATACGGAGTCACCAAGGTAGAGTTCTGTAGAACTGTGTAGTGGGCTTGAGACCAAGAATATCCGTCCCTGCATATTATTGAGTCCTTTCCAAGCGTGCCTTTTCCAGTCAGTCTCCCCTCATACCGCGATTTAGGGAGACCTATCTTCTTAAGGCCAGGAATGAAGTCAACACAAAACCCGATGACATCCTCTGTTTGATGGCCCATGGAGATGCTTCCTTCTGGCCTAGCGCGGTTACGGACATATTTCTTTAGGACTCCCATGAACCTCTCAAAGGGGTACATATTGTGTAGAAATACGGGGCCCAGAATGACAATCTCGTCAACTAGATGAACTAGGACGTGCGTCATGGTATTGAAGAAGGATGGTGGGAACACCAGCTCGAAACTGACAAGACATTGCACCACATCACTCCTTAGCCTTGGTATGATTTCTGGATCGATCACCTTCTGAGATATTGCATTGAGGAATGCACATAGCTTCACAATGGCTAATCGGACGTTTTCCGGTAGAAGCCCCCTCAATGCAACCGGAAGCAGTTGCATCATAATCACGTGGCAGTCATGAGACTCTAGGTTCTGAAACTTTTTCTCTGCCATATTTATTATTCCTTTTATATTCGACGAGAAGCCAGTCGGGACCTTCATACTAAGCAGGCATTCAAAGAAGATTTCCTTCTCTTCTTTGGTAAGAGCATAGCTGGCCGGACCTTCATACTGCTTTGGAGGCATGCCGTCTTTTTCGTGCAAACGTTGCAGGTCCTCCCGTGCCTCAGCTGTATCTTTTGTCTTCCCATACACGCCCAAGAAGCCTAGCAGGTTCACGCAAACGTTCTTCGTCACGTGCATCACGTCGATCGAAGATCGGACCTCTAGGTCTTTCCAGTAGGGTAGGTCCCAAAATATAGATTTCTTCTTCCACATGGGTGCGTGTCCCCCAGCGTCACTCGGAACAGCTAGTCCGCCGGGACCCTTTCCAAAGATTACGTGTAAATCATTGACCATAGCAAGTACGTGATCACCGGTACGCATGGCGGGCTTCTTCCGGTGATCTGCCTTGCCTTTGAAATGCTTGCCTTTCTTTCGACATTGATGGTTGGTCGGAAGAAATTGACGATGGCCCAGGTACACATTCTTCCTGCAGCTTGCCAGGTATATACTATCGGTGTCAAGTAAACAGTGCATGCATGCGTGGTATCCCTTGTTTGTCTGTCCTGAAAGCTTACTGAGAGCGGGCCAATCGTTGATGGTCATGAACAGCAACGCCTTTAGGTTAAATTCCTCCTGTTTGTGCTCATCCCACGTACGTACACCGTTTCCATTCCACAGCTGTAAAAGTTCTTCAACTAATGGACTTAGGCACACATCAATGTCATTGCCGGGTTGCTTAGGGACTTTGATGAGAACTGGCATCATAATGAACTTCCGCTTCATGCACATCCAAGGAGGAAGGTTATACATACATAGAGTCACGGGCCAGGTGCTGTGATTGCTGCTCTGCTCCCCGAAAGGATTAATGCCATTCGCGCTTAAAGCAAACCATACGTTCCTTGGCTCACTTGCAAACTCATCCCAGTACTTTCTCTCGATTTTTCTCCACTGCGACCCGTCAGCGGGTGCTCTCAACTTCCCGTCTTTCTTACGGTCCTCACTGTTCCATCGCATCAACTTGGCATGCTCTCCGTTTCTGAACAGACGTTTCAACCGTGGTATTATAGGAGCATACCACATCACCTTTGCAGGAACCCTCTTCCTGGGGGGCTCGCCGTCAACATCACCAGGGTCATCTCGTCTCATCTTATACCGTAATGCACCGCATACCGGGCATGCGTTCAGATCCTTGTACGCACCGCGGTAGAGGATGCAGTTTTTGGGCATGCATGTATCTTCTGCACCTCCAATCCTAGAGGGCATACGACCTTCTTTGTTGCGTATGTACTATCGGGCAATTCGTTATCCTTTGGAAGCTTCTTCTTCAATATTTTAAGTAGCTTCTCAAATCCTTTGTCAGGCACAGCATTCTCTGCCTTCCACTGCAGCAATTCCAGTATGGTACCGAGCTTTGTGTTGCCATCTTCGCAATTGGGGTACAACCCTTTTTCGTGGTCCTCTAGCATGCGATCGAACTTCAGCTTCTCCTTTTGACTTTCGCATTGCGTCCTTGCATCGACAATGCCCCGGCGGAGATCATCATCATCGGGCACATCGTCTGGTTCCTCTTGATCTTCAGCAGCTTCGCCCGTTGCAGCATCATCGTGCACATCGTCTGGTTCGTCTTGATCTTCTGGAGCATCACCGTATTCAGGGGGCACATAGTTGTCATCGTACTCTTCTTCTTCACCGTCTTCCATTATAACCCCTATTTCTCCGTGCCTCGTCCAAACATTATAGTGTGGCATGAAACCCTTGTAAAGCAGGTGGGTGTGGAGGATTTTCCGGTCAGAGTAAGACTTCGTATTCCCACATATAGGGCATGGACAACACATAAAACCATTCTGCTTGTTTGCCTCAGCCACTTCGAGAAAATTATGCACGCCCTTAATGTACTCGGAGGTGTGTCTTGAACCGTACATCCATTGCCGGTTCATCTGTGTGCATTATATATAATTAAGTGTGTCAAAAATCATTACAGAACATCATGAATAGATAATTAAGTGACCAAATTAATAGAAGTTCATCATCACATTAAAACCAAAGTACATACATAGTTCTCATCTAACAACATAAAGCTCTGCAGAGCATCTAAATTAATTAAACCATACACTGAAACTATGTAAAATATTTCAATGCGAAAACAAATGCGATCATAATCGCAACCAATGTAACAACTGATCCAACATCATAATGATACCAAGCCTCGGTATGAATGGCATATTTTCTAATCTTTCTAATCTTCAAGCGCATTGCATCCATCTTGATCTTGTGATCATCGACGACATCCGCAACATGCAACTCCAATATCATCTTCTCCTCCTCAATTTTTCTAATTTTTTCCTTTAACAAATTGTTTTCTTCTTCAACTAAATTTAACCTCTCGACAATAGGGTCGGTTGGAATTTCCGGTTCAACAACCTCCTAGATGAATAAAATCTATGTCACGTTGGTCGGCATAATTGTCATAAACAATAAATGAACCAATAGTTATGAAAAGATAATATATACCACATCTGAATCATAGACAGGACGAGGGCCGACGGGGGCGGATACCAAAACCATCGCACTATATAAGATGCAATAATAAAAGTAAGAAAATTATACAAGTATCTATCTAAACATACAAATAAGAATATTTTTCCTTTTAGAAAGAAGATAAGAACAAGAGGCTCACCACGGTGGTGCCGGCGATGAGATCGGTGCGGGTGATCAACGACGTTGAAGACGGGGACGGGGCGCGACGGACCGCTAAACCTAGACAAATATGGAGGAAAATGGAGCTTGGCGGTCGAGCTTGGAGAGGAGAAACCTTAAGTAGTGTGGCTCGGGCATTCCATCGAACACCTTGCGTGCATAGGAGGTGAGCTAGAGCACCACCAAGCCCTCTCCCCCTCGGCCAGAAAAAACAGAGCAGTGTGCTCTGCTCTTGCGGGAGGGGGGTATATATAGGCAACACCATTGGTCCCGGTTGGTCGCATGAACCGGGACTATAGGTTTGCCTTTGGTCCCGGTTCATGCCACCAACCGGGACCAATTGTGGTGGGCCAGGAGTGCGGCCCATTGGTCCTGGTTCGCCCCACCAACCGGGACCAAAAGGTCCAGACGAACCGGGACCAATGGCCCATGTGGCGCGGCCGGCCCCCGGGGCTCACGAACCGGGTCAAATGCTCCCATTGGTCCCGGTTCTGGATTGAACCGGGACTAATGGGCTGGACCGGCCTGGACCATTGTCCCCTTCTCTACTAGTGCTTACTCAAGGCAATAGACTTATGGAGAATTTCATCTAGATTTTTCAAGGAATAATTTGGAAAATGTTCCTCAAAAAATTTCCATATAGTGTAGGCACACTCAAGAGTAGGCAAACATCCAATCAAGTTTCTAGGCAAGCCTCTAGTGATAAGATTAATAGTTCTAAGATTGCGAATCATGCCAATTGACTCATCAAGGGTAGGATGCATGGGATCAACATGAGGTGCACAAGGGCTAGCAATGTACTTGTTCAAATGAAATTCATTGAAAATCACAAGAATATCATTTTTCCACTCATGAAAGTACTCCCCATCAAGTATAGGCACTCTATGTCTAAGACTCCCCAAAGTAGACTCATCCATCTTCCTCCAATGGTGTTTAAACCAAAGCAATAGAGACCAAAGCTCTGATACCAATTGAAAGGATCGAGATGAGGTGTCTAGAGGGGGGGGGGGGGGGTGATTAGACACTAAGTGAGAAAAGTTGCAGTTTTTAATTTCTTTAAGTTTAAGTGGAGTTTTGGCACAAGTTTAACAATCACAATACATAACAAGCAAGCATGCAAAGAGTATATGAGCAGCGGAAAGTAAAGCATGCAACTTGCAAGAATGTAAAGGTATGGGATTGGAGTGTGCAAATGCAATTGGAGACACGGATGTTTTTGTTGTGGTTCCGATAGGTGGTGCTATCTTACATCCACATTGATGGAGACTTCAACCAACGAAGGGTAACGGCTGCGCGAGTCCATGGAGGGCTCCACCCACGAAGGGTCCATGAGGAAGCAACCTTGTCTATCCCTCCATGGCCGTCGCCCACGAAGGACTTGCCTCACTAGGGTAGATCTTCACGAAGTAGGCGATCTCCTTGCCCTTACAAACTCCTTGGTTCAACTCCAAAATCTTGTCGGAGGCTCCCAAGTGACACCTAGCCAATCTAGGAGACACCACTCTCCAAGAAGTAACAAATGGTGTGTTGATGATGAACTCCTTTCTCTTGTGCTTCAATGATAGTCTCCCCAAGACTCAACTCTCTCTCACAGGATTTAGATTTGATGGGAAGAAGATTTGAGTGGAAAGCAACTTGGGGAAGGCTAGAGATCAAGATTCATATGGTAGGAATGGAATATCTTGATCTCAACACATGAGTAGGTGGTTCTCTCTCAGAAAATGATTGCTGGAAGTGTAGGCACGTTCTGATGGTTCTCTCCACGAATGAAGAGTGGGTGGAGGGGTATATATAGCCTCCACACAAAATCTAACCGTTACACACAACTTACCAAACTCGTTGGGACCGAATCGTGAAACTCGGTCGGACCGATTTAGTAAATAATGTGACAGTTATGATTTTTGGTGGGACCGACATGCAACTCGGTGGGACCGATATGGTTAGGGTTAGGGCATAACGTAATCTCGGTGAGACCGATTACTCAAACTCGGTGAGACCGATTTCGGTAATAAGCTAACCAGAGAGTTGGTCAGGCAAACTCGGTGGGACCGATTCGCTCATCTCGGTGGGACCGAAACGTTACGAAAGGGAAACAGAGAGTTTGCATTGCAATCTCGGTAGGACCGATTACGCAAACTCGATGTAACCGATTTTGGTAATGGATACATACAAAGAGATTACAATCCCATCTCGGTGAGACCGAGATCCCTATCGGTGAGACCGATTTGACTAGGGTTTGTGACAGTGGCTATGACATCTGAACTCGGTGGCGCCGGATAGAAAGAATCAGTGGGGCCGAGTTAGACTTTTGGTTTGGGTCATATGTGGATATGAGAAAGTAGTTGAGGGATTTGGAGCATATCACTAAGTACTTTGAGCAAGCAAGCCATTAAGCAACACCTCATCCCCTCTTGATAGTATTGGCTTTTCCTATAGACTCAATGTGATCTTGGATCACTAAAATAGAAAATGTAGAGTCTTGAGCTTGGAGATTGAGCCAATCCTTTTTCCTTAGCATCTTGAAGGGGTTCCACATCCTCTAGTCCATGCCACTTCATTGTTGAACTTATCTGAAACATACTAGGTAAAGGTGTTAGTCCAACAAGAGATATGTTGACATTAATTACCAAAACCACCCAGGGAGCACTTGTGATTTCAATCTCCCCCTTTTTGGTAATTGATGACAACATACATAAAAGTTTAGATAAAGATATAGAGAATAACAAGTAAAGCTTTGGAAAGACATGTAACATGCATAGGCTCCCCCTACATGTATGCAATCATGTAAATATGGGATATAGGAGCATGTGAATGCATAAACATGATAGAGTAAGCAATGTGTTACATGTATCTTGGCTATAAGGATCAGAGCAAATGATGCGAACATGGGAAATGTACCTTCATGCTCATGAGTCCTTCTTGCAAACAATATGTACATCAGCAAGAGATCCTCATAAACATGACTGTGATGCATATACTTACCTTGTGGTGTTGAGTTGGCTTAGGATGGAATGAACCTGCGTAAATAAGGTTAGATAACACAGATGCACCTACTAGCCAGAGCAAACAAAAGAAACCACAAGAGAACCAAGACTGGGATGACATGTAGAGTGAGTACTAACTACCACATTGAATATAGACATGTCCCCAAAGGTAAAGATGTGCAATGAATTCAAGGATTTCCTTCCCTTAGATGTCTTGCTCCCCCTGAATCTAGTATGGGATACTGGGAGAAGATAGGGAACAGAAAATCAGAGCTCAAAGAACATAAACAGAGCTAATGCAAACAAACAAATATGAACATGTCTTTCCCCTCTTGAAGACATGTGACTTCTCTCCTCTTGAATACCAAGCATCTGGGGTCCTTGACTCTCTCCCCCCTGATTATTCTCTCCCCTTTGACATCAATTTCCAAGAAGGGTTCTTTTGGATTTTTGTAACAAATGGGTTTGGTCCTAGAGTCACAAAACAAAGCAGAAAGTTGAATGTCATGCTGGTAGAGGACAAGATTCATTGAGTGGAGCTGGATCAAGAAGAATGCAGAAACAAGTGGCAAAATGTCTTTCCTGCTGTGAAGTCGGTGGCTCCGAGTTTTATTCTTCGGTTGCACCAAAAGGATTCGGTTGGACCGAAAACAACAGACCGGTGTGACCGAGTTCATCATAGAGAAAACACTTGTCACCTCATCTCACTAGACAAGTAAGATCTCACAAGGATTTGCAAGGAATTAACTGAAGGATTTGCAATGAATTGGATGCAGGGAATGCAGAACACATAGAAACAGAAAAGAAATCTAGAAGAAGTCAAATGCAAGAGACAAATGCAAGATCACAGAAAAGAACACAAGAAAACTTCATCTAGAATTGGTCGGCGACAAAGTCACCTATGTTGGAGTATATTGACATAGGAGTCAAGTGAGATCACTTGACCATAGGTCATACTCATCGTTTAAGCTCAAAATGGGGTTTCCATTTTTCGTTTAAGCATCTTGATGTATTCACATCTTGTCGAGTTGCTTTGACTCATGACTTGGAGTAAAGCTTCTCTAAGATGGAATAACATACCTTGGGTGGTGGTGTTGATCGTGATCATGTAGTTAAACTTATGTGGGTTGCTCAAGGTTGATGTAGCTCATCAAGAGTTGGGAGCACCACTTTGGAATTTGAGTTCGTCTACCGACATGGGTTAGTTTTGCAATGAAGAGCACTTGTGTATCCAGAATGACAATCATGAATCTCAATAATAAATTTGTCAAAGGATATGTTTGAATGGTTTCGTGCTTCCTTGTCTTCAACCACCATTGTGTAGAGACTTGGTAATGTAGAGATTGCTCAAGATGTGAGTGAGTTGCAATCTCATAGATTTAGATTCATCCAAGTACCTACACGGATTAGATAACATGCAAGGTGCAAATTTATCCAAGACATAAGATTATCATCATAAGAGAAATATCAAGGATTAGTCATAGACTCATGTCTTGCATGTATCAAATGGAGTTCCTACTCCAAGTTTGAAGCATCAATGATGTTCAATTCACCTCTTAACCTGCAAAACACCTTCTCATCAAGTGGTTTAGTGAAAATATCTGCTAATTTCTTATCAGTGCGAACATGTTTAAGATTAATGTCCCCTTTGGTAACGTGATCTCGAATGAAATGATGACGCACTTCAGTATGCTTAGTTCGAGAGTGTTGCACGGGATTGTGAGCAATCTTGATAGCACTTTCATTGCCACAAAGAAATGGAACATGTTTCACATATATCCCATAATCTTTAAGAGTTTGGCTCATCCAGAGTAATTGAGCACAACATGAACCAGCGGCAATGTATTCCGCTTTGGCGGTGGATAAGGATACCAAGTTTTGTTTCTTGGAAGACCAAGACACAAGAGATCTACCAAGAAATTGACAAGTACCCGAAGTGGACTTTCTATCAACCTTGTCACCGGCATAGTCCGAGTCGGAGTAGCCAACAAGATTAAAAGAGGCCCTCTTTGGATACCAAATGCCAAAATTTGGTGTATGTATTAAGTATCTCACTATCCTTTTCACGGCCTTAAGATGACATTCTTTAGGGGCCGCTTGATATCGTGCACACATGCACACACTTAGCATAATATCGAGATGTGAAGCACATAGATATAACAATGAACCAATCATAGAGCGATAAACCTTTTGATCAACTGGTTCACCATCTTTGGTCAAATCAAGATGTCCACTAGTAGGCATGGGTGTAGTCATACCTTTGCATTCTTGCATATTGAACTTCTTGAATAAGTCCTTGGTGTACTTTGTTTGAGAGACAAAGGTACCTTCCTTAGTTTGCTTGACTTGCAAACCGAGAAAGAATTTGAGTTCACTCATCATCGACATCTCAAACTTCTCCGACATTAGCTTTCCAAACTTTTCACTAAAGTGAGGGTTAGTTGAACCAAATATAATATCATCAACATAGATTTGACACACAAATAGTTCTCCATTAACCCTTTTAGTAAAAAGAGTAGAATCAATTTTTCCAATTTCAAAGCCTTTTTCAATAAGGAACTTGGTCAAGCATTTATACCACGCTCTAGGAGCTTGTTTAAGACCCTAAAGAGCTTTGTGAAGTTTGTAAACATGATTAGGTTTCTTAAGATTGACAAATCCAGGAGGTTGCTTAACATAAACTTCCTCCTCTATTTCACCATTTAGAAAAGCACTTTTAATGTCCATTTGGTACAAGGTGATATCATGGTGATTAGCATAGACAAGTAAGATGCGAATGGACTCAAGTCTAGCAACAGGGGCATATGTCTCACCATAGTCCATACCTTCGACTTGAGTGTAGCCTTGGGCGACGAGACGTGCTTTGTTGCGAACTACTTGTCCATCTTCATCTTGCTTGTTGCGAAACACCCATTTGGTACCAATGATGTTGTGGTTGTTGTCGGGCTTCTCAACCAATGTACAAACTTGATTTCTCTCAAAGTACTTGTGTAGCTCTTCATGCATGGCGTTTATCCAATCCGGATCTTCCAAATCTTCTTCAACCTTCATAGGTTCAATGCTAGAGATGAATGAATAATGTTCACAAAAGTTAGCTAAACAAGTTTTAGAGCGAGTGATTCTCCCGGTTTGGATATCATTGTAGATTTACTCAACGGGATGGTCTTTAGCAACTCTTGCTCGAACTCGTGAAATCTTTTCCTTGGATCTAGGTGGAACATCTTCTTCATCTTGTTCTTCTTCTTGGCCTTCTTCATTGTTGACCTTGTTGTTTTCTTGTCGTGGTGGAGAAGGAGGTTGTTGACATTCATCTTGGTGCACTTCCTCATTTTCTTCATCTTGGTGTGTCCCACTTGTGGATGCTTCCATATCAACTCTTGGTTCACCTTGTTGTGAGGTAGAAGCTTCCACTTGGACAGACGAGGTACTCGCCTTCACCTCCATTGGATGAATCTTGCCAATAGACAAGTCTTGGATTGCTTCCGAAGGGTCTTTGTCTCCTATATCAATGGCAATTTCTCTACTTGCGAGACGTTAGATTCATCAAACTTCACATCTACCATCTCTTCAACTTTTCGGGTGAAATTGTTGTAGACACGGTAAGTGTGAGATTTTGAGCCATAACCAAGTAGGAAACCTTCATGAGATTTAGGAGCAAATTTAGAACGACGATGCTTATCAAGAATGTAGAACTTTGAGCCGAATACTCGAAAGAATCCAACTTGGGGTTTGTTACCGGTGAGGACCTCGTATGCCATCTTGCCGAGTAGCTTGTGAAGATACAAGCGATTTGTTGCATGACAAGCTGTCTCAACCGCTTCCCCCAAAAGTGCTTCGACGTCTTGTACTCATCAAGCATCATTCTCGCCATTTTGATGAGCGTCCGGTTCTTCCTCTCAACAACTCCATTTTTGTTGAGGTGTGTACGTAGCCGAGAACTCATGTGAAATCTCTTCTTCGTCAAGAAAGGTGTCCACATTTGCGTTCTTGAACTCCGTTCTGTTGTCGCTGTGAACCTTCTTGATCTTCACTTCAAATTTATTTTGGGCCTTCCTAGCGAAGTTTTTGAAGATCTTTTGGACGTGCGATTTATCATCAAGAAAGAACACCCACGTAAATCTTGAAAAATCATCAA
The DNA here is from genome assembly GCA_963921465.1 of Triticum timopheevii. Lineage (NCBI taxonomy): Eukaryota > Viridiplantae > Streptophyta > Magnoliopsida > Poales > Poaceae > Triticum > Triticum timopheevii. Next base: position 47,411,599 of record OY997264.1, on the reverse strand, counting down.
CTATAACTATACCAAAAGAATTTCCGCCGAGACCTTTTTAGGCATTGGGACCGAAAAGATCCATATGAAGTAGCTCGAGTGGCCTCCTTGTGGTCACGATGTTCTTCACGGGATGCCTTCCTCCAACCTGTTTACCTGCTTGACAAGCGCTGCAAAGTCTATCCTTATCAAATATGACATCGTTAACTCCAAGGATATGATTTCCTTTAATAAGCTTATCAAGGTTTTGCATGCCCACATGACATAATTGTCTATGCCACAACCAGCCTTTAGAGGATTTAGCAATAAAGCAAGTTCTAGGTTGAGCCTTTTTAGTGAAATCAACAATGTTAAGATCACCTCTACGTATACCTGTAAAGACCATTTTATGATTTTCTCTATGAAACACTTGGCAATCTACTTCAGTGAATAGGACATTGAAACCAAAATCAGCAAGTCTAGATAATGAAAGTAAGTTGTAGCCAAGAGATTGAACGAGCATGACATTTTGAATGGAGCTATCATGTGAGATGGCCACCTTACCGAGGCCATCCACCTTACCCTTTGAGTTATCACCAAAAGTGACATACTTTCGAGGGCCGTCATTTTCAGCAAGCTCACGAAACATATCTTTATCTCCAGTCATGTGATCGGTACATCCACTATCAAGAACCCATTCCTTTCCTCCTGCCATATATCCCCGAAGATTTGCCATAAGACCAAACTGTCTCATTGCATCATCAAGATCAAAGTCACTATCATCATCCTCATCATAGTATCCATGTTCAACATCATCATGCGGTGAATCAAATCCTAGAGAGGGTGATTCATTAGAGTGAGTTTGACAATGATCTTCTTTATGAATTTTAATAGCTTCGGAAATAATATCACTAATAATTCCAACATCTCCTTTGGCATGCATAAGGTTTGTAAGCTCAAATAGACAATCACCAAACATAGGATCATTGGAATTCATCTTACTCAAGGCAATAGACTTATGGAGATTTTCATCTAGATTTTTCAAGGAATAATTTGGAAAACGTTCCTCAATAAATTTCCATATAGTGTAGGCACATTGAAGAGGAGGCAAACATCCAATCAAGTTTCTAGGCAAGCCTCTAGTGATAAGATTAACAGTTCTAAGATTGTGAATCATGTCAATTGACTCATCAAGGGTAGGATGCATGGGATCAACATGAGGTGCACAAGGGCTAGCAATGTACTTGTTCAAATGATATTCATTGGAAATCACAAGCATCTCATTTTTCCACTCATGAAAGGGTCGAGAAGAGGTGTCTAGAGGGGGGGGGGGGGGTGATTAGACACTAAGTGAGAAAAGTTGCAGTCTTTAATTCTTTAAGTTTAAGTGGAGTTTTGGCACAAGTTTAACAATCACAATACATAACAAGCAAGCATGCAAAGAGTATATGAGCAGCGGAAAGTAAAGCATGTAACTTGCAAGAATATAAAGGGATGGGATTGGAGTGTGCAAACGCAATTGGAGACACGGATGTTTTTGTCGTGGTTCCGATAGGTGGTGCTATCGTACATCCACGTTGATGGAGACTTCAACCCATGAAGGGTAACGGCTGCGCGAGTCCATGGAGGGCTCCACCCACGAAGGGTCCATGAAGATGCAACCTTGTCTATCCCACCATGGCCGTCGCCCACGAAGGACTTGCCTCACTAGGGTAGATCTTCACAAAGTAGGCGATCTCCTTGCCCTTACAAACTCCTTGGTTCAACTCCACAATCTTGTCGGAGGCTCCCAAGTGACACCTAGCCAATCTAGGAGACACCACTCTCCAAGAAGTAACAAATGGTGTGTTGACGATGAACTCCTTGCTCTTGTGCTTCAAATCATAGTCTCCCCAACACTCAACTGTCTTGCACAGGATTTGGATTTGGTGGAAAGAAGATTTGAGTGGAAAGCAACTTGGGGAAGGCTAGAGATCAAGATTCATATGGTAGGAATGGAATATCTTGATCTCAACACATGAGTAGGTCGTTCTGTCTTAGAAAATGAATGCTGGAAGTGTAGGCACGTTCTGATGGCTCTCTCCACGAATGAAGAGTGGGTGGAGGGATATATATAGCCTCCACACAAAATCTAACCATTACACACAACTTACCAAACTCGGTGGGACCGAATCGTGAAACTCGGTCGGACCGATTTAGTAAATAATGTGACCGTTAGGATTTTCGGTGGGACCGACATGCAACTCGGTGGGACCTATATGGTTAGGGTTAGGGCATAACGTGTCACGCCCAATATGCGACCCTATCCAAAAGGAACTCGAAGGTCCCACCAAGGATAGACCCGCATATTGAAACACTTTTGCAAGGTGGATATCATTACATCAACATTACATAATAGATGGGGATACATACAAAAGGCATACAATGCCACACGAATACAACATCGTCATACATAAGAGCACCATCCGACTACATATGAAACACAAACAGAAACTCAAACGACTTCCACCCTGCTAGCCCAGGCTGCCGACCTGGAACCTATCCCCTAATCGAAGAAGAAGCAGAAGAAGAACTCCAAAAGAAGCAAACATCTCTCTCGCGTCATGAACATCGCATAACCTGTTCCTGCAACTGTTGTTTTAGTAATCTGTGAGCCACGAGGACTCAGCAATCCCATTACCATGGGTATCAAGACTAGAAAAGCTTAATGGGAAAGGAAGGGGTAAAGTGGTGAGGTTGCAGCAGTGACTAAGCATGATATGGTGGCTAACATACGCAAATGAGAGCGAGAAGAGAAACAAAGGAACGGTCGTGAAGCTAGCAATGATGAAGAAGTGATCCTGAACTCCTACTTACGTCAATCATAACACAGAAACCGTGTTCACTTCCCGGACTCCGCCGAGAAGAGACCATCACGGCTACACATGCGGTTGATGCATTTTAATTCGGATCTGGTGTCAAGTTATCTACAACCGGACATTAGCAAATTCCCATCTGCCACATAACCGCGGGCACGGCTCTCGAAAGTTTATACCCTGCAGGAGTGTCCCAACTTAGCCCATGATAAGCACTCGCGATCAACGAAGGATATACCTTCTCCCAGGAAGACCCGATCAGTCTCAGAATCCCGGTTTACAAGATATTTCGACAATAGTAAAACAAGACCAGCAAAGCCGCCCGATGCGCCGACAATCCCGATAGGAGCTGCACATATCTCGTTCTCAGGGCAACACCGGATAGGTCAGCCTACGAGTAAAACCAGACCTCGAGTTGCCCCAAGGTGGCCCCGCAGTCTGCCCAGTTCAGACCAGCACTTAGAGAAGCACTGGCCCCGGGGGGGGGGGGGGGGGGGGGGCTAAAATAAAGATGACCCTCGGGTTGGCCGACCCAAGGGAAAGGTATAGGTGGTGGTGAGGCAAATGGTAAAACCAAGGTTGGGCCTTGCTGGATAAGTTTTATTCAAAGCGAACTGTCAGGGGGGTCCCATAAATCACCCGACCGTGTTAGGAACGCAAAAATCCGGGAACATAACACCGGTATGACGGAAACTAGGGCGGCAGGAGTGGAACAAAACACCAGGCATAAGGCCGAGCCTTCCACCCTTTACCAAATATATAGATGCATTAAAAATATAAGAGATATTGTGATATCCCAACATAACCCTGTCCACCATGGAGCAATCTTCAACTTCACCTGCAACTAGCAACGCTATAAGAGGGGCTGAGCAGAAGCGGTATCATAGCCAAGCAATGGTTTGCTAGGAAGGGTGTCAAATGTTAGAGGTTCATGGCAATTTGGGAGGCTTGAAGAGCAAATGATAGGTAACGCAGCATAGCAATAGAACGAAGCAACTAGCATAGCAATGATAGTAGTGAGATCCAGGGTAGCGGTCATCTTGCCTGAAATCCCGCAAGGTAGAAGAACGAGTCCATGAAGAAGATGAAGCCACGAAGACGAACCACACGTAGATGAACGAATCCTCACGATCGCAACGAAACGGAAACTATCGAGAAGAAACACACAACATAGTAAACACACCACACATAGACAAGACATGATGCACAACAAGCATGATGCATGACAAAGCTACATGAAGCTACTCATGACAAGAGATGATGCAAACAAGAACAACACATCAAGGCAAGTTTAAATGAGGCCAGGAACAACATATAACAATTCCGGTAAGTCCTCGTAAGCAAATTTCGAAATGGGTCCAGAACTGAATAAACCTTATATTCAAGTTGTTAAACAGCAAGTTAAGATGCACCAAGATGAACTACACGAAATTCTAGTCAAGTTACATATAAAGTTCATTAGATTTGGAGCTACGGCCTAGAAGATATGAGCAAAACAAGTTAAACATGGCATTGATGCAAAATGCACCCAAACATCAAGCAAACACCTCAAAACAAGGATGCAACAAGATAATATGAAACTACATGCAAATCTAATCAAGTTTCATATAGAGCACACTCAAAACGGAGCAACGGTTCAACACATAACACTCTATACAAACTATAACAACAATCTGTCCATAACAGCAAACAGGCATCTTACAAGCATCAAAACAACAAGCTACAACACCCCAACATAAGAACAAAAGGCATGAGCATGAAGTACAGGTAAAGTATAACAAAACATGAACACTGAGCTATCTCCAGAAACAACTAGAACATGCTCAAAAGGACATGGTAAGATTGCAAATAATAACAGTTTCAGACTTAGCAGAAATAACAACAGGTTGCAATGTTTAGAGCAATCAAAAAACATGCTATAGGAACTTATCATGGCAACCGAAGGCATGACATGAATCTACTAATTGCATAGAACAAAAGTCCCTTACTGACCATAAGATAAAAAGGATCAGAAGATATGATGGCACCCATGTAAACATGGCAAGTTATATGACAGATTCAAACATGGCAGGAACAACAATAAGTAGGCATGTTGGTGAGCTTGAACCACTCACCACAGAGCAATACATGGCATGTCAAGGAAACCAACAGTAAGAAGACATGTTTGAGAAGCTAAGCATGGCAAGAGCAAGTTCATAGGGTGCATGGATCACTAGAAAAGCACATGGCCAAAACTGAACTTCATGTTAACAGGATGACAGCAACATTATTTAGCAAGTTCGGAGCAAGATAACAACATGTTACAGCAGGCTATAAATGCAACCAAGGGCATTAATGGATAGAGCAAGACATGTATAACAAATCATCCTTAGTGAACATCTCCAGATTATGCATAGAATGACTTGTAGCAGCAGGTTTACATAGCAACAAAATATAACAGAATCAGTCAGGAAAACAGCAACAACAAGTACCCTACTTAACAAGCTCGATGCACTCAGTACACAAGTCACAAAAATACATGGATTGCACCTCTGGAAAGATGGCATAGCATAGATCAAAACACATGTAGACATCAACCTCATAGGATGCACACATCAAACATGGCAAAAATGACAAATGAGCATGTTATAACAGTTCCAGCAGATTAACATCAACATGCAATCTTCCAACAGCATTTCGGGCAACAAGATGAGCTCAAATGAAAATGATGCAATGGAATGAAATGAAGTACTCATCGAGGCGAACAATTTGACATATTACACGCACGAAACAGAGCAGTGTGCACAGAGTTATGATGCGATGGACAAGGCATGATAATGACAAAATACAGGGACTTGGGGATTTTAGACCTCGTGGAAAAAGTCAACGGACGAGGTGGCCGGTGGATCTCGCCGGAGAACGGCGGCCGGAGCTGGAGAGGGCGATGGAGATGAGGCCAGGGGCGGCGGATCCGGGGCTCCTCCGCCCGGATCTCGCCGGATCCGGTCCGGGTCGAGGCAGAGCTCCGGCGGAGGCTCGGGGCGAGCGGGCGGCGCACTCGGGCGGCGGCCGGCAACCGCGGCAGTGGCCGGAGAGGAGAGGCGGCGGGGCGAGGCTCGCCGGAGCGGCGAGGCTCACGGGCGGCGCGGCGCTAGACTGTAGACGGCAGCGGGGCACGGCGGCGGACCGGCGAGCGGCGGCACGGGGGCGAGGCGGCCCGGGCAACCGCGGCGGGCGGCGGCGGCTGGGCCCGCGGGGGCCGGGAGCGGGCCTCGGCGGGCCGGCGGCTGGGCGCGGTGGAGCAGGGCCACGTGGCGAGGCGCCAGTGGCTGCGGGGGCGGCGGCGATTTCGTCCGGTGGCGGCGGACGTGTCCGGTGGCGGCGGAGGGCGATTTTTAGGGTTTGGACCCGGGATTAGAGGAGGGGTGCACATATTTATAGGTAGAGGGATCTAGGAGAGTCCAAATGAGGTGCGTTTTTCGCCCACACGATAGTGATCGAACGACCGAGAGCATGGAGGGGAGTTTGCTGGGTTTTGAGCCACTTTGGAGGGGTGTTGGGGTGCACACAAAAGAAGGGGTTTGCGGTTACCCGGTTAACCGTTGGAGTATCAAACAACCTCCAAATGGCACGAAACTTGACAGGTGGTCTATCGGAGCCATACCAAGGCCGCTTGGCAAACCTCAGTCCATTCCGAGAACGTTTAACACCCGCACAAGAGAAGAGGCAAAAAGGGGACGCCGGAGGACATAGGAGTGCCGGATTGCAAAACGGACAACGGGGAAAATGCTCGGATGCATGAGACGAACACGAATGCGAAATGAGATGCACATGATGACATGATAAAATGCAACACGCAAGCAAAAGACATGACAATGACGGTGAATAACTGGCAGACACCCGGCGGATCGAATTCGGGGCGTTACAACACTCCTCCACTAACGAGAGATCTCGTCCCGAGATCTTAGGACCAAGACGGAAGGGAAAAGGGATGAGGTGAAACAAGAACTCAAGAGAAGAAGCAAAGAATCGAGAGCACTCGAGAAGAAGAGAGGAATGATGAGGATGACGAGAATCGAAATCTCACAGGATCGGATAGACTATGACACCACTCTGGTTAGAACGAGATAAAAACGAATAAGACTGAAAGGATTTAGGCAGCAGTCCTATTGAAACATGGAGGAATAGAACACGAGCTTGAGAGGATGGGATGCTACTTGGTGAAGACATGACACAAAACCTCTGGAAAGAATTGAAAGAGTAGAATGAAAAGAACAGAGAAGAAAATGAGAACTTGTGCCACGAAAGAAATAGAAAGCATCTTTAGAAGGAAAAGGTTTAAACAAAGTTGTTGAGAAAAATCAACAATGAAAAGAATAAGCTTTTTGTGGACTTATGGATAACATCTCAAAATTATGAGGTGATAATCAACCACAAGCAGAAAAGATTGAATAGCTGAGAAGAACGAAGAAATGCAAAACTCCACTTCAAAATAATACGGGGAATTAATTGCACTTCGAGATGCAAGAACAAAAGATACTAGAACTCCTTGAACAAGAATCTTGATGCACACTTGAAGAACGAATTGAATCATGAAGAACCATCATGAAGAACTCCGGTAACCAAAGGATGATGAGATAAAATGAAGGATGAAAGAATAAGATTAAAGCTTGTGATGATTTAGATGGAGGTTCCGACGAGATGGCCGAGGAAAATTTGAACTCCAGAAAAGAAAAGATGAAAACACTTGGAACTAGAATTTATTCACCAAGAACAAACTCCGAAGGAAGGGATTACTCACTTGGATGAAATAAGAATAAGGTTTATTGTATGCTTCTCCTTCATCAAATTAAATTGATGACAAGCAATGGATTTACATATTACTTATTCTTCTTGAAAAGGATTGAGAAGTGACATATCGCAAACTTGAGAAGGTCTTCATGAACCGCCGGTAGGATTGAAAAGAACGAATGAATTAATATGATAATCAAGGAATAAGAAACTGAAAGAACCACCGTTAGAATTCGGAAATGACTGACGAAAGAGAATGAATCACCGGGAAGAATTCGAAGAAACAATAAGCTAGAGGGGATTTAGATGCAAAAGAACAAAGAGGTCATGAGCTGATTAAAGAACACTTGAACGAAGCACCGGGATAAATGGAGAACGATAACTGGAATGATGGCCTCCGGTGAAAAGAAACGGCAAAAACCTTCTGACATACTCCAGATGGGTAAGAAAGAATATCTGACAAACGGAATAATAAGAGAGGATGATATGAAGCTAGAACCACGAATCTTCGAGAGAACGGGCAAGATTTAGAGGAAAAACTCTTCTTCAATCTTCAAATGATGACGAGAGACACCACCAAAATTACTGAGATACTCTGGTAGAATGAAAAGCAGAGAGGTTGAGCCAACAATGAAAAGAGTTTGAAAGCGATCTTGGAGAAGGCATGTGACTGATGGAATCCATTCTTACGTCACACTTGAAAAGAATTGAGAATAACTCCAGGGGAAATTAGAAGAGTTAGGTAAGATCCTGGGAAAATACCTGTGGGTTATGGCCCACTAAAGAGAAAAACACCGTTGAAAAGGATTGTTGAACAGGTAAATGATGCACCGGAATGATTGAGATATTGGAATGAGGTGAAAACCTCGAATTAATTCAAACACAGACGAATCTCCTGAGATGTCTTGAGCACTCCGGAAGGATTGAATGGCGAGAGGCAAACAAGCAAAAGAACACTTGATCCAAGCAGAAGAATGAAGAATGTCCACCGAGACGAGAATTCACCGGTTGAGATAATTGACAAAAGACTGAAGAGGCTCCGCATGAATGAAATTGATGGTCGAAACAGACTCGACTCCGGGAAGAAGAGGGTGGGAGGGCAGGAAAACAAGGGTAACTTGGAAGGGGAAACCGACGAATAACTTGAATAGAAAACACCGGTTGAAATCATTGAAGAAAGAAAGCAAAGACTTCGCACGAGTAGGATGGGTACTCGATTACAAACTCCGGTTCCGATAGGAAGAAGGGTGGGCAGGAGGGAAAAGAAAACAACTGAGGATTGAACTTGGCAAAGATGAAGAGGCTTGAGTCAACTTGACGAGAAATGCACCGGATAAAAAGAGCTGAGAACCAACGATCGGAAAACCAACTGCGTGAACCTAAAGAAAAATTTGAATGGGAAGAGGAGTAATTCAAAACACCTACGTCAAGATTCCTCACCAGAGCGACGAAGGGGCTGAGGAGTAAAAAGAATTCCTACTCTCCAATATAACTAGACTCCGAAAATAATTTTCTTCTAGACTCAACAACAGCCAACAATCAAGGGGGCTCCTATGGTCGGTCGAGGCTCTGATACCAACTTGTCACGCCCAATATGCGACCCTATCCAAAAGGAACTCGAAGGTCCCACCAAGGATAGACCCGCATATTGAAACACATTTGCAAGGTGGATATCATTACATCAACATTACATAATAGATGGGGATACATACAAAAGGCATACAATGCCACACGAATACAACATCGTCATACATAAGAGCACCATCCGACTACGGATGTAACACAAACAGAAACTCAAACGACTTCCACCCTGCTAGCCCAGGCTGCCGACCTGGAACCTATCCCCTGATCGAAGAAGAAGCAGAAGAAGAACTCCAAAAGAAGCAAACATCGCTCTCGCGTCATGAACATCGCATAACCTGTACCTGCAACTGTTGTTGTAGTAATCTATGAGCCACGAGGACTCAACAATCCCATTACCATGGGTATCAAGACTAGCAAAGCTTAATGGGAAAGGAAGGGGTAAAGTGGTGAGGTTGCAGCAGCGACTAAGCATGATATGGTGGCTAACATATGCAAATGAGAGCGAGAAGAGAAACAAAGGAACGGTCGTGAAGCTAGCAATGATCAAGAAGTGATCCTGAACTCCTACTTACGTCAATCATAACACAGAAACCGTGTTCACTTCCCGGACTCCGCCGAGAAGAGACCATCACGGCTACACACGCGGTTGATGCATTTTAATTCGGATCTGGTGTCAAGTTATCTACAACCGGACATTAACAAATTCCCATCTGCCACATAACCGCGGGCACGGCTCTCGAAAGTTTATACACTATAGGGGTGTCCCAACTTAGCCCATGATAAGCTCTCGCGATCAACGAAGGATATACCTTCTCCCAGGAAGACCCGATCAGTCTCGGAATCCCGGTTTACAAGACATTTCGACAATGGTAAAACAAGACCAGCAAAGCCGCCCGATGCGCCGACAATCCCGATAGGAGCTGCACATATCTCGTTCTCAGGGCAACACTGGATAGGTCAGCCTACGAGTAAAACCAGACCTCGAGTTGCCCCGAGGTGGCCCCGCAGTCTGCCCGGTTCAGACCAGCACTTAGAGAAGCACTGGCCCGGGGGGGCTAAAATAAAGATGACCCTCGGGTTTGCCGACCCAAGGGAAAGGTATAGGTGGTGGTGAGGCAAATGGTAAAACCAAGGTTGGGCCTTGCTGGACAAGTTTTATTCAAAGCGAACTGTCAGGGGGTCCCATAAATCACCCGACCGCGTTAGGAACGCAAAAATCCGGGAACATAACACCGGTATGACGGAAACTAGGGCGGCAAGAGTGGAACAAAACACCAGGCATAAGGCCGAGCCTTCCACCCTTTACCAAATATATAGATGCATTAAAAATATAAGAGATATTGTGATATCCCAACATAACCCTGTCCACCATGGAGCAATCTTCAAATTCACCTGCAACTAGCAACGCTATAAGAGGGGCTGAGCAGAAGCGGTAACATAGCCAAGCAATGGTTTGCTAGGAAGGGTGTCAAAGGTTAGAGGTTCATGGCAATTTGGGAGGCTTGAAGAGCAAATGATAGGTAACGCAGCATAGCGATAGAACGAAGCAACTAGCATAGCAATGATAGTAGTGAGATCCAGGGTAGCGGTCATCTTGCCTGAAATCCCGCAAGGAAGAAGAACGAGTCCATGAAGAAGATGAAGCCACGAAGACGAACCACACATAGACGAACGAATCCTCACGATCGCAACGAAACGGAAACTATCGAGAAGAAACACACAACATAGTAAACACACCACACATAGACAAGACATGATGCACAACAAGCATGATGCATGACAAAGCTACAAGAAGCTACTCATGACAAGAGATGATGCAAACAAGAACAACACATCAAGGCAAGTTTAAATGAGGCCGGGAACAACATATAACAATTTCGGTAAGTCCTCGTAAGCAAATTTCGAAATGGGTCCAGAACTGAATAAACCTTATATTCAAGTTGTTAAACAGCAAGTTAAGATGCACCAAGATGAACTACACGAAATTCTAGTCAAGTTACATATAAAGTTCATTAGATTTGGAGCTACGGCCTAGAAGATATGAGCAAAACAAGTTAAACATGGCATTGATGCAAAATGCACCCAAAAATCAAGCAAACACCTCAAAACAAGGATGCAACAAGATAATATGAAACTACATGCAAATCTAATCAAGTTTCATATAGAGCACACTCAAAACGGAGCAACGGTTCAACACATAACACTCTATACAAACTATAACAACAATCTGTCCATAACAGCAACCAGGCATCTTACAAGCATCAAAACAACAAGCTACAACACCCCAACATAAGAACAAAAGGCATGAGCATGAAGTACAGGTAAATCATAACAAAAAATGAACACTGAGCTATCTCCAGAAACAACTAGAACATGCTCAAAAGGACATGGTAAGATTGCAAATAATAACAGTTTCAGACTTAGCAGAAATAACATCAGGTTGCAATGTTTAGAGCAATCAGACAACATGCTACAGGAACTTATCATGACAACCAATGGAATGACATGAATCTACTAATTTCATAGAGCAAAAGTTCCTTACTGACCATAAGCCAAAAAGGATCAGAAGATATGATGGCACCCATGTAAACATGGCAAGTTATATGACAGATTCAAACATGGCAGGAACAATAATAAGTAGGCATGTTGGTGAGCTTGAACCGCTCACCACAGAGCAATACATGGCATTTCAAGGAAACCAACAGTAAGAAGACATGTTTGAGAAGCTAAGCATGGCAAGAGCAAGTTCATAGGGTGCATGGATCACTAGAAAAGCACATGGCCAAAACTGAACTTCATGTTGACAGGATGACAGCAACATTATTTAGCAAGTTCGGAGCAAGATAACAACATCTTACAGCAGGCTATAAATGCAACCAGGGGCATTAATGGATAGAGCAAGACATGTATAAAAAATCATCCTTAGTGAACATCTCCAGATTATGCATAGAATGACTTGTAGCAGCAGGTTTACATAGCAACAAAATATAACAGAATCAGTCAGGAAAACAACAACAACAAGTACCCTACTTAACAAGCTCGATGCACTCAGTACATAAGTCACAAAAATACATGGATTGCACCTCTGGAAAGATGGCATAGCATAGATCAAAACACATGTAGACATCAACCTCATAGGATGCACACATCAAACATGGCAAAAATGACAAATGAGCATGTTATAACAGTTCCAGCAGATTAACATCAACATGCACTCTTCCAACAGCATTTCGGGCAACAAGATGAGCTCAAATGAAAATGATGCAATGGAATGAAATGAAGTACTCATCGAGGAGAACAATTTGACATATTACACGCACGAAACGGAGCAGTGTGCACAGAGTTATGATGCGATGGACAAGGCATGATAATGACAAAATACAGGGACTTGGGGATTTTAGACCTCGCGGAAAAAGTCAGCAGACGAGGTGGCCGGTGGATCTCACCGGAGAACGGCGGCTGGAGCTGGAGAGGGCGATGGAGATGGGGACAGGGGCGGCGGATCCGGGGCTCCTCCGGCCGGATCTCGCCGGATCCGGTCCGGGTCGAGGCGGAGCTCCGGTGGAAGCTCGGGGCGAGCGGGCGGCGCGCTCGGGTGGCGGCCGACAACCGCGGAGGTGGCCGGAGAGGAGAGGCGGCATGGCGAGGCGCGCCGGAGCGGTGAGGCTCGCGGGCGGCGCGGCGCTAGACAGCGGATGGCAGCGGGGCACGGCGGCGGACCAGCGAGCGGCGGCGCGGGGGCGAGGCGGCCCGGGCAACCGCGGCGGGCGGCGGCGGCTGGGCCCGCGGGGGCCGGGAGCGGGCCTTGGCGGGCCGGTGGCGGGGCACGATGGAGCAGGGCCACGTGGCAAGGCGCCAGTGGCTGCGGGGGCGGCGGCGATTTCGTCCGGTGGCGGCGGAGGGCGATTTTTTGGGTTTGGACCCGGGATTAGAGGAGGGGTGCACATATTTATAGGTAGAGGGAGCTAGGAGAGTCCAAATGAGGTGCGGTTTTCGCCCACACGATCGTGGTCGAACGACCGTGAGCATGGAGGGGAGTTTGCTGGGTTTTGGGCCACTTTGGAGGGGTGTTGGGCTGCACACAAAAGAAGGGGTTTGCGGTTACCCGGTTAACCGTTGGAGTATCAAACGACCTCCAAATGGCACGAAACTTGACAGGCGGTCTATCGGTGCCATACCAAGGCCGCTTGGAAAACCTCGGTCCATTTCGAGAACGTTTAACACCCGCACAAGAGAAGAGGCAAAAAGGGGACGCCGGAGGACATAGGAGTGCCGGATTGCAAAACGGACAACGGGGAAAATGCTCGGATGCATGAGACGAACTCGAATGCGAAATGAGATGCACATGATGACATGATAAAATGCAACACGCAAGCAAAAGACATGGCAATGATGGCGAATAACTGGCAGACACCCGGCGGATCGAATCCGGGGCGTTACATAACGTAATCTCGGTGAGACCGATTACTCAAACTCGGTGAGACCAATTTTGGTAATAAGCTAACCAGAGAGTTGGGCAGGCAAACTCGATGGGACCGATTCGCTCATCTCGGTGGGACCAAAACATTATGAAAGGGAAATAGAGAGTTTGCATTGCAATCTCGGTAGGACCGATTACACAAACTCGGTGTAACCGATTTTGGTAATGGATACATACAGAGAGATTACAATCCCATCTCGGTGAGACAGAGATCCCTATCGGTGAGACCGATTTGACTAGGTTTTGTGGCAGTGGCTATGACATCTGAACTCGGTGGCGCCAGATAGAAAGAATCGATGGGGCCGAGTTAGACTTTTGGTTCGGGTCATATGTGGATATGAGAAAGTAATTGAGGGCTTTGGACCATATCACTAAGTACTTTGAGCAAGCAAGCCATCAAGCAACTCCTCATCCCCTCTTGATAGTATTGGCTTTTCCTATAGACTCAATGTGATCTTGGATCACTAAAATAGAAAATGTAGAGTCTTGAGCTTGGAGCTTGAGTCAATCCTTTTTCCTTAGCATCCTGAAGGGGTTCCACATCCTCTAGTCCATGCCACTTCATTGTTGAACTTATCTGAAACATACTACGTAAAGGTGTTAGTCCAACAAGAGATATGTTTACATTAATTACCAAAACCACCTAGGGAGCACTTGTGCTTTCAGTCTTATACCCAGCACTGCCACTATGTCTCGATCCGGGGGTACTGTGGGGCCCACTTAGAAGCAGCGTTGGGTGTATACACCCGCGCTACTACTAGACCTGTAGCATTGTGTTTTGACCCGCACTACTACTACTACTTAACAACAACGTGGGTCACTTACCCAGTTCTACTGCTAAGTATCTACCTATAAGGTATTTCCTAATAGTGGTATATTGGCCAACATTCAAAATTTGGAACTATAACTCATACAACTAATAACTAGAGGAGATATAGTTTAATACATGACCTTAGATATGAAGCATTAAGTTGCATATAAACATCAGTCAAGAATATTTATGTGCGGATATGACTCACTAATAACCAAATATTCGCGACTAATATTGATTTCCCCATTTATACTTGGGCGAAGATCGGCGCAGATTTTCTGCGTGTGTGAAGGCGGTGGAGGTAGGTTGTCCATTGTCCACACTTACCTTTTCCCATCTATAAATACCTCGTCATACCAGGCATACCAGCACCCAACCACTAGACTATCTAGCGGGAAGAGCAGGAAGATCCCCAATCTCCTCCACCAGCTGGCTCTAACCTTCAGGTACATGTTCCATTATTTGTTTTCCTGTCTTGTCTTATCATCGGGCGTCTGGGGCTTTTAGTGTTCACGCTTTACATACAGGAGAATGTTAGAGGTGGATCTATACCAGTATAGGGTGGAAGTATGCATTTTAGTTTGATTTGTTAATCAATATCTTCGTTGTTGTTGTTACCAACCATCTATATGCATTTATGTATAATTGTTGGCATGCTCATTGTTTATTTTCCACGTTGATGTTATCTAGGCGCATTAATTCTTTCAGTCTATCGTATAAAAAGGAATGATTATGGGAAACTTTACTTGTGTAGCACAAGGAATCGTTCTCTATCATTGTTTTCATTTCATTATGTTATGCGATGTCCTCGATTAGTTAAACTATGAGTTTAGTAATATATTAAGATTTTATTAGTTGATTCTTTTCAAGAAAAACAATATGCTTGAAGTGCTAATTTGGCATGTGTGGATAAGGAATAAAATATATTCATGTGTTTGTAATTTGTTTAGGTGACCATGGAGCTCAAGGCCAAAGGACCCACCTCTATCAAGGCACTACTTGTAGAAGACATTGAAGTTTGTAGGTTGGTTCTCTCAACATTTCTGCTCAAACTTCACTGTGAGGGTACTCTCGCCATGACTGGGAAGGAAGCTATTGATTTGTTCCTTGAGGGGAAAAAGTTTAACATTGTTTTGTTTGATAAGGATATGCCCGTCATGACTGGTCCAGAGGTAATTAATTCTATATCATCAAGTATTTGGCATGTATTTATATAAATATAATCCATTAATTTACAAAAGAGACAATATAATTTTTATATTGCTCGACAGGCAATTGTGAAGATCCGTGGTATGGGGGAAACTGATGTGAAGATCTTTGGGGTTTCTTCTGATAATCATGCCATGGAGGAGTTCATGAGTGCTGGTGCTGATTTATTTGTGCCCAAACCAATAAGGATGGAGACTCTCGGTCCTATCATTCAGGATGTCATCAACAAGAAGATGAATGGCATGGTCTAGCACAATTCATCTTGCTTAAGTGATGGAGGAAATAATAATGTATAACTTTTTGATCTATGTTTGCATCAGTCTCCATTATTGTGTTGCTTGTTCAATTGTATCATTTGATTTGAGAAGTTCATGTTAATGGAAATACATCATTGTCCATAATAATAAGGTACTTATGATATATTGGATCTATATAATCTACAAGTCTTTTTGTTTTTGGCCAAGGCTTCTTAGTAACTCAAGATTCATGTTGTGAGTCGTGTACCCTTTTGAGAGGAAAATTATTCGGCTATCAATATTTTGTAACTGTTATATGGTCCGGATTACCAGTTAATGGTCAGTGTGGTTGATAATCCCCAAGTGCAGGGAATCATCGTAGCAATTTCCAAAGGTGGAAGTGATAAGTATGGAGTGTCGAACCCACAAGGAGCTAAAGGTAAGATCAATATTCTCTCACGTCCTATCTGCCACGGATATGACTCTACGTACACCAAACGTTTGCTTCCAACTAGATACGAGAAATAAAACTATGTTGTGGGTATGAAAGAGGATAACTTTGCATGATATCAGAGAGCTAAAATATAAAAGTAGGTGCTATTATCATAAAGTTAGAATATATTACTAAATATTATAAATAGCGAGTGTGGAATAATGATGGATCAGTGTGCGGAATTATCCTAGGCAATTGTTAACAAGACCGGTAGTCGTCATTGCAATTTCATATGAGGGAGAGGCATAAGCTAACATACTTCCTCTTGTTGGATCATATGCACTTATGATTGGAACTCTAGCAAGCATCCACAACTACTAAAGATCATTAAGGTAAAACCCAACCAGAGCATTAAAGCATCAAGTCCCCTTTATCCCATATGCCACAACCCCCTTACTCGGGTTTATGCTTCTGTCACTCAAGCAATCCACTATAAGCGAATCATGAACGTATTGCAACACCCTACAGCGGGAATCCCTCACGCTTGCGTGACACGGAGGGCACAATAGGACAGCACCAAAATAAAACATACAACTCGTACCAATCTAGATCATCAATCAACCCAAAGACAAAAGATATCTACTCAAAACATCATAGGATGGCAACACATCATTGGATCATAATATGTGGCATAAAGCACCATATTCAAGTAGGGATTACAACGGGGTGCGGGAGAGTGGACTGCGTAAAAGAGATGAGGATGGTGATGATGATGGTGATGTTGATGAAGACAATCACCACGGCGATGATTCCCCTCCCGATGGCACTCTGGTGTCACCGAGAGAGAGGAGGAGAGGTCCTCCCCCTTGTGCTTCCTCCTCCATGGCCTCCCCCTGGATGGGGAGAGGCTCTCCCTCCGGTCCTTGGCCTTCATGGCGATGATGGCCCCTCCGAGATCCTCCTGCATGGCTTCCGGTGATGATGGCCCCCTCCGGCAGGGTGCCAGAGAGGGCCTAGATTGATTTCTTGTGGCTACAGAGGCTTGCGGCGGCGGAACTTCCGATCTAGGTTATTTTCTGTATTTATAGGAATTTTTGGCATCGATCTCACGTCAGGGGGGGTCTCCGAATCGTCCAGGAGATAGGGGCCCACGCCCAGGGGGTGAGCGCGCACCCCATCCTCGCAGACAGCCCGAGACTCTTCTGGCCCAACTCTTTTATTCTAGGGGATTCTTTTGGTCCATTAAAAATCATCAAAAATTGGCACATCAATTGGACTCCGTTTGGTATTCCTTTTCTGTAAAACTAAAAAACAAGGAAAAAACACAAACTGGCACTGGGCTCTAGGTAAATAGGTTAGTCCCAAAAATCATATAAAATAGCATATAAATGCATATAAAACATCTATGATGGATAATATAATAGCATGAATACTTCATAAATTATAGATACGTTGGAGACGTATCGGCATCCCCAAGCTTAATTCCTGCTCGTCCTCGAGTAGGTAAATGATAAAAGAAATAATTTATGAAGTGTGAATGCTAGCAGGTGCACAAGTTTGATCAACGATAATTTCAATCACCTTTTCTAGCATCATTATATGTCATAACAGTTGCTCCTACTTCTATGACAAAAAATCATGATAGAAAATGGGCTTTTCATCCTGGGCAGGCCGGAGACGCAGCTGCATGACATTCTTTGGGCCATCCATGACGGAAAAAACCGTGGTAGAAGCAAGGGCAAGGTAAATATCGGGGGTGTTCCCGGTTACGGTGGGTGGTCGGGGCCAAGCAATGCACAGAGGTTTGCGCGTTACTCTCGTACACGCACGCGTGTGGGTGCGAGGCGTTGGGGTCTAACTGAACCCGAGCGAGGCATTCGCCTACTGAACCCGAGCGATTCCACTGCAGGCTACGCGTTACTGAACCTGAGCGATCGATCGATGGCTGTTAACTGAACCCGATCAAGCGATTCCTTCGCTACTGCTACTAACTGAGGCCGATCGATGCTGCCTCTAGATGAACAGTGAACATTGCGGGGGGGGGGGGGGTTGGATGAACAGTGAGCGGTGGGGGTGGATGAACAGGACCCCGTGGTGTTGCCTCTGGATGAATAGGACCCCGATCGATCGAGGTGGTTGGGGCTGGATGAACAGGACCCCGTGGAGGGCTGGATGGACAGGACGACCCTGTGGAGGGCTGGATGAACAGTAGACGGTGGAGGGGTGGATGAATAGTATCCCATGGAGGGGTGGTTGAATAGGAGACCGTGGAGAGGGCTGGTTGAATAGTAGCTGGTGGAGTAGCGCGTGGTGGAGGCTGGATGAACATGAGCCCATGGATGAACAGTCGCAGGTGGAGGCTGGAGGAGGTCGACGGTGGATGAATAGTAGCCCATGGAGGCTGGAGGAGGTCGATGGTGGAGATGAACAGTATCCTATGAAGTCCCGTTTTGCGGTATGCCACACCCCTGTCGATGAACAGGACCTCCGTTTCGACCATAGTGCTCCAACACTAGTCCGTTTCCTCCATTTTGCGGTACGCCACACCCCTCCCAATCAACAGGACTCCATTTCGACCGTAGGAGGTCCAACACAAGTCCGTTTTCTCCATTTTGCGGTAAGCCAGACCCCTCCTGATGAACAAGATCCCATTTCGAACGTGGCCGGTCGAACACAAGTCCGTTTCCTCCGTTCTATGGTACGCCAGGCCTCGTTTCCATCGCCTGTTTCGTCCAAGCCGGTTGGCTCCCATGTGTTTCGTTGCCTCCCGATGAACATGACACATTCCGTTGCCTCCCAATGAACACGACACATTCCGTTGCCTCCCGATGAACACGACGCATTCCGTTGCCTCCCAATGAACACGACGCATTCTGTTGCCTCCCCATGAACACGATGACGACATAGTTTCTCCGTTCCGACCCATCCATGTACATGAGTCCTGGCCGTATGTATGCACGAGTAGGCGTTCGAGACCCCGCCCGTATGTACGTATGTGGCCGTGTTTTCTTTCTTGCACCCTGGCCGCTGCACATACGTGTACATGCTACGTGCGCGCCTCTACTATGACACGTGCGCACCTCTACATCGACCAGTATGTACATACACGTTCGCGACCAGAATGACAACGCTACGTACGCTTTGACCAGGTGGGTGCCGATTGTCAGGCACTTCCTTGCATGAGAAGATGTAGCAGGTGGGTCCCAGCAGTCAGGGGGGCGAATCATTTTTTTTGCCCGGACGCACTTCCTTGCGTGCAAAGATGTAGCTGGTGGGTCCTAGCAGTTAGGGGGACACTTTTTTTTGCGAAATACAGTGGCCCGTACGATGGGTCCCTATTGTCAGGTGGAGGAATAATTATTTTGCGCGTAATAAGGAGGCACTTCCTTGCGGCCGTCGTGTACCCAACTTTCAGCCTCTCCACATACTGTACTCTTTCGATGGAAGTCGTTCCTTGACCACGTTGACCACGCCGCGTGGAGAGCACCAGAGCGGTGGACGACGGCGAGGCCTAGGAAGGGGACAACGCGGAGCCGGGGAAGGCGCGACTGTGGAAGCCCGTGCGGAGAGGAGTACAAGGGTTCATTGGTTCGGCTGCAGTGTGAGGCTGCCGTCGTCGCAGGGCCTGGCCAGTGGTGGGAATAGTAGGGGGCGGTGAGGCCTCCGCGGCAGCACAGCCGGCCACGGGAGGCAGGAGCATGCGGCACGACCGGCGCTGCTTTGGGCGGCTGGAGCAAGAAGACCAGAGGTTGAAGAAGCACTACGGCCGTTGGATGGACATCGTACAGTCACTGGAGCTAGAATCGTTCATATTGACTAAGTTGACAAAGCCCTCCGTCCCCGTCTACTTAGTAGGCCCACAAGTCATCCTCCAATCAAGGTAGTGCCAGCTAGCAGGGAAAGTATTCATTTTTTTGTGCGTAATAAGGAGGCACGTCCGGTGGGTCCGAGCTGACAGCGAGGGGAACGTTTTTTTCGCGAAATACGGTGGCCCGTCCGGTTGGTCCCAAGAGTCAGGGCGGAAACGTTTTTTTCATGAAACACAGTGGCCTGTCCGATGGGTCCCTGCTATCAGGTGGAGGAATAATTATTTTCCGCGTAATAAGGAGGCACTTCCTTGCGGCTACCATGGACCTAGCTGTTAGCCTCTCCACATATAGTACTCTTCCGATGAAAGTCGGTCGTTGACCACGCCGTGTCGAGAGCACCACGGCGGTGGACGACAACGAGGCCTAGGAAGGGGACGACACGAAGCCGGGGAAGATGCGGCAGTGGATGACCACGCGAAGATGAGTACGAGGGTTCACTGGTTCGGCTGCGGTGTGAGGCTGCCGTCGTCGTAGAATAACAGGGGGTGTGGGTGAGTAGAGGGATGGCCTGACCAGCGGTGGGAGTAGTTCGGCTGCAGTTGTCGGTTTGGTCAATGCCAAGGCTGGGGTCAACAAGCCTGAGTTGCTCCCGAAGGAGTTCACCATCGTCATTGACGTCGCTGGTTTCCTCTCTTCAGGCCAGGTAAATCCATACCTCAGATCTTGCACTGTGAGCTGTCGGATGATTCATAATTACTTGCAAATTTGGTCTTCGCAAGAACCAGAGTGATGCTAAAAGCAGCATGGATGTATGCACAACGGTGCAAGGATGAGATAGTGTTTTTCATCCTTGTGTGATAGTTCCCCTGTGCCTAATTTTCTTTAACATGTCGTATTGACTTCCATAAGGGTGCAACTACAAATAGTTCTTATCTTCAGAGGATAGTCTTAGTCTCTCTACCTTTTATTTTTTGGTGTTCATAATTGGAGTACATATGTTAGATAACTGCTGACTATTTTGATTTGTTCTAAGGAAAATCGTTTACGTCAAGATATTGAAGACCTAGAGAAGGACACTGGCTATAAGTTGAGAGTTCTTGCACAAAATTATCCAGACACACCAGGTGAATTTTGCTTCTTCTTTTTCGCATTTGTACGAGTCCCATTTTGTTTATTATTTTTCTTCAGTTGATATGTGCATAGATACATGCAAGGATGGTATGCCTGTGGTCAAATATTGCTGACAATGAATATTGCTATAGCTAGTTAAATTTTCTTGACTGACCTTGTTGTCGAAATTATTTCCAGTACACAATTGTTTTCAGTTTTGTCACATACTATCACAATTTAATGGTTAAAATCATTATAGAAGTCACACACTTAGATATATTGCTGATCCTATGATAGCACCTTTTGATCATGGGGAATACAAGTCTGGCCCATGAGGGCAGTTGCGTATGTATTCAATTGGATAGGGAATGCTGATGTCCTGAGTTTGCTGGACTTATGCAGATTAATTTGTGTATTCAATTGGATGGAATAGGATTCTCCCCGCCTAGCCCCCATTTTGGTGGTGCGTCTAGCACCATTGGAGGGCGTATGGAGGCGTGTCTCTAGCTGGTCTTGCAGAATTCGGTCGGTGGTTGTGATTGATGGATCCGGTCTTCGTTCGCCTACGTTTGTGCGTCTTCAGGTTAGATTCTTACGATCTACGCGTCTTTTCATCAGTGCCAGTTGTTTTTCTGGTGCGCTGGTCTCATGGGGCCTTAGTACGATGACTTCCCGACTGTGTACTACAACAAGTTTTACCTAGCTCCAGTGAAGGAAGGGGGATGACGACGACGCACCTTCGCTTCGCTTCAGTGTTTGTAATCGTCGCTAGGTGTTCTAAGGATCTGGATATATCTTTTCATTATTTCTGGTGTTCGTTGTACTACCATGATTGAAGATAAATAAATTGACAATTTTCCCACAGAAAAAAAAGAATAGGAGCTCCCAAGGAGCTCAGGCAACCACCAACAACTGGCACCGAGGCCGAAACATGTAAATACACCACAACCATGCATCGAACACTCCACTCATCTCTTAGAACAAATATTGTCTCCAACCACAACCTAGCACGCTATATGCACAAAAACACCGTTATAACCTAATTAGAATCTAACACAACACAGATTAAATCAAAACAAAACAACCATCTGAAATAATCTACTAGATAAAGAAGAGTTAATCCCACAGGTGAAGAACAGTGTTGCGAAGCATGAGTTAACCTAGTATTGATAGCTTCTCATGTTTGTGCTAGGCTTATCGTTCGCGCCCCGCTGCCCTCTGTGGCTCTATTTATTTCACGTGGCTGCAAGTGCATGCTAGGGTAGGCCTACGTTCTCCAAGCTGCTGCCATCTCTACCCTCTGCTACGATCTCCCTTTTAAGCGACCCGTGTCAATGGTGCATGTTATCTCCTTTTCTTTGCGAATACACAAATATTGCATATCTTTGCATTGGTAGAAGAAGAGTGACAACAATACGTTACGACCGCCAACTATCCCATGTACACAAAAGGCATGGAAGCGAGCAGAGGAGCATACATAGAGGGGTTGTTTAGCCCCTAAAACAAGACCAAGTCTCAAGGATGATATTCACTAGCGTTGCGGAGCCAACCCTGGCCCAAAGCCGCACCTCATCTTGGATGGTCTTGGAGACAAGAGAGATAGAAGGCCAATCACCATGAAAGACGCAACCATTCTGGTGTTTCCAGAGGCACCAAGCAGATAGGATAATGGGTGATGATATGCCCTCGCGAAGCTGAGGAGGGGCTTGATCACATGTAGCAGCCCACCAAGAATGAAGGGGAGTATCAACATTCCGGTGTTTTGCATGAATGTCGTTTAATTCTTGTTCTAACAAATAATGGGCACTCGATATGTCCTACTTTCTAGCACAAGTGAAAGTGCAATCATGCCCTTAATCATATTTTGATATTGTTGACAACATACATATAGGGAACTAATCATTCTGTCAAGCGCATGTCAGGTTTAGTTCCCAAAAGATTATAGTGTGGATCATAACTGACATATTCAAGATACTCAAAGGAAGGAGAAACAAGACACAAAGCTATAGATCTTTCTCAGTTTTCCCTTTTCTTTGAGTATAGGGATCTCGCACTATTAAGAGTGGATCACTGGTTCTCGCAAAAGACTTCCTCAAACTCTAGGCTAATCTTTAGGAGGAGTTCTTACCTTAGCTATGTTATTTGGCCTCTGCTGTGTCCGGACGACCATAGGTCTCCGGACGCCTGGTGCTTCCCAGTTCTCCGGCTGTCCGGTGTTCTCCGGATGACCGGTGGCACGCCACAGAATAGAAAATCACGGATTTCTAGTCCTTCCAGACGACCGGCTTCCGGATGTCCGTGGGTGGCCGGTCATCCGGTGTCACTTCACAGAGCCAAAATTAACAAAAGTCCATCCTCTCCAGACGACCGTGCACCAGACGATCGACGCTCTCGGACGTCTGCTCCCTGTGCTTTTATCCTCTCTAATACTGTGCTGGACCACTCCATTCTTTGATGGCCGGACGACTGACTCTTGTTGGACGTCCGGTCCGTCTTTTCTGGCTAGATGTCCAGTACCTGTCGGACGTCCGATGTCTGCGCAGCTTAAGTGGCCTCCGACAGCCACTTTTACACTATGACTATAAATATCCTTCTTCCACCTCATGTGAGGTTTGTCCAACACAGTGCAAAGATTCCAAGAACACCTTTCCCTCTTACTCTCTCTTGCTTTCACCAAATCCTAGATCCCAAGAGAATTTGTGAGGATTCTCGAGTGTCGTCCCTCTCTCCTCCTTTCAACCAAAGGAATTCGTGATTTCTGCAAGTCTTGAGCAGTTCCCTTAATCTGGTTAATCTTGGAGGTTGGAGACTCCTAGGCGGTAGGAGTCTTTCGATGAGGAATCAAACCACCCTCGGAAAGTTTGTGAGGGTTTGGAGACCACCCCAAGGTCTACC
Organism: Triticum timopheevii; assembly: GCA_963921465.1. Taxonomy (NCBI): domain Eukaryota; kingdom Viridiplantae; phylum Streptophyta; class Magnoliopsida; order Poales; family Poaceae; genus Triticum; species Triticum timopheevii. The sequence continues at coordinate 47,387,449 of OY997264.1, read as the reverse complement.
ACTAGTGGTTGAGAATCACCTTCGTGGTGATATCTCAAAGAGAGAATAAGGTCAGCCTTCATGGCGTTGGTGTGCCTTCGTGGTAACATCCACCTCTCTAAACGGTGACGTAGCTTCCATCCAAGGAAGTGAACATCGGCATACATCCTTGTCTCTCAGAGTTGCGGTTATTCCTAACCCTAGCTCACTACTTGTGGTTACTTGTCTCTTTATCTTTACTTGTTCCATATTGTGCTTGCCTAGTCATATTCTTGTATTACTTAGTCACTTTGCTTAGCTCATTGTATAATCTTTGCAATTGTTAGGCTTACCTTCATATTCCGCATTATTGCCTAAAATTGCTAAGTGACAATTAAAATTTGTAATTGTATCTATTCACCCCCCTCTAGGGGTCCATCTCGATCCTTTCAACAAGTCATGCCAAAATTCAAGGAAAATTTTGCATGACCTTTGCTAAGAACAGGACATATCGAGTGCCTGAAATTTGCGGGAATGGAAATGAATCAACATTCCGATAAAACATAGGCACTCGCATTTGTTCCCTGCAAAATGCATCCATGCATCCATCCAGCTAACTAACATACATCCATTTAGATATATATTATAAAAAACTGAACCTAAAACTAAATAGAGAGGAGAGGAGGTGCTCATGGTGGACGGGGCGAGAACGAATCGGAAAGGGGGACGCAACACGAGAAAGCTTGCATATTCCATCGAGTGAAAAATTTACATCATCAAATCTCATATAATATTATTTGATGAAGAAGTGATAACGACATAAAAATAATTCACAATATAAGTGGAAACAACACTTTTATATTTTATTCGACACCTAAAAATTTCTACGCTCAAAAATCCTATTCGATACATAAAATTTTCTATTCCATTACTAATTTTTTACTCAAAATTTTCTATTCTATTACTAGTTTTTATATTCTAGTCCATTACTAGTTTTTATATTTTACTGTTTCTTTACCTACAACATTTCCATACTAAAAAAAACCTATTTGATACCTAAAATTTTGTATTACATTACTACAATTTCGATATTTTTCTATCGTGCGAAACACTTGGCAATCTACTTCAGTGAATAGGACATTGAAACAAAAATCAGCAAGTCTAGATACTGAAAGTAAGTTGTAGCCAAGAGATTGAACGAGCATGACATTTTGAATGGAGCTATCATGTGAGATGTCCACCTTACCGAGGCCACCACCTTACCCTTTGAGTTATCACCAAAAGTGACATACTTTCGAGGGCCGTCATTTTCAGCAAGCTCACGAAACATATCTTTATCTCTAGTCATGTGATCGGTACATCCACTATCAAGAATCCATTCCTTTCCTCCTGCCATATATCCCCGAAGATTTGTCATAAGACCAAAGTGTCTCATTGCATCATCAAGATCAAAGTCACTATCATCATCCTCATCATAGTATCCATGTTCAACATCGTCATGTGGTGAATCAAATCCTAGAGAGGGTGATTCGTCAGAGTGAGTTTGACAATGATCTACTTTATGAATTTTAATAGCTTCGGAAATAATATCACTAATAATTCCAACATCTCCTTTGGCACACATAAGGTTTGTAAGCTCAAATAGACAATCACCAAATAGGATCATTGGAATTCATCTTACTCAAGGCAAGAGACTAATGGAGAATTTCATCTAGATTTTTCAAGGAATAATTTGGAAAACGTTCCTCAAAAAATTTCCATATAGTGTAGGCACACTCAAGAGTAGGCAAACATCCAATCAAGTTTCTAGGCAAGCCTCTAGTGATAAGATTAACAGTTCTAAGATTGCGAATCATGTAAATTGAATCATCTAGGGTAGGATGCATGGATTCAACATGAGGTGCACAAGGGCTAGCAATGTACTTGTTCAAATGATATTAATTGAAAGTCACAAGCATATCATTTTTCCACTCATGAAAGTACTCCCCATCAAGTATAGGCACTCTATGTCTAAGACTCCCAAAAGTAGACTCATCCATCTTCCTCCAATGGTGTTTAAACCAAAGCAATGGAGACCAAAGCTCTGATACGAATTGAAAGGATCGAGATGAGGTGTCTAGAGGGGGGGGGTGATTAGACACTAAGTGAGAAAAGTTGCAGTTTTTAATTTCTTTAAGTTTAAGTGGAGTTTTGGCACAAGTTTAACAATCACAATACATAACAAGCAAGCATGCAAAGAGTATATGAGCAGCGGAAAGTAAAGCATGCAACTTGCAAGAATGTAAAGGTATTGGATTGGAGTGTGCAAATGCAATTGGAGACACAGATGATTTAGTCGTGGTTCCGATTTGTGGTGCTATCGTACATCCACATTGATGGAGACTTCAACCCACGAAGGGTAACGACTGTGCGAGTCCATGGAGGGCTCCACCCATGAAGGGTCCATGAGGAAGCAACCTTGTCTATCCCACCATGGCCGTCGCCCACGAAGGACTTGCCTCACTAGGGTAGATCTTCACGAAGTAGGCGATCTCCTTGCCCTTACAAACTCCTTGGTTCAACTCCACAATCTTGTCGGAGGCTCCCAAGTGAAACCTAGCCAATCTAGGAGACACAACTCTCCAAGAAGTAACAAATGGTGTGTTGATGATGAACTCCTTTCTCTTGTGCTTCAATGATAGTCTCCCCAACACTCAACTCTCTCTCACAGGATTTGGATTTGATGGGAAGAAGATTTGAGTGGAAAGCAACTTGGGGAAGGCTAGAGATCAAGATTCATATGGTAGGAATGGAATATATTGATCTCAACACATGAGTAGGTTGTTCTCTCTCAGAAAATGAATGCTGGAAGTGTAGGCACGTTCTGATGGTTCTCTCCATGAATGAAGAGTGGGTGGAGGGGTATATATAGCCTCCACACAAAATCTAACCGTTACACACAACTTACCAAACTTGTTGGGACCGAATCGTGAAACTCGGCCGGACCGATTTAGTAAATAATGTGATCGTTTGGATTTTCGGTGGGACCGACATGCAACTCGGTGGGACCGATATGGTTAGGGTTAGGGCATAACGTAATCTCGGTGAGACCGATTACTCAAACTCGGTGAGACCGATTTCGGTAATAAGCTAACCAAAGAGTTGGTCAGGCAAACTCGGTGGGACCGATTCGCTCGTCTCGGTGGGACCGAAACGTTACAAAAGGGAAACAGAGAGTTCGCATTGCAATCTTGGTAGGACCAATTATGCAAACTCGGTGTAACCGATTTTGGTAATGGATACATACAGAGAGATTACAATCCCATCTCGGTGAGACCGAGATCCCTATTGGTGAGACCGATTTGACTAGGGTTTGTGACAGTGGCTATGACATCTGGACTCGGTGGCGCCGGATAGAAAGAATCAGTGGGGCCGAGTTAGACTTTTGGTTTGGGTCATATGTGGATATGAGGAAGTAGTTGAGGGATTTGTAGCATATCACTAAGTACTTTGAGCAAGCAAGCCATTAAGCAACACCTCATCCCCTCTTGATAGTATTGGCTTTTCCTATAGACTCAATTGGATCTTGGATCACTAAAATAGAAAATGTAGAGTCTTGAGCTTGGAGCTTGGAGCTTGAGCCAATCCTTTTTCCTTAGCATCTTGAAGGGGTTCCACATCCTCTAGTCCATGCCACTTCATTGTTGAACTTATCTGAAACATACTAGATAAAGGTGTTAGTCCAACAAGAGATATGTTGACATTAATTACCAAAACCACCCAGGGAGCACTTGTGCTTTCAATCTCCCCCTTTTGGGTAATTGATGACAACATACATCAAAGCTTTAGATAAAGATATAGAGAATAACAAGTAAAGCTTTGGAAAGACATGTAACATGCATAGGCTCCCCCTACATGCATGCAATCATGTAAATATGGGATATAGGAGCATGTGAATGCATAAACATGATAGAGTAAGCAATGTGTTACATGTATCTTGGCTATAAGGATCAGAGCAAATGATGCGAACATGGGAAATGTACCTTCATGCTCATGAGTCCTTCTTGCAAACAATATGTACATCAACAAGAGATCCTCATAAACATGACTGTGATGCATATACTTACCTTGTGGTGTTGAGTTGGCTTAGGATGGAATGAACCTGCATAAACAAGGTTAGATAACACAGATGCACCTACTAGCCAGAGCAAACAAAAGAAACCACAAGAGAACCAAGACTGGGATGACATGTAGAGTGAGTACTAACTACCACATTGAATATAGACATGTCCCCAAAGGTAAAGATGTGCAATGAATTCAAGGATTTCCTTCCCTTAGATGTCTTGCTCCCCCTGAATCTAGTATGGCATACTGGGAGAAGATAGGGAACAGAAAATCAGAGCTCAAAGAACATAAACAGAGCTAATGCAAACAAACAAATATGAACATGTCTTTCCCCTCTTGAAGACATGTGACTTCTCTCCTCTTGAATACCAAGCATCTAGGGTCCTTGACTCTCTCCCCCCTTATTATTCTCTCCCCCTATAGATATGATTAGGCTTTGATGTGATCTCTCTCTCCCCCTTTGACATCAATTTCCAAGAAGGGTTCTTTTGGATTTTTGTAACGAATGGGTTTGGTCCTAGAGTCACAGAACAAAGCAGCAAGTTTGCCAATAGACAAGTCTTGGATTGCTTCCGAAGGGTCTTTATCTCCTATATCAATGGCAATTGCTCTACTTGCGAGACGTTAGATTCATCAAACTTCACATCTACCATCTCTTCAACCTTTCGGGTGAAATTGTTGTAGACACGGTAAGTGTGAGAGTTTGAGCCATAACCAAGTAGGAAACCTTCATGAGATTTAGGAGCAAATTTAGAACGACGATGCTTATCAAGAATGTAGATCTTTGAGCCGAATACTTGAAAGTATCCAACTCGGGGTTTGTTACCGGTGAGGACCTCGTATGCCGTCTTGCCGAGTAGCTTGTGAAGATACAAGCGATTTGTTGCATGACAAGCTGTCTCAACCGCTTCCGCCCAAAAGTGATTCAGCGTCTTGTACTCATCAAGCATCATTCTCGCCATTTCGATGAGCGTCCGGTTCTTCCTCTCAACAACTCCATTTTTCTTGAGGTGTGTACGTAGCTGAGAACTCATGTGAAATCCCTTCTTCGTCAAGAAAGGTGTCCACATTTGCGTTCTTGAACTCCGTTCTGTTGTCGCTGTGAACCTTCTTGATCTTCACTTCAAATTGATTTTGGGCCTTCCTAGCAAAGTTTTTGAAGATCTTTTGGACCTGCGATTTATCATCAAGAAAGAACACCCACGTAAATCTTGAAAAATCATCAACTATAACTATACCAAAAGAATTTCCGCCGAGACTTTTTTAGGCATTGGGACCGAAAAGATCCATATGAAGTAGCTCGAGTGGCCTTCTTGTGGTCATGATGTTCTTCACGGGATGCCTTCCTCCAACCTGTTTACCTGCTTGACAAGCGCTGCAAAGTCTATCCTTATCAAATATGACATCGTTAACTCCAAGGATATCATTTCCTTTAATAAGCTTATCAAGGTTTTGCATGCCCACATGACATAATTGTCCATGCCACAACCAGCCTTTAGAGGATTTAGCAATAAAGCAAGTTCTAGGTTGAGCCTTTTTAGTGAAATCAACAATGTTAAGATCACCTCTACGTATACCGGTAAAGACCATTTTATGATTTTCTCTGTGAAACACTTGGCAATCTACTTCAGTGGATAGGACATTGAAACCAAAATCAGCAAGTCTAGATAATGAAAGTAAGTTGTAGCCAAGAGATTGAACGAGCATGACATTTTGAATGGAGCTATCATGTGAGATGGCCACCTTACCGAGGCCATCCACCTTACCCTTTGAGTTATCACCAAAAGTGACATACTTTCGAGGGCCGTCATTTTCAGCAAGCTCACGAAACATATCTTTATCTCCAGTCATGTGATCGGTACATCCACTATCAAGAACCCATTCCTTTCCTCCTGCCATATATCCCCGAAGATTTGCCATAAGACCAAAGTGTCTCATTGCACTATCAAGATCAAAGTCACTATCATCATCCTCATCATAGTATCCATGTTCAACATCGTCATGTGGTGAATCAAATCCTAGATAGGGTGATTCGTTAGAGTGAGTTTGACAATGATCTTCTTTGTGAATTTTAATAGCTTCGGAAATAATATCACTAATAATTCCAACATCTCCTTTGGCATGCATAAGGTTTGCAAGCTCAAATAGACAATCACCAAACATAGGATCATTGGAATTCATGTTACTCAAGGCAATAGACTTATGGAGAATTTCATCTAGATTTTTCAAGGAATAATTTGGAAAACTTTCCTCAAGAAATTTTCATATAGTGTAGGCACAATCAAGAGTAGGCAAACATCCAATCAAGTTTCTAGGCAAGCCTCTAGTGATAAGATTAACAGTTCTAAGATTGCGAATCATGTCAATTGACTCATCAAGGGTAGGATGCATGGGATCAACATGAGGTGCACAAGGGCTAGCAATGTACTTGTTCAAATGATATTCATTGAAAATCACAAGCATCTCATTTTTCCACTCGTGAAAGGATCAAGAAGAGGTGTCTAGAGGGGGGGGGGGTGATTAGACACTAAGTGAGAAAAGTTGCAGTCTTTAATTTCTTTAAGTTTAAGTGGAGTTTTGGCACAAGTTTAACAATCACAATACATAACAAGCAAGCATGCAAAGAGTATATGAGCAGCGGAAAGTAAAGCATGTAACTTGCAAGAATGTAAAGGGATGGGATTGGAGTGTGCAAACGCAATTGGAGACACGGATGTTTTTGTCGTGGTTCCGATAGGTGGTGCTATCGTACATCCACGTTGATGGAGACTTCAACCCACAAAGGGTAACGGCTGCGCGAGTCCATGGAGGGCTCCACCCACGAAGGGTCCATGAAGAAGCAACCTTTTCTATCCCACCATGGCCGTCGCCCACGAAGGACTTGCCTCACTAGGGTAGATCTTCACAAAGTAGGCGATCTCCTTGCCCTTACAAACTCCTTGGTTCAACTCCACAATCTTGTCGGAGGCTCCCAAGTGACACCTAGCCAATCTAGGAGACACCACTCTCCAAGAAGTAACAAATGGTGTGTTGATGATGAACTCCTTTCTCTTGTTCTTCAATGATAGTCTCCCCAAGACTCAACTCTCTCTCACAGGATTTGGATTTTATGGGAAGAAGATTTGAGTGGAAAGCAACTTGGGGAAGGCTAGAGGTCAAGATTCATATGGTAGGAATGGAATATCTTGATCTCAACACATGAGTAGGTCGTTCTCTCTTAGAAAATGAATGCTGGAAGTGTAGGCACATTCTGATGGCTCTCTCCACGAATGAAGAGTGGGTGGAGGTATATATATAGCCTCCACACAAAATCTAACCGTTACACACAACTTACCAAACTCGGTGGGACCGAATTGTGAAACTCAGTCGGACCCATTTAGTAAATAATGTGACCGTTAGGATTTTCGGTGGGACCGACATGCAACTCGGTGGGACCTATATGGTTAGGGTTAGGGCATAACATAATCTCGGTGAGACCGATTACTCAAACTCGGTGAGACCAATTTTGGTAATAAGCTAACCAGAGAGTTGGGCAGGCAAACTCGATGGGACCGATTCGCTCAGCTTGGTGGGACCGAAACATTACAAAAGGGAAACAAAGAGTTTGCATTGCAATCTCGGTAGGACCGATTACGCAAACTCGGTGTAACCGATTTTGGTAATGGATACATACAGAGAGATTACAATCCCATCTCGGTGAGACCGAGATCCCTATCGATGAGACCGATTTGACTAGGGTTTGTGGCAGTGGCTATGACATCTGAACTCGGTGGCGCCGGATAGAAAGAATCGATGGGGCCGAGTTAGGCTTTTGGTTCGGGTCATATGTGGATATGAGAAAGCAATTGAGGGCTTTGGAGCATATCACTAAGTACTTTGAGCAAGCAAGCCATCAAGCAACACCTCATCCCCTCTTGATAGTATTTGCTTTTCCTATAGACTCAATGTGATCTTGGATCACTAAAATAGAAAATGTAGAGTCTTGAGCTTGGATCTTGAGCCAATCCTTTTTCCTTAGCATCTTGAAGGGGTTCCACATCCTCTAGTCCGTGCCACTTCATTGTTGAACTTATCTGAAACATACTACGTAAAGGTGTTAGTCCAACAAGACATATGTTGACATTAATTACCAAAACCACCTAGGGAGCACTTGTGCTTTCAGTCTTATAGCCAGCACTGCCACTATGGCTTGACCCGGGGGTACTGCGGGGCCCACTTAGAAGCAGCGTTGCGTGTATTCACCCGCGCTACTACTAGACCTGTAGCATGGTGTTTTGACCCGCACTAATACTACTTAACAACAACGTGGGTCACTTACCCAGCTCTACTGCTAAGTGAGGGAGTCCTAGACTAGGGGGTGTCCGGACAGCCGGACTATCGTCGTCAGCCGGACTCCAAGACTATGAAGATGCAAGATTGAAGACTTTGTCCCGTGTCCGAATGGGACTTTCCTTGGCGTGGAAGGCAAGCTTGGCAATACGGATATGTAGATCTCCTACCATTGTAACCGTCTCTGTGTAACCCTAGCCCTCCCCGGTGTCTATATAAACCGAAGGGTTTTAGTCCGTAGGACAACAACCATTACAACAATCATACCATAGGCTAGCTTCTAGGGTTTAGCCTCCTTGATCTCGTGGTAGATCCACTCTTGTACTACCCATATCATCAATATCAATCAAGCAGGAGTAGGGTTTTACCTCCATCGAGAGGGCCCGAACCTGGGTAAAAACATCGTGTCCCTTGTCTCCTGTTACCATCCGCCTGGACGCACAGTTCGGGACCCCCTACCCGAGATCCGCCGGTTTTGACACCGACATTGGTGCTTTCATTGAGAGTTGCTCTGTGTCATCACCGATAGGCTTGATGGCTTCTTCAATCAACAACAACACCGTCCAGGGTGAGACTTTTCTTCCCGGACAGATCTTCGTGTTCGGCGGCTTCGCACTGCGGGCCAATTCACTTGGCCATCTGGAGCAGATCGAAAGCTACGCCCCTGGCCATCAGGTCAGGTTTGGAAGCCTAAACTTCATGGCTAACATCCGCGGGGACTTGATCTTCGACGGAGTCGAGCCACAGCCGAGCGTGCCGCACTGTCACGATGGGCATGATCTAGCTCTGTCGTCGGACAGTACCCTGGAGGCCGCACACGTGTCCGCTCTTGCCCTTATCTCGGAGCAGACCGCACAGATCGAGGACGGGTGGCTGGACACCGCCTCGGGGGCTGCAACCTCTACGGCAATAGAGCCGAATACTGATCTTGTCCCTTATAAAGCTCGTGACTCCGAGGCGCCGGACTCCTTGCCGGACTCCGAACCTCCCGCGCCCCTGCCAATCGAATCCGATTGGGCGCCGATTTTGGAGTTCACCGCCGCGGACATCTTTCAGCACTCACCCTTTGGTGACATCCTGAATTCGCTAAGGCATCTCTCGTTATCAGGAGAACCCTGGCCGGACTACGGTCAGGATGGTTGGGATGCGGACAACGAAGAAATTCAAAGCCCACCCACCACCCACTTTGTAGCCACTGTCGATGATTTAACCGACATGCTAGACTATGACTCCGAAGACATCGATGGTATGGACGACGATGCCGGAGACGACCAAGAACTAGCGCCTACAGGGCACTGGAAGACCACCACGTCATATGACATATACATGGTGGACACCCCAAAGGATGGGGATGGCGAAGAAGCAGCAGAGGCAGATTCCTCTAAGAAACAGCCCAAGCGCCGACGTCAGTGGCACCGCTCTAAATCCCGCCACAGCAAGAATGGAGATTTCGGCACCGAAGATAATAACACCCCAGAGAGTGCCGAAGACAACCCCCTCCAGCACAATTCAGCACAGGAGGACGGGGAAGCCAGCCCTCGAGAGGGAGCGGCAGATGAGGAGCTAGAGGATGACAATTACATGCCTCCCTCCAGAGACGAGGCAAGCCTCAACGACGACGAATTCGTCGTGCCCGAGGATCCCGTCGAACAAGAGCGTTTTAAGCGCAGGCTAATGGCCACGGTGAACAGCCTAAAGAAAAAGCAGCAACAGCTTCAAGCTGATCAAGACCTGCTGGCCGATAGATGGACCGAGGTCCTCGCGGCCGAAGAGTATGAACTCGAACGCCCCTCCAAAAGTTACCTAAAACGCAAGTTGCTCCCCCGACTAGAGGAGGAAGCATACAAACCTTCATCACCAGCGCACAATACGGCAGACCGACCACCCCGTGGTCGCGACAGAGAGGCATCTAGGCCCTCCACCAGAACCATACCCCGGCACCGCTCGAAAAGTGCGAAGCCACGGGGGAATGCGCCGGACTTGCGGGATATATTGGAGGACAAGGCAAGACAATCCAGATCTATCTATGGATCACGTGGGCGCCCCACGACCCACGACGACTACCGTTGCGCTGGATACAGCAACTCTGGCTGGGCCGAACACAGCAGATAACGCTCTCTTGAGCTGCGTCGTGATATTGCTCAATATAGAGGCGCCGCACACCCATTATGCTTCACTGACGAAGTAATGGATCATCAAATCCCCGAAGGGTTTAAACCCGTGAACATTGAATCCTACGATGGCACAACAGACCCCGCGGTTTGGATCGAAGATTATCTCCTTCATATCCATATGGCCCGCGGCGACGATCTCCACGCCATCATCTACCTCCCACTCAAGCTTAAAGGACCAGCTCGGCATTGGCTTAACAGCTTGCCCGCAGAGTCAATTGGGTGTTCGGAAGACCTGGAAGCCGCATTCCTTGACAACTTCCAGGGCACATACGTGCGACCACGAGACGCCGATGACCTAAGCCACATAATTCAGCAGCCAGACGAATCGGCCAGACAGTTCTGGACACGGTTCTTAACAAAGAAAAATCAAATCATCGACTGTCCGGATGCAGAGGCCCTCGCAGCCTTCAAACATAACATCCGCGACGAGTGGCTGGCCCGGCACCTAGGACAGGAAAAGCCAAAATCCATGGCAGCCCTCACATCACTCATGACCCGCTTCTGTGCGGGAGAGGACAGTTGGCTAGCTCGCAGCAACAACCTCAGCAAAAATGCTGGCAGTCCGGATACTAAGGACCACAATGGTAGGTCGTGTCGAAACAAAAACAAACGCCGCGTTAACGGCGATAACAATGAGGACACTGCAGTCAACGCCGGATTCAGAGGCTCTAAACCCGGTCAACGGAAGAAGCCATCCAAAAGAACTACTCCGGGTCCGTCCAATTTGGACCGAATACTCGACCGCTCTTGCCAGATACAAGGCACCCCCGAAAAGCCAGCTAACCACACCAACAGGGATTGTTGGGTATTCAAGCAGGCAGGCAAGTTAATCGCCGAAAACAATGACAAGGGGCTGCACAACGATGATGAGGAAGAAACCCGGCCGCCGAACAGTAGAGGATAGAAGGGTTTCCCCCCACAAGTGCGGACGGTAAATATGATATACGCAACCCACATACCCAAGAGGGAGCGGAAGTGTGCACTCCGGGACGTATATGCGATGGAGCCAGTCGCCCCGAAGTTCAACCCATGGTCCTCTTGCCCGATCACTTTCGATCGAAGGGACCACCCCACCAGTATCCGCCATGGCGGATTCGCCGCATTCGTTTTAGACCCAATCGTCGATGGATTTCACCTCACTAGAGTCCTCATGGACGGCGGCAGCAGCCTGAACCTGCTTTATCAGGATACAGTGCGAAAGATGGGCATAGACCCCTCAAGGATTAAACCTACAAAGACGACCTTCAAAGGCGTTATACCTGGTGTCAAGGCCAATTGTACAGGCTCGGTCACACTGGAAGTGGTCTTCGGATCCCCAGATAATTTCCGAAGCGAGGAGTTAATCTTCGACATAGTTCCGTTCCGCAGTGGCTATCACGCCCTGCTCGGACGAACCGCGTTTGCAAAGTTCAACGAGGTGCCACATTATGCATACCTCAAGCTCAAGATGCCAGGCCCTCGTGGAGTCATCACGGTCAACGGAAACACTGAGTGCTCCCTCCGAACGGAGGAACACACAGCGGCTCTCATGGCAGAAGTACAGAATAGCCTCTTAAGGCAATTTTCGAGTCCGGCCGTTAAAAGACCGGACATGATCAAACGCGCCCGGAGCAACATACATCAAGACCACCTAGCACGTTCCGAGCACGCGTAGCAATGTGGCCCCACCCCCAGCCCCTGCAGGATTGCAAGTCAAGCTTCCCGCATACATCATTATGCTCTGGAGATACCTTGGGCATAGGGGGAGGGGCACGACCACGGCAGGCCCAGAGTGCGGCTCAACCACACCAGGGGCTCCTAAGTGTGTCGCTCTTTTTCTTTTCCTTTTTTTTTATTTTATCTTATCTATTGGACTCCGTTTACAATAGGTCCTGTCCGGCAGTAGATCGGCCGAACTCACGATGCAACAGCCAGGGAGGATCAAGGGCTACGACAAACACTCAGGTGGTCTCCATTACGAGCATTAAATCTGTTTATTACACAATCCCGCAGCCCACCCCTGGAGGGGGACATGATTAAATAGTCCAAACCCTTGCTTTCCGCACCATTTGTATCATTCTGCACTCATAGTAGAATTCCTTGAAATAAACAATGCAACACTTTTTGCCTATAATTGCATTACCTTTTTTTACATATATGTTCACTAATGACATTTTGCACCCGTACATCTTGGTACGGCCGAATACACCAGGGGCTTATGTTCCCCGCATTATGGTGTGATAAGTCCGAACACTTTCACAAGTGCGGCACCCCGAACTTATAGCATTATATGCATCGGCTCTGAATCATGTCTTGGGTCAATAGTTGGGTTTGCCCGGCTCCCATGTTTTGGTACCTTACGTTCTGTTCTGTCGGCTAAGGTAGCACTGGGAGAACCACTGCGATTGGGCACCGGTTGAGCTGGGCGAGCGCCTCAGTGGAGAAAGCTAAAACTGACTGTCATGATAAGGCGAGAGACTGGTCGCTGTTCAAGAGGTCTTTTCGAGTCCCTAAATACTTACGCCGCTTAGAGCGAGGAACCGGATAGTGTCCAGCCCAGGCGTGGATAGCGCCCCGAAATCGGTCTTCCGACACTAGGGGCTTCGCCGAAATTTAAAATTATAGAATTCTATGGCTAAGTGAGAGTGTTCATGCATTATAAGTCCGGTTGCCTTGTTCGTTGTGTTGAGCGCCTCCCTAGATGGACCCAAAAATGGGAACAAGAGCGCTCAAGTTTATCCCGAACACCCCAGCACTCGTGGCATGGGGGCTGAAGCCGACGACTTGCCATCTCTCAGATTTGATATACGGCCGCACAGAAGGTAATATTTTAAATCAAACAAGCGTTGCTTAGCGCATATGAACAATGTTTTCAGCGCACAGGATAACACATGGCGAGTCTACTCAATAATTACATCTCTGGGGCACTCATCCGCAATCTTGCGGGCACCCTTCAGGACAGTCTTATAGTACATCTCGGGCGTACGATACTCTTTGCCCGGCGGCGGCGCGTCCGTCGGGAGCCTCTCTGCATCCAGCCTGCCCCAATGCACCTTTGCGTGGGCAAGGGCCCGACGGGCACCTTCAATACAAGCGGAGCGCTTGATGACCTCCACCCAGGGGCACGCATCCACCAGCCACCACACGAGGCCGAAGTAGCTCCCAGGCATGGCCTCTCCAGGCCACAGCCGGACTATGAGGCCCTTCATGGTCTGCTCGGCTACCTTGTGGAGCTCGACCAGCTGCTTCAGCTGGTCGCTAGGGGGCACCGGATGTCCGGCCTCAGCGTACTGAGACCAGAAGACCTTCTCCGTTGAGCTCCCCTCTTCAGCCCGGTAGAATGCGGCGGCATCGGACACGCTGCAAGGCAGATCTACAAACGCCCCTGGAGAGCTCCGAATTCGGGTAAGTAACAGGTAATTTACATTCACATGCTTGCTTTGCATGAAAAATGCCTTACCTGCCGCTATCTTCTTCATCGCCTCAATCTCCTGGAGGGACTTATGGGCCTCGGCCTTGGCGGCTTTGGCACTTTCAAGAGCCGAGGCAAGCTCGGACTGTCGAGTCTTTGAGTCGCGCTCCAAACTCTCATGCTTCTCCATGAGAGCCTGGAACTCTTGCCGCACCTCCGCCACCCGCGCCTCCTGCTTCTCTCGCTCCGTCCGTTCCATGGCCGCATTGCGTTCGGCCGCGGACACGACCTCCTTCAGGGTCGCCACCTCGCTCGTGGCCCCTGCAGTACCCACGTTATCCTTGTTATTTCTATTTGCAACCAAAATCCTTTTCTGTAAGGTACAAATTTTAAAGTGGTGTTACTCACCTTCTTTGTCCTCGAGCTGCTTCTTGGCAAGGCCGAGCTCTTGCTCGGACCGCTCGAGATCCTGCTTCAAAGCACCGACCTCCGCAGTTAGTGCGGCAGAGGTCAGCAGCGCAGCCTGCAAACCCATATTGACATAATTTTTAGCACTCCTGCGTATATCTTTTATATATCCTCAGTCCGGTTTTTCTTTCTGAACACCGAACCGAGCATCAGGGGCTACTGTCTATGCAGTATTACATTACGTATTTTAAAGCTTCTTACCTCAAAGCCTGTTAGAAGGCTGCTGCAAGCTTCGGTCAGCCCGCTCTTGGCGAGCTGAACCTTCTGAATCACCGCACTCATAATAGTGCGGTGTTCCTCCTCGATGGAAGCGCTGTTGAGCGCCTCCAGCAAGTTGTCCGGCGCCTCCGGTTGGACGGATGCTGCCGGCGCCACGGTCTTGCCCATCTTACGAAGGGGCCGCCTGCCGGACTCCGGAACCACTGCGGGTTCCGGCATGGAGTCCGGCGCAGAGTCCGGGAGGCTGCCTTGCGGCACCTCCGGAGCCTCCTCCCGATGGGTCCCCTCCTGGGATCCCACCTCGGCGTCCTCAGCACCACGAGGGGTGGAGGCGGTCGGAATGGAATCCACATCCGATGGCGCCACGGACCCGCTGGATGAAGCGGGAAGATCCTCCTCGGCCGGGCTACAGAGAGTATGCAGCATTAGAAGGACGCTACGTGGCACTAAAAAGAAATTACAAATCACTTAGGAGTCCGGACACTTACGATCTTGCCCGAGGCTTGGCCCTTGATGGCCACTCCTCGCCGCCGTCCTTGGCCTGGGCGGTGCTGTCCGGAGGAAGGGTCCTTCCCCTCTTGGACCCTTCGGCCTCCCCCATTGGGGAAGCCTTCCTTTTCATCTCTCCCCCCTCCAGGGGAGAGCCCTCTTTCTCCTCCTCGTCTTCGGGGGAGGAGTCCGCCTCGGAGCCATCGGACGATGAGTCCGATATCACCTGGCACCGGGAACTTCTTCGAGTTCCCGCGGCCTTCTTCTTGGCCTTCTTCTCTGGCACCACATAAAGTGCCGGGACTAGCAGCCCCTCTAACCGGGCGTCCGCTGGTTCTTCGGGAAGGGGAGCCGCACAGTCTACCTGTCCGGACGTCCTCTGCCAGTCCTGTCAAAGGCATTGGGAGTTTTAGATCCCACATAACATTAAATTATGAAAGAAAATAAATGTCCCATAGAGGATAACAAAGCTTACCTCGTCGGCCGGGCGCTGGGTGCTGAATCCGCGGTCTTCCGTCGCGGACGCGGGGGCTTCTCCGCCCTTGAACAGCACCCTCCAGGCATCTTCGTACGTCATGTCGAAGAGCCCGCTCAGGGTCCGGTGCTGTGCCGGATCGAACTCCCACAAATTAAAGGCCCGCTGTTGGCAGGGGAGAATCCGGCGGACGAGCATGGCCTGGATCACATTGACAAGCCTAAGCTTCTTGTTCACCAAGGTCTGGAGACAGGACTGGAGTCCTATCAGCTCCTCCGAACTTCCCCATAGCAAGCCCTTCTCTTTCCAGGAGGTGAGCTACATAGGGATTCCAGATCTAAACTCGGGGGCCGCCGCCCATTTTGGGTCATTTGCGGCTCGGTGATGTAGAACCACCCCGATTGCCACCCCTTGACGGATTCCACGAAGGCCCCTTCAAGCCAGATGACGTTGGGCATCTTGCCCAACATGGCGCCTCCGCACTCCGCTTGGACGCCCTTCACTACCTTCGGCTTGACGTTGAAGGTCTTGAGCCACAAGCTGAAGTGGGGCTGGATGCAGAGGAAGGCCTCGCACACGACGATAAACGCCGAGATGTTGAGGATGAAGTTTGGCGCCAGATCGTGGAAATCCAGGCTGTTATAGTACATGAGCCCCCGGACGAAGGGATGCAACGGGAAGCCCAGTCCGCGGAGGAAGTGGGGAAGGAATATGACCCTCTCATGGGGCCTGGGGGTGGGGATGAGCTGCCCCTTGTCGGGCAGCTGGTGCGCGATGTCGCCGGACAGGTATCCGGCGCCGCACAGCTCCTTGATGTGCTCCTCCGTAACGGAGGAAGCCAACCACTTGCCTCCCGCTCCGGACATGACTGGAGAAGGTTGAGACGAGATGTGCGGGCTTGGGCGCTGGAGCTCGAGTGCACAGAGATGGATAAGCAAAGGAGGAAGAAGGCGTAGGTAAAAAAGGTAGATCCTTATCCCCTTATATATGGGCGGACGAAGACTATGCGTCTCCACCGGCCTGGTAAAACTCGCTTATCTCCCAAGCGCCACCATCAATGGCGCAGTTGGGTTAACCACGTCCATATTGATGAGAATCCCGGAATAAGGGGAACACGATCTCTGCTTCGACAATACGTGCCAAGGAAACCGCTTCGCTAAACGCGCTGAGGTGGTATAATAAAAAACGATTCAAGTAAAGGCTTGGTAGTGGTGTGACGTCATGCCACAAAATACGTCAACAGATTGAACGTGTGTACATGTTATTCTCTCTACGGTGGAATGTGGAATTTATTTTGCAGAGCCGGACACTATCCTGGTGTTCACAATCTTCTATGAATTATTCGGAGGAGGAACCCGCCTTGCAATGCCGAACAATATGCGCACCGGACTCATCGTCATTGAAGCCTGGTTCAGGGGCTACTGAGGGAGTCCTGGACTAGGGGGTGTCCGGACAGCCGGACTATCATCGTCAGCCGGACTCCAAGACTATGAAGATACATGATTGAAGACTTTGTCCTGTGTCCGGATGGGACTTTCCTTGGCGTGGAAGGCAAGCTTGGCAATACGCATATGTAGACCTCCTACCATTGTAACCGACTCTGTGTAACCCTAGCCCTCCCTGGTGTCTATATAAACCGAAGGGTTTTAGTCCGTAGGACAACAACCATTACAACAATCATACCATAGGCTAGCTTCTAGGGTTTAGCCTCCTTGATCTCGTGGTAGATCCACTCTTGTACT
The DNA here is from genome assembly GCA_963921465.1 of Triticum timopheevii. NCBI lineage: Eukaryota > Viridiplantae > Streptophyta > Magnoliopsida > Poales > Poaceae > Triticum > Triticum timopheevii. The sequence goes on along the minus strand of OY997264.1, from coordinate 47,370,100 downwards.
ACCCATATCATCAATATCAATCAAGCAGGAGTAGAGTTTTACCTCCATCGAGAGGGCCCGAACCTGGGTAAAAACATCGTGTCCCTTGTCTCCTGTTACCATCCGCCTAGACGCACAGTTCGGGACCCCCTACCCGAGATCCACCAGTTTTGACACCGACACTAATTATCTACCTATAAGGTATTTCCTAATAGTGGTATATTGGCCAACATTCAAAATTTGGAACTATAACTCATACAACTAATAACTAGAGGAGATATAGTTTAATACATGACCTTAGATATGAAGCATTAAGTTGCATATAAACATCAGTCAAGAATATTTATGTGCGGATATGACTCACTAATAACCAAATATTCGCGACTAATATTGATTTCCCCATTTATACTTGGGCGAAGATCGGCGCAGATTTTCTGCGTGTGTGAAGGCGGTGGAGGTAGGTTGTCCATTGTCCACACTTACCTTTTCCCATCTATAAATACCTCGTCATACCAGGCATACCAGCACCCAACCACTAGACTATCTAGCGGGAAGAGCAGGAAGATCCCCAATCTCCTCCACCAGCTGGCTCTAACCTTCAGGTACATGTTCCATTATTTGTTTTCCTGTCTTGTCTTATCATCAGGCATCTGGGGCTTTTAGTGTTCACACTTTACATACAGGAGAATGTTAGAGGTGGATCTATACCAGTATAGGGTGGAAGTATGCATTTTAGTTTGATTTGTTAATCAATATCTTCGTTGTTGTTGTTACCAACCATCTATATGCATTTATGTATAATTGTTGGCATGCTCATTGTTTATTTTCCACGTTGATGTTATCTAGGCGCATTAATTCTTTCAGTCCTACATATCGTATAAAAAGGAATGATTATGGGAAACTTTACTTGTGTAGCACAAGGAATCTTTCTCTATCATTGTTTTCATTTCATTATGTTATGCGATGTCCTCGATTAGTTAAACTATGAGTTTAGTAATATATTAAGATTTTATTAGTTGATTCTTTTCAAGAAAAACAATATGCTTGAAGTGCTAATTTGGCATGTGTGGATAAGGAATAAAATATATTCATGTGTTTGTAATTTGTTTAGGTGACCATGGAGCTCAAGGCCAAAGGATCCACCTCTATCAAGGCACTACTTGTAGAAGACATTGAAGTTTGTAGGTTGGTTCTCTCAACATTTCTGCTCAAACTTCACTGTGAGGGTACTCTAGCCATGACTGGGAAGGAAGCTATTGATTTGTTCCTTGAGGGGAAAAAGTTTAACATTGTTTTGTTTGATAAGGATATGCCCGTCATGACTGGTCCAGAGGTAATTAATTCTATATCATCAAGTATTTGGCATGTATTTATATAAATATAATCCATTAATTTACAAAAGAGACAATATAATTTTTATATTGCTCGACAAGCAATTGTGAAGATCCGTGCTATGGGGGAAACTGATGTGAAGATCTTTGGGGTTTCTTCTGATAATCATGCCATGGAGGAGTTCATGAGTGCTGGTGCTGATTTATTTGTGCCCAAACCAATAAGGATGGAGACCCTCGGTCCTATCATTCAGGATGTCATCAACAAGAAGATGAATGGCATGGTCTAGCACAATTCATCTTGCTTAAGTGATGGAGGAAATAATAATGTATAACTTTTTGATCTATGTTTGCATCAGTCTCCATTATTGTGTTGCTTGTTCAATTGTATCATTTGATTTGAGAAGTTCATGTTAATGGAAATACATCATTGTCCATAATAATAAGGTACTTATGATATATTGGATCTATATAATCTACAAGTCTTTTTGTTTTTGGCCAAGGCTTCTCAGTAACTCAAGATTCATGTTGTGAGTCGTGTACCCTTTTGAGAGGAAAATTATTCGGCTATCAATATTTTGTAACTGTTATATGGTCCGGATTACCAGTTAATGGTCAGTGTGGTTGATAATCCCCAAGTGCAGGGAATCATCGTAGCAATTTCCAAAGGTGGAAGTGATAAGTATGGAGTGTCGAACACACAAGGAGTTAAAGGTAAGATCAATATTCTCTCACGTCCTATCTGCCACGGATACGACTCTACGTACACCAAACGTTTGCTTCCAACTAGATACGAGAAATAGAACTATGTTGTGGGTATGAAAGAGGATAACTTTGCATGATATCAAAGAGCTAAAATATAAAAGTAGGTGTTGTTATCTTTAAGTTAGAATATATTACTAAATATTATAAATAGCGAGTGTGGAATAATGATGGATCGGTGTGCGGAATTATCCTAGGCAATTGTTAACAAGACCAGTAGTCGTCATTGCAATTTCATATGAGGGAGAGGCATAAGCTAACATACTTTCTCTTGTCGGATCATATGCACTTATGATTGGAACTCTAGCAAGCATCCGCAACTACTAAAGATCATTAAGGTAAAACCCAACCAGAGCATTAAAGCATCAAGTCCCCTTTATCCCATATGCCACAACCCCCTTACTCGGGTTTATGCTTCTGTCACTCAAGCAATCCACTATAAGCGAATCATGAACGTATTGCAACACCCTACAGCGGGAATCCCTCACGCTTGCGTGACACGGAGGGCACAATAGGACAGCACCAAAATAAAACATACAACTCGTACCAATCTAGATCATCAATCAACCCAAAGACAAAAGATATCTACTCAAAACATCATAGGATGGCAACACATCATTGGATCATAATATGTGGCATAAAGCACCATATTCAAGTAGGGATTACAACGGGGTGCGGGAGAGTGGACTGCGTAAAAGAGATGAGGATGGTGATGATGATGGTGATGTCAATGAAGACAATCACCACGGCGATGATTCCCCTCCCGATGGCACTCCGGCGCCACCGAGAGAGAAGAGGAGAGGTCCTCCCCCTTGTGGTTCCTCCTCGATGGCCTCCCCCTAGATGGGGAGAGGTTCTCCCTCTGGTCCTTGGCCTTCATGGCGATGATGGCCCCTCCGAGATCCTCCTGCATGGCTTCCGGTGATGATGGCCCCCTCTGGCAGGGTGCCAGAGAGGGCCTAGATTGATTTCTCGTGGCTACAGAGGCTTGCGGCGGCGGAACTTCCGATCTAGGTTATTTTCTGTATTTTTAGGAATTTTTGGCATCGGTCTCACGTCAGGGGGGGTCTCTGAATCGTCCAGGAGATAGGGGCCCACGCCTAGGGGGTGGGCGCGCCCCCCATCCTCGCAGACAGCCCGGGACTCTTCTGGCCCAACTCTTTTACTCTAGGGGATTCTTTTGGTCCATAAAAAATCATAAAAAATTGGCACATCAATTGGACTCCGTTTGGTATTCCTTTTCTGTAAAACTCAAAAAGAAGGAAAAAACACAAACTGGTACTGGGCTCTAGGTTAATAGGTTAGTCCCAAAAATCATATAAAATAGCATATAAATGCACATAAAACATCTATGATGGATAATATAATAGCATGAATACTTCATAAATTATAGATATGTTGGAGACGTATCAGCATCCCCAAGCTTAATTCCTGCTCGTCCTCGAGTAGGTAAATGATAAAAGAAATAATTTATGAAGTGTGAATGCTAGCAGGTGCACAAGTTTGATCAATGATAATTTCAATCACCTTTTCTAGCATCATTATATGTCATAACAGTATCTCATCTCATAAAACTTTTCATGATCAAGTAACAAGCTATTCACATGTTAAAGTATAGATCATAAACTTTCTTGAAAAATAACAAAAAGTGCTCTTAGTCATCAAACAATTGCAATTCATATTATTTTTAGGGATGGTCTATGTAAGAGCTTTGATTTAGCAAATCCCACATACTCAACTATCATATAGTCTTTCACAATTGCTAACACTCATGTGATATTTATGGGTTCAAAGTTTTAATCGGACACAGAGAAAGATAGGGGCTTATAGTTTTGCCTCCCAACCTTTTACCTCAAGGGCAATGTCAACAATAATACTTTATGAAAACCTACATCCAAGTGGATATATATATCCGGATTGCTCCACCACAAAGTGCTTGCCAAAGGAAAAAGTGTAAAAAGGAAAGGTGATGACCACCATGACTCTTGTATAAGGGTAGAAGATAAAAGTAAAAGAAAGGCCCCTCGCAGAGGAAAGCAGAGGTTGTCATGCGATTTTAAGGTTGGATGCACAAAATCTTAATGCAAAAGAATATCACTCTATATTGCCTCTTGTGATAGAGACCTTTATTATGAAGTCCGTCTCTTTATTTCTTCTGTATCACAAGTTCGTATAAAGCTTATTTTCTTTGCACTAATAGATCATAAATATTTAGAGAGCAATTTTTGTTGCATGCATCGATGATAACTTACTTGAAGGATCTTACTCAATCAATAGGTAGGTATGGTGGAATCTCATGGCAAAACTAGTTTAAGGGATGTTTGGAAGCACAAGTAGTATTTGTACTTGGTGCAAAGAATTTGGCTAGCATGAGAGGGAAAGGCAAGCTCAACATGTTGGATGATCCAAGACAATATAACGTTTCGAATATAGGAAAACATATCCCATTAAGTTGTCTTCCTTGTCTAACATCAACCTTTTAGCATGCCATATTTTAATGAGTGCTCACAATTACAAAAGATGCCCAAGATAGTATATTTATATGTGAAATCTCTCTTCCTTCAATATTCTTTCATGAATTGTTCAAGTGACCAATTCTGCGTTTGCTAACTTTCAATAAGTTTACTACCTATACTTATTCTTTGTAAGTCATTACTCCCCATGGTATAAGAATATGAAACATATATAAATTAAGATTTATGATATTCAGTTCATTCAACCATTTACTCATAGGATATACGTGAAGCGTGTGAGTAAATGACAAACTACGCCAAAAAGATATAAGTGAAGAACACTGAGTAGTCAAATAATTAACTAGCCATGGGAGGATTCTTTTCCATTCAAGATTTAAGATCCAATGATTTTATTCAAACAAAAAGTAAAATTGAAAATACGCTCCAAGCAAAACACATATCATGTGAGGAATAAAAATATAGCTCCGAGTAAAGTATACCGATAGTTTTGAAGACGAAAGAGGGGATGCCTTCCGGGGCATCCCCAAGCTTAGGCGCTTGATTCTTCCTTGAATATTACCTTGGGGTGCCTTGGGCATCGCCAAGCTTAGGGTCTTTCTGCTCCTTATTCTCCTCATATCAATATATCTCACCCAAAGCTTGAAAACTTCAATCACACAAAACTTAACGGAACTTCGTGAGATAGGTTAGTACGATAAAGAGTAAACCATTCACTTTGGTACTGTCAAAGACAAGGTTCATAATTGTTATTACACAATGCCTACTGTACCATATCATTTCTACAATTTATATTGAGAAATATAAGCCATAGAAATTAGAAAACAAGCAAACTATGCAATGAAAACAAAATCTGCCAAAAACAGAACAGTCTGTAATGATCTGAACAACAACCATACTTCTGCTAATCCAAAAATTATGAAATAAACTGGTGGACGTGAGGAATTTGTCTATTAATCTTCTTCAAAAATAATCAAATCAAAAACACTCTTCTGTAAAAAATGGCAGCTAATCCCGTGAGCGCAGAGTTTCTGTTTTTTACAGCAAGATCACATTAACTTTCACCCAAGTCTTCCCAAAGGTCTTACTTGGTAATTTATTGAAACAAAAGCTATAAAACATGATTACTACAGTAGCTTAATCATGTATACACACAATGACAACAAAGGTAGATATTGGGTTGTCTCCCAACAAGCACTTTTCTTTAATGCCTTTTAGCTAGGCATGATGATTTCAATGATGCTCACATGAAAGAAAAGAATTGAAACATAGAGAGAGCATCATGAAGAATATGACTAGCACATTTAAATATAACCCACTTACTATTCCTAGGGATTTTGTGAGCACATAATTTATAGGAACAAGAATCAACTAGCATAGGAAGGCAAAACAAGTATAACTTCAAAACTTTAAGCACATAGAGAGGAAACTTGGTATTATTGCAACTCCTACAAGCATAAATTACTCCCTCATAATAATTTTCAGTAGAGTCATGAATGAATTCAACAATATAACCATAACATAAAGCGTTCTTTTTATTATCTACAAGCATAGAAATTTTTCTACTCTCCACATAAGCCAAATTCTTCTCATTCGGAATAGTGGAATCACTAATTCCTAAAGTTGACACTCTTCCAAACCCACTATAGATGATTGTATTATTCATACTCCAAAAGATATAAGTGAAGTTCATGGATCATTCTACAATTAATATAGACTAACCAATATCCAAGCTCAAAATATGTAAGTGAAGCACACGAAGCATTCTGTAAAACCATACTCAAAATATTTAAGTGAAGCACAAAGAGCAATTCTATAAGATCACACTTAAAAGATATAACTGAGGCACATGAAGTATTATATAAATCAATGAAGGGATAACTCATACTAGCATGGTTCTTAAAGAAAAAAACAAAAACACAAAGGACACAAATCATGTGAACAAAACAAAAACCGAGGTATACCGATATTTGTTGAAGATGAAAGATGGGATGCCAACTGGGGCATCCCCAAGCTTAGATGCTTGTGTATCCTTTGAAATATTTACTTGGGGTGCCTTGGGCATCCCCAAGATTGAACTCTTGCCTCTCTTTATTCTTCTCATATTGATAGCTCCTCGATCTTCGAACACTTCATCCACACAAAACTTTAACAAAAACTTTGTGAGATCCGTTAGTGTAATAAAGCAAACTACCACTTTAAGGTACTGTAATGAACTCATTCTTTATTTATATTGGTGTTAAACCTACTGTGTTCCTACTTATCTATGGTTCATACCCCCGATACTAGCCATAGATTCATCAAAATAAGCAAACAACACACGAAAAATAGAATCTGTCAAAAATAGGACAGTCTGTAGTAATATGGAAGTTTAGTAAAACTTCTGTAACTCCAAAAATTATGAAATAAATATGACAATTTTAAAATTTGTACATAAGTAATGTGCACACAGTTTTAGACCCATTTGATCTTCCGATAAAAAAAATGTAAAATCACGCGCTACAGCCAAAGTTTCTGTTTTTGTTCTGCACATAGTAAACAAGCAATCTAATCATCCTAAAACCAAAGCTTGGCACATTATTTTTATAATACAATGGATATATACAAGGGGATAATTATTTACAGAGAAACTTCTATGAAAAATTCTACGTTAATTCCATGAGCATGAACACAAGTGCTCAAGGTCGACCCTCACTTCTTCAATGCATAACTTTCCAATAACTTCTCTTTTTGAAAAACTTTTTTAGGCAAGAGAGGCAAGTAATTTTTTTTGTATTTTCATTCTTTAATTTTTTTTGTATGTTTCACCCACAACTAAACAGAAACAAGAAGGAAAAACAAAATCTACTTAGTGAAGAAAGCAAACAAGCACACACGAGAATATCAACCCCACACTATTGCTCCCCGGCAACGGCGCCAGAAAAGAGCTTGATAATCCCCAAGTGCAGGGAATCATCGTAGCAATTTCCAAAGGTGGAAGTGATAAGTATGGAGTGTCGTACCCACAAGGAGCTAAAGGTAAGATCAATATTCTTTCAAGTCCTATCTGCCACTGATACGACGCTACGTACACCAAACGTTTGCTTCCAACTAGATACGAGAAATAAAACTACGTTGTGGGTATGAAAGAGGATAACTTTGCATGATATCGGGGAGCTAAAATATAAAAGTAGGTGCTGTTATCATAAAGTTAGAATATATTACTAAATATTACAAATAGCGAGTGTGGAATAATGATGGATCGGTGTGCGGAATTATCCTGGCAATTGTTAACAAGATCGGTAGTCGTCATTGCAATTTCATATGAGGGAGAGGCATAAGCTAACATACTTTCTCTTCTTGGATCATATGCACTTATGATTGGAACTCTAGCAAGCATCCGCAACTACTAAAGATCATTAAGGTAAAACCCAACCATAGCATTAAAGCATCAAGTCCCCTTTATCCCATACGCCACAACCCCCTTACTCAGGTTTATGCTTCTGTCAGTCAAGAAATCCACTATAAGCGAATCATGAACGTATTGCAACACCCTACAATGGGAATCCCTCACGCATGGGCGACACGGAGGGCACAATAGGACAACACCAAAATAAAACATACAACTCGTACCAATCTAGATCATCAATCAACCCAAAGACAAAAGATATCTACTCAAAACATCATAGGATGGCAACACATCATTGGATCATAATATGTGGCATAAAGCACCATATTCAAGTAGGGATTACAGTGGGGTGCGGGAGAGTGGACCGCGTAAAACAGATGAGGATGGTGATGATGATGGTGATGCTGATGAAGACAATCACCGCGGTGATGATTCCCTTCCCAATGGCACTTCGGCGCCACCGAGAGAGAGGAGGAGAGGTCCTCCCCTTGTGCTTCCTCCTCCATGGCCTCCCCCTGGATGGGGAGAGGTTGTCCCTCTGGTCCTTGGCCTTCATGGCGATGATGGCCCCTCTGAGATCCTCCTCCATGGCTTCGGTGATGATGGCCCCCTCCGGCAGGGTGCCAGAGAGGGCCTAGATTGATTTCTCGTGGCTACAGAGGCTTGCGGCGACGGAACTTCCGATCTAGGTTATTTTCTGGAGGTTTCTGTAATTATAGGAATTTTTGGCATCGGTCTCACGTCAGGGGGGTCTCCAAATTGTCCACGAGATAGGGGCCCACGCCCAGGGGGTGGGCGCGCCCCCCATCCTCGCGGACAGCCCGGGACTCTTCTGGCCCAACTCTTTTACTCTGGGGTTTCTTTTGGTCCATAAAAAATCATCAAAAATTGGCACGTCAATTGGACTTCGTTTGGTATTCCTTTCCTGTAAAACTCAAAAACAAGGAAAAAACAGAAACTGGCACTGGGCTCTAGGTAAATAGGTTAGTCCCAAAAATCATATAAAATAGCATATAAATGCATATAAAACATCTACGATGGATAATATAATAGCATGAATACTTCATAAATTATAGATACATTGGAGACATATCAGTGGTGTATACAATTAATGTCCACTATTATTAATCCATCACTGATCCTTTATATAAAACTATTGGTATACACCCCCATAACTCTGCCATGTCCATGTAAGTTAAATTAACTTTCCATGCACCCATCCATCTGCTTGAGAAAGGTTTCACTACTAGTGCATCTATGGATTGCAGCAAGGTTCAAAGACCCCTTATTCGAAATCTTAGCATTTATGGCATTAGCACATTTATTTCCCGACCTTTCTCCTCTTGTAACATGAACAAGCACAAACATTGGCATTTGGATCTAGCCCCACCATTCAGCCTCCCTGGTGTCGATGAGTTACACACTTCAAATCTTACAATCTACTATGAGGTTTTTATGAAAAGGAAGTAATAGGAGCGTTATGTCATATCCTACTTCCAGTGATTGGCATTGACACACCATACATCCAATCGGGTCCTCGCAGAAGAAAGAGGGAACGGGCGAGCTGCATAAACAAATTTATCAGAAAGGGAGCGAAGCTTGCTTCGGAAATGGAGAAGTAAAGTTAGTTTAAGGATCTATTATCTTGTTGAGGAGCTCCTTCTTGAACAAGGGAGGAGCTCCAAGAGCGAGGTAGGGCTTGGGGCTGCCTCAAATAGCCTTCGACCATCTATGTCACTGCATCTGGCCTCTACTTGAACTATTACTACGGGAAAGAAAAATATATTCCCATTCATCCCCGAATAGTTGTGATGGGGATTGCAATATTGTATTTGAGTGCATACACAAGGGCTGTATGAAAACTTGATTATGTATTGGTCATCTTGAAATTTGACAAACATATGAGATATGTGTAGTAATTTGTGCATGAATTACAACTTGGACGGGTAGCATGGATTGGAAAATCGTCCCTACCATCTTGGCTAGACCACATGCAGGTGTTGCGAGGTGCAAAGGCCGAGGCACCCGAGGAGTCCTGGATTAAGGGGTCCTCGGGCGTCTGGGCTATGTGATGTGGGCAAGACTGATGGGCCATGAAGATACGAGATAGAAGAACCTTCCCCGTGTCCGGATGGGACACTACACAAAAAAGACACATCCGTGACATTTTGGGCCGAACGATTTTTTTTTCTGTCATACTTACGACACTTCTATGACGATAATTCTGACAGAACCAGGTATCATCATAGATGTGGTGGGCTTCTACTTCTATGAAAAAATCATGATAGAAAATGGGCTTTTCGTCTTGGGCGGGCCGGGGACGCAACTGCATGACATTCTTTGGGCCGCCCATGACGGGAAAACCATGGTAGAAGCGAGGGCGAGGAAAATATCGGGGTGTTCCCGGTTACGGTGGGTGGTCGGGGCCGAGCGATGCACGGAGGTTTGTGCGTTTCTCTCATACATGCACGCGTGTGGGTGTGAGGCATTGGGCTCTAACTGAACCCGAGCAAGGCGTTCGCCTACTGAACCCGAGCGATTGCACAGCAGGCTACACGTTACTGAACACGAGCGATCTATCGATGGCTGTTAACTGAACCTGATCGAGCGATTCCTTCGCTACTGCTGCTAACTGAAGCCGATTGATGCTGTCTCTAGATGAACAGTGAGCGGTGGGGGTGGATGAACAGGACCCCATGGTGTTGCCTCTGGATGAACAGGACCCCGATCGATCGAGTCGGTTGGGGCTGGATGAACAGGATCCCGTGGTGGGCTAGATGAACAGGACGACCCCGTGGAGGGCTGGATGAACAGTAGAAGGTGGAGGGGTGGATGAATAGTATCCCATGGAGGGGTGGTTGAACAGGAGCCCGTGGAGAGGGCTGGTTGAACAGTAGCCGGTGGAGTAGCGCGCGGTGGAGGCTGGATGAACAGGAGCCTGTGGATGAACAGTCGCAGGTGGAGGCTGGAGGAGGACGACGGTGGAGATGAACAGTATCCCGTGGAGTCCCGTTTTGTGGTACACCACACCCCTCCAGATGAACAGGACCCCCGTTTCGACCATAGTGCTCCAACACAAGTCCATTTCCTCTGTTTTGTGGTACGCCACACCCCTCCCGATCAACAGGACCCCGTTTCGACCATAGGAGGTCCAACACAAGTACATTTCCTCTGTTTTGTGGTACGCCAGACCCCTCCCGGTGAACAGGATCCCATTTCAAACGTGGCCGGTCGAACACAAGGCCGCTTCCTCCATTCTACGGTACGTCAGGCCTCGTTTCCATCGCCTATTCCGTCCAAGCCGGTTGGCTCCCACGCGTTCCATTGCCTCCCGATGAACACGATGCATTCCGTTGCCTCCCGATGAACACGACGCATTTTGTTGCCTCCCGATGAACACGGCGCATTCCATTGCCTCCCGATGAACACGACGATGACGCAGTTTCTCCGTTCCGATCCAGCCATGTACACGAGTCCTGGCCGTACGTATGCGCGAGTAGGCGTTCGAGACCCCGCCTGTATGTATGTACGTGGTAGTATTTTATTTCTTGCACTCTGGCCGTTGTACGTACGTGTACATGCTACATGCGCGCATCTACTACGACACGTGCGCGCCTCTACATTGACCAGTATGTACATACACGTTTACGACAAGAATGACAATGCTACGTACGCTTCGACCAGGAGGGTCCCGACTGTCAGGCACTTCCTTGCGTGCGAACATGTAGCCAGTAGGTCCCAGTAGTCAGGGGGCGAATCATTTTTTTTTGCCCGGACGCACTTCCTTGCATGCAAAGATGTAGCTCGTGGGTCCCAGCAGTCAGGGGGAAATGTTTTTTGTTTGCGAAATACGGTGGCCCGTCCGGTGGGTCCCTGCTGTCAGGTGGAGGAATAATTATTTTGCGCGTAATAAGGAGGCACTTCCTTGCGGCCGCCTGATGTCTACTACACAACCTTCTTCTTGTAGACATTGTTGGGCCTGCAAGTGCACAGGTTTGTAGGACAGTAGCAAATTTCCCTCAAGTGGATGCCCTAAGGTTTATCAATCCGTAGGAGGCGTAGGATGAAGATGGTCTCTCTCAAACAACCCTGCAACCAAATAACAAAAATTCTCTTGTGTCCCCAACACACCCAATACAATGGTAAATTGTATAGGTGCACTAGTTCAGCGAAGAGATGATGATACAAGTGCAATAGGGATGGTAGATAAAGGTATTTGTAATATGCAAATATAAAAACAGCAAGGTAACTAATGATAAAAGTGAGCGTAAACGGTATTGCAATGATAGGAAACAAGGCCTAGGGTTCATACTTTCACTAGTGCAAGTTCTCTCAACAATAATAACATAACAAGCCCTCAACATGCAACAAAGAGTCACTCCAAAGCCACTAATAGCGGAGAACAAACGTAGAGATTATGGTAGGGTACGAAACCACCTCAAAGTTATTCTTTCGGATCGATCTATAAAAGAGTTCGTATTAGAATAACACCTTAAGATACAAATCAACCAAAACCCTAATGTCACCTAGATACTCCATTGTCACCTCAAGTATCCGTGGGCATGATTATACGATATGCATCACACAATCTCAGATTTATCTAACCAACACAAAGTACTTCAAAGTGTGCCCCAAAGTTTCTACCGGAGAGTCAAGAACGTGTGCCAACCCCTATGCATAGGTTCCCAATGTCACGAAACCCGCAAGTTGATCACCAAAACATACATCAAGTGGCACATGATATCCCATTGTCACCACAGATAATCACGACAAGACATACATCAAGTGTTCTCATAAAAGATTCAATCTGATAAGATAACTTCAAAGGGGAAACTCAATTCATCACAAGAGAGTAGAGGGGGAGAAACATCATAAGATCCAACTACAATAGCAAAGCTCGGGATACATCAAGATCGTGCCATAGATGGAACACGAGAGAGAACATGAGAGAGAGAGATCAAACACATAGCTACTGGTACATACCCTCAGCCCCGAGGGTGAACTACTCCCTCCTCATCATGGATAGCACCAGGATGATGAAGATGGCCACTGGTGATGGGATCCCCCTCCGGCAGGGTGCCGGAACGGGCTCCCGAGAGGTTCTTGGTGGCTACAGAGGCTTGCGGCGGTCGAACTCCCGATCTATCTTCTGTTCTGGATGTTTTAGGGTACGTAGGTATATATGGGTGGAGGGGTTACGTCGGTGGAGCTACGGGGGCCCCACAAGGTAGGGGGGTGAGCCCGGGGGGGGGGGGGGGGGTGGGTGGGCGCCCCCTACCCTCGTGGGCAGCCCGTATCTCCCCTGACGTGCACTCCAAGTTCCCTGGGCTGCGTTCCTTCCAAAAATAACTTCTCCAGTTGATTTCGTTCCGTTTTGACTCTGTCTTATATTCCTTTTCCTCAAAACACTAAAATAGGCATAAAACAACAAATCTGGGCTGGGCCTCCGGTTAATAGGTTAGTCCCAAAAATAATATAAAAGTGGATAATAAAGCCCAATATTGCCTAAAACAGTAGATAAAGTAGCATGGAGCAATCAAAAACTCTAGATACGTTGGAGACGTATCAAGCATCCCCAAGCTTAATTCTTGCTCGTCCTCGAGTAGGTAAATGATAAAATAGAATTTTTGATGTGGAATGCTAGTTGGCATAATTTCAATGTAATTCTTCTTACTTGTGATATGAATATTCAGATCCGAAAGATTCAAGACAAAAGTTCATATTGACATAAAAAATAATAATACTTCAAGCATACTAATCAAAGCAATCATGTCTTCTCAAAATAACATGGCAAAAGAAAGTTCATCCCTACAAAATCATATAGTTAGTCTATGCTTCATTTTCGTCACACAAAGTTGTTCCGAACTTCTATACCCTTGATGACAAGCCAAGCAATTGTTTCATACTTAAATAATCTCAAACCTTGTCAACCTTCACGCAATACATGAGCGCAAGCCATGGATATAGCACTATGGGTGGAATAGAATATGATGATGGGGATTGTGTGGAGAAGACAAAAAGAGGGAAGATAGTTTCACATCAACTAGGCGTATCAACGGGCTATGGAGATGCCCATCAATAGATATCAATGTGAGTGAGTAGGGATTGCCATGCAACAGATGCACTAGAGCTATAAGTATATGAAAGCTCAACAAAAGAAACTAAGTGGGTGTGCATCCAACTCGCTTGCTCACGAAGACCTAGGGCATTTTGAGGAAGCCCATCATTGGAATATACAAGCCAAGTTCTATAATGAAAAATTCCCACTAGTATATGAAAGTGACAAAATGAGAGACTCTCTATCATGAGGATCTTGGTGCTACTTTGAAGCGCAAGTGTGGTAAAAGGATAGTAGCATTGTCCATTCTCTCTTTTTCTCTCATTTTTTTATTTTGGCCTTTCTCTTTTTTTATGGCCTCTCTTTTTTTTCATCCGGAGTCTCATCCCGACTTGTGGGGGAATCGTAGTCTCCATCATCCTTTCCTCACTTGGGACAATGCTCTAATAATGATGATCATCACACTTTTATTTTTCTTACAACTCAACAGTTACAACTCGATACTTAGAACAAAGTATGACTCTATATGAATGCCTCCGGCGGTGTACCGGGATATGCAATGAATAAAGAGTGACATGTATGAAAGAATTATAAACGGTGGCTTTGCCACAAATACGATGTCAACTACATGATCATGCTAAGCAATATGACAATGATGAATGTGTCATGATAAACGGTATGGTGGAAAGTTGCATGGCAATATATCTCGGAATGGTTATGGAAATGCCATGATAGGTAGGTATGGTGGCTGTTTTGAGGAAGATATAAGGAGGTTTATGTGTGATAGAGCGTATCGTATCACGGGGTTTGGATGCACCGGCGAACTTTGCACCAACTCTCAAGGTGAGAAAGAGCAATGCACGGTACCGAAGAGGCTAGCAAAGGTGGAAAGGTGAGAGTGCGTATAATCCATGGACTCAACATTAGTCAAAAGAACTCATATACTTATTGGAAAAATTAGAAGTCATCAAAAATCAAGTACTACGCGCATGCTCCTAGGGGGGTAGATTGGTAGGAAAAGACCATCGCTCGTCCCCGACCGCCACTCATAAGGATGCACAAGCCAGGTACACTTCATGTTTCAAATTTGTTTCACAACTTTAACCATACGTGCATGCTACGGGACTTGCAAACTTCAACACAAGCATTTCTCAAATTCACAATTACCCAACTAGCACGACTTTGATATTATCACCTCCATATCTCAAAACAATTATCAAGCATCAAACTTATCTTAGTGTTCAATTCACTCAAAAGAAAGTTTCACATATCTTGAACACCAAGTATATTAACATTAAGCAAATTACCATGATATTAACGACTCTCAAAATAATTTAAGTGAAGCATGAGAGATCAATAGTTTCTTTAAAAAAAATCCACCACCGTGCTCTAAAAGATATAAGTGAAGCACTAGAGAAAATAACAAACTACTCCGAAAGATATAAGTGAAGGTCAATGAGTAGCTAAATAATTATGCAATTATGCGAAGACTCTCTCTCATTTAATAATTTCAAATCTTGATACTTTATTCAAACAGCAAGCAAAGCTAAAGAAAACTACATTGCAAGGATAGCACAACTCATGTGAAGAAGCAAAAACTTAGGCTCAACCGATACTAACCGATAGTTGTTGAAGAAGAAAGGTGGGATGCCTACCGGGGCATCCCCAAGCTTAGATGCTTGAGACTTCTTGAAATATTATGTTGGGGTGCCTTGGGCATCCCCAATCTTGAGCTTTTGTGTCTCCTTAATTCCTCTCATATCATGGTTTCTCTTTTTATCAAAAGCTTCATTCACAACAAACTCAACAAGAACTCGTGAGATAGGTTAGTATAAACCAATGCAAAACCTTATCATTTTCTACTGTAACAAATCACTTAAATAATTATTCAAAATTTATTACAAAATGTCTCTGCATATTTAATACTCCTATCCTCAAATAGAATCATTAATCAAGCAAACATATGCAAACAATGCAACCATAACAGCAATCTGCCAAAACAGTACAGTCTGTAAAGAATGCAAGAGTATCTATACTTTCCTGACTCCAAAAATTATGAACTAAAATTCCCACTGTAATAAATTTATCAGAGCTCAATATGCAAAAAGATTCAACATTATACCTCTCTCTGAATTTTCTAGGGAATTTTTGCAACAGCGGTAAACTTTCTGTTTTTCAAACAGCAACATGTATACTAGCAAAATAAGCATGGCAAAGGCTATCCTTGACTTCTTTATTGAAACTGAAGATGCAAAACATTATTCTAAATAACAGAAAGCAAAAACTAACAAAAGGAAATGACGCTCCAAGCAAAACACATATCATGTGGTGAATAAAAAGTATAGCTCCAAGTAAAGTTACCAATGAACGAAGACAAAAGAGGGGATGCCTTCCGGGGCATCCCCAAGCTTAGGCTCTTGGTTGTAATTGAATATTACCTTGGGGTGCCTTGGGCATCCCCAAGCTTAGGCTCTAGCAACTCCTTATTCCATAGTCCATCGAATCTTTACCCAAAACTTGAAAACTCCACAACACAAAACTCAACAGAAAACTCGTAAGCTCCGTTAGTATAAGAAAATAAAACAACCACTTAGGTACTGTAATGAGCTCATTCTAAATTCATATTAGTTTAATATCTACTGTATTCCAACTTATCTATGGTTCATACCCTCCGATACTACTCATATATTCATCAAAATAAGCAACCAACACCTAGAAAACAGAATCTGTCAAAAACAGAACAGTCTGTAGTAATCTGTATCAAACGTATACTTATGGAACTCCAAAAATTCTACCGAATTAGGAAGTCCTATGAAATTCGTGTACCAATCCAGAGCAAAAAGAATCAGATCAGAAGCACATCTCTGTGAATTAACAAAACTAATTTACTAGGTGCAATAGTTTCTGATTTTCAGCAGGATCAACACAACTATCACCGTAAGCCATCCTAAAGGTCTTACTTGGCACTTTATTGAAACAAAAGCTATAAAACATGATTAATACAGTAGCATAATCATGTGGACACACAAAAACAGTAAGGATAAATATTGGGTTGTCTCCCAACAAGTGCTTTTCTTTAATGCCTTTCTAGCTAGGCACGATGATGACAATGATGCTCACATAAAAGATAAGAATTGAAACATAACGGGAGCATCATGAAGCATATTACTAGCACTTTTAAGTCTAACCCACTTCCTATGCATAGGGATTTTGTGAGAAAACAACTTATGGGAACGATAATCAACTAGCATAGGAAGGTAAAACAAGCATAGCGTCAAAACTTGAAGCACATAGAGAGGAAACTTGATATTATTGCAATTCCTACAAGCATATGTTCCTCCCTCATAATAATTTTTAGTAGCATCAGGAATGAATTCAACAATATAACCAGCACCTAAAGCATTCTTTTCATGATCTACAAGCATAGAAAATTTACTACTCTCCACATAAGCAAAATTCTTCTCATGAATAGTAGTGGGAGCAAACTCAACAAAATAACTATCATATGATTTAAAATTAGGATCAAGATGACAAGTTTCATGGTTATCATTATTCTTTAAAGCATATGTGTCGTCATAATAATCATCATAGATAGGAGGCATGCTTTCATCATAGTAAATTTGCTCATCAAAGCTTGGGGGACAAAAAATATCATCTTCATCAAACATAGCTTCCCCAAGCTTGTGGCTTTGCATAT
The DNA here is from genome assembly GCA_963921465.1 of Triticum timopheevii. Taxonomy (NCBI): domain Eukaryota; kingdom Viridiplantae; phylum Streptophyta; class Magnoliopsida; order Poales; family Poaceae; genus Triticum; species Triticum timopheevii. Next base: position 47,352,414 of record OY997264.1, on the reverse strand, counting down.
CATTAGCATCATGGATATTCAAGGAATTCATACTAACAACATTGCAATCATGCTCATCATTCACATATTTTATGCCAAACATTCTATGTAATTCTTCTTCTAGTACTTGAGCACAATTTTCCTTCTGATCATTTTCACGAAAGACATTAAAAAGATGAAGCATATGAGGCGTCCTTAATTCCATTTTTTGTAGTTTTCTTTTATAAACTAAACTAGTGATAAAACAAGAAACAAAAAGATTCGATTGCAAGATCTAAAGATATACCTTCAAGCGCTAACCTCCCCGGCAACGGCGCCAGAAAAGAGCTTGATGTCTACTACACAACCTTCTTCTTGTAGACGTTGTTGAGCCTGCAAGTGCACAAGTTTGTAGGACAGTAGCAAATTTCCCTCAAGTGGATGACCTAAGGTTTATCAATCCGTAGGATGCGTAGGATGAAGATGGTCTCTCTCAAACAACCCTGCAACCAAATAACAAAAAGTCTCTTGTGTCCCCAACACACCCAATACAATGGTAAATTGTATAGGTGCACTAGTTCAGCGAAGAGATGGTGATACAAGTGCAATAGGGATGGTAGATAAAGGTATTTGTAATATGAAAATATAAAAACAGCAAGGTAACTAATGATAAAAGTGAGCGTAAACGGTATTGCAATGATAGGAAACAAGGCCTAGGGTTCATACTTTCACTAGTGAAAGTTCTCTCAACAATAATAACATAGATAGATCATATAACAAGCCCTCAACATGCAACAAAGAGTCACTCCAAAGCCACTAATAGCGGAGAACAAACGTGGAGATTATGGTAGGGTATGAAACCACCACAAAATTATTCTTTCGGATCGATCTATAAAAGAGTTCGTACTAGAATAACACCTTAAGATACAAATCAACCAAAACCCTAATGTCACCTAGATACTCCATTGTCACCTCAAGTATCCGTGGGCATGATTATACGATATGCATCACACTACTAGGGAAAACCTTATACACAGAACTTTAGTAGTAGCGTGGGTCAAAAAAGCATGCTGGTGCTAAGTAGCAGTAGCGCGCCTGAGGAAACCGCGCTGCAGATAAAGATCCAGTAGTAGCGCGTCTGGCTGTAAACACGTTACTACTTAAATTCCCACGGCTTAGCCGATAGGCTACACATAGTAGTAGCGACCTATGACGAACCACACTACCTCTACTTCATTTGTAGCACCGCGTTTTAATATAAACTCGCTACTGCTTAAGGTTATAAAATTAAATGGAAAGAAAATAGAAAGGTAATTGAAAATGAAAGAAATAGAATAAGGTGAAAGGAAAAAAATAAAATGTGAAGAAAAATAAATGAAAAAGTGAAAAAAAGAGAAAGGAGTAGTAGTAGCGTTTATCACAGAACGCGTTGTAGCTAAGATAGCAGCAGCGCTTTTCCTGGAACGAGCTATGGCTACTTCTGACTTAACGACGGGGTTCATCCTTCCCCACGCGGCCACTTCCCCCAAATCCAACTCTCTCCACTCTCGCCGCCGCCGTCGCCCGTCGGCCGCCGCCGTCGCCCGTCGGCCGCCGCGCGCTCTCCGCACCCTCTACGCCGCCCCGACCCCAGATTCAACGCCGACCCCGCCCCCGACCTCAACGCCGCCCCCGACCCCGACCTCGACGCCGGCTGCCATCCGCCGCGCGCCCGAGCCCGACCCTAACCTCGACGCCGCCCTGCCCCTCCCTCGTCGCAGGCACCGGAGGTGAGCACGCCCGCTCCTCCCTCTCCCTTACCTCTGCCTAGGGTTTCTTTATATTTTGGTTGCATCAAATTAGTTAGGGTTCATGTAAGAGTGGAAACAAATCGGATGCGGATGCGGCTCAAATGAGTTAGGGTTCATGTAAGGGTGAAAACGAATCAAATTTCTAAGATGAATCATAAAACGAGTAAAATTTGACCACTTATTTCACTTTATAGTTGGATAATTGAAATATCCGCTACCACTTTCCACCCCTATAGGTTCATCAAATTAGATGCTAATTAGGGCAGTAGTTCCTAGGTACTAATTAGTTAGTAAGAACTAGGTACTAATTAGGTACTAGAATATTTTTATTTATAGTAAGTTTATTTTTAGTAAGAACTAGTTGAATTAATAGAACTAGTTAGTAAGAACTTATTGCTATTTTTTAGTTAAAGCAATTTTTCCCGCCTCGACGTGGACGATGCCTATCCCGCATCCTCGTCGTCGAGTCGGCGGAGGACAACACCTGCTTGACCAGATCGGCCATGTCCGGGACTGGGCTCCGCCAGGGTGGTACTGGGAGGCGCTACCTACCGGGGGGCGGAGGTTGGTGAGGAGCCAGCCTGTCATTGACCCGAACCTTCTTTGGTGGCGGTCGCGTGGACTAGTGACGATCAAGAGGCTAGAGGACTCCGCGGAGGTGGTGCGTCACCGTGTCAGTGTGGAGGAAGCGCACGTCCGTCGCTACTTGTTTGCGTTGGAGCACAAGTCGTTCTCCAATACCTGATAGGTTCTCTGGGGATCTCATTGGAGCTATGATCCCGTGATGGTTCCTTCTCTGTGGGTGTCCACCGCCCGCGCCGATACCAGTCGTGTGCTAGGGTTTTAGTTGTATTAGTGATGTTATATGTATGACACTATTCGTGATGTATTAGTGATAATATTCGACAATGTACGGACGCATTAGATGATTTACTTTTGCTTATTGAATGCATGCTAATTTGAGTCCTATAAGATATTTTGAAATGTATATCTTGTGTTGCTCAATATCCAAGTGGGCGGTCATGTTTGCATGTTACACCTCCGAGTGGCCTATGTTTTGCCGGAGTGTTGATTCATTTCCGTTCCGGCAAATTTCAGGCGCTCGATATGTCCTATTTTAGCAAAGGTCATGCCGGATTTTTCCGTGAATTTTGGCATGACTTGTGCCAGAATATGTAGGAAATATCAAGTGCCCCGGATTTGTGTGTTGAGTATCCTGGTAGTTGTCTTCGATCGATTTTCAATTAATGTTTTAACTATGAACATAGGAAATGTCTGACGACAAAAAGGATTTCGGTATTTGCAAATACTGCGAAGACGAGCGCGGCCTGTGCGACGGAATCTTCCTAGATGATGATAGGCGCTTCAGCATCAAGCTGGACGAGAACTTCGAAGTGGATACAGTAACTCACAACGACAAGTCTTTTTTCGTAATTAAGCATGACATCTGCTTCATTTGCTTCAACTTATATTTTTTTACTATTATACTAGCGTATCCCCTGCCATGCAAGACTTTTTGTATTGGATAAGATAGGTTTCAGTCATAGTACGGAGGAAAAGAAAGTTTACTTGAAGACCGAGCATGGTTATATTTTCCATGCAAAATTATACAATTCATATGACTACACCTATTTTGGATGCAAAACATGGCGAGCACTATGCAAGACTTATGCATTTGAGCCTGATATGGTTATCACCTTTGATATTCGTCCGGAAGATGATATTGAAGGTAATACCGACATCTGGGTCGATGTGCAGACGCCTCCAGTTATACCATTATGTAAGTTTCTCAACCATATTTATGTCTTTGATATTGTTTATTCAAAAATAGTTGACAACTAATTTGTATTGCCAGCTTATTTTGGTGCAAGCAAACATGTCCAGTGCTTGGTAGACAGGACCGTATACTGTCCTGGGTCTGAACTCAACTGCGAGGAGCTCGGTCATTATGTTTCATGGCTTGAGGATCTTGATACTGTCAAGACAAATTTTATTCCTACATTTAGAAATGTTAGTACTGAAAATGTGCGACCAATAGTGTTCGTAATGAACTACGGTCACATCTATTTAGGAAGGATGGTAAGATTTTTACTATTTGTCCTCAGTGCATCTTTTCCATACATTATTTTTGAAGCTAAACTTCATTGCTAAGTATGTTACCATACGATGTTCTTCAACAGGGACTCCCGATGAATGTTGTGCCTTATGGGATCGAGACTAAAGGTACCATGAGTATTATCAGCTTACGGCCAAGATATCCTATAGATTACTTTAGTGCATTCAAGATTAGCGACGGATGCTTAATAGTGCAAGACTGGACCAAATATGTGATGGGGGAGCGCACAGAAGTACTAGGGGAAGCAAACAGATGCGCTACCCACGATTAGGAGACAGGTTCATCTGTATGCTCCAGCTTGATCAAGGAGGAGAGCTATACATGTTTTATGTTATTTTACCTAAGAGAGAGCAGCAGGAGTGATTAGCTAGCTAGAAATGAGTTTGAGGATGATGATGTGCTGCACTATTACTATGATGGTAAAATAGCTAGTGTTGGTGGTAATGACTATGATGATTATTATTAGCTAGTGTTAGTGGTGATTAAATAAATACTGTTGGTGGTAATGACTATGATGATGATTAAATAGCTTGTGCTGGCGGATTAGATTCAAGTGGAGGCAACATGTGGTGCACATCGAAAGTACTACTAGTCCAAACTAGATCAAGTTTGGATTAGTAGTATACTTTTGACATGCACCACATATTGCCTCCACTTGAACCTAATCCACCTTCATTTGACACACTGTTATGGATATAATGAGGTAAACCTCATAACTGGTATTGTACCAATATTTGTACGATGGCACATAAATACACTAAAAATAAAGAAATAAAAAAAGAATACTAGTAGCGATGGACAGAAAACACGCTGCAAGTAGTTACCTTAGTAGTAGCGTGGTATTGAACAAACGCTGCAGCTATTTGTCCTAGTAGTAGCACGTGCGGGCACGTGTTACTGCTAAGCAATAGCCGTAGTGACTTATTAGTAGTGCGCCTACCCGTGCTACTAGTGAGCACAAAACCAGCGCTACTGCTAGGGTTTTCCCTAGTAGTGTCACACAATCTCAGATTCATCCAAACAACACAAAGTACTTCAAAGAGTGCCCCAAAGTTTCTACCGGAGAGTCAAGAACATGTGCCAACCCCTATGCATAGGTTCCCAATGTCACGAAAGCCACAAGTTGATCACCAAAACATACATCAAGTGGCACATGATATCCCATTGTCACCACAGATAATCAGGACAAGACATACATCAAGTGTTCTCATAAAAGACTCAATCCGATAAGATAACTTCAAAGGGGAAACCCAATTCATCACAAGAGAGTAGAGGGGGAGAAACATCATAAGATCCAACTACAATAGCAAAGCTCGGGATACATCAAGATCATTCCATAGATGGAACACGAGAGAGAACGCGAGAGAGAGAGAGAGAGAGAGATCAAACACATAGCTACTGGTACATACCCTCAGCCCCGAGGATGAACTACTCCCTCCTCATCATGGATAGCGCCGGGATGATGAAGATGGCCACCGGTGATGGGATCCCCCTCCGGCAGGGTGCCGGAATGGGCTCCCGAGAGGTTTTTTGTGGCTACAGAGGCTTGCGGTGGTGGAACTCCCGATCTATCTTCCGTTCTGGAAGTTTTAGGGTATGTAGGTATATATGGGTGCAGGGGGTACGTCGGTGGAGCTAAGGGGGCCCCACGAGGTAGGGGGGCGCACCCGGGGGTGGGGGGGGTGGGTGGGCGCGCCCCCACCCTCGTGGGCAGCCCGTATCTCCCCTGACGTGCACTCCAAGTTCCCTGAGTTGCTTTCCTTCCCAAAATAACTTCTATATGATTTCGTTCCGTTTTGACTCCGTTTGATATTCCTTTTCCTCGAAACACTGAAATAGGCATAAAACAACAAATCTAGGCTGGGCCTCCGGTTAATAGGTTAGTCCCAAAAATAATATAAAAGTGGATAATAAAGCCCAATATTTCCTAAAACAGTAGATAAAGTAGCATGGAGCAATCAAAAATTATAGATACGTTGGAGACGTATCACCGCCGTGGACCTAGCTGTCAGCCTCTCCACATACAGTACTCTTCCGATGGAAGTCGTTCCTTGACCACGTTGACCATGCCGCGCAGAGAGCACCAGGGCGGTGGACGACGGTGAGGCCTAGGAAGGGGACGACATGGCAGTGGAAGCCCGCGCAGAGAGGAGTACGAGGGTTGACTGGTTCGGCTGCGGTGTGAGGCTGCCGTCGCCGCAGGGCCTGGCCAGGGGTGGGAATAGTAGGGGGCGGTGAGGCCTCCGCGGCAGCACAGCCGGCCACGGGAGGCAGGAGCATGCGGCACGACCAGCGCTGCTTTGGGCGGCTGGAGCAAGAAGACCAGAGGTTGAAGAAGCACTACGGCCGTCGCTGGACATCGTACGGTCACTGGAGCTAGAATCGTTCAAATTGACTAAGTTGACAATGCCCTCCATCCCCGTCAACTTAGTAGGCCCACAAGTCATCCTCCAATCAAGGTGGGTCCTAGCTAGCAGGGGAAGTATTCATTTTTTTGTGCATAATAAGGAGGCACTTCCGGTGGGTCCGAGCTGACAGCGGGCGGAATGTTTTTTCGTGAAATACGGTGGCCCGTCTAGTTGGTCCCAGCAGTCAGGGGGGAGACGTTTTTTTCACAAAACACGGTGGCCCATCCGGTGGGTCCCTGCTATCAGGAGGAGGAATAATTATTTTCCGCGTAATAAGGAGACACTTCGTTGCGGCTGCTGTGGACCCAGCTGTCAGCCTCTTCACGTACAGTACTCTTTCGATGGAAGTCGGTCGTTGACCACATTGACTACACCGTGCCGAGAGCACCACGGCGGTGGACGACAGCGAGGCCTAGGAAGGGGACGACGCGAAGCCAGGGAAGACGCGGCAGTGGATGCCCACGTAGAGAGGAGTACGAGGGTTCACTGGTTCAGGGGCGGTGTGAGGGAGTGTCACCGCAGAATAACAGGGGGTGTGGGTGAGTGGATGGATGGCCTGGCCAGCGGTGGGAGTAGTTCAGCTGCAATTGTCAGTTTGGTCAATGCCAAGGCTGGGGTCAACAAGCCTGAGTTGCTCCCCAAGGAGTTCACCACCGTCATTGATGTCGCCGGTTTCCTCTCTTCAGGCCAGGTAAATCCAGACCTCAGATCTTGCACTGTGAGCTGTCCGATGATTCACAATTACTTGCAAATTTGGTCTTCGCAAGAACCAGAGTGATGCTAAAAGCAACATGGATGTATGCACAACGGTGCAAGGATGAGATAGTGTTTTTCATCCTTGTGTGATAGTTCCACTGTGCCTAATTTTCTTTAACATGTCGTATTGACTTCCATAAGGGTGCAACTACAAATAGTTCTTATCTTCAGAGGATAGTCTTAGTCTCTCTACCTTTTATTTTTTGGTGTTGATAATTGGAGTACATATGTTAGATAATTGCTGACTATTTTGATTTGTTCTTAGGAAAATCATTTACGTCAAGAGATTGAAGACCTAGAGAAGGACACTGGCTATTGTGACAGCCTGGATTTTGCCTTCTCTCTCTTTCTGGGCTTGCCTTCTCTCTCTTTCCGGACTTGGTTTTTATCGTGGTTTTTTCCCTGATTTGAATTGGAGTTTGAATCATTTCAAATGGACTTGGCACTTAGGAATATCCTTGGCTTTCACCCAAGTGACCTATCTTCTATATTCCTCTGGTCAATCCTCCAAATAATCAAATGAATATTTTTAATAAAAGAAAAAATATTCATTTCTCTCTCTGAAACTCACTTCAGAAACTTGTGCTCCAAAGCAACCTCAAATTTTCTTGCTCAGAAAAATCTGAGATAAATCCCAAATATTCTTAGAACCATGGCATAACTTCCCATGTAAAAATATTGCATCACTTTTCGCAATATTTTTTCTGTAGAAAATCTTTTCACATCTGGACCAGAAATGCACTTTGTAGAGCAAGTACAGTTTTCCTTGAGCTTTTACCCTTGATCTTTCTTGAGCTTAAACACCCTCCTAAGAAACCCTAAGCCCCAGGAGATTAGCCCTAATGGCCTTCTAGAAGGAGGTCAAACTTGGCGACCAATTTTCTAGACAGAAACTTGTCAGCTTAGTGGAGTCAATTCTGGTCGGCCTGGGCATGATCCATCAACTCCCCTAGACTAAACACTGCATGGTCGAGCGCGTAGACAAGGTTTGGCCGCTCCTGGGCGTCTTTTTGACCATGCCAGCCTGGTGACCATGCGTGGACACGGTGCCTGGCATGCGTCTCAGCGCGCTCTGGCTGGCGCCTTGCTCTCTGTTTCGCGCGTGCTTGATCCAGCGCTCGCCTCCGACTGCCACACCGCGCCACCAGCCTCGACCCATCACCCTTGACCGCTCCCTGGCGCTCGCCGATGCCGGAGCTGCCGCAGCAAGCACGGGCGCGTCGTGGCCAAAAGGCCACAGTGTGTGCGTGCACTTGTCCGCTTCTCCAACCGCCTCCTCTGCTCGTCCGCGAGCGTGGGCAAGCTTTTGCGTTGACGTTGAGCATTTGCCCCCTCGTTGGAGATTCTCGTCGCTGTTCACCGCGTGTCCCGAGAGCTCCGGCGATGACATGTTCCCCCCTCGCTCCGGCTATATAGCTCTCCCCTCCTCGATTCCTAGCCACGCACCACTCCACACCACCTCCACGTACACGTAGACGAGCAGAAGCCCGGTCGGGCAGGCCTCTGGCCGTCGCCCCGACCAGAGGACTCTGGCGATCCCCGCAGCCCAGGCCGCTGTGCTCCGGTGCCTCTCAAGCTCAAGCAACTGCTTGGGCGGGGCATTGGGGGTCTGCTGGTGCTGCTTGGACCCGGCGGAGCCCTCAGAGCCGCCCCTAGCCGTCGTCTTCATCCTCTCCGGTGGAACCCGTCCGCCACTGAAGCTTGCGAGCTCAACTGCGACCAGCTCCGTCCCCCTCTCGAGAAGCCACGGGTACGGGCAGGTGCGCCTCGAGCCCCGCTTCAATCCTATCCCTCTCGTTTAGCCCCCAAACCCCTCGACGCCGGTGTGAGCTCCGGCGAAGCCCCGCCTCTCTCTGATCTCGCCCACTCTCTCTCTCTCCTGACGCACGGGACCCACCTGTCGGTCTCACCACTCGCGCCCGAAGTGGTACGAGTGGAGGCGTATTTCTATTATACGCTTTCGACATCACCCCCCAGGAATTTTTGTTTAATTCAAATTTATTCAGAAATTTGACCAAACTTTGACCAGCCACAATTTCTAAACCATAAGTCCAAATGATTTGATTCTTCTTGGATTGTCTTTGTTACAGAAAGCTCTAGCAGCACACCATCAGGTGGATTTTTCCTTGCTGTCTAGAATTTCTGTTGATTTTCAGAATGTGCTTTGATAATTCTTTTTGTGGTTTAAATTATTTTTCATAGGGAGAAGCTTGTCTTGAAGCAAACCAAGAGGGGTGTGATCCTCCTCTACACTAAGGAAAGCCACACCAGCATTTGGATGGTGTTATTTCAATATCTATGATTTTCTACTTGAATATGAGTTATTATTTGCATTTAAAATTTGATAAATAACTTTGGTGAATTTCTAGTTGCTTTACCATGCTTGATATGCTTGTTATAGTTACTGGTTGAATGCAAGAACCTGTTTGGCTAAGTAGAGTAATATTTTGCACTATGAATATTGCTATGGAAATTAATGATAGTTATTTTACTAGTGATAGTTTTATTTAAATTAAGAACTAATAAAAATATTGTTGGTTTATAAAAATGAGTTATAACTAGAGGGGTTTGATTCTTAGTATTGCAAGATGCATATGTTGTTAAGTTTGATCCATGAATATGAGTTGTTTGTTTTGCATGATGAGTAGTTGCATGATTCTTTTGAGTTATATCATGTTGATGATAAAAAGATTTTATCAAAGCCAAACTTGATTAAGTTCAACTTGAATATGATGTTGATCACATCGTGGTGCCACTGAATCGGGTTTTTAATTTAGTGCGACCACATTTACCTTATGGGATGGTCCTGATTCGGTCCTTTGTTGTGGCTCTCACCGGTGCCTCCTGCGAGGGAAGGTTATGGGCGTGCATACCCTGGCCCGGTAGGCAGACATAACCTTGTGTGCTCGTTTCGTTTTTATGGTACCTTGTCCCCGTTTGGGACCGTTTTGCCACGACGGTGGCCGTTGGTGTCTTTGGTAGACACGGGGCCACCCAAGACCTAGCCCTGAGGGGGAGTTGGTCGGAGTGGCTGGGGAGAGTGCATGACAAAGGGAGGGTTTCGTCGCAATGCTTTGGTCCACCCGAATGGGAATGCGAGGCCAGGTATTCCGTAGTGTGGGTAAAGTGCGGTACCTCTGTGGAGTGTAATTAATCTATCGATAGCCGCGTCCTCGGTTATGGGCATAACTCGGAAGTAAGTCATACCATGGATCAACTTTTCTAATAATCTTGCAAACTAAGTGAGTGTTGTGATGCATTGGTTCATGATAAAAGCATGAACACTGGAGCTGTTCATGAGTGATTGATTTCGGTTGTGACCTAGGTATGGTCACCGTTTGGTTACGAGGTAACCGTCCGGTAAGCGAGTCCGTGGGACTCAATGCATGAAATGTTTTTTTGTTTCGGTAGTAATAGTTTTGCATTGAATTAATCTGATTAAATATCATGATATTGTTTGTCATCGTGCTTATGTTTGTTGTGAGCTTGCAAGTACATTCAATGTACTGACCTGGCGTGTTAGGCCAGATTTCAGGCAAGTCAATTTGCATCGGAGCGCATCTCGTGTCTAGGCCGTGTTCACGTCGGCGTCCCTGTGCTATGGAGTTCCACTACGTCGTTCTTCTGCTGCCGCGTAGCTCGTGTGATCGAGGCCCAGTCATGTTCATTAAATAATGTACATACTGTCCAGCAGCACCGTGTGTGCCGCTTGGCCTTGAATCTCGATGTAATATTAGACCTATGTAATCCGCTAGTATCAATAAAGTGGTTGTTTCTGTACCATGTTGTTGTGTATTACTTGATCTCTGGGCTGGCAATGCAAGGTAAACCGGTTGCTCTGAGCCGGGGTGCCACAACGCTTGGTATTAGAGCCGCGCTCATTATAGGACACGCTAGACCGTTAGTGCGCTAGTGAAACGGTAGATAGCTTCGTTTGAGTACCGTTTGTTGCATTTCATGCATGTTTATTTGTTATTACTAACCGCATGATTTGTGAGTGTAGATGGCACCAGTACCGATCTTGTACCATCCTGAGCCAGCTCCGTACATATCGCCGCATCTGCTTCAGAATGTGTGGCGAGGAATCTACCCAGAGGGTGCTGATCCAGAGTATCGGGTGTATCGTGAGCATCTGGCCGGTGCATTGTATGAGTGTTATGCTGAGGTCACTCTAAACCACAGTTCACCTACCGGCGATTACACTCGTTCGACTAAGGGTGGTCTTGCTTCTACGCCATCCCAGGTGATTCAGTTTGCTGCTCTCGAGGCTTTTGTAGACTTGCGCTACAACGAGGTCCGCATGTATACCCACCCTGGTCTCTTCTACTACCCATCTCTGCACGAGAATGGATGTGTCCGTTTTCCTTTGATTAATCCGGCATGCGATCGTCCCACTAGCCACCTTTCTCACTACATCACAGCTAGTTATCTCGTGAACTACGAGTTAGCTCGGGAGCTTTCATGTGCTTGCACCGCTCTCGCAGCTGCTCATATGAGGAACCCTCTTCCCACTGTCATCTATACTTCTGCTCCGTTTCCTTCCATCCCCGTTCCACCAACGACCTCGCAGGGTACCGTTAACCCTCTGACGGTGAACCCTCGCAGCGATCCTGCTACATGGTCTTCCCTTGTCGCTATTCCTGCTGCTCCTATTCTTAGATCCTATCCCCTGCCTGCCCTTGAGTGAGAGCCCTCAAGGCAGCGTCATCGCATTCCTCTTGACCCGGAGGTCTCTACTATCAGTTCAAGATCAGGGTCCGGCTCAGGAAGCACCAACCGAGCAGCAGATCAGGGTCTGGCCCACGAGGGCAGTTGCGTATGTATTCAATTGGATCGGGAATGCTGATGTCCTGAGTTTGCTAGACTTATGCAGATTAATTTGTGAATCTATGCTGATTCTTTTTACTCGACAATCTGTATGTTTTCCTTATTAATGTACAGAAACCTCGTGTCATATGTAGTATGATTATTCTCTCCTTATGTGGGAAATATTTACTCTCAAAACCAATGTAGAGCTTGTACTTGTGATTATCATTGGCCAACATGACATCACTACAGTAGTGATCTAAACGCTCTTATATTTCTTTTCGGAGGGAGTATAAGCTATTATCATGTAATCTTTTATTAAGTTATTATCATATAATATTATTATTCTTCTCTGTTATAGCTAAAAGGAGTCATTATTTCGCACTCTCATGATTGTGCACATGTATCGTAGCACATAAAAATTGACTAATGCTCTGTGTTACAGGATTAGCTATCAAGGATTTTTGGCAAGTTAATGACAAAACTATTGTCTTTGTTGCACATCCCACCTTTGGTATGGCACTTCTGTTTTAAAGATAAATATTCACACTACACTTAGTTTTTCCTTTGCCATGGCTATTTTGTTATCTGAATAACGAAACTGATCCCCCATATTGATTGCAAATTCTAGTACATTACTCTATAAAGTTCAGATATGGATCATTTGTAAAGTGCAATTCCCGAACTAAGAAATGAACACTGCTGGGGTCAAGCACGATGCAGGAATGACCATGACAACCATTCGGTTCACTTATCCATGCAGCTGACATGTCGCTTGAGCCTCAGAGCATAGTCAATGATGTTAACTCCTGGTGTATACATTTTGGGTTTGCATAATATTATCTTGCAACAACACACGATTCTTTATGTAGGCTGCACTATTGCACAGAAGTGCATGCACTAGGGTGTGTACAATGCCATGCACATGATCCTGATCTAGAATTCCAGATTTGTTACATCATAGCGCCTTCAATTTTGCAATAAAACTCATTTTACTGTATTTTTGTTTCTGCTACATAAGTTTTGAAACACAAGTGTTGTCACGCACTCGTGCTTACTGGAAGGACAGAAATGCTCAAGCGTGGCTCTGTTTTTGTAGGTAACATTATAAATTTCAACATGGGTTCATTGATTGATCTAGACATTCCTCAGAGCTTCTGGAGTCATGTTGCAGGGAAGTATGGAAACATGTTTTATTGGAAAGAAAAGGTTAACACAGCATAACCTTTGTAATGCTGCGTAGTTTTCTTGTAGCTTTTCCTGATCCTGCCTTTGTTTATGGCATATGGAACAAGGAGAGGATGTGTCAATTGAAGGCGCTGTGATGGCAATATCGCGCTGCCTGAGAGAGCCCACAGGGGCAAGTAATTGTTCCGAGGTGTTTTAGAGGTGGAAGTTCATCGCGGAAGGACTGAGACATGAGGAACATAAGACTAACGAATACTATATGTACATAATCGAAATGTCAGTTACATTAACGGAACATATTTTCGCCTTAATTTTTTAAAGTCAAAGGACATTCTCTTATCCTCGGTAGGATGCTGCAAAGATACAAAATCATCACCACCTGGCATCTGATAATCTGGGCAGAGTCAGACAGGACCAAGAAATAGCCCCTTGCAGTTGCCATAGCCATGGGAACCGGCCATTTTCAGTTGTTTTTCTTAGCCAGTGTAGACCAAGATATGCTATCTGAACCAGCTATCAGCACTGCTGATTCAACATTGATTTCAATCATCGTTTTGTCTGGTTCGATCGACTCTGGTCAATCTGCACCTATTTTCATGTTAATTTCCAGTTGGAAGATACTAGTTTCATCCTCGATTCAACTTTGAACATGACTTGGTGTTTGACATGAGGATAAGCATATCCACATTGGGTAAAATAAAATTGTAGACTTGCCAGTGTACCTAAGTGAAGGAAATATGCCCTAGAGGCAATAATAAAGTTATTATTTATTTCCTCATATCATGATAAATGTTTATTATTCATGCTAGAATTGTATTAACCGGAAACATGATACATGTGTGAATACATAGACAAAACATATAGTCACTAGTATGCCTCTACTTGACTAGCTCATTGATCAAAGATGGTTATGTTTCCTAACCACAGACATGTGTTGTCATTTGATTAGTGGGATCACATCATTAGAAGAATGATATGATTGACATGACCCATTCCGTTAGCCTAGCACTTGATCATTTAGTATACTGCTATTGCTTTCTTCATGACTTATACATGTTCCTGTAACTATGAGAATTATGCAACTCCCGTTTACCGGAGGAACACTTTGGGTACTACCAAATGTAACAACGTAACTGGGTGATTATAAAGGAGTACTACAGGTGTCTCCGAAGGTCCATGTTGAGTTGGCATATTTCGAGATTAGGTTTTGTCACTCCGATCGTCGGAGAGGTATCTCTGGGCCCTCTCGGTAATGCACATCATTATAAGCCTTGCAAGCATGTGACCAATGAGTTGGTTACGGGATGATGCATTACAGAACGAGTAAAGAGACTTGCCAGTAACGAGATTGAACTAGGTATTGGATACCGACGATCAGATCTCGAGCAAGTAAGATAACGATGACAAAGGGAACAACGTATGTTGTTATGCGGTTTGACCGATAAAGATCTTCGTAGAATATGTAGGAACCAATATGGGCATCCAGGTCCCGCTATTGGTTATTGACCGAGAATGGTTCTAGGTCATGTCTACATAGTTCTCGAAACCGTAGGGTCCGCACGCTTAACGTTACGATGACAGTTTTATTATGAGTTTAAAAGTTTTGATGTACCGAAGTTTGTTCGGAGTCCCGGATGTGATCACGGACATGATGAGGAGTCTCGAAATGGTCGAGACATAAAGATTGATATATTGGATGACTATATTCGGACACCGGAAGTGTTCCGGGTGATTTCGGAGAAAACCGGAGTGCCGGGGGGGGGGGGGGGGTTACCGGAACCCCCCGGGAGAGTATTAGGCCTTATGGGCCTTAGGGGAAAGGAGAGAGGGGCGGCCAGCATGGGCCACGCGCCCCCTCCCCCCTCTGGTCCGAATTGGACTAGGAGGGGGGACGCCCCCCCTTTCCTTCCCCCTCTCCCCCTTCCTTCCCCCTTCTAGTAGGAGTAGGAAAGGAGGAGTCCTACTCCTACTAGGAGGAGGATTCCTCCTCCTTGGCGCGCCCCAAGGGGCCGGCCGGCCTCCCCCCTTGCTCCTTTATATACGGGGGCGGGGGGGGGGCACCCCATAGACACACAAGTTGATCTAAGGATCATTCCTTAACCGTGTGCGGTGCCCCCCTCCACCATATTCCACCTCGGTCATATCGTCGTGGAGTTTAGGCGAAGCCCTGCGCCGGTAGAACATCATCATCGTCACCACGCCGTCGTGCTGACGGAACTCATCTCCAGAGCTTTGCTGGATCGGAGGCCGGAGATCGTCATCGAGCTGAACGTGTGCTGAACTCGGAGGCTCCATACGTTCGGTGCTTGGATCGGTCGGATCGTGAATACATACGACAACATCAACCGCGTTGTGCTAATGCTTCCGCTTATGGACTACGAGGGTACGTGGACGAACACTCTCCCCTCTCGTTGCTATACCATCACCATGATCTTGCGTGTGCGTAGGAAATTTTTTGAAATTACTACGTTCCCCAACAGTGGCATCAGAGCCTAGGTTTTATGCGTTGATGTTATATGCACGAGTAGAACACAAGTGAGTTGTGGGCGATACAAGTCATACTGCTTACCAGCATGTCATACTTTGGTTTGGCGGTATTGTGAGATGAAGCGGCCCGGACCGACATTACGCGTACGCTTATGCGAGACTGGTTTCACCGTTACAAGCACTCGTGCATAAAGGTGGCTGGCGGGTGTCTGTCTCTCTCATTTTAGCTGAATCGAGTGTGGCTACGCCCGGTCCTTGCGAAGGTTAAAACAGCACCAACTTGACGAACTATCGTTGTGGTTTTTTGATGCGTAGGTAAGAACGGTTCTTGCTAAGCCCGTAGCAGCCACGTAAAATTTGCAACAACAAAGTAGAGGACGTCTAACTTGTTTTTGCAGGGCATGTTGTGATGTGATATGGTCAAGACGTGATGCTATATTTTATTGTATGAGATGATCATGTTTTGTAACCGAAGTTATCGGCAACTGGCAGGAGCCATATGATTGTCGCTTTATTGTATGAAATGCAAACGCCCTGTAATTGCTTTACTTTATCACTAAGTGGTAGCGATAGTCGTAGAAGCAATAGATGGCGTAACGACAACGATGCTACGATGGAGATCAAGGTGTCGCGCCAGTGACGATGGTGATCATGACGGTGCTTCGAAGATGGAGATCACAAGCACAAGATGATGATGGCCATATCATATCACTTATATTGATTGCATGTGATGTTGATCCTTTATGCATCTTATCTTACTTTAATTGACGGTAGAATTTTAAGATGATCTCTCACTAATTATCAAGAAGTGTTCTCCCTGAGTATGCACCGTTGCGAAAGTTCTTCGTGCTGAGACACCACGTGATGATCGGGTGTGATAGGCTCTACATTCAAATACAACGGGTGCAAAACAGTTGCACACGCGGAATACTCAGGTTATACTTGACGAGCCTAGCATATACAGATATGGCCTCGGAACACGGAGACCGAAAGGTCGAACGTGAATCATATAGTAGATATGATCAACATAGTGATGTTCACCATTGAAACTACTCCATTTCACGTGATGATCGGACATGGTTTAGTTGATTTGGATCACGTGATCACTTAGATGACTAGAGAGATGTCTGTCTAAGTGGGAGTTCTTAAGTAATATGATTAATTGAACTTAAATTTATCATGAACTTAGTACCTGATAGTATTTTGCTTGTCTATGTTTGTTTGTAGATAGATGGCTCGTGATGTTGTTCCGTTGAATTTTAATGCGTTCCTTGAGAAAGCAAAGTTGAAAGATGTTGGTAGCAATTACACGGACTGGGTCCGTAACCTGAGGATTATCCTCATTGCTGCACAGAAAAGTTACGTCCTGGAAGCACCGCTGGGTGCCAGGCCTGCTGCTGATGCAACTGACGACGTTAAGAACGTCTGGCAGAGCAAAGCGGATGACTACTCGATAGTTCAGTGTGCCATGCTTTACGGCTTAGAACCGGGTCTTCAACGACGTTTTGAACATCATGGAGCATATGAGATGTTCCAGGAGTTGAAGTTAATATTTGAAGCAAATGCCCGGATTGAGAGATATGAAGTCTCTAATAAGTTCTACAGCTGCAAGATGGAGGAGAATAGTTCTGTCAGTGAACACATACTCAAAATGTCTGGGTATAATAATCACTTGATTCAACTAGGAGTTAATCTTCCTGATGATAGTGTCATTGACAGAATTCTCCAATCACCGCCACCAAGCTACAAGAGCTTCATGATGAACTATAATATGCAAGGGATGAACAAGCCTATTCCCGAGCTCTTCGCAATGCTAAAAGCCGCGGAGGTAGAAATCAAGAAGGAGCATCAAGTGTTGATGGTTAACAAAACCACCAGTTTCAAGAAGAAGGGCAAAGGGAAGAAGAAGGGGAACTTCAAAAAGAACAGCAAGCAAGTTGCTGCTCAAGAGAAGAAACCCAAGTCTGGACTGAAGCCTGAAATTGAGTGCTTCTATTGCAAGCAGACTGGACACTGGAAGCGGAACTACCCCAAGTATTTGGCGGATAAGAAGGATGGCAAAGTGAACAAAGGTATATGTCATATACATGTTATTGATGTGTACCTTACTAATGCTCGCAGTAGCACCTGGGTATTTGATACAGGTTCTGTTGCTAATATTTGCAACTCGAAACAGGGACTACGGATTAAGCGAAGATTGGCTAAGGACGAGGTGATGATGCGCGTGGGAAATGGTTCCAAAGTCGATGTGATCGCGGTTGGCACGCTACCTCTACATCTACCATTGGGATTAGTTTTAGACCTAAATAATTGTTATTTGGTGCCAGCGTTGAGCATGAACATTATATCTGGATCTTGTTTGATGCGAGACGGTTATTCATTTAAATCAGAGAAAAATGATTGTTCTATTTGTATGAGTAATATCTTTTATGGTCATGCACCCTTGAAGAGTGGTCTATTTTTGTTGAATCTCGATAGTAGTGATACACATGTTCATAGTGTTGAAACCAAAATATGCAGAGTTGATAATGATAGTGCAACTTATTTGTGGCACTGCCGTTTAGCTCATATCGGTGTAAAGCGCATGAAGAAACTGCATACTGATGGGCTTTTGGAATCACTTGATTATGAATCACTTGGTACTTGCGAACAATGCCTCACGGGCAAGATGACTAAAACGCCGTTCTCCGGAACTATGGAGCGAGCAACTGATTTATTGGAAATCATACATACTGATGTTTGTGGTCCAATGAATGTTGAGGCTCGCGGCGGATATCATTATTTTCTCACCTTCACAGATGATTTGAGCAGATATGGGTATATCTACTTGACGAAACACAAGTCTGAAACATTTGAAAACTTCAAAGAATTTCAGAGTGAAGTGGAAAATCATCGTAACAAGAAAATAAAGTTTCTGCGATCTGATCATGGAGGAGAATATTTGAGTTACGAGTTTGGTCTACCCTTGAAACAATGCGGAATAGTTTCGCAACTCACGCCACCCGGAACACCACAACGAAATGGTGTGTCCGAACATCGTAATCATACTTTACTGGATATGGTGGGATCTATGATGTCTCTTACTGATTTACCGCTATCGTTTTGGGGTTATGCTTTAGAGACGGCCGCATTCACGTTAAATAGGGCACCATCAAAATCCGTTGCGAAGACACCTTATGAACTATGGTTTGGCAAGAAACCAAAGTTGTCGTTTCTTAAAGTTTGGGGCTGCGATGCTTATGTGAAGAAACTTCAACCAGATAAGCTCGAACCCAAATCGGAGAAATGTGTCTTCATAGGATACCCAAAAGAAACTATTGGGTACACCTTCTATCACAGATCTGAAGGCAAGATTTTCGTTGCTAAAATCGGATCCTTTCTAGAGAAGGAGTTTCTCTCAAAAGAAGTGAGTGGGAGGAAAGTAGAACTTGATGAGATAACTGTATCTACTCCCTTGCTGGAAAGTAGTTCATCACAAGAACTGGTTCCTGTGACAACTACACCAATCAGTGAGGAAGCTAATGATATTGATCATGAAACTTCAGATCAAGTTTCTACTGAACCTCGTAGGTCTACCAGAGTAAGATCCGCACCAGAGTGGTACGGTAATCCTATTCTGGAAGTCATGTTACTTGACCATGATGAACCTACGAACTATGAGGAAGCGATGATGAGCCCAGATTCCGCAAAATGGCTAGAGGCCATGAAATCTGAGATGGGATCCATGTATGAAAACAAAGTATGGACTTTGGTTGACTTGCCCGATGATCGGCAAGCCATTGAGAATAAATGGATCTTTAAGAAGAAGACTGACGCTGATGGTAATGTAACTGTCCATAAAGCTAGACTTGTTGCGAAAGGTTTTCGACAAGTTCAAGGGGTTGACTACTGTCGGGGGTTGGGTGCGACATATGCCAAAGGATGGCTTATCATGGTGGGGGTGAGTAGAACGTCGCCGGTGCCTGGAAACGGGATGAGGCGTAGACATGCACGCCGGCGAATCTTACCCAGCTTCGGGGCTCTCCGGGGAGATAACACCCCTACTGCTGCTCTGCGGGGTCTCCGCATGGTCACTATAGCAAGGTCGTTACAATGGTGCTCCTAGAGCTGTTTCGGGAGGCAGGAGAGAGCAAGGCTAGTTCTCTCCTCCCTGGTCTGTGTGTCTATCTCTATCAAGGGCCGAACCGTTTGCATGGGTGCCCCGGGGGGTTTGTATAGGCCTACCCCCCGGGGGTACAATGGTAATCCGACTGGGCGTGGGTCCCAGCCGTCTGTCTCTCATGCCGCCGTCCTTCCCGCCGGCTTCTGGGGCCCGCCGACTGGTGGGTTCCGCGGACAGGCCGGACACTGTGCGGCGCTCCTGATGACGCAGGCTTGGTCATGGGGTCGTGGCAACAGTGCCGCCGTCTGTCAGGCGATCACTGTCTCCACTCCCCATCCAATCTGGTTTATGGCTTGTGGGGCCCTAGAGGGGAGACGGCCGACTCCGGGGAGGCCGACTCCCACAGGGCCGTCTTCGGGCACTCTGGCCGCCTTCGATTCTCCCACTGGTAGGTGGCCCGGCGGCCTTCGGGCCGTACAGGCCAGCATCGTGGGTACAGTGCATCGCGCACTGTGGCTGAGGTCAGGGCAGGCATGGCAACAGTGCCGCGCCTCGCCGGAGATCTCCCAGCGATACGGCCCACTATGGCCATGCCAGCCTCTCGTAGGCAGGGAGGGACGGCCACGTCGCGGCCATACCCCGCATCGGTCTTCGTGGAGTGTCATGGGCCGACTCCCATAGTCGGCACTCCTGGAGGTCGCAAGCTTGGAGTCGGTTTGCCTTGAAGTCGTCATCTGGGACTCGGCTCCTCCGGAGATCGCCAGTTGAGACTCGGCTTCTTGGGAGATCACCAGCTGGGACTCGGCCTCTCTGGAGGTCGCCAGCTGGGACTCGGCTGGAGGGGCGTAGCCTGCCCCGATGTCTTGAAAGATCCTGGGTCCCGGGTCAGCCTACCCATGACCCATTACTCCGACAACTACGATAAGACTTTCTCACCCGTAGCGATGCTTAAGTCTGTCCGAATCATGTTAGCTATTGCTGCATTTCATGATTATGAAATTTGGCGAATGGATGTCAAAACTGCATTCTTGAATGGATTTCTGGAAGAAGAGTTGTATATGATGCAGCTAGAAGGTTTTGTTGATCCAAAAGGTGCTAACAAAGTGTGCAAGCTCCAGCGATCCATTTATGGACTGGTGCAAGCATCTCGGAGTTGGAATAAACGTTGTGATAGTGTGATCAAAGCATATGGTTTTATACAGACTTTTGGAGAAGCCTGTATTTACAAGAAAGTGAGTGGGAGCTCTGTAGCATTTCTGATTTTATATGTAGATGACATATTATTAATTGGAAATGATATAGAATTTCTGGATAGCATAAAGGGATACTTGAATAAAAGTTTTTCAATGAAAGACCTCGGTGAAGATGCTTACATATTGGGCATCAAGAACTATAGAGATAGATCAAGACGCTTAATAGGACTTTCACAAAGCACATACCTTGACAAAATTTTGAAAAATTTAAAATGGATCAGGCAAAGAAAGGATTCTTGCCTGTGCTACAAGGTGTGAAGTTGAGTCAAACTCAATGCCCGACCACAGCAGAAGATAGAGAGAAAATGAAAGATGTTCCCTATGCTTCAGCCATAGGCTCTATCATGTATGCAATGTTGTGTACCAGACCTGACGTATGCTTAGCAATAAGCTTGGCAGGAAGGTACCAAAGTAATCCAGGAGTGGATCACTAGACAGCGGTCAAGAACATCCTGAAATACCTGAAAAGGACTAAGGATATGTTTCTCGTATATGGAGGTGACAAAGAGCTAGTCGTAAATGGTTACGTCGATGCAAGCTTTGACACTAATCCGGACGATTCTAAATCGCAAACCGGATACGTGTTTATATTAAACGGTGGAGCTGTAAGTTGGTGCAGTTCTAACAAAGCGTCGTGGCGGGATCTACAGGTGAAGCGGAGTACATAGCTACTTCGGAAGCAGCAAATGAAGGAGTCTGGATGAAGGAGTTCATTTCCGATCTAGGTGTCATATCTAGTGCATCGGGACCAATGAAGATCTTCTGTGACAATACTGGTGCAATTGCCTTGGCAAAGGAATCCAGATTTCACAAGAGGACCAAGCACATCAAGAGACGCTTCAATTCCATTCGGGACCAAGTCCAAGTGGGAAACATAGAGATTTGCAAGATACATACGGATCTGAATATTGCAGACCCGTTGACTAAGCCTCTCTCACGAGCAAAACATGATCAGCACCAAGTCTCCATGGGTGTTAGAATCATTACTATGTAATCTAGATTATTGACTCTAGTGCAAGTGGGAGACTGAAGGAAATATGCCCTAGAGGCAATAATAAAGTTATTATTTATTTCCTCATATCATGATAAATGTTTATTATTCATGCTAGAATTGTATTAACCGGAAACATGATACATGTGTGAATACATAGACAAAACATATAGTCACTAGTATGCCTCTACTTGACTAGCTCATTGATCAAAGATGGTTATGTTTCCTAACCATAGACATGTGTTGTCATTTGATTAGTGGGATCACATCATTAGAAGAATGATATGATTGACATGACCCATTCCGTTAGCCTAGCACTTGATCGTTTAGTATACTGCTATTGCTTTCTTCATGACTTATACATGTTCCTGTAACTATGAGAACTAGCGGTGCGACCCGCGCGTTTGCGCGGCTAGATTTTCAAAATATATGTGAAGAGGCCATTCTTGATTTTTATAAGGCCTCCAGATCTAATTTTTGATCATTATGTTCATACGATTGTGCTATATTGGACGTTTTATTGCAAGTAAGTCATTGATAAATTGATAGCTTTTCCTTGGAAAATGAAAATATTTTTTGCAGGTAACGTTAGAAGCTTGAAAAAAAAACACATTCTACTAACACGTTGCAATATTTTACAAATTTATAAATATTTTTTTCAAGAACTAAATTTAAATATTGGTAATGTATGTATTTATTGATTTAACCTCTTTTAGTATTCGCTTGTCGCTCTATTAGTCTCCTTGAATACAATGAAATTGATTCACGGAAGACACTTTAGGCACGATCCGTGAACGATACTTCATGCCCAACAGCCATAGCATGAACTATAAAAAGAAAATGAATAACCTCCTACTACAGGCTCGCTTCTGGTCCTCCACGTACGATCGTGCAGGCGTTGGCCATAAGCTTGACGTGTGTATAGCAACGCTCTGAGCACAGTTACTACTATGATAAACTCATCGAGTATTCACAAAGAAAAACTCATCGAGGATACATACTCGGGATACTCATAGGTTCTCCTAGATTTATGTGCCTTCTTCGTGATGATTTTATGTGACCTTCTCCTAATATATTTATATAGTGTTCCATATCTTCCAAAATATATGGTCCACTTGAATATTTAAAGTTTCAAATTCACAATTTCAGCTATTATTTTCATTTATAATACTTCAAACGTTAGTAAAATGGCATATATGAATCAAAGATTTTGCATTAAATACAATAATTTTATTCTTACGTGTTCAATCAGTACAGTGTTGATTATGTTAGTGGTCAAAGTTTCAAAACTTTTACTGCATGTTTAGTTATATGTCTCATATTTTGAAGGTAGCTTTCTTATGCATGTACATTTTATGTACATATACTTTCTTATGATCATTGTCATGACCATATTTTGGACTTAGGAAGAATACTAAATTTGTATTTATTGGCACTTAGATGTTCATGTATGTATTTTGGGTTTCACTTAGATGTTCGCATATGTATTTTGGATCTCACTTTTACATACTTGGTAAACTATTTTCTATGTACGAACACAGTCATTTTATTTAGTATAATTTTTTTGTTATATCCCAACGTGTGAACGTGAAGCACTAAAGCTAGCAGGAGTCCAGACGGATTAATTTTCTTAAATCGTCGATGACATTAGCGCCCATATTCTAATCGGACTCGTCTTTGTATTCTGGTGTAATCCGGCTGTTCATTTTTTATCCAAGGGAAGAAAAGAATGCTAGCTTGATCGGACTGCTCCTTCACGGGCTGCTGCAGTTTACAGTAGGTACGTCTCTGTTTCTTAAAAAGTTGTACGCTTCTTTGATTTTTGGGACAGACTCGTTTTAATAGAAGGGCATATGAGTTGGCCCAAAAATCTTGTCTCTTTTTGATTCTTTATATTATATTAATAGAAGGGCATATAATATGAATTGGATAGTCCTGGGAGTCGAACCCTGGTTTCCAACGGGTGGGGCGATCAAAGCCAGTGCGCTGCTGGGGCGATCCTGTTACATAAACGTAGCCATGTCTAATAACGTAAAACCGAGCGCGATTTTGAAATAAAAGCGAACCATTTTTTCAACTTACGGGTGGCATAGTGGGTAATTTATGCCAACTTCGGGGGTAATTCTAATGATGGACGACCAAAAACCCAATTTGCTTTATTATTAGGTAAAGATATGATGAAAAAGTTGTACGCTTTCCGTCCTTCCTCAATAGAAGGGGGCACAAAATCTTGTGGAACTATTTGCATGTGAGTATGAACCAACAATATTTGTATGTAATGCAAATTCTAATAAATCTCAGCCGTTAATATCTAAGACTAACAATCAAGATATTTAATCTATGTGAACGAACGTGATGGCTTGTTTATCTTTTGTTTAAGTATTAAAATAAATGCATGCAGAAATAAAAACCTTATATCTCACAAACGCATGCATAGGCAAGAAAGAGCTCTGAGCAGTGCACCTATTCGCATGCAGAGGCATGCATGTGTACGTACGTGTTTGTGTTGTGCTCAGCTAAAGCACTTGATCATGTTCACCCCATGAGTCGATTTGATCATGCCGTCACAACCGCGAGTCAGCAACCACTCGGCCAAGTTGCTGTGTTCGTCTCTGGCGACACCTGCCTCTGCCGTTGCAGCCGCCGCCGTCGTCGCAGCCGCTCACACACCGTAGGTTAGCTGAACATCGATCTAGCGTGTAGCTAAATACATAATGCCTTTCATATTCCTCATCATGCCCACATTACGCCGTTCTAAGCCATAGACTGTCACTTACTTTGCAGCAGGCTCAGCGTTGGTCCGCCGGCGATTGCGCGGAGCATGAAAAGCCTAAAGCATAGTACACATGCACGGTTCATCACCAGATTTTCTTTTGAGAATCGATCAGGAGATTGTCACGTATCCATATTTGTGGAAGTCATAATCGGGTAAGACTTTCCTATGCACGTACGTTGTATCAAAGTAGGAGTCCTGCTTACTCTTTCGAAATTAATTTGTCCTTATGTGTCCATCTAAACAACTCCGATTGCTTTTTCTGTCCACCGATTTTGGTTATGCTTGAAACATATTTTTGTACGTGACATGTTCAATTCTTTCTATGTAACATTATTTGTATGTAACGTTTATATCTTTAATCTCGACCCTTGATATCTAAAATTAGTGGCCAAGATAATTTAATCTGTGTGGATGAATATAATGGCTTGTTTGCCTCTTGTCTTAATTATATAATAGATTATGCAACTCCCGTTTACCGGAGGAACACTTTGGGTACTACCAAACGTCACAACGTAACTGGGTGATTATAAAGGAGTACTACAGGTGTTTCCGAAGGTACATGTTGAGTTGGCGTATTTCGAGATTAGGTTTTGTCACTCCGATCGTCGGAGAGGTATCTCTGGGCCCTCTCGGTAATGCACATCATTATAAGCCTTGCAAGCAATGTGACCAATGAGTTGGTTACGGGATGATGCATTACAGAACGAGTAAAGAGACTTGCCGGTAACGAGATTGAACTAGGTATTGGATACCGACGATCAGATCTCGGGCAAGTAACATACCGATGACAAAGGGAACAACGTATGTTGTTATGCGGTTTGACCGATAAAGATCTTCGTAGAATATGTAGGAACCAATATGGGCATCCAGTTCCCGCTATTGGTTATTGACCGAGAATGGTTCTAGGTCATGTCTACATAGTTCTCGAACCCGTAGGGTCCGCACGCTTAACGTTACGATGACAGTTTTATTATGAGTTTATAAGTTTTGATGTACCGAAGTTTGTTCGGAGTCCCGGATGTGATCACGGACATGACAAGGAGTCTCAAAATGGTCGAGACATAAAGATTGATATATTGGACGACTATATTCGGACACCGGAAGTGTTCCGGGTGATTTCGGAGAAAACCGAAGTGCCGGGGGGGTTACCGGAACCGCCCGGGAGAGTATTGGGCCTATGGGCCTTAGGGGAAAGGAGAGAGGGGCGGCCAGCATGGGCCGCGCGCCCCCTCCCCCCTCTGGTCCGAAATGGACTAGGAGGGGGGGCGGCGCCCCCCCTTTCCTTCCCCCTCTCCCCCTTCGTTCCCCCTCCTAGTAGGAGTAGGAAAGGAGGAGTCCTACTCCTACTAGGAGGAGGATTCCTCCTCCTTGGCGCGCCCCAAGGGGCCGGCCGGCCTCCCCCCTTGCTCCTTTATATACGGGGGTGGTGGGGGGCACCCCATAGGCACACAAGTTGATCTACGGATCATTCCTTAGCCGTGTGTGGTACCCCCCTCCACCATATTCCACCTCGGTCATATCGTCGCGGAGTTTAGGCGAAGCCCTGCGCCGGTAGAACATCATCATCGTCACCATGCCGTCGTGCTGAAGGAACTCATCTCCGGAGCTTTGCTGGATCGGAGGCCGGAGATCGTCATCGAGGTGAACGTGTGCTGAACTCGGAGGCTCCGTACGTTCGGTGCTTGGATCGGTCGGATCGTGAAGACATACGACTACATCAACCGCGTTGTGCTACCACTTCCGCTTACGGTCTACGAGGGTACGTGGACAAACACTCTCCCCTCTCGTTGCTATACCATCACCATGATCTTGCGTGTGCGTAGGAAATTTTTTGAAATTACTACGTTCCCCAACACTAAGAGCATCTCCAACAATGTGCCTCAAAAAGCCTGCAAACATCCGGACTGACGCGTCTATTCCATTTTTTCCATCCAATTCTGTGCCGCATACCTTCACAGACGTGTCCGCATGTCTGAATTCCCGCAAACCAACACCAAACCTGGGGGAGGTTTGCGGGCATCCGGACTCGTGCCTTGTATGCGTCCGACAATGCGGTCCCACCCAAAATCCTCCCACGCGTCCTCTCCAATAGTGCCTCCATGCTAGGCGCTGCATTCATGCGGGTCCAAAGTGGATGCGGTCGGTCTGCAACATGTAGTCCAAAAGGCACGGCGACATTGAAGCGACATTGTGGGAGCTGATGACGGGCAGATGTTGGACATCATCCATGACGAATGCGGCTTCGAGGACGGACAAGTGATATCTTAAATCATAGAAAAACTTTTTCTTTTGCTGGTATGTGAAACTAGGTGGTCTCAGTTTAGCAACAATGTAATTAGCATAATCAGCATACCATGGAGCAGTACGAGAAGCATTTATGACAGCTAATTGTTCATCATGAAAGCTATCATCAATAGACAGTGGGTCATCAAGAACATTTTCTAACCTAGACAAGTTGTCTGCAACTGGGTTCTCAGCTCCCTTTCTATCAACTAGTAAGATTGCACGTGCAACGCACGTCTGGACTAACACAGATTATATCAAATATTCATAGTAATAAAATAATGCAACCTATATTGTTCTAGAAAATATGAAAATATCATCTATAAAATGAATAAATATATTATCTAAGATGATAAGTACATCATTTTGCAAAATATTTCTAGGATAACAATTTAATTATTTGAACTACATTGTTTGACAATTTGCACATAAATGAATAGCTGATTTGAATAGTGGGCAGAAAGTTCTATTCAGATCAAACAAGGTATGTGAGGCTCCAAGCTATCATAAATATCCCATCACTTCTCTTTCTCCATGCGAGTAGCCATCTTCATCCAAGATCCTAACTGGTGTCAGTTCATCCTCTCAACACGGAGCTTGCCGTATACCCTGTACGCCTTCATGTCATCTACAGCCTTCACAACTTCAACCAAGTGCTTCTTGCCGCCGCGAGTGATGGTCGCCCTGGACCTGGATGGTCGTAGAAAGCTCATCTAGAGTAGACTCACCAGCCTTGGAACAAGAGAGCAATTAAGGAGGTGCAAACATATGAACATATAAAACACAAAGAGAAAAAGAAACAGACACCATACCGTGTACTTGCGAGCACAACTTGGGAAGATAACAAGCTTGGTCTTAATCTTGAGCCTTCAGACATTAGACTGCATACCCCCTCAAGTGACATGTTCTTGCGGTGCTAGTCCAAAGAAATGCCCATGGTCAGAACAAGCTTCTTTAAGATGCTCGCCGCCTGCACTTAGAAGTTTATAAACATCGGCAGATGATAAAACAAAGTTCTATAATAACACCAGTTCCACAATGGATAACCCCATCTAGCACCTGAACGTAATCTCATGCATCATGCATTATTTGTAGATGGGGGAACAAATAAAAGTTACAAAGACAACATAAGTTTCATTAATGCAGAAATAAACTTTTCTGTAAATAACAAAAGTAGGTATGCCAGAAGTAGATGCAATGTTAGAACCATGGAATTTACCTTCTTACAGAGCACATTTAAATTTTCCCATGTCCAGTTAAATCCAATTATGGTATTTGATGCTGTGACATCACATCACTCTACATCTATTCAAAGATGGAGGAACAAGAATCAAGAAACAAATAATCACCTTGAGCTTTTGAAGGGCTATATGTGTGTGGCTATACTTGTTCTGGAGGAGCACTTGGTCAGGTGTCTCGGGAGCCATCTGCCATTGCTGAAATGTTAGGTCTGTAAACCAGGCACACGCTCATGTTGTTATCCATCTGCGAGAATAAGATGAGTTGGGCTGTTATATTTCCTGATAATTTCTAAACCTGAATTGATAGTGGAGTTATCTATAGCACTAAAAATTGGCGCAATTGAAGGGAAACTGTGACGTAGTTCTGGATAGAAACATATGATGGGACAAGGTTAGTAAATCCAGATTATCAAACAACAAATCCAGGTTAAATTGTTGATAGGCTATATGGCAGGGGTGCATACAAATTGAGGTTAAATTGCATTGATAAGCTGTAAAAGAAAAACATGAAAAGGATCAAGGAAACAAATATGCATCAAAGGTAAAATGGAACTACAAGTGTTTTAAACTGCACAAACCCCACTATCACCCTTCAGTTAGGGAAGAATCACATGAATCGACACATAGTATCTACTAACTTCATTTCACATGATACATCGTGCAACCATAGCTTGATGACTAAAATATGTCTACACCTACAGAAATTATTATCACCTTGCAACCATAGACATGATAATCTACAACAGGAATTCATCCGCAGTAACAAGTACATCCTCGATCGTCAGGCCATATTTCAGTAGCAAGAACACTTTATAACAAGAATTTCACCTAGTGGAACCAACATTTCATAAAAGCCTAGTATCTTCCCATCTGGTATATTCTCCCACTGAAACACAACAAATGAGCAAGCTATGTAAATCAGCACCAAGGATAGCCAGTGAATCATACAAAAAATTCTAGGCCCCATGAGGGAGTCCTGGACTAGGGGGTGTCTGGATAGCCGGACTATCATCATCGGCCGGACTCCAAGACTATGAAGATACAAGATTGAAGACTTCGTCCCGTGTCCGGATGTAACTTTCCTTGGCGTGGAAGGCAAGCTTGGCAATACAGATATGTAGATCTCCTACCATTGTAACCGACTCTGTGTAACCCTAGCCCTCTCCGGTGTCTATATAAACCGAAGGCTTTTAGTCCGTAGGACGAACAACCATTGCAACAATCATACCATAGGCTAGCTTCTAGGGTTTAGCCTCCTTGATCTCGTGGTAGATCCACTCTTGTACTACCCATATCATCAATATCAATCAAGCAGGAGTAGGGTTTTACCTCCATCGAGAGGGCCCGAACCTGGGTAAAACATCGTGTCCCTTGTCTCCTGTTACCATCCACCTAGACGCACAGTTCGGGACCCCCTACCCGAGATCCGCCGGTTTTGACACTAACATTGGTGCTTTCATTGAGAGTTCCTCTGTGTCGTCACCGATAGGCTTGATGGCTTCTTCAATCAACAACAACGCAGTCCAGGGTGAGACTTTTCTCCCCAGACAGATCTTCGTGTTCGGCGGCTTTGCACTGCAGGCCAATTCGCTTGGCCATCTGGAGCATATCGAAAGCTACGCCCCTGGCCATCAGGTCAGATTTGGAAGCCTAAACTTCACGGCGGACATCCGTGGAGACTTGATCTTCGATGGATTCGAGCCGCAGCCGAGCGCGCCACACTGTCATGATGGGCATGACTTAGCTCTGCCGCCGGACAATGACCTGGAGGCCGCACATGAGTCCGCTCCGACCCCTAGTTCGGAGCCGACCGCGCAGATCGAGGACAGGTGGCTGGACACCGCCTCGGGGGCTGCAACCTCTACGGCGATGGAGCCGAATACTGGCCTTGTCCTTTGCAAGGCTCATGACTCCGAGGTGCCGGTCTCCTCGCCGGACTCCGAACCACCTGCGCCCCTTCCGATTGGGCGCCGATCATGGAGTTCACCGCCGCGGACATCTTTTAGCACTCACCCTTTGGCGACATCCTGAATTCGCTAAAGCATCTCTCGTTATCAGGAGAGCCCTGGCCAGACTGCGGCCAGGAAGGTTGGGATGCGGATGATGAAGAAATTCAAAACCCACCCACCACCCACTTTGTAGCCACTGTCGACGATCTAACCGACATGCTAGACTACGACTCCGAAGACATCGATGGTATGGACGACGACGCCGGAGACGACCAAGAACCAGCGCCTACCGAGCACTGGAAAGCCACCTCAACTCATGATGTATATATGGTGGACACCCCAAAAGGGAGCGATAACGAGGAACAACGGGACGCGGCGAAGGACAATTCCCCCGAAAAACAACCAAAACGGCGACGCAAGCGCCGCCCCAAGTCCCGCCTCGATAACAACAACACTCATAATGACCCAGCCTTAGAGCAGGGCAAACCAGTGGGCGACGAACATGCAACCAAGCAACCATCCGAACAGGATGAATCGGATCACCAACTCATCCTCGGCAAAAACAACAGTCCAAATGATCTCACGCCGGACACGCCACCGGAGAATAAGAACCTTCAAAAAAGGCTTGTCGCCACCGCAAGAAGTTTGAAGAAGGAGAAACGGAAGCTCAAAACAGCGGAAGACATACTCAGAATGAGGTGGAGCAAAGTACTCAAGACCGCGGACAAATATGGCAATAGCCACCAAACAAAGAGCTACCCGAAGCGCAAGCTGCTGCCAGAATTCGACGAGGAGGCCGTAGAGCCCCCACAGTCAAAAAGCAAAGAGGCCGCCTGGCCGGATAGACGACCAGATGACAGGCCAAGAGCGACAAGCGGGGCCGCACACAAGCCGGCACATGATCGTTGCAAAACAGATGGCCCGGTAAGGTCCATTTATGGGCCAAAGAAGAGGGCTCCAGGAAGCAACACAACACGTCGAGTGTTCGAAGACAACAGCACACCCAAATACAGGGGCGCCGAACACCCACTATGTTTCACCGACGAGGTACTGGATCATGAATTTCCAGTGGGGTTCAAGCCCGTAAACATAGAGGCATACGACGGAACAACAGACCCCGGAGTCTGGATTGAGGATTACATCCTGCACATACATATGGCTAGAGGAGACGATCTCCACGCCATAAAATATCAGCCCCTCAAGCTCAAAGGGCCAGCTCGGCATTGGCTCAAAAGCCTCCCAGAAAATACCATTGGAAGTTGGGAAGAGCTCGAGGACGCGTTTAGAGCAAATTTTCGGGGGACTTATGTCCGCCCTCCGGATGCAGACGATTTAAGTCACATAACCCAACAACCCGGAGAGTCAGCGCGCAAATTCTGGAACAGGTTTCTCACTAAATAGAACCAAATAGTCGACTATCCGGACGCCGAAGCACTAGCAGCTTTTAAACATAACGTCCGAGACGAATGGCTCGCCAGACACCTCGGCCAGGAAAAGCCAAGAACAATGGCCGCGATAACAAGCCTCATGACCCGCTTTTGCGCGGGGGAAGATAGCTGCCTAACAAGATGAAGCACCAGCGACTCGAGTACATCCGAGATCAGAGATGGAAACGGAAAATCACGGCGCAGAAAGGACCAGCGCTGAAATAAAGAAAAAAAGCCCAAAGAACACGGCGGTCAACGCCGGATTCAAAAGCTCGTGGCCGAACAACAAAACACTGCCTCTTAAGCACAACAGCGACGAGCTATCCAAATTAAACAAAATTTTGGATCGGATATGTCAAATCCATAGTACCTCCGGGAAGCCTGCAAACCACACCCACGGAGATTGTTGGGTCTTCAAACAGTCCGGCCAACTCAACACCGAACACAAGGGGCTCGACGCGCCAAGCGAGGATGATGACGAACCCCACCAACAGAGCGCCAGAAAACAAAAGACTTTCCCACAAGAAGTCAAAACAGTAAACTCACTTAATGTGATAATACGGAACAATAGTGCGGCACCCGCTAAAGTACGTGTCGCACAGTCCACCCCAGCGGAACCCCGAGATTGGATGTCAAAACCAATTACTTTCGACCACCTGGACTATTCCAGAAGTATTCAAAACGCAGGATGGACTGCTCTGATATTGGATCCTATAATCGACGGACTACAATTTACACAAGTCCTAATGGATGGCGGCAGCGATTTAAACCTGCTATATCCGGACACAATCCGCAAGTTGGGGATAGACCCTACTAAAATTCGCCATAGCCGCACTTCCTTCAAAGGACTGACGCCAGGCCCTTACGCCAAGTGCACGGGCTCCTTACTACTAGAAGTTGCGTTCGGATCACCCGACAACTTCCGTCGTGAAAAGCTAATCTTCCATGTCGCCCCATTCAAAAGTAGCCATCAAGCACTATTGGGACGCGAAGCTTTCGCCCGCTTTAACGCAATACCGCACTACGCGTCTCTTACACTTAAAATGCCCGGTCCACGCGGCATCATCTCATTAAAAGGTCGTTCAAGACCCCGGACACGGCTAGGCGAGTCCGGCATAAATAAACTAGGGGCTCCCTAGCCGCACACCCCTTCACGAGGGGCTGTGCGTATGAGCAATAAAGAGCCAATAAAAGCTCAGTTTCATTCATTCATACTTCGATTTTTAATACATTTGTTGCACGATTTCTTTTCAAACTAAGTTCTTCTCTTTTACAGATGAACAGCGTGTACACCCGTCCAGGATACGGCACAACGGAGACACAGGCGCAGACGTGCAGCAGGGACCCGTGGCAAGGATTCTTTTCACATTAAGACCGTGCGTAAACCTTTCTTACTGTCTCTTGTTGATTCACATCCACCGGTTCTTCACCATAACCGACGAGGAGACTGGCGTTTTGGCATCGGCCGCGTCAGAAATTTTCGCCTGTACCTGGACACTAGGGGTTTGGGGCATTGATCTGCCCATTATCATAAAGACCGAATACCTTAGGGAGTGTTTGGCGTCTCGAGTTAGGCCTTATATGCATCAGCTCCGAATCATGCCTTTGGTCAAATGTTGGGTTTGCCCGGCTCCTGTGTTTTGCTGCCTTACGTTCCGTATCATCGGCTAACGCGGCACCAGGAGAACTACTGCGATTGTGCCCCGGTTCGGCCGGGTGAGCACCTCAGTAGAGAAAGCCGAAAACTGACTGTCATGATGTAGCGAGAGACTGGTCAACCACTCGATCGACTACCGGAATGTTTAGAATTCCTCCGCTTTGACGAAGGACCGTTTCCCAGTCAGGCACATACACGCCCCGAATTCGGAGAGCGCGGTGCCCCTAGGGGCTATGTCGTAGCCCCACCTTCGAACTCCTATGGCTAAGTGAAAGTGATAAAGCATTATAATCTGGTTGCCTCATTTGCTACGCTACCACCCCCTTCACAGGGCCAAGATGTTGGATTAAGTGTGAAAATGCGCTACTTTGCAAACACCCCCGCACTATGTGCGTGGGGGCTGAAGCCGAAGACTGCCATCTTTCAGGTTATACACAAGTATACATTAACAGCCGCACAGGAGATATTCCAATACTTGAACGCACAAGTATTGGAAGCGCTTATATTTGAACATGATATTTTTTGAGCACTGCGACTCTATTGCACGAGCACCATGCAGAACTTCCCCAAAATAGTGCTCGGCGGGTAACCGGCTCTCGTCCGAACCCCGGGTTGCAACATCGGTGGCATCCATCTGTGTCCAGTATGTCTTCACACGGGCGAGGGCCATCCGTGCACCCTCTATGTAGGCCGACCGGTTCATCGCCTTTATATGCGACACCACCCCAAGGAATTGCTGCAATAAGCCGAAATGGCTCTTCGGCTTGGGCCTATCCGGCCAGACATGAGCCACGATATCTGTCATGGCAAGTCCGGACAATCTATTCAGCTCAGCCCACTCAGCCAACCGATCGGTCAACGGAAGTGAACGCTCCGGACTGTGGAATTGAGACCAAAAAAGCTCTTCCATCTTGTGATCCTTTTGACTTCGGAAGTGCACAACAGCACCTGCCGCACTCGCCGCTAAATCCATATAAGGATCCTCCGGACCCCACAGCTGGCCAAGCTGAGCATACTTCGGATCCGTAAACCTCCTGCGCAGCAGAAAAGGCTTGCCAGCCGCAATATCTCTGGCTTGGCACAGCTCCTCCTTTACAGCCCTCATTGCAGAACGGGCATCCTTGGCTTCGGCGGTTGCCTTCTTCAGGCTTTCTTGCTTCGCTCGGCATTCTTTTTCAAGAACCTCATAGCGGTCGGTAACATCTTTCAGCTTCACGGCCATTTCGGCCATCTCCTCCCTGCTTCGGTTGTGAGCAGCCCTTTCGGCTTCTAGCTCTTCGGCCGCCTTTGAGGCAGCCGCATCACTCTTCCGTGCCTGCTCCTTGGCTCGAGCAAGCTCTGCTTGAAGGTCCTCCACAGCAGCAGCACCATCT
The DNA here is from genome assembly GCA_963921465.1 of Triticum timopheevii. Classification (NCBI taxonomy): domain Eukaryota; kingdom Viridiplantae; phylum Streptophyta; class Magnoliopsida; order Poales; family Poaceae; genus Triticum; species Triticum timopheevii. The sequence goes on along the minus strand of OY997264.1, from coordinate 47,317,853 downwards.
GCATCAAACACACATGTTGTAAGGAGTGAGCTCCGGCTCCCTTACTAGGTGACCACGGAGAAACAACCTACCCTGCGACTCGTCAAGTCGCTTATTGACCAGCGCGATGTCCGCATCCGCAACATCAAGTTGCCGCCTTAGTTCAGCAACTCCATCAGTCCGGCTGGCCACCGGACTATCAGCCACCTATGTAGGAAAGGCGAGAATTAATACCCGAGATTATGATCCTCGGCACGCTGTTGCTCTCGACAACATACCGAGTCTCAGGGGCTACTATCTATACAGGGCACACTTTATGTGTAAAACTGTCAAAAGGTATGTCATTTTTACGTACCTCAAACCCCGCCAGCAAACTTCTGACAGCATCATGCAACCTGCCCTCGGCGAATGAAATTCTTTCAATCACCGTACTCATCAATGTACGGTGACCTTCTGAGATAGACGCCTTCTCGAGCAGATCCCTCAGCCCCTCCGGCCGTACACTAGTTGGCGCCGAACTCTCCGGCCCGGCCGGACTCGGGGATACCCTCCGTGATGACACCTCAGGGTCGTCCGCCCCGCCTGACGGTGCGGCAGATGGAGGCGTTTCGCTCTCCATCATCTCCGGACGAAGCTCCCCCGAAGACGAGCTCAGATGAGAAGGACGGAGATCCGAACTACAAGGTAAAAACTTCGGTTATCCTCAGAAGCAAAAATAGGAATGTCCCTTATTACAAAACTCCCCTCTTTCTACTTACGGCTCGCTGGAGGGCTGATTCCTTAGGGGAGATAGTGCGGACGGGGCCTCCCCAGACGTAGGACCCTCTGGTGAAGATCTCTTCTCCCGCTTCGAGGCCTTGGCCTCCGGGTTTTCGGAAGCGGTCCTCTTCTCCCCTTGGAAGGAGGGATTCTCGATCCCCCCTTTCTCAAAAGCCTCCTTGGTAGAGGCGGTAGTTCCTCTATTTTCCCCTTCGCCTTCCTCTAAAGGCGCAACCTCCAGCATCCTGACCAGCACGGGATCCGGCGCGGTCTCCGGGAGGGGGGCCGGACACCATATCAATTTCGTTTGCGCTATCCACTCCTATTCAAGGAATGATTGGTTAAAAAGAAAAATCGAGAAGGCGCAAATGAACGGTGTGTCCGGACACGGGGCTACTTACTGGTGTATCCGGGCGATTGCAGCTTAGGCCGGCGTCCTCGGTCAATTCCGGACACACCTCTTGTGATCCGAAGAACAATTTGTACATCTCCACGGGTGTCGTACCCATGAAGTATTGGATACCTCGTGGTCCCTCCGGATTGAATTCCCACAGCCGGAGAGGACGATGTTTGCAGGGCAAAAGACGCCTGATCAGCATAACCTGCGTCACCACGACCAGATCGATCTCCCTCTCTTGGAGGTCTCGAATCCGGCCCTGCAATAGGGGCACGTCCTTTGACAGCCCCCAGTTGAGCCCTTGGTTGACCCATGACATCACCCGTCGTGGAGGTCCCGAGCGGAAGATGGGCGGCGGCTTCTGCCTGCTGCCCCTGGGAGCGGCAATATAAAACCACTCCTATTGCCACAAGCCGAGCTCCTCTTGGAAAGAGCCCTCGGGCCATGGAGCATCGGCCCTTCTGCTTACAACCGCCCTGCCGCACTCTGCTTGACGCCCCTTGATCGTCTTCGGTTCCACGTTGAAGGTCTTGAGCCACAAACCAAAGTGGGGAGTAGTGCGGAGGAAGGCTTCGCATACGACGATGAATGATGAGATGTGGAGGATGGACTCCGGAGCCAGGTCATGGAATTCCAACCCGTAGTAAAACATGAGCCCTCACACAAAAGGATCCATCGGGAAGCCTAAACCCCGACGGAGGTGAGACACAAACACGACACTCTCGCCGGTCTCGGGAGTGGGAATAACTTGCCCTTGGATGGGCAACCTGTGCGAAATCTCGCAGGTCAGGTACCTGGCTTCTCTCAGCTTTAGCACGTCCTCTTCCGTGACGGAGGAGGGCATCCACCGGCCCTGTAGGCCGGAGCCGGACATTGTTGAAAGTCCGAGGCGCTCGAATCTAGGGCTCTGGGTGATGGAGTTTGGGGCGAGAGGCAGATTCGATTGAGTGTTGAAGAAAAGAAACGTGCCTTGGTCCCATTATAAAGGGGGAGAATACCAAGAGCCGTCCCTGTGACCGTTTGAGACTCGCTTCGATAGAGGAGGCGTGGCAACGGGCACGGTTGGGTTACCCACGTCCGTATTGATGGGAATCCCGGAATAAGGGGAACACGATCTTTGCTTCGACAAGACGTGCCAAGGAAACCGCTTCGCTAAACGCGCTGAGGTGGTATAATAAAAATGATTCAAGTAAAGGCTTGGTAGTGGCGTGATGTCATGCCACGAAATACGTCAGCAGATTGAGCTTGTGTGCATATTATTCTCTCTACGGTGGTATAAGGAATTTGTTTTGCAGAGCCGGACACTATCCTGGTGTTCACAATCTTCTATGAATTATTCGGAGGAGGAACCCGCCTTGCAATGCTGAACAATATGCGCGCCGGACTCATCATCATTGAAGCCTGGTTCAGGGGCTACTGAGGGAGTCCTGGACTAGGGGGTATCCGGATAGCCGGACTATCATCATCGGCCGGACTCCAAGACTATGAAGATACAAGATTGAAGACTTTGTCCCGTGTCCGGATGGAACTTTCCTTGCCGTGGAAGGCAAGCTTGGCGATACGGATATGTAGATGTCCTACCATTGTAACCGACTCTTTGTAACCCTAGCCCTCTCCGGTGTCTATATAAACCGGAGGTTTTTAGTCCGTTGGATGAACAACCATTGCAACAATCATAGCATAGGCTAGCTTCTAGGGTTTAGCCTCCTTGATCTCGTGGTAGATCCACTCTTGTACTACCCATATCATCAATATAAATCAAGCAGGAGTAGGGTTTTACCTCCATCGAGAGGGCCCGAACCTAGGTAAAAACATCGTGTCCCTTGTCTCCTATTACCATCCGCCTAGACGCACAGTTCGGGACCCCCTACCCGAGATCCGCCGGTTTTGACACCGACACCCCATTAACCAACACTATGTTCTAAAAGGCCCTATGTTGTAACTTTGATAAGAGAAGAGCATCTTACCATCCAATCCAAACACAATGAAATGGTAAAGAAAAAAAAATCTGAATCTCAGCGAAGGGACTGGCAGCGGCTACATCGTCGAGTCAAAAAATGCACAATGGAGTTGAAATTTATTAAGTGACTCACTCGTTTATTACTTGACCGTGAACGAAATTTATTACTCGACTCGCTCGTTTGTACAGCCTTGTGGACTCATGGTGTTTGCGCAACACCTAGAACGAAGCACCTACAGCGGTGCTACTGCTACACCTCTGTTTGACATCATAAACCAGCACAACATCACAATGACATAATTCTTAATTCAGACTTTGTACAGAAGGGAGTCATGGTCTCATGGGTAACAAGATAACACTACTAGGGAAAACCCTAGCAGTAGCACTGGTTTTGTGCTCACTAGTAGCGCGGGTAGGCGCGCTACTAATAAGGCGCTACAACTATTGCTTAGCAGTAACGCGTGCCCGCACCCGCTACTGCTAGGACAAATAGCTGCAGCGTTTGTTTAGTACCACGCTACTGCTAAGGTAACTACTTGCAGCGTGTTTTCTATCCATCGCTACTAGTATTTTTTTATTTTTTTTTATTTTTAGTGTATTTATGCGCCATCGTACAAATATTGGTACAATACCAGTTATGAATTTTACATCATTATATCCATAACAGTGTGTCAAATGAAGGTGGATCAGGTTCAGGTGGAGGCAATATGTGGTGCATGTCAAAAGTATACTACTAATCCAAACTTGATCTAGTTTGGACTAGTAGTACTTTTGATGTGCACCACATGTTGCCTCCACTTGAATCTAATCTGCCAGCACAAGCTATTTAATCATCATCATAGTCATTACCACCAAAAGTATTTATTTAATCACCACTAACACTAGCTAATAATAATCATCATAGTCATTACCACCAACACTAGCTATTTTATCATCATAGTAATAGTGTAGCACATCATCATCCTCAAACTCATTTCTAGCTACCTAATCACTCCTGCTGCTCTCTCTTAGGTAAAATAACATAAAACATGTATAGCCCTCCTCCTTGATCAAGCTGGAGCATAGAGATGAACCTGTCTCCTAATCGTGGGTAGCGCATCTGTTTGCTGCCCCCTAGTACTTCTCTGCGCTCCCCCATCACATATTTGGTCCAGTCTTGCACTATTAAGCATCCGTCGCTAATCTTGAATGCACTAAAGTAATCTGTAGGATATCTTGGCCGTAAGCTGATAATACTCATGGTACCTTTAGTCTCGATCCCATAAGGCACAACATTCATCGGCAGTCCCTATTGAAGAACATCGTATGGTAACATACTTAGCAATGAAGTTTAGCTTCAAAAATAATGTATGGAAAAGATGCACTAAGGACAAATAGTTAAAATCTTACCATCCTTCCTAAATAGATGTGATCGTAGTTCATTACGAACACTATTGGTCGCACATTTTCAGTACTAACATTTCTAAATGCAGGAAGAAAATTTGTCTTGACAGTATCAAGATCCTCAAGCCATGAAACATAATTACTGAGCTCCTCGTAGTTGAGTTCAGCCCAGGATAGTATACGGTCCTGTCTACCAAGCACTGGACATGTTTGCTTGCACCGAAATAAGCTGATAATACAAATTAGTTGTCAACTATTTTTGAATAAACAATATCAAAGACATAAATATGGTTGAGAAACTTACATAATGGTATAACTGGAGGCGTCTGCACATCGACCCAGATGTCGGTATTACCTTCAATATCATCTTCCAGATGAATATCAAAGTTGATAACCATATCAGGCTCAAATGCATAAGTCTTGCATAGTGCTCGCCATGTTTTGCATCCAAAATAGGTGTAGTCGTCTGAATTGTATAATTTTGCATGGAAAATATAACCATGCTCGGTCTTCAAGTAAACTTTCTTTTCCTCTGTACTATGACTGAAACCTATCTTATCCAATACAAAAACTCTTGCATGGCAGGGGATACGCTAGTAGAATAGTAAAAAAAATATAAGTTGAAGCAAATGAGGCAGATGTCATGCTTAATTACGAAAAAAGACTTGTCGTTGTGACTTACTGTATCCACTTCGAAGTTCTTGTCCAGCTTGAAGCTGAAGCGCCTATCATCATCTAGGAAGATTCCGTCGCACAGGCCGCGCTCGTCTTCATAGTATTTGCAAATACCGAAGTCCTTTTCGTCGTCAGACATTTCCTATGTTCATAGTTAAAACATTAATTGAAAATCGATCAAAGACAAGTACCAGGATACTCAACACACAAATCCGGGGCACTCGATATTTCCTACATATTCTGGCACAAGTCATGCAAAAATTCACGGAAAAATCCGGCATGACCTTTGCTAAAATAGGACATATCGAGCGCCTGAAATTTGCCGGAATGGAAATGAATCAACACTCCGGCAAAACATAGGCCACTCGGAGGTGTAACATGCAAACATGACCGACCACTTGGATATTGAGCAACACAAGATATACATTTCAAAATATCTTATAGGACTCAAATTAGCATGCATTCAATAAGCAAAAGTAAATCATCTCATGCATCTGTACATCGTCGAATATTATCACTAATACATCACGAATAGTGTCATACATATAACATCACTAATACAACTAAAACCCTAGCACACGACGGGTATCGGCGCGGGCGGTGGACACCCACAGAGAAGGAACCATCACGGGATCATAGCTCCAGTGAGATCCCCGGAGAACCTGCCAGGTATTGGAAAACGACCTGTGCTCCAACGCAAACAAGTAGCGACGGACGTGCGCGTCCTCCTCACTGACACGGTGACGCACCACCTCTGCGGAGTCCTCGAGCCTCTGGATCGTCACTGGCCCACGCGACCGCCACCAAAGAAGGTTCGGGTCAACGACAGGCTGGCTCCTCACCAACCTGCGCCCCCCGGTAGGTAGCGCCTCCCAGTACCACCCCGGCGGAGCCCAGTACCGGACATGGCCAATCTAGTCAAGCAAGTGTCGTCCTCCGCCGACTCGATGACAAGGATGCGGGATTGGCATCGTCCACGTCGAGGCGGGAAAATTACTTTAACTAAAAAATAGCAATAAGTTCTTACTAACTAGTTCTATTAATTCAACTAGTTCTTACTAAAAATAATATTACTATAAATAAAAATATTCTAGTACCTAATTAGTACCTAGTTCTTACTAACTAATTAGTACCTAGGAACTACTGCCCTAATTACCATCTAATTTGATGAACCTATAGTGGTGGAAAGTGGTAGCGGATATTTCAATTATCCAACTATAAAGTGAAATAAGTGGTCAAATTTTACTCGTTTTATGATTCATCTTAGAAATTTGATTCATTTTCACCCTTACATGAACCCTAACTCATTTGAGCCGCGTCCGCATCCGATTTCTTTCCACTCTTACATGAACCCTAACTAATTTGATGCAACTAAAATATAAAGAAACCCTAGGCAGAGGTAGGGGAGAGGGAGGAGCGGGCGTGCTCACCTTGGGTGCCTGCGACGAGGGAGGGGCAGGGCGGCGTCGAGGTCAGGGTCGGGGCTCGGGCGCGCAGCGGATGGTGACCGACGTCGAGGTCGGGGTCGGGGGCGGCGTCCGGGGCGGCGTTGAGGTCGGGGGCGGGGGCGACGTTGAATCTGGGGTCGGGGCGGTGCAGAGGGTGCGGAGAGCGCGCGGCGGCCGATGGGCGACGGCAGTGGCGAGAGTGGAGAGACTTGGATTTGGGGGAAGTGGCCGCATGGGGAAGGACGAACCCCGTGGTTAAGTCAGAAGTAGCAGTAACGCGTTCTAGGAAAAGCGCTGCTGCTATCTTAGCTACAGCGCGTTCTGTGATAAATGCTACTGCTACTCCTTTCTCTTTTCCCCCTTTTTCATTTAGTTTTCTTCACATTTTATTTTTTTCCTTTCACATTATTCTATTTCTTTCATTTTCAATTACCTTTCTATTTTCTTTCCATTTAATTTTATAACCTTTAGCAGTAGCGAGTTTATATTAAAACGCGCTGCTACAAATGAAGTAGCGGTAGCGCGGTTCGTCATAGGTTGCTACTACTATGTGTAGCCTATCGGCTAAGCCGTGAGAATTTTAGTAGTAACGTGTTTACAGCCAGATGCGCTACTGCTAGATCTTTATCTGCAGCGCGGTTTCCTCAGGCGCGCTACTGCTACTTAGCACCAGCGTGTTTTTTTGACCCACGCTACTGCTAAAGTTCTGTGTATAAGGTTTTCCCTAGTAGTGTAAATATAGCAGGAGTCCCAAGAAGAGAAAAATACCACTATATCCCCTTGATTCAGTTGAGCCACTTCACTTAAATCTTCAGTATCATCTTCTGGGTCACCATGGCCATCTCATGCGTGGTACTTGGCAGCCACTGCACAGTGTGTCAACAAAGAAGGTTGGATATTCATATGAAATCATAGAAAAGGAAGTAGCATGGCCTCTGATGGTGATTGAAGTGCATCCTTGCGCACAAAACTAATCCACTTCCCACAAAAATCACCATTTCCAGTAAAATTGCATTGCGTATGAATATTCAAACATCTCATTGGACGTGTCGAAGGAAGAAGGGTGCTCTCTACATACCTCTTCTACAGTATGCATAGTGACATCGTCTCCGTGCTCCTCTCTTCCCTCCCTCCCTATCGGTTGGTGCAAGGAACTGGAATGGGATAGGTGGCAACAGCTTCTGTAGATCCAGATTTGCACCACCGGAGAATAACATGCATTAGGCCGCTGGGAAGTAGAAGAGGGCCGGGGATAGTGAGGCGGAGCCCAAGCTGAGCGGCTCGGGTGGCTCCGCGGTGAACTGCAGCGAAGGGTCTCCCGCGGCAAAGGGCGCGATGAGCGGCCTCTGGCGGCGACCCACGGCGACCTTAGGCAAAGGGCGCGGCGCATGGCAGGGCGGTGAACGGGGCAACGAATGGATGCGGGAGGCAGCGAACGGCTGTCGTGGTGAACGACGCGATGGGCGGCCTCCGGCGACGGCTCCCGCGGCGAAGGGTGCGGCGCGCGGCGTAGCGGCGAACGATTGCGAGAGGGGCGAGAGGTCGTGTGGGGAAGTCATGCGGGAGTGGAGGAGTGCGTTGTTCGTAGAGTTTTTTTAAGGGCGCGGCAGTTTAGCGATCGATGGGGCTTAATCCGTGGTTGGTAGAGTTAAACGCCAAAGAATTAAGGACCATTAGATCTTGACGATGGATGGATATGATTGTTTGGATCTGCCCCTCTCTTCCTTTTATAGTGGTGTAGATAATATGCAAATCAAATTCTTGCAGCAAGAGAACCCATCTAATAAGTCTAGGTTTAACATCTTTGTTTTCCATAAGATATTCAATAGAAACATGATCAGTGTGAACATATTGGATAACATTTAATTTCTTATCAACTCTTTGTCCCAGAACAACACCAACAACATAATCACTAGCGTCACACATAATTTCAAAGGATAAATTCCTTTCAGATGGCTGAACAATAGGTGCAGAAATCAAGACTTTCTTAAGTATTTCAAATACTTCTACACAATCATCATCAAAAAAAGGAACATATTTTTGCAAGAGATTAGTGAGAGGCCTAGAAATTTTAGAGAAGTCTTTAATAAACCTCCTATAGAAACCAGCATGACCAAGGAAACTTCTTATACCTTTGATGTCTTTAGGACACAACATCTTTTCAATAGCATCTACTTTAGCTTTATCAACTTCAATATATCTTTCAGAAATTTTATACCCCAAGACAATACCTTCATTAATCATAAAGTGGCACTTCTCCAAATTCAAGACAAGATTAGTTTCTTCGCATCTCTGTGAAACTCGATCAAGGTTGCTTAAGCAATCATCAAAAGAAGTTCCGTAAACGGAGAAATCATCCATGAAAACCTCAACAATCTTTTCACAAAACTCAGAGAATATAGCAGTCATACATCTTTGAAAGATAGCAGGTGCATTGCATAAACCAAAAGGCATACGTCTATAAGCAAAAGTACCGAAAGAGCAAGTAAAAGTGGTCTTTCCCTGATCCTCCTTTGACACAGGTATTTGAGACAATCCAAAATAACCATCTAGGAAGCAAAAATGTGTATGTTTGGATAGTCTTTCTAGCATTTGATCAATAAAAGGTTAGGGGTAATGATCTTTTCTAGTAGCTTTATTTTATTTGCGGAAATTAATTACCATTCTATAACCTATAACAATTCTTTGTGGGATCAATTCATTCTTATCATTAGGCACAACAGTAATACCTCCCTTCTTAGGGACAGAATGAACGAGACTTATCCCACTGACTATCGGCAATAGGATAAATTATACCTTCCTCCAGAAGCTTTAATATTTCATTTCTTACCACTTCTTTCATCTTAGAATTTAACAGTCTTTGATGATCAACAACTGGTTTGGCATCTTTTTCTAGTTTTATTTTGTGCTGGCATAGAGTGGGACTAATGCCCTTAAGATCATCAAGACTATATCCAATAGCGGCGCGGTGCTTCTTCAGAGTTTTCAATAATTTCTCTTCTTCATGCTCTGAAAGGTTAGCACTAATAATAACAGGATATATATCTTCTTTTCATCGAGATAGGCATATTTAAGAGTATCAAGCAATTGTTTAAGCTCAAACACGAGATCTCCCTTCAGTGGAGGAGGATCTCCGAGAATTTCAACAGACAAATTGTGTTTCAAAATAGGTCCTTGATTAAAGAATACTTCATCTATTTCTCTTCTTTCATTCATAAACATATCATTTTCACGATCTAGCAAATATCGTTCTAAAGGATCATTAGGAGGCACGGCAATAGAAGCAAGACCAATAATTTCATCCTTACTAGGCAATTGTTTATCATGGGGTTGTCTACGAAATTTGGAGAAGTTAAAATCATGAGACATATCCCCTAAACCAACAGTAACAATATCCTTTTCGTAGTCTATCTTAGCATTAACAGTATTCAAGAAGGGCCTACCAAATATATGAAGGAAATATGCCCTAGAGGTAATAATAAAGTTATTATTTATTTCCTTATATCATGATAAATGTTTATTATTCATGCTAGAATTGTATTAACTGGAAACATGATACATGTGTGAATACATAAACAAACATATTGTCACTAGTATGCCTCTACTAGATTAGCTCATTAATCAAAGATGGTTATGTTTCATAACCATAGACATGAGTTGTCATTTGATTAGCGGGATCACATCATTAGTAGAATGATGTGATTGGCATGACCCATTCCGTTAGCTTAGCACTTGATCGTTTAGTATGTTGCTACTGCTTTCTTCATGACTTATACATGTTCCTACAACTATGAGATTATGCAACTCCCGTTTACTGGAGGAACACTTTGTGTGCTACCAAACATCACAACATAACTGGGTGATTATAAAGGAGCTCTACAGGTGTCTCCAAAGGTACATGTTGAGTTGGCGTATTTTGAGATTAGGTTTTGTCACTCCGATTGTCGGAGAGGTATCTCTGGGCCCTCTCGGTAAAGCACATCACTATAAGCCTTGCAAGCAATGTAGCTAATGAGTTAGTTACGGAATGATGCATTACATAACGAGTAAAGAGATTTCCCGGTAACGAGATTGAACTAGGTATTGAGATACTGACGATCGAATCTCAGGCAAGTAACATACCGATGACAAAGGGAACAACGTATGTTGTTATGCGGTTTGACCGATAAAGATCTTCGTAGAATATGTAGGAGCCAATATGAGCATCCAGGTTCCGCTATTGGTTATTGACTGGAAAAGTGTTTCGGTCATGTCTACATAGTTCTCGAACCCGTAGGGTCCGCACGCTTAAGGTTTCGATGACAGTTTTATTATGAGTTTATGAGTTTTGATGTACCGAAGGAGTTCGGAGTCCCGGATGAGACCGGGGACATGACGAGGAGTCTCGAAATGGTCGAGGCGTAAATATCGATATATTGGACGACTATATTCAGACTTCGGAAAGGTTCCGAGTGATTCGGGTATTTTTCGGAGTACCGGAGAGTTACGGGAATTCGCCGGGAGAAGTATTGTGCCTTATTGCGCCATACGGGAAAGAGAGAGGGGCTGCCTTGGGCAGGCCGGGCGCCCCCCCAAGGCCTAGTCCGAATTGGACTAGGGCGAGGGGCTGCGCCCCCTCCTTCCTTCCCTCCTCCCTTCCCCTTCCTTCTCTCCTACTCCTACTAGGAAAGGAGGAGTCCTACTCCCGATGGGAGTAGGACTCCCCCCTTGGCACGCCCTCCTACTTGGCCGGCCGCCTCCCCCCTAGATCCTTTATATACAGGGGCAGGGGGCACCCCATAGACACAACAATTGATCTCTTGATCTCTTAGCCGTGTGCGGTGCCCCCCTCCACCATAGTCCTCCTCGATAATATTGTAGCGGTGCTTAGGCGAAGCCCTGCGACGGTAGAACATCAAGATCGTCACCACGCCGTCGTGCTGACAGAACTCTCCCTTGACACTCGGATGGATCGGAGTACGACGGACGTCATCGAGCTGAACGTGTGCTAGAACTTGGAGGTGCCGTAGTTTCGGTGCTTGATCGGTCGGGCCGTGAAGACGTACGACTACATCAACCGCGTTGTGCTAACGCTTCCGCTTTTGGTCTACGAGGGTACATGGACAACACTCTCCCCTCTCGTTGCTATGCATCATCATGATCTTGCGTGTGTGTAGGAAAATTTTGAAATTACTACGTTCCCCAACAATATAATGGGACAAAAGCTATCCCGTGGGGAACCAAGAACAAGAAAATCAGTAGGGTATTTTAATTTCCCACATGTATCGTAGCACATAAAAATTGACTAATGCTCTGTGTTACAGGATTGGCTATCAAGGATTTTTGGCAAGTTGATGACAAAACTATTGTCTTTGTTGCACATCCCACCTTTGGTATGGCACTTCTGTTTTAAAGAATATTCACACTACACTTAGTTTTTCCTTTGCCATGGCTATTTTGTTATCTGAATAACGAAACTGATCCCCCATATTGATTGCAAATTCTAGTACATTACTCTATAAAGTTCAGATATGGATCATTTGTAAAGTGCAATTCCCGAACTAAGAAATGAACACTGCTGGGTCAAGCACGAGCAGGAATGACCATGACAACCATTCGGTTCACTTATCCATGCAGTTGACATGTCATTTAAGCCTAAGGGCATAGTCAATGATGTTAACTCCTGATGTATACATTTTGGGTTTGCATAATATTATCTTGCAACAACACACGATTCTTGATGTAGGCTGCACTATTGCACACAAGTGCATGCACTAGGGTGTGTACAATGCCATGCACATGATCCTGATCTAGAATTCCAGATTTGTTACATCATAGCGCCTTCAATTTTGCAATAAAACTCATTTTACTGTATTTTTGTTTCTGCTAGATAAGTTTTGAAACACAAGTGTTGTCACGCACTCGTGCTTACTGGCAGGACAGAAATGCTCAAGCGTGGCTCTATTTTTGTAGGTAACATTATAAATTTCAACATTGGTTCATTGATTGATCTAGACATTCCTCAGAGCTTCTGGAGTCATGTTGCAGGGAAGTATGGAAACATGTTCTATTGGAAAGAAAAGGTTAACATGGCATAACCTTTGTAATGCTGCGTAGTTTTCTTGTAGCTTTTCCTGATCCTGCCTTTGTTTATGGCATATGGAACAGGGAGAGGATGCGTCAATTGAAGGCGCTGTGATGGCAATATCGCGCTGCTTGAGAGAGCCCATAGGGGCAAGTAATTGTTCCGAGGTGTTTTAGAGGTGGAAGTTCATCGCGGAAGGACTGAGACATGAGGAACATAAGACCAACGAATACTATATGTACATAATCAAAATGTTAGTTACATTAACTGAACATATTTTCGCCTTAATTTTTTAAAGTCAAAGGACATTCTCTTATCCTCGGTAGGATGCTGCAAAGATACAAAATCATCACCACTTGGCATCTGATAATCTGGGCAGAGTCAGACAGGACCAAGAAATAGCCCCTTGCAGTTGCCACAGCCATGGGAACCGGCCATTTTCAGCTGTTTTTCTTAGCCAGTTTAGACCAAGATATGCTATCTGAACCAGCTATCAGCACTGCTGATTCAACATTGACTTCAATCATCATTTTGTCTAGTTCGATCGACTCTGGTCAGTCTGCACCTATTTTCATGTTAATTTCCAGTTAGAAGATACTAGTTTCATCCTTGATTCCACTTTGAACATGACTTGGTGTTTGACATGAAGATAAGCATATCTACATTGGGTAAAATAAAATTGTAGACTTGCTAGTGTACCTAAGAGCATCTCCAACGACGTGCCTCAAAAAGCCTGCAAACATCCCGACCGACGCGTCTATTCCATTTTTTCCATCCAGTTCAGTGTCGCATACCTTCACAGATGCGTCCGCATGTCTGAATTCCCGCAAACCAGCACCAAACCTGGGGGAGGTTTGCGGGCATCCGGACTCGTGCCTTGTATGCGTCCGGCAACGTGGTCCCACCCAAAATCCTCCCACGCGTCCTCTCCAATAGTGCCTCCATGCTGGGCGCTGCATTCATGCGGGTCCAAAGTGGATGCGGTCGGTCTGCAACATGTAGTCCAAAAGGCACGACGACATTGAAGCGACATTGTGGGAGCCGATGACGGGCAGATGTTGGACATCATCCATGACGAATGCGGCTTCAAGGACGGACAAGTGATGTCTTAAATCATAGAAAAACTTTTTCTTTTGCTGGTATGTGAAACTAGGTGGTATCAATTTAGCAACAATGTAATTAGCATAATCAGCATACCATGGAGCACTACGAGAAGCATTTATGACAGCTAATTGTTCATCAGGAAAGCTATCATCAATAGACAGTGGGTCATCAAGAACATTTTCTAACCTAGACAAGTTGTCTGCAACTGGGTTCTCAGCTCCCTTTCTATCAACTAGTAAGCTTGCACGTGCAACACACGTCTGGACTAACACAGATTATATCAAACATTCATAGTAATAAAATAATGCAACCTATATTGTTCTAGAAAATATGAAAATATCATCTATAAAATGAATAAATATATTATCTAAGATGGTAAGTACATCATTTTGCAAAATATTTCTGGGATAACATCTTAATTATTTGAACTACATTGTTTGACAATTTGCACATAAATGAATAGCTGATTTGAATAGTGGGCAGAAAGTTCTATTCAGATCAAACAAGGTATGTGAGTCTCCAAGCTATCATAAATATCCCATCACTTCTCTTTCTCCATGCGAGTAGCCATCTTCATCCAAGCTCCTAACTGGTGTCAGTTCATCCTCTCAACACGGAGCTTGCCGTATACCCTGTACGCCTTCATATCATCTACAGCCTTCACAACTTCAACCAAGTGCTTCTTGCCGCCGCGAGTGATGGTCGCCCTGGACCTCGATGGTCGTAGAAAGCTCATCTGGAGTAGACTCACCAGCCTTGGAACAAGAGAGCAGTTAAGGAGGTGCAAACATATGAAGATATAAAACACAAAGAGAAAAAGAAAAAGACACCATACCGTGTACTTGCGAGCACAACTTGGGAAGATAACAAGCTTGGTCTTAATCTTGAGCCTCCAGACATTAGACTGCATACCCCCTCAAGTGACATGTTCTTGCGGTGCTGGTCCAAAGAAATGCCCATGGTCAGAACAAGCTTCTTTAAGATGCTCGCCGCCTGCACTTAGAAGTTTATAAACATCGGCAGATGATAAAATAAAGTTCTATAATAACACCAGTTCCACAATGGATAACCCCATCTAGCACCTGAACTTAAACTCATGCATCATGCATTATTTGTAGATGGGGGGAACAAATAAAAGTTACAAAGACAACAGAAGTTTCATTAATGCAAAAATAGACTTTTCTGTAAATAACAAAAGTAGGTATGCCAGAAGTAGATGCAATGTTAGAACCATGGAATTTACCTTCTTACAGAGCACATTTAAATTTTCCCATGTCCAGGTAAATCCAATTATGGTATTTGATGATGTGAGATCACATCACTCTACGTCTATTCAAAGATGGAGGAACAAGAATCAAGAAACAAATAATCACCTTGAGCTTCTGAAGGGCTATATGTGTGTGGCTATACTTGTTCTAGAGGAGCACTTGGTCAGGTGTCTCGGGAGCCATCTGCGAGAAGAAGATGAGTTGGGCTGAATTGATAGTGGAGTTATCTATAGCACTAAAAATTGAATTGATAGTGGAGTTATCTATAGCACTAAAAATTGGCGCAATTGAAGGGAAACTGTGACGTAGTTCTGGATAGAAACATATGATGGGACAAGGTTAGTAAATCCAGTTATCAAACAACAAATCCAGGTTAAATTGTTGATAGGCTATATGGCAGGGGTGCATACAAATTGAGGTTAAATTGCATTGATAAGCTGTAAAAGAAAAACATGAAAAGGATCAAGGAAACAAATATGCATCAAAGGTAAAATGGAACTACAAGTGTTTTAAAATGCACAAACCCCACTATCACCCTTCAGTTAGGGAAGAATCACATGAATCGACACATAGTATCTACTAACTTCATTTCACATGATACATCGTGCAACCATAGCTTGATGACTAAAATAAGTCTACACCTACAGAAATTATTATCACCTTGCAACCATCAACATGATAATCTACAGCAGGAATTCATCCGCAGTAACAAGTACATCCTCGATCCTCAGGCCATATTTCAGTAGCAAGAACACTTTATAACAAGAATTTCACCAAGTGGAACCAACATTTCATAAAAGCCTAGTATCTTCCCATTTGGTATATTCTCCCACTGAAACACAACAAATGAACAAGCTATGTAAATCAGCACCAAGGATAGCCAGTGAATCATACAAAAAATTCTAGGCCCCATTAACCAACACTATGTTCTAAAAGGCCCTATGTTGTAAATTTGATAAGAGAAGAGCATCTTACCATCCAATCTAAACACAATGAAATGGGAAAAAAAATCTGAATCTCAGCGAAGGGACTGGCAGCGGCTACATCATCGAGTCAAAAACTGCACAATGGGGTTGAAATTTATTAAGTGACTCACTCGTTTATTACATGACCGTGAACGAAATTTATTACTCGACTCTCTCGTTTGTACAGCCTTGTGGACTCATGGTGTTTGCGCAACACCTAGAACAAAGCACCTGCAGCGGTGCTACTGCTACACCTCTATTTGACATCATAAACCAGCACAACATCACAATGACATAATTCTTAATTCAGACTTTGTACAGAAGGGAGTCATGGTCTCATGGGTAACAAGATAACACTACTAGGGAAAACCCTAGCAGTAGCGCTGGTTTTGTGCCCACTAGTAGCGCGGGTAGGCGCGCTACTAATAAGGCGCTACAGCTAGTGCTTAGCAGTAACGCGTGCCCGCACGCGCTACTGCTAGGACAAATAGCTGTAGCGTTTGTTCAGTACCACGCTACTGCTAAGGTAACTACTTGCAGCATGTTTTCTGTCCATCGCTACTAGTATTCTTTTTTTATTTTTTTATTTTTAGTGTATTTATGCGCCATCGTACAAATATTCATACAATACCAGTTATGAATTATACATCATTATATCCATAACAGTGTGTCAAATGAAGGTGGTTAGGTTCAAGTGGAGTCAATATGTGGTGCATGTCAAAAGTATACTACTAATCCAAACTTGATCTAGTTTGGACTAGTAGTACTTTCGATGTGCACCACATGTTGCCTCCACTTGAATCTAATCCGCCAGCACAAGCTATTTAATCATCATCATAGTCATTACCACCAACAGTATTTATTTAATCACCACTAACACTAGCTAATAATAATCATCATAGTCATTACCACCAACACTAGCTAGTTTATCATCATAGTAATAGTGTAGCACATCATCATCCTCAAACTCATTTCTAGCTAGCTAATAACTCCTGCTGCTCTCTCTTAGGTAAAATAACATAAAACATGTATAGCTCTCCTCCTTGATCAAACTGGAGCATACAGATGAACTTGTCTCCTAATCGTGGGTAGCGCATCTGTTTGCTGCCCCCTAGTACTTCTCTGCACTCCCCCATCAAATATTTTGTCCAGTCTTGCACTATTAAGCATCCGTCGCTAATCTTGAATGCACTAAAGTAATCTGTAGGATATCTTGGCCGTAAGCTGATAATACTCATGGTACCTTTAGTCTCGATCCCATAAGGCACAACATTCATCAGGAGTCCCTGTTGAAGAACATCGTATGGTAACATACTTAGCAATGAAGTTTAGCTTCAAAAATAATGTATGGAAAATCTGCACTGGGGATAAATAGTTAAAATCTTACCATCCTTCCTAAATAGATGTGACCGTAGTTCATTACGAACACTATTGGTCGCACATTTTCAGTACTAACATTTCTAAATGCAGGAAGAAAATTTGTCTTGACAGTATCAAGATCCTCAAGCCATGAAACATAATGACTGAGCTCCTCGCAGTTGAGTTCAGCCCCAGGACAGTATACGGTCCTGTCTACCAAGCGCTGGACATGTTTGCTTGCACCGAAATAAGCTGACAATACAAATTCGTTGTCAACTATTTTTGAATAAACAATATCAAAGACATAAATATGGTCGAGAAACTTACATAATGGTATAACTGCAGGCATCTGCACATCGACCCAGATGTCGGTATTACCTTCAATATCATCTTCCGGACGAATATCAAAGGTGATTACCATATCAGGCTGAAATGCATAAGTCTTGCATAGTGCTCGCCTTGTTTTGCATCCAAAATAGGTGTAGTCGTCTGAATTGTATAATTTTGCATGGAAAATATAACCATGTTCGGTCTTCAAGTAAACTTTCTTTTCCTCTGTAGTATGACTGAAACCTATCTTATCCAATACAAAAACTCTTGCATGGCAGGGGATACGCTAGTAGAATAGTAAAAAAAATATAAGTTGAAGCAAATGAAGGAGATGTCATGCTTAATTACGAAAAAAGACTTGTCGTTGTGACTTACTGTATCCACTTCGAAGTTCTCGTCCAGCTTGAAGCTGAAGCGCCTATCATCATCTAGGAAGATTCCGTCACACAGGCCGCGCTCGTCTTTGCAGTATTTGCAAATACCGAAATTCTTTTCGTCGTCAGACATTTCCTATGTTCATAGTTAAAACATTAATTGAAAATCGATCGAAGACAACTACCAGGATACTCAACACACAAATTCGGGGCACTCGATATTTCCTACATATTCTGGCACAAGTCATGCCAAAATTCACGGAAAAATCCGGCATGACCTTTGCTAAAATAGGACATATCGAGCGCCTGAAATTTGCCGGAACGGAAATGAATCAACACTCCAGCAAAACATAGGCCACTCGGAGGTGACACATGCAAACATGACCGACCACTTGGATATTGAGCAACACAAGATATACATTTCAAAATATCTTATAGGACTCAGATTAGCATGCATTCAATATGCAAAAGTAAATCATCTCATGCGTCCGTACATCGTCGAATATTATCACTAATACATCACGAATAGTGTCATACATATAACATCACTAATACAACTAAAACCCTAGCACACGACGGGTATCGGCGCGGGCGGTGGACACCCACAGAGAAGGAACCATCACGGGATCATAGCTCCAGTGAGATCCCCGGAGAACCTGCCAGGTATTGGAGAACGACATGTGCTCCAACGCAAACAAGTAGCGACGGACATGCGCGTCCTCCTCACTGACACGGTGACGCACCACCTCCGCGGAGTCCTCGAGCCTCTGGATCATCACTGGCCCATGCGACCGCCACCAAAGAAGGTTCGGGTCAACGACAGGCTGGCTCCTCACCAACCTGCGCCCCCGGGTAGGTAGCGCCTCCCAGTACCACCCCGGCGGAGCCTAGTCCCGGACATGGCCGATCTGGTCAAGCAGGTGTCGTCCTCCGCCGACTCGACGACAAGGATGCGGGATAGGCATCGTCCACGTCGAGGCAAGAAAAATGTCTTTAACTAAAAAATAGCAATAAGTTCTTACTAACTAGTTCTTAAATAACTTACTATAAATAATAATATTCTAGTACCTAATTAGTATCTAGTTCTTACTAACTAATTAGTACCTAGGAACTACTGCCCTAATTACCATCTAATTTGATAAACCTATAGGGGTGGAAAGTGGTAGCTGATATTTCAATTATCCAACTATAAAGTGAAATAAGTGGTCAAATTTTACTCGTTTTATGATTCATCTTAGAAATTTGATTCGTTTTCACCCTTACATGAACCCTAACTCATTTGAGCCGCATGCGCATCCGATTTGTTTCCACTCTTACATGAGCTCTAACTAATTTGATGCAACTAAAATATAAAGAAATCCTAGGCAGAGGTAGGGGAGAGGGAGGAGCGGGCGTGCTCACCTCGGGTGCCTGCGACGAGGGAGGGGCAGGGCGGCATCGAGGTCAGGGTCGGGGCTCGGGCGCGCGGCGGATGGCGGCCGATGTGGAGGTCGGGGTCGGGGGCGGCATCCGGGGCGGCGTTGAGGTCGAGGGCGGGGGCGGTGTTGAATCTGTGGTCGGGGCGGCGTAGAGGGTGCGGAGAGCACGCAGCGGCCGACGGGCGACGGCGGCGGCGCGAGTGGAGAGACTTGGATTTGGGGGAAGTGGCCGCGTGGGGAAGGATGAACCCCGTGGTTAAGTCAGAAGTAGCAGTAGCACGTTCCAGGAAAAGCGCTACTGCTATCTTAGCTACAGCGCGTTTTGTGATAAACGCTACTGCTACTCCTTTCTCTTTTCCCCCTTTTTCATTTAGTTTTCTTCACATTTTATTTTTTTCTTTCACCTTATTCTATTTCTTTCATTTTCAATTACCTTTCTATTTTATTTCCATTTAATTTTATAACCTTTAGCAGTAGCGAGTTTATATTAAAACGCGCTGCTACAAATGAAGGGATGTTTCCCCGGCAATGAGAGGATCGATGGTAATGACGATGGCGATGATTTACCCCTCTCGAAGGGATGTTTCCCCGGCAGAATAGCTCCGCCGGAGCCCTAGATTGGTCCTGCCTAGGTTCCACCTCAAGACGGCGGCGCTTCGTCCCGAAAGCTTCTCTCTGATTTTTTCCAGGGCAAAAGACACCATATAGCAGAAGATGGGATTTGGAGGCCTGCCAGGGGGCCCACGAGGTAGGGGGGCCGCGCCCAGGGGGTAGGGCGCACCCTCCACTCTTGTGGCTGACTGGTGACCCCCCCTCTTGTGCTTTCTTCGCCCAATATTTTATATATATTTCAAAACTGATCTCCGTGAAGTTTACGGACTTTTGGAGTTGTGCATAATAGGTCTCTAATATTTGCTCCTTTTCCAGTCCAGAATTCCGGCTGCCAGCATTCTCCCTCTTCATGTAAAACTTGTAAAATAAGAGAGAAAAAGGCATAAGTCTTGTGATATAATTGTAGTAACAACCCATAATGCAATAAATATTTATATAAAAGCATGATGCAAAATGGACGTTTCAACCAGCAATGAGGATAATCCTCAAGTTACGGACATAAGCCTTCTATGCGGCAATGAGGATAATCCTCAAGTTATGGACCCAGTCCGCGTAGTAGCTTCCATCATCTTTCAACTTAGCTTTCCTTAGGAACGCATTAAAATTCAGGGGAACTACAGCGCGGGCCATTGATCTACAACACAAATGTTGCAAAGACAATTAAGACTAAGAATAATTTAGTTTAGTTAATCAAATTACTTGGTGCGTTGATGATGAACTCCTTCCTCTTATGCTTCAAATGATAGTCTCCCCAACACTCAACTCTCTCTCATAGGTTTTGGATCTGGTGGAAAGAAGATTTGAGTGGAAAGCAACTTGGGGAAGGCTAGAGATCAAGATTCATATGGTAGGAATGGAATATCTTGGCCTCAACACATGAGTAGGTGGTTCTCTCTCAGAAATGGTAAGTTGGAAGTGTAGGTTTGTTCTGATGGCTCTCTCCACGAATGAAGAGGAGGTGGAGGGGTATTTATAGCCTCCACACAAAATCTAACCATTACACACAATTTACCAAACTCGGTGGGACCGATTCAACAGACTCGGTCGGACCGATTTAGTAAACCTAGTGACCGTTAGTGATTTTCGGTGGGACTAGCATGCAACTCGGTGAGACCGATTCGGTTAGGGTTAGGGCATAACGTAATCTCGGTAAGACCGATTACACAAACTCGGAGAGACCGATTTTGGTAATAAGCTTTCCATAGAGTTGGTCAGGTAAACTCGGTGGGACCGATTTGCTCTTTTCGGTGAGACCGAAATGTTACAAAAAGGAAACAGAGAGTTTACATTGCAATCTCGGTGGGACCGATTACTCACTTCGGTTAGACCGAAATGTTACGAAGGGAAACAGAGAGATTACAATCCCATCTCGGTGAGACCGAGATCCCTATCGGTAAGACCGATTTGCTTAGGGTTTGTGGCAGTGGCTATGACCTTTGGAATCGGTGGCACCGGATAGGAAGAATCGATGTGACCGATTTTGGCTTTGGGTTTAGGTCATTTGTGGATGTGGGAAAGTAGCTGAGGGTTTTGGAGCATATCACTAAGCACATGAAGCAAGAGGCTCATTAAGCAACACCTCATCCCTCCTTGATAGTATTGGCTTTTCCTATAGACTCAATGTGATCTTGTATCACTAAAATATAAAATGAAGAGTCTTGAGCTTTTGAGCTTGAGCCAATCCTTTGTCCTTAGTATTTTGAGGGATCCACTTCCATCATCCATGCCATGCCATTCATTGAGCTTTCCTGAAATAATAGTCTTGGAATAGCATTAGCTTAATGAGCAATATGTTGTTATGAATTACCAAAACCACCTAGGGATATTTGCACTTTCAATCTCCCCCTTTTTGGTAATTGATGACAACATATAGATCAAAGCTTCGACAAATGATAATAAGATTTAATAACATCGTCGCTTTGAGAAGTATGTGATAAGCAAGAGCTCCCCCTAAATTTGTGCATAGTTTAAGATTTGCTTTGGACTGCAAATGCACAATGAGTTAGGATCATGGGTTACTCTTCCATGTCACATACATCTTGGTCGAGCGCTAAAAAATAATAAAGATTGAATACATGCACTCATCACCAATCAAAGTAAATGATCACATAGGATAGATAAGATAATATCACCAAGCATGCATAAGTGTAGCTTATGATCAAACACATGATCATCAATGTCTCACAAGCATAGTATCTCAAGCAATCAAAAGCAAACAAGTTTTAACCCCAAATCAAAACAAGAGAGAACAAAAGCAACACTCTCTCTCTCGAAGCCTATGATCTATACATTTTGCTCCCCCTTTGGCAACAAGTTACCAAAAAGTTCATAGAAAATGCATAGTGCTAGATCAACTTTCAGGCTTGGTCTTCAGGTGGTGGTGTCCGGATAACTCCAAGGATGAAGGCTTCAGTTGAAGTAGAGGGTGCTGGAGTTGATGCTGGAGCTGGTTGCACTGGAGCTGTAGGGGCTGTAGCTGGTGCTGAAGATGTTGCTCTGGTGTTTGTCACAGGCACTGCAACTGACCTCTGGGCTCTAGGCACTCTGGCAAACACATTAGTTGTAGTCTTGCCCTGCCTCTCCTGCATGTCATCCTGCAGCTGCTCTACCACTGACTGAATCTCAGTTACTTTGACATCAAGGTCATGGAATTTGAGTTCCATGATTCTCTCCAGGCTCTCCTGATTCTGAGTGAGGGTGGCCAATCCCTTCTCAATCCTCAGTGTTGATGCTATCAAGTAACCAAGCTGCTCCTGCTTGTTCTTCAAGAAATACTCAGATGCCTCCTCTTGAGTTGGCATCTTGGCAACCTTCTCCTTCCTTGCCTTCTCCTTCTTCTACATCAGCAACATTTGGCACTGGGGCCTTGTTCTTCTCAGCAGCTGGAATACTCCTAGTATTCCTCTTTGGTATAAGCTTGGCCTTGGAGGCAACTTTGGGTGCTTCCTTGGGCTTAGATGTTGCAGCCCCTGATCTAATAGCATCACCCATAAGCTTTGGTGCCTTGGGTGCTGGTGCAGCAACCTCTTCTTCCTCTTCAGAATCTCTTCTCATAGAGGGCTTTCCAAGAACCTGGGCAGTTGTGGTTCTTGCTCTCTTCTTCTTCTTGTCTTGAGTACCTTCATCCTCTGATTCAATGGTAAACTTCATTGTCTCTCCAGTGGGAACTTTCTTGGGTTTGGAAGATGTGACTTTCTTTTCAGGTGCCTCTTTGGGTTCAGTCTGTTCTGGCACTTGAGTGGACCTTCTGGCCTTGGGCATTGGTGTCCTCTTGGCAGGAACTTTATTTTTCAGTCCAGGCTTTGTGCTATGTGCTGAGCCATATTCCTTCTTGAGCACTACTTTCTTGGAAGTAGCCTCATCTTCTTCAGCTTTGTAGTCCTCATCCTCTGAGTCTGAAGTTCTCTTCCTCCTTTGCCTGGTAGCATCCTTAAGCAGGTTGCTAGGAGTGCTTCTGCTCCCTTCATCTGTA
This sequence comes from Triticum timopheevii, assembly GCA_963921465.1. NCBI lineage: Eukaryota > Viridiplantae > Streptophyta > Magnoliopsida > Poales > Poaceae > Triticum > Triticum timopheevii. The sequence goes on along the minus strand of OY997264.1, from coordinate 47,294,286 downwards.
GAACTTGAGGGACTAGTGCCCTTGCTCATGTCAATCTGCTCTTCTGACCTGTTCTGGCTGTCACTCTGCTCTGACATGCTGCAAACACTGACTGCTGACCCTGTGAAGAGTTGTAGATGAGATAGAATAGATGAGCATCACAAAATGCAGAGATTTTTGCAAAAAGGATGATTCAAAAATTTAGTTTTAGTTTTCCACAGAAAGAATTTCGGATCAACCGATTTTCAAACTCGGTGATACCGAAGCAGTTTTGGAACCTAAACTAATGAACTCGGTTGGACCGAGTCACAGTTCGGTGGCACCGAGACTGCTAGGGTTTCACAAAGTCCTAAAATCGGTCGCACCGATTAGCAATTCTCGGTCAGACCGAGAGTTACTTGTGCAATGGCATAAGCCAAATCGGTGGGACCGAGTTTTTCAACTTGGTGGGTCCGAGATGGTTTCGGCGGAAACCTAACCCTAAAATTTTGAATCTCATCTAATCTACGGATTACTTTGGCTGGATAGGATTGTTTCAATCGTGGCAAGAATCAATAAGAACATAATGTGCTAGGAATCAGATGAGGATCGCACAATGATCGAGTCCATAACCTAGATTGGCGATGAACTCGCTACGGCGGCAACGGCGGGGGCGAAATCCGTTGGCGGCGGCGGAGACCAGCTACTGGAGGCGGCTGGCGATGAGGAGATGATCCGGAGACCTTCGATGGCAGAGCGAGCTATTGCGCGGGCGAAGGGGTTCGGAGGAATTTCCAAATTTTTGCCCGTGACTATATATAGCCCGACCCTGTCGGTGTGACCGAGTGGAACAACTCGGTGTCACCGAGATGCATAGCTGTGTACAATTATAGCAACTCGGTGTGACTGAAAAGTTCAAATCGGTTGCACCGAGATTGAACACTTAGATCAACTTAATGATCTCGGTAGGACCGAAATGGAGGAATCGGTCAGACCGAGAATCACAAAGAGGTTTTGGAAGTTTAAGTCCATGACGAATCGGGGACTCCAAGTGCTCCTCACACTGAGTGGTTCGAATCTGACTTGATCAAATTTTGTGATGTAGCATGAATAGAGTTTGAGATGAGAAAAGCATAGATAGCTAGAGAAGCTTCTTAGGCATTCTTGTCCATCCACTTGGCAAAAAGAAAAGAAGCCAAACAATCAAAACAACAAGTGGATGTCCTTGAATGAGTAAAATATGCACCAACATGCTCACACAATAAGATGGCAAATGAAATATGTGGCAAATTATGCACAACCAATTCTAGCATCTATCAAACAATTGGCGATGACTAGGTCATCTATATATGAGTATATTGACTTAGGAGTCAAATGAGAACATTTGATCATAGGTCATACTCATCGTTTAAACTCAAGTGGGGTTACCACTTTTACATAATGCATTGATGTGTTCACACCATTAGAGTTGCTTTGACTCAATTCTTAGAGTTAAGCTCCCCCTAGATGTGAGATCCCCCTTTAGAGGGATGATATAACCTTGGGTTTTGTCGATGATGACTTCATGTAGGTGTTGAAGATGTGGATGCTCAATGTTGATGTAGATCATTTGGAGCAATCCTTTGGAGTGAGTTGCACTTTCAACTTACCTACATGGGTTAGTCCCACAAGGAACAAACAAGAATATCCATAGACGTAGAGTGATGCACACACAAGATGATGTCCATGAAATCATTAGGTTACCTTGTCCCTTGCCTTACCAACATGAGGGTTTGTGACTCCTTGAACTAGTGCAAGATGTGGAAGTTTATTGCACTTGTTCTTGCCATAATGATATGAGTGAAGAATGTTGGCGGAGTCACCCTCAATAACTCTCTAGTTCTTCTTCTTCGGGATCCACATCATCTTGATGGGAATCCTTGGAGTTGTAGTTGTACTTGATGAAGTACAACTTGACGTAGTCTTGGGAACCCACTTGAACGAGGCCTTAGGTGCTTCTTCAAATGCATCAATCTCTTCTTGAAGCTTGTCCTTGCCTTTGTTCTTGTGTTCTTGTGGTGAAAGATCATCTTGTGCTTGTGTTCCCTTGAAGGAAGTAGGATCATACTTATCTTGTTCAGGAACAAACTTCGTCTTGGGGTATTGATCTTCTTCCCACTCAACTCCATTGGCATTGAACTTTTGTTCAAAACCAACACCTTGATTCTTCCGGTGCCTTCCTTGCTTGCGTACAATTTCCTCGAATTGCTTACTCCCGGCAAGGCTCTTGTAAACACCTTTCTCTATAATTCCCTTCAATAAGCTATTTTCTTGCTCAAGTGTAACTTGGCTAAGAGAATCATTAGTGGAATCAAGAGAACTACTAGAAGCAACAATATTAGATTTGACATTATTATTGTTACTACTAGAGGAAGTATCTTTCTTGTACTTGTTACTAGACTTGACTTGAGGCATGTAAGTAGATAAGAGTAAACGCTTGGCAATGTAAGAAGAGCTTTTCTTACGGAGATCATCATTGATTTCCTTTAAGAACTCATGCTCTTTCTCAAGATTGAGCTTTTCAAAGCGCAACTTCTCATGGCCTTAAAAGTTCTCGATGATCTTCGAAGATAGTTTCATGAGCCAACTTAAGAGTGTTTAGTTCTTTAGTTAGAAGCTCAATCTTCTCCTTATCATTGTCATTCGTTTTATCTTCATTAGCATGATTGATTGACGTTTCATCATAGTATTCATCACTAGAGTTGTCAACAAGTAAATCATCATCCACAAGCAAGTCATCTTCATCACTATTGAAATCAACATACTCAGGATGTGTTGCCTTTGGACCTTTGGCCATGAAGCATCTTCCAATTCCTTCATTTGGTGAATCAAATATGTTGTAGGAGTTGGTTGACACAAGTGCTAGACCGGCAACACCTTCATCTTGAGTATATTCGGAGTTGGAGTGATAGCTTCTTTCGGAGTGATTGTCGGAGTCGGAGCCGGATACCCATTCACCAACATGAGCTTGATGTCTTCGTTTTGTGTAGATCCTTGATGACTTGTCCTTCCTTTCTGAATCCTTGCTTCTCCGTGAGGGTCTTCGTTCATAACGATCATCTCTACTCCTCCTCTCTCTTGGTAGTGATTCTTCTCTTTTGCTTCTTCTTCTTGGAGAATCTTCTCTTCTTTTGTAGGGTGTCGTACACTCATTGGAATAGTGTCCGGGTCTCCCACAATTGTAGAAATTGGGCTCTCGACTATAAGATCTTTTGTCATCGTAGGACCTTGACTTGGAGCTTCTTTCTTTGATTCTACTCTTGTAGAATTTGTTGAAGTTCTTCACCATTAAGCTCAATTCTTCATTCAAGGTTTGTTTCTCACTTGATGATGTGGGGGCTTCACTTGAGGCTTTGTAAGCACCACTTGACTTGTTGTGAAGTTCCTCCTTCTCCTTGAGTGACATCTCATGAGCAACAATTCTTCCAATGACTTCCGTTGGCTTGAGATCTTTGTAGTTTGGCATAAATTGAATCAATGTGCACATGGTATCATACCTTCCATCCAATGCTCTTAGGATTTTCTTGATGATGAATTTGTCGGTCATCTCTTCACTCCCTAAGACGGCAATCTCATTTGTGATAAGTGCAAGCCTAGAGTACATTTCAGCGACACCTTCACCATCCTTCATTTTGAACTTGTCAAGCTGACTTTGGAGCACATCCAACTTGGATTCCTTGACGGATTCGTTACCTTCATGCATATCAATCAAAGTATCCCAAATTTCCTTTGCATTCTCAAGACGGCTGATTTTGTTGAATTCTTTGGGGCACAATTTGTTGAAGATGATATCACAAGCGTGAGCGTTGTATTGTAGCATCTTCAATTCTTCCGCATTAGCTTCACGGTTTGGTTCTCTCCCATCAAAGAATTCACCTTGCAAGCCAATACAAATAATTGCCCAAACGGCGGGGTTATGTCCGAGAATATGCATTTTCATCTTATGCTTCCAACTAGCAAAATTAGTACCATCAAAGTAAGGACCTCTACGGTGATAATTTCCCTCGCTAGACGCCATACTCTCCTAGGTTGTGAAACCAAGGCTATGACCACCAAAAGCTATGGAAATCAAAGCAAATGGAGACCAAAACTCTGATACCACTTGTAGGACCTTGAAGTATGTCTAGAGGGGGGGTGATTAGACTACTTGACCAATTAAAAACTTAACCTTTTTCCAATTTTAGAGTTTGGCAGATTTTAGCTATTTAGGACAAGTCAAGCAATCAACATACTATTCAAGCAAGCATGCAAAGAGTATATAGGCAGCGGAAATTAAAGCATGCAACTTGCAAGAAAGTAAAGGGAAGGTTTTGGAGGATTCAAACGGAATTGGAGACACGGATGTTTTTGGCGTGGTTCCGATAGGTGGTGCTATCGTACATACACGTTGATGGAGACTTCAACCCACGAAGGGTAACGATTGCGCGAGTCCACGGAGGACTCCACCCACGAAGGGTCCACGAAGAAGCAACCTTGTCTATCCCACCATAGCCGTCGCCCACGAAGGACTTGCCTCACTAGCGGTAGATCTTCACGAAGTAGGCGATCTCCTTGCCCTTACAAACTCCTTGGTTCAACTCCACAATCTTGTCGGAGGCTCCCAAGTGACACATAGCCAATCTAGGAGACACCACTCTCTAAGAAGTAACAAATGTTGCGTTGATGATGAACTCCTTGCTCTTGTGCTTCAAATGATAGTCTCCCCAACACTCAACTCTCTCTCATAGGTTTTGGATCTGGTGGAAAGAAGATTTGAGTGGAAAGCAACTTGGGGAAGGCTAGAGATCAAGATTCATATGGTAGGAATGGAATATCTTGGCCTCAACACATGAGTAGGTGGTTCTCTCTCAGAAATGGTAAGTTGGAAGTGTAGGTTTGTTCTGATGGCTCTCTCCACGAATGAAGAGGAGGTGGAGGGGTATTTATAGCCTCCACACAAGATCTAACCATTACACACAATTTACCAAACTCGGTGGGACCGATTCAACAAACTCGGTCGGACCGATTTAGTAAACCTTGTGACCGTTAGTGATTTTCGGTGGGACTGACATGCAACTCGGTGAGACCGATTCGGTTAGGGTTAGGGCATAACGTAATCTTGGTAAGACCGATTACACAAACTCGGTGAGACTGATTTTGGTAATAAGCTTTCCAAAGAGTTGGTCAAGTAAACTCAGTGGGACCGATTTGCTCTTTTCGGTGAGACCGAAATATTACAAAAAGGAAATAGAGAGTTCACATTGCAATCTCGGTGGGACCGATCGCTCACTTCGGTTAGACCGAAACGTTACGAAGGGAAACAGAGAGATTACAATCCCATCTCGGTGAGACCGAGATCCCTATCGGTAAGACCAATTTGCTTAGGGTTTGTGGCAGTAGCTATGACCTTTGGAATCGGTGGCGCCGGATAGGAAGAATAGGTGTGACCGATTTTGGCTTTGGGTTTAGGTCATTTGTGGATGTGGGAAAGTAGCTGAGGGTTTTGGAGCATATCACTAAGCACATGAAGCAAGAGGCTCATTAAGAAACACCTCATCCCTCCTTGATAGTATTGGCTTTTCCTATAGACTCAATGTGATCTTGGATCGCTAAAATATAAAATGAAGAGTCTTGAGCTTTTGAGCTTGAGCCAATCCTTTGTCCTTAGTATTTTGAGGGATCCACTTCCATCCTCAATGAGCTATATGTTGTTATGAATTACCAAAACCACCTAGGGATAGTTGCACTTTCAACTACCTCTTGAACCGGTAAGTAGCTCAGCTCAGGAAGATGTTCCTGTGGTGCCTGCACCAACTAGATAGGAAATTAATGATGATGATCAATGTACTTCGGATCAAGTTGCTACTAAACTTCGTAGGTCCACGAGGACACGTTCCACACCAGAGTGGTATGGCAACCCTTGAAGGAAATATGCCCTAGAGGCAATAATAAAGTTATTATTTATTTCCTTATCTCATGATAAATGTTTATTATTCATGCTAGAATTGTATTAACCGGAAACATAATACATGTGTGAATACATAGACAAACATAATGTCACTAGTATGCCTCTACTTGACTAGCTCGTTTATCAAAGATGGTTATGTTTCCTAGCCATGGACAAAAGAGTTGTCATTTGATTAATGGGATCACATCATTAGGAGAATGATGTGATTGACATGACCCATTCCGTTAGCCTAGCACTTGATCGTTTAGTATGTTGCTATTGCTTTCTTCATGACTTATACATGTTCCTGTAACTATGAGATTATGCAACTCCCGTTTACCGGAGGAACACTTTGGGTGCTACCAAATGTCACAACGTAACTGGGTGATTATAAAGGAGTACTACAGGTGTCTCCAAAGGTACATGTTGGGTTGGAGTATTTCGAGATTAGGTTTTGTCACTCCAATTGTCGGAGAGGTATCTCTGGGCCCTCTCGGTAATGCACATCACTATAAGCCTTGCATGCAATGTGACTAATGAGTTAGTTGCGGGATGATGCATTATGTAACGAGTAAAGAGACTTGCCGGTAACGAGATTGAACTGGGTATTGGATACCGACGATCGAATCTCGGCCAAGTAAAATACCGATGACAAAGGGAACAACGTATGTTGTTATGCGGTTTGACCGATAAAGATCTTCGTAGAATATGTAGGAGCCAATATGAGCATCCAGGTTCCGCTATTGGTTATTGACCAAGAATAGTTCTAGGTCATGTCTACATAGTTCTCGAACCCGTAGGGTCCGCACGCTTAAGGTTTCGATGACAGTTTTATTATGAGTTTTGATGTACCGAAGGAGTTCGGAGTCCTGGATGAGATCGGGGACATGACGGGGAGTCTCGAAATGGTCGAGATGTAAAGATCGATATATTGGACGACTATATTCGGAGTTCGGGAAGGTTCCGAGTGATTCGGGTATTTTTCGGAGTACCGGGGAGTTACGGGAATACGGGGGAAAAAGTATATGGGCCTAATTGGGCCTTAGGGGAGAGGAAGAGGCAGGCCGCGCGCCCCCCATTGACTAGTCCAAATTGGACTAGGGGGAGGGGCGGCGCCCCCTCCTTCCTTCTCTTCCCTCTTCCCCTTCCATGTCTCCTACTCCTAATACATGGAAGGACTCCTAGTTGGACTAGGAAAGGGGGAATCCTACTCCCGGTGGGAGTAGGACTCCCCTAGGGCGCGCCATAGAGAGGGCCGGCCCTCCCCTCCTCCACTCCTTTATATACGGGGGCAGGGGGCACCCCATAGACACACAAGTTGATCTACGGATCGTTCCTTAGCCGTGTGCGGTGCCCCCCTCCGCCATATTCCACCTCGGTCATATATCGTCGCGGAGTTTAGGCGAAGCCCTGCGCCGATAGAACATCATAATCGTCACCACGCCGTCGTGCTGACGGAACTCATCCCCGACGCTTTGCTGGATCGGAGTCCGGAGATCGTCATCGAGCTGAACGTGTGCTGAACTCGGAGGTGTCATACGTTTGGTACTTGGATCGGTTGGATTGTGAAGACGTACGACTACATCAACCGCGTTGTCATAACGCTTCCGCTTACGGTCTACGAGGGTACGTGGACAATACTCTCCCCTCTCGTTGATATGCCATCACCATGATCTTGCGTGTGCGTAGGAATTTTTTTGAAATTACTACGTTCCCCAACAGTGGCATCCGAGTCTAGGTTTTATGCGTTGATGTTATATGCACGAGTAGAACACAAGTGAGTTGTGGGTGATACAAGTTATACTGCTTACCAGCATGTCATACTTTGGTTCGGCGGTATTGTTGGATGAAGCGGCCCGGACCGACATTACGCGTACGCTTACGCGAGACTGGTTTTACCGCCGTGCTTTGCACACAGGTGACTAGCGGGTGTCTGTTTCTCCAACTTTAGTTGAACCGAGTGTGCCTACACCCGGTCCTTGCGAAGGTTAAAACAGCACTAACTTGACGAACTATCGTTGTGGTTTTGATGCGTAGGTAAGAACGGTTCTTGCAAAGCCCGTAGCAGCCACGTAAAATTTGCAACAACAAAGTAGAGGACGTCTAACTTGTTTTTGCAGGGCATGTTGTGATGTGACATGGTCAAGACGTGATGAGATATAAGTTGTTGTATGAGATGATCATGTTTTGTTGAAGTTATCGGCAACTGGCAGAAGCCCTATGGTTGTCTCTTTGTTGCATAAGATGCAAGTGCCAAATAATTGCTTTACTTCATCGCTATGCGATAGCAATAGTTGCAAGAGCAATAGTTGGCGAGACGACCATGTGACGACACATTGATATGGATCAAGATGATGAAGATCATAGTGTCATGCCGGTAACGATAGAGATCATGACAATACTTTGGAGATGGAGATCAAAGGCGCAAGATGATCATGGCCATATCATGTCACATATTTTGATTGCATATGATGTTTATCTATTATACATCTTATCTTGCTTTGATTGACGGTAGCATTTTAAGATGATCTCTCACTAAATTATCAAGAAGTGTTCTCCCTGAGTATGCACCATTGCCAAAGTTCGTCGTGCCCAGACACCACGTGATGATCGGGTGTGGTAAGCTCTACGTCCATCTACAACAGGTGCAAGCCAGTTTTGCACACGAGGAATACTCAGTTTAAAACTTGACGAGCCTAGCATATGCAGATATGGCCTCGGAACACGGAGACCGAAAGGTCGAGCGTGAATCATATAGTAGATATGATCAACATAGTGATGTTCACCATTGAAAACTACTCCATCTCACGTGATGATCGGTTATGGTTTAGTTGATTTGGATCACGTGATCACTTAGATGACTAGAGAGATGTCTGTCTAAGTGGGAGTTCTTAAGTAATATGATTAATTGAACTTAAATTTATCATGAACTTAGTCCTGGTAGTATTTGCAAATTATGTTGTAGATCAATAGCTCGCGTTGTTGTTTTCATATGTTTATTTTGATATGTTCCTAGAGAAAAACTATGTTGAAAGATGTTAGTAGCAATGATGCGGATTGGATCCGAGATCTGAGATTTATCCTCATTGCTGCACAGAAGAATTATGTCCTTGATGCACCGCTAGGTGACAGACCTATTGCAGGAGCAGATGCAGACGTTATGAACGTTTGGCTAGCTCAATGTGATGACTACTTTATAGTTTAGTGCACCATGCTTAACGGCTTAGAATCGGGACTTCAAAGACGTTTTGAACATCATGGACCATATGAGATGTTCCAGGAGTTGAAGTTAATATTTCAAGCAAATACCCGAGTTGAGAGATATGAAGTCTCCAACAAGTTCTATAGCTAAAAGATGGAGGAGAATCGCTCAACTAGTGAGCATGTGCTCAGATTATCTGGGTACTTCAATCGCTTGAATCAAGTGGGAGTTAATCTTCCAGATAAGATAGTGATTGCCAGAATTCTCTAGTCACCATCACCAAGTTACTAGAACTTCGTGATGAACTATAGTATGCAAGGGATGACGTAAAAGTTTCCCGAGCTCTTCGTGATGTTGAAATCGACGAAGGTAGAAATCAAGAAAAAGCATCATGTGTTGATGATTGACAAGACCACTAGTTTCAAGAAAAGGGCAAAGGGAAAGAAAGGGAACTTAAAGTAGAATGACAAGCAAGTTGTCACTCCCACGAAGAAGCTCAAAGCTGGACCAAATCCTGAAACTGAGTGATTACACTGCAAAGGAAATGGTCACTGGAAGCGGAGAAGCCTTGAATATTTGGTGGATAAGAAGGATGGCAAATTGAACAAGGGTATATTTGATATAAAGGTTATTGATATGTGCCTTACTAGTGTTTATAGTAGCCCTTGAGTATTTGATACTTATTCGGTTACTAAGATTAGTAACTCGAAACGGGAGTTACAGAATAAACAGAGACTATTTGAAGGGGAAGTGACGATGAGTGTTGGAAGTAGTTCCAAGATTGATATGATCATCATTGCGCACTCCCTATACTTTCGGGATTAGTGTTAAACTAAATAAATGTTATTTAGCGTTTGCGTCGAGCATGAATATGATTTGATCATGTTTATTGCGATACGGTTATTCATTTGAAGTTAAAGAATAATTGTTATTTTGTTTACATGAATAAGACCTTCGATGGTTATACTCCCAATGAAAATAGTTTGTTGGATCTCGATCGTAGTGATACACATATTCATAATATTGATGCCAAAAGATGCAAAGTTAATAATGATAGTGCAACTTATTTGTGGCACTGCCGTTTGGGTCATATCGGTGTAAAGCGCATGAAGAAACTCCATAAAGATGGATTTTCGGTATCACTTGGTTATGAATCATTTGATGCTGGCGAACCGTGCTTTTTGGGCAAGATGACTAAAACTCCGTTCTCCAGAACAATGGAACAAGCTACTGACTTATTGGAAATAATACATACCGATGTATGCGATCCAATGAGTGTTGATGCTCGTGGCAAGTATCATTATTTTCTGACCTTCACAAGATGATTTGAGCAGATATGGGTATCTACTTGATGAAACATAAGTCTGAAATAGTTGAATGGTTCAAAGAATTTCAGAGTGAAGTGGAAAAATCATTGTAACAAGAAAATAAAGTTTCTGCGATCTGATCGTGGAGATGAATATTGGAGTTACGAGTTTGGTCTTCAATTAAAACAATGTGGAATAGTTTCACAAACTCACGCCACCTGGAACACCACAATGTAATGGTGTGTCCGAACGTCATAGTCGTACTTTACTAGATATGGTGCAATCTATGATGTCTCTTATCGGTTTACCACTATCTTTTGGGGTTATGCATTAGAGACAGCTGCATTCACGTTTAATAGGGCACCATCTAAATCCGTTGAGACAACACTGTATGAACTATGGTTTAGCAGTAAACCTAAGCTGTCGTTTCTTAAATTTTGGGGTTGCGATGCTTATGTGAAAAAGTTTCAACCTGATAAGCTCGAACCCAAATCGGAGAAGTGTGTCTTCATAGAATATCCAAAGGTAACTATTGGGTACACCTTCTGTTGGGGATATTACCACTAGGCGTAAACCGGCCTATTTGGGCCGGTTCACTTCATTAGTAATGTAAGCAGATAAAGGCTCATGGCCTGTAGTCGGTTTAGAAGCTGTAGCCGTAAACCAGCATGGTATGTAAACTTGTATTGTAAGTTAGGAATAGAGGGATACCAACTGGGGTACGAGTATGAACCGGTTGGGACTCTATGGACCGACAGGCGTCACCCGTGTATATAAGGGGACGACCCGGCGGCGGTTCAAGACAGACAACCACAACTCGAGCCTAGGCGAAGCTTGTTTGCTCCCTAGCCATCGAGACCACATCAATTGCATCACAACTAGACCTAGGCTTTTACCTTCATCGAAGGGGCCGAACTAGTATAAACCCTCGTGTCTTTGTGTCCGCTTTAACCCCTTCAAGTTAACCCGTAGCGATGGCTCCACGACTAAGTCCTTTCTCTAGGACATCTACCGTGACAAATACACAACAGTTGGCGCCCACCATGGGGCTATCGCATGATGGTTTGACGATCTTGGAGGGCAAGCTCAAAGGACTCGAAGGCTATGCTGTGGGCCGATGACCAAGAGTCGTCGTGGCAAGATCTACATCGACGACGCAGGATGGGATCCCAAGGCCGATTCGATCGAGTACGGGTACCGGGTCCCCTTTGGTGGCATACACATTTTCATTGGCAAGATCGGTGAGCCTGGGCCTGAGCCGGACATCTGCACCGACCTCGTCGAGACGGCTCAGAGTGCGAGATCTACCCAGGCTAAACCGGCTGTAAAGCGTGCCTTCGTTGGAGTCATCCACGGAGGAGAGCGTGAGGACGAGTCAGAACACGATAGCGAGACCGTCGTCTATTCCGGTGACGAGTCCTCGACCGGAGAGACCGAATCGCTATACCAGTTGCAAGACGACCAAGTTGGGGGCTGTTCCGATGGCGACAGTATTCCGGACCCCCCAGGTCAGATCAACCGGGTTGGAATATTCATGGCCGGCACACAGGCGGCGAATCACTCTTCGACCGCCGTAGCAATGCTCTCCGGATCAGTAGCGGCAGCGGCAGCAGGGGCAGGAGGCCTTGTGCGCCCGCCGGTTCAAGTTCTGTCTGACCCGTTTGATGCACTAGCCGCACTTATGGCAGAAGCCAATCCAGCGGATCAGGAGGCCCATGATGCAGAGATTGCAAAGGTGAGAGAACAGATAGTACAAGCCAAAGCGGATCTGGCAGCAGAGAAGGACAGGATGGCCGCATAGCGGGCCGCTTTGGACGCCCAGGCCTATAAGCTCATGCTTGACCAGAACGCATCACATGAGGTCTTGAAGCGGAAGCACAGATCACGCCTGCCGTTAGGGTTTGACCCTCAAAATCTCTTTCACACTCCGGGAGCTGGGCCCAGTAATCCGCCGGGGTACCTGGAGGCAAACCGGATCGAGGCACCAGGGCCAGGGGCGACGGTCCAACCCCGCCTGATGGAACCTCCTCAACAGAACATTGTGGTTCCTCCGCCGGTTCAGACACCTCTGGGTCATTATTCTAATCCTATGGACAATCTTGTTGCAGCTGCTGCGCGATTAGAGGCTATCCCGGTCGAAGGGGATTCTCCGCAAGCGATAGAGACGCACCGGGTTAAGGAACTTCTCCGGACCGCGCTGATTCAACAGGAGGCATATTCATACAGCCGCGATCGGATTCACTCCACACCCCGTCCAAGCCGGAGCTATAGCAGGTGCATGGATGAACCGGCCATATCGAGCAACGCATGAGGCCGTGAGGCAGCCCGTGGCAATAACCTGGCAGGTGGTGTTCGCGATGCTCGGCATGTGGTGGACCGGGCCCGGGCACGAAGGGAGGCTGAGTTAGCAGCACAGAACGAGGCGGGTCAGCTTACACCGGTTCGTCCTACCACCTCTGCCGGGCCAGGGGTCGCATCCGCTTTGGGAGTGCCTTGTTTAGTCCCCGCTTTACGCAATGTACGCCTGCCCAAAGATTTCAAGGGTCCACGCAAGGTGCCGAATTACACCGCTGATTTAACTCCAGAAGCGTGGGTAGGGAGTTATGAGATGGCCATGGAGATGCTAGATGTGGATGAGACCGCGTGTGCAAAGTACTTCACCATGATGCTTGAAGGCACGGCCCGTACTTGGTTGAAGAGCCTGCCGCCCAATTCTATCTGCTCATGGGCCCAGTTGCGAGCCCGGTTTATCCAAAATTTCAAAGATACATGTAAGCAGGCCAAGTCCGTAGTAGACCTGGCGGCTTGTGTTCAGGAGGACGGAGAATCAACAACCCATTGGGTATGCCGCGTTTCGGAGGTCTTGCACTCGTCTGACAGGATCAATGCTGATTCTGCGATCTTAACCCTGGAGGGCAACTGCCGGTTTAAGCCTTTAAAATTAAAATTGGGGCGCATGAAGCGGTTTTATAATGACATGGGAACTCTCATGGCCTCTTTAGTGAAGTATGCTGATTCGGATAGTACCAAGGATCCCGAGACTAACGATGATGAAGCAGGGAAGGGAAAGAAGAATAGCAACTCCAAGGGGCAACAATACAAACCAGCGGGTCATGGAAACGGAGGCAAGCGCAAGGCGGATGGCAGTATGGACTTTGTGGCTAACACTAATGCCCAGGACAGGGGTCAGCGGCGCAGAGGTAAAGCGGCAAATCGTAATGGGGCTCCAAATCCTAACGCGGATCGCTTGAATTGTTTGTTGAATCAGCCTTGCCGAAAGCACGGGACGAAGGAGGCGCTGGCTAACCACCTTTGGAAGGATTGTTATATTATGTAGGAGTTTAAAAACTCTAATGCCTTCCGGTATGACCGCGGGTCAGGTGGCGGTTCAGGATCCGGTTTCCATGGGCCGGGTCACGATGGAGCTTCCGGTTCAGGTCTCAATCAGGGCGGTCACAACAACCAGAGTAATCAGAACGGTCAGCAGCGGCAGCAGCGGCAGCAGCAGCAGTCGGGTTATCAGAGCTAGCCAAAACAGTTGAACAGCGGACAATATCATGTTTTCACAACTAGCTTAGATAAGCGCGACCGGAAACTCCACAAGCGAGCAGTGAACTCTGTTGAACCGGCCGTACCGCGTTACTTACGCTGGTCGGAGCAGCCTATCGTGTGGAGCAGGGAGGACCACCCACCCCGGGTTGACAATCCGGGCCAGCTAGCATTAGTGGTAGACCCTTAGGTGGGAGGTTATAAATTCACCAAGGTACTCATGGATGGAGGGCGCAGTATTAACATCCTATACTATGAGACATTCCGCCGCATGGGGCTAACAGACAAAGATCTCAGACCGTCTAACACGGTGTTCCATGGTGTGGTGCCTGGCAAATCAGCATATCCTGTTGGTAAGATTGCCCTGGACGTGGCTTTTGGGGACGAGCATGATTCCCGATCCGAAAAACTAACCTTTGAGGTGGTGAAGATCCGGAGCCCGTATCACGCCTTGTTTGGGCGGCCGGCTTATGCCAAATTCATGGCACGGCCTTGTTATATCTACTTGCAGCTCAAGATGCCGGGTTACAAGGGGACAATAACGGTTCATGGGAGCCGTAAGGTTGCTTTGGAATGTGAGGAAGGTGATGCGGCTTATGCAGAGTCGGTTTGTGCCACGGAAGAGTTGAAATATTATAAGGACAATGTTGATCCGGCGGATATGACCCCTTTGAAGATGCCAACCACAGAGCTTGATTCGGATCTGAAATTCAAATCGGCAGCTGAGACCAAGCTTGTTGACTTCGTGCCCGGCGATTCACCCAAGCAGTTCACTGTCAGCGCCAACTTGGACCCTAAATAGGAAAGCGCGCTCATCGAGTTCATCCATGAGAATCGGGACATTTTTGCATGGAAACCTTCTAACATGCCAGGTGTACCGAGGGAACTCGCTCAGCACACCCTTAATGTGGATCCTAAGTATAAACCGGTAAAGCAATTTCTCCGCCGGTTTAACGAAGAAAGGCGCAAAGCCATTGGAGAGGAAGTGGCCAGGCTTTTAGCAGCTGGTTTTATCATTGAGGTGTTCCATCCAGAGTGGCTTGCTAATCCGGTGTTGGTTCTTAAGAAAAACGGCACTTGGCATATGTGTGTGGATTACACGGATCTTAACAGGGCTTGTCCAGCGGATCCTTTTGCCCTCCCCCGCATTGACCAGATCATTGATGCCACGGCGGGTTGTGAGCGTTTGAGTTTTTTGGATGCATATTCTGGATATCATCAGATCAAAATGGCGGTTAACGACCAGGAGAAGACAACGTTTATTACTCCTTTTGGAGCCTTCTGCTATGTATCTATGCCCTTCGGACTCAAGAGTGCCCAAGCCACTTATCAACGGTGTGTATAGAATTGCCTTTATAAACAGATCGGCCGCAATGTGCACGCCTATGTGGATGATATTGTAGTCAAGTCAAGGAAGAAGGAGGCGCTGGTGGATGATTTGAAGGAAACCTTTGACAACTTGCGAGTTTACAAGATGATGCTTAACCCGGACAAGTGTGTCTTTGGTGTTCCGGCAGGCAAGTTACTGGGTTTTCTTGTGTCCAACAGAGGAATTGAGGCTAATCCGGAGAAGATTACGGCTATCACCTCCCTGGCTAAACCGAAGTGTATCAACGATGTTCAGCGTTTGGCGGGCTGGATCGCCGCACTGAGCCGGTTTATGAGCCGCCTTGGAGAGAAGGCTATCCCTTTGTACCAGATGCTGAGAAAGACAGGTCAATTAATCTAGAGTCCGGCTGCTGATGAAGCATTGGAGGACTTGAAGCGGCAATTAGCCAATCCGCCCGTTCTTGCGGCTCCGGTCGACAAGGAGCCGTTATTATTATACGTAGCGGCCAATGCTCGGGCAGTTAGCGTGACTATTGTGGTGGAACGCAAGGAGGCAGGCAAGGAATATCCGGTTCAGCGGCCGGTTTATTATATCAGCGAGGTGCTTATTGAATCCAAGCAAAGGTATCCGCATTGGCAGAAGCTGGTATATGGAGTTTTCATGGCAAGCCGAAAGTTGAAGTAGTATTTTCAAGGGCACGCCATCACAGTGGTCAGTTCAGCTCCCTTGGGCGATATCATACAGAACCGGGAGGCGACTGGCCGGATTGCCAAGTGGGCTATAGAGCTTGGGCCACACGGGTTGAAGTACGTGCCTCGGACGGCGGTGAAGTCTCAAGCGCTTGTTGATTTCATCAATGATTGGACGGAGTTGCAAGCACCAGAGGAGAAGCCGGATCACACATATTGGACTATTCATTTTGATGGATCCAGGCAATTGGAAGGCTCGGGGGCTGGAGTCGTATTAACTTCCCCACGAGGTGATAAGTTTTGTAATGTTCTCCGCTTAATGTTCCCTTGTACTAATAATGCAGCTGAGTATGAAGCCTTGCTCCATGGTCTCCGGATGGCTAAAGAGATGAACTTAAGCCGGGTTAAGTGCTTCGGTGACTCGGACCTCGTGGCTCAACAGGTGTCTGGCACTTGGGATTCTAAGGACCCGCTCATGGCTGCATATCGTCGTGAAGTGGATAATATTGCGGGTCACTTCAATGGTTATCAAGTGGATCACGTGGACCGTCGAAAGAATGAAGCGGCGGACACTTTAAGACCGTTGGGCTCTCAGCGCAAACCGGTCCCGCCTAATGTCTTTCTTGATGTGTTGCACAACCCATCAGTCAAGCTCCCAGGTGAAGCGGATTTGGCCATTCCTGATCCGGAGGCTCAATTGGTGGCAGCCCTGCATGTCATTCCGGATTGGACAGTTCCTTATCTCGCGTACATGAACCGGGGAGAGTTGCCGGAGGATGAGATTTTAGCCAGGCAGATAGTCCGGCGATCCAAGTCTATGACGATTGTCAATGGCGAATTGCATCATTGCAGTGTATCAGGGGCGTTTCAACGTTGCGTTTCTCCTGAAGAAGGCTGTGAAATCTTACGAGAAATCCATGAAGGAGATTGTGGACACCACGCCGGTTCAAAGTCTCTGGTGGCAAAGGCGTTTCGTCACGGGTTCTACTGGTTGACAGTGCATGCTGATGCGGAGGACTTGGTTAAACGGTGTGATGGCTGTTAGAAATTTTCAAGGCGTGCTCATGTGCCGGCTCAAGAATTGAGGATGATCCCAATCACTTGGCCGTTTGCAACTTGGGGGCTGGATATGGTTGGACCTTTTAAAAGATCCAAGGATAAGAAAACCCACCTTTTGGTGGCAGTTGACAAATTTACCAAGTGGGTTGAAGCGGAGCCTGTCAGCAAGTGTGATGCAGCAACGGCGGTGTAGTTCATCAAAAAGGTGATTTTCCGGTTTGGCTTTCCACACAGTATCATTACTGACAATGGTACCAATTTATCCAAGTGCGCTATGAAGGAGTTCTGTGAACGTGAGCACATCTGACTTGACGTATCATCAGTGGCTCACCCTGAGTCCAATGGGCAGGCAGAACGGGCTAATCAAGAGATCTTGCAAGGTATCAAACCCCGGCTTATGGTTCCATTGCAAAGAACACCAGGATGTTGGGTTGAAGAACTACCATCTGTGCTATGGAGTATCAATACTACGCCCAACCGATCCACAGGATACACGCCGTTTCTTATGGTCTACGGAGCGGAGGCAGTTCTCCCTAGTGATATCCGGCACGATTCGCCTCGTGTGGCAGCTTATGTTGAAGCGGACAGTGAGACAGCACGGCAAGACGCTTTGGACTTATTGGACGAGGAGCGTGATATAGCGGCTGCCCGTTCGGCGATTTATCAACAAGATCTTCGTCGCTATCACAGTCGCCGGGTTAGAACCAGAACTTTTCAAGAAGGAGATTTGGTGCTTCGACTCATCCAAGACCAGACAGATATGCACAAGTTATCCCCACCTTGGGAGGGACCTTTCGTGGTCAGCAAGAATCTGCACAACGGGTCATACTATCTGATTGATATTCGAGAGCATAAAGACTCACGTACATCAGAGGAGGAGACCAACAGGCCGTGGAACATAGCTCATCTTCGGCCTTACTACACTTGAGCTATTGGCTTTATCTATGTACATATTATGATAGTGTATATATTATCTTTGATATAATAAAACCGGAGCCTCAGCTAAAGCGGGGTCTCTGTCTTTTCTTATCATGCGTGGTTACATGGAGTGGTTCTGTCTTAAAGCGGCCTCCGGTTTACCCCTTGAATTTTGCTTTTTTATATATCACTGGGGCCTTGGTCGTATCCGAACCAACGTGACACCTTTTCATAGGCGAAAGCCACCAGATCACTTGGGGACATGGTCAAGTCTGAACCAGTCACGCCTCTTGATCGGCCTAAGGCCACAAAATCACTTGGGGGCTTGGTCGAACCAGAACCATTGCCACGCCTTTTGATTGGCATATATGCCACGGTTTTATTTGGGGACCTGGCTGACTTGAACCATTGTCACCCCTATTGGGGGCTTGGTCCTGTCCGACCACGGTAACACCATCTGATCAGCTTAGTATAGCATGTCTTTTGCAAACGGTTTTTATCATTGCCTTTGTTTCCATATTTCTTTTATGGATATTTCTTAATTTTCGTTGTGTTTCCTTTAAACCAACAACACTTTTTGCCGGTTCAGCTGACGGATTCGGTTCATTTTTAATCCGGCGCAATATGCCCGGTTTACTATTCCTGTTAACATCATGGAGTAACAGGGGGGTTCATAATAACCCAGCGCGGTTTACGTGGGAGCTGTTTTCTCCCCTTTGACGGTAGCGGTTTATACAACCCCCGCTTCAAGCTTGGCTAAGCCAACTTCATGCCCGGCAATGGCAGGTACTTTGTATCGCTTATATGGTTATGTGCTTTAAAAATATTGATGATATATCTATATCCAGATTGTAAACCGGCTGGCGGTATAACCGCCACCGAAGTTCAAAATTTTCTGATTGCAGGAAATATAGATTAAGGTTTTTCAAAGCAAAAGCATCAGTACTTATGCACGAAGGCATATTCAAAGCAGATGTATTAACTATCCTATTACAAGGCAACACGGTGCCCAAATAAGGTCATTGTTATTTTGGCGGATCATCGTAAGGCAGCAGTTTAAACCGGCTTCCGGTTCAAGCCTGCTCATCGTCCTGCGCCGCTTCAGCTTCCTCGTCTCTATCCATTGGCTGGAAATCAACAGTGGTCCAGTCGATTCCCATTAAAGCTTGAAAGACAGCCTCTTCATGGATCAGAGAAGATGGTTCAATATCAGGAGCGTAAGTATGCTTACGGATTGGAGGAATCAGATTCTCCACTTCAAGAGTCGGGGCAGGCACTCGTTTATTCTGATCATTGTATTGAGCTTGATAATGCGTCAAGTCCGCCTCTTCAGCTAATTGACAAGCCAGAGGGCGCACTGCACGGTTTATTGCCCTCAAATCATCTTCATTAAACTCAGAGCCATCTTCCTTCAGGCTGGGATACCCTTGAGCTGCCTCAACAGGATCGAAATCCGGCACCCATGCTTTTGCCCAGATCAGGGCATTTATGGCTCCGGTTCGAGCAGCAGATTTTTTTCAGCTCTTCAATCCGGGCAGGAAGCATTGACAACCTATTAAGAGTGTCCTGGATTAAAGAGGGTGCCGGATTGTTATGAGAGGCTATGGTGATGATCCGCTGTGCTCTGGTATACAGTTGTTCAACTAAGGTGTACGTAGCCTTCAGCTTCTTCCGCACATCTGACCCTAAGTGCCCAATGCGTGTACCTGCAACAATATAGGGATGATCTCAAACCAGATCTATTATAAGCAAGCCAGAGTTATCACAGAAACTAAAAGGAGCTTACCAAAGATAGCAGCGGTCATGGAGTGTATTCGCCGCTTTACGGCGGTCAGCTCATCTACCACCGGTTTAAGGGCAGCTTCAGCATTTTCAGCTCTTTTTGTTAAAGCGGCCTTCTCAGTGGCCCAATCAGCCCGCTCTTTCTTGAAGCCCTCCTTCAGCTGTTCAGTGATGCTCAAGGCGCTGGTTAATTCTTCTCTAGCCTTGTCTGTTTCAGCCTGTTGGGTTTTCAAGGTTTCTTGCAGATCAGTAATCCGGTCCTCTTTGACCCTTACTTCAGCCTGCATACAGACAGTACTTGGCTTTAAACAAAACGATACAAGAATTGGAAGTATCAACCACATAACAAGTTATACGCTTGATACTTGGGGGCTAATGCACCTTCAATTTTCATCTATTACAAAGTCCCAAGCTCAATACAGGTATTCAACTTGGCACTTGGGGGCTAATGGCTATTTGCTCAATTATGTTCTGATGTGACAATCATTATTGGAGTCCCGGTTTAACTATGTTAAGTTGAACCGGCCCTTGGGGGCTATATTGACGGATTTCAAAGTACTGAGGATTATGCTCAAGTCCCGGTTTGTAGAAGGTTACAAACCGGCCCTTGGGGGCTAGGATGATTAATACAGTGGCAGGAAGTAAAGAAGAAACACAAGATAGTTACCTCAAATTTGTCTCTCATCATCTTTACCAGGCCAGCTTCACAGTCGCGGCTAGTATATAGCCGGTTCAAGTAACCAGAATGCAGGTCTTGGGCACTCAAAGCAGCATATGTTTCCAGTTCTACATCCCATTTGCCTTTGTTCTTGGCAGAAAAATCCTCTTTCACTGTATGCTTGGTTAAAGCAACATGATTCCCTGGATCAAAGCGACCGACGCCGGTAATTACAACATCATCATCCTTAGACTCACCGGTTTGCGTTGGTGCGGTCAGTTTATCAGCAGGGCTGCGGGATTTTTCAATCCGGACGGAGCTGGCAGGCGGGTCAGCAGAGACTGAGGTATTGATAGGCCTTTCCTCGGGAATAGCATCATCTTGCAAAGGAGGATCATTGGGAATATCCTCAGGAGCAAACGCTTCAAGATCTGGCGCTTTATCCTGTTCTAGGGCGACATCTTCTTCAGCCGCTTTGTCCAGGCGGGCCTTCTTGCTCGGTTTAGGTTTAGCCCTGAACGAAAAACAAAGAGTCAAGGAACAACATAAGTTATTACACAGTATACCGGAAGCATATGTTCAGCCTAGCTTACCCAAGAACCGTTTTCAGTGGTGGCAGCTGAGTGGCCGACGATTCACCAGAGGATGAATGAGAAGTAACCTGATAATCGGAGTCGGACGGATTAAGAGGTTGACGGAAGAAACCCACTTTAGGATATAAATCAATAAAAAGGTCGGAGACCTCGGAGCGGCGTTTTCGAACCGGACTGTTTGGTAAACCGGCGGAGGTAACTACCTGGCCACTGTGCCGGGTTGTGCGGCGAGCTTCATGTTGCTGAGTCTTCATAAGAAATTTGGGATCCAAGTAAGCAAGAGGATGAGAAAATTTAACTTTCCGGTTTGCCTGGCGAAATTTTGGCAAAGGCAAAATTTCTGAATCGGAAGAGAGAATAGTTACCTCAGCGACTTCAGCATTGCTGGCTTCAGCGTCGTCCTGACAAGTATCATCATCAATAAGGCGTGTAAAAAGTAAGCCTAGTGAATCAAGTTCTACCTCAAGGTCCGGGTTACCCACATCATCATCAATAGCTGGATCAGATGAAGCGGTGGTTTTCCTTTTGTGAGCTGGCTTCTTGATAACCTTGGTCTTGGGCCGGGTTGACCGTCCTGCTTTCTCCGTTTTGTCTTGTGGAAGCTTCTTGCTCCAAAACGGATTATCACCCTGGTTCAGCAGTAATTAATGTCAGACAGAGAAAGAAGTAACAGGTTCAATAACAGAACAATCAAAATCTTACCGCTGGCGGTTTGTTGGTGGCGTAGTAAGGAAGCAGACCGGTTTGAGCGCAGAGGTGCTCCGGTTCATTCAACATCTTCTTTACAGAATCTGTGACTTCATCATCAGAGAGTTGGATTTTAGTGTGTCGGAGTGGGTTATCGACGCTATCAGTATACTTGCACATCAAACCGGAGCGCCGGCTAAGAGGCAGTATGCTCCATGATATCCAACAGCGTGCAAGGTCTATTCCCGTTAAACCGTTGGCCATAAAGGCTCGGAGCTTGGACAGTTGCAGAGCATATTTACTTCTCTCCTTGGCACTTAATCTTTGTGGAAAGGGGTGAGTGTTGCTGAGCCGCTCCGGACGGAAGCCAGGCAAGGGATTTTCATTGTCAGGGGAGGTGTCTTTGCAATAAAACCAAGTTGCATTCCACTCCTTGGGGTGAGTATGTAGTTTGACGTGGGGAGAAGTGATCTCTTTTCTTTTTTGAATTGCCATACCGCCCAATTCGGTATTGGGGCTGTCAGTAAATTCAGTGCGGCGGTTTAAGTGGAAGCAGTCTCTAAACAATTCGACCAAAGGCTCCTCTTGAAGGTATACCTCAGATAGCACTTGGAAGTGGCATAAGTTGGTAACAGAATTGGGGCCAATATCTTGCGGGGTAAAACTTCGAACCAGGCGGTTTGAAGCCCCGGGCCAAATGATCTGCGAAAACCACTACCTCCCCCTCTTGAGGTGTGGGAGGACATTCATCACCAGGAACCCTCCAGTGGATAGTATCTTTGCCGTCTAAAGCGCCGATCAGGACTAAGTCATTCAGCTGAGTTTCTGTGACGCGAGAAGGAACCCAATTGCACTCATATACTTGTTTGGCCATGGTGAGATCTACAAGAAATAGGTGATTCCGGTTCAAGAGTATGTTGGATAAACGAAGGTGCTGATCTGAGCAAATGTTAAACCGGAGGCAGTACACATAAACCGGATTTCTATGAAGTGGCATCATATGGATTCTGGCGGTTCAACAAGGGGACTAATGGTGTATACCGGTTTACTAACTTTTTCTATATTAAGTTAAACCGCCTGATCTAAACATCGGAAGCAATCGAAGTTGTGGATGGCTAAGTATGCAGAAATAGGTTTCACAAGATTCTATTGCAACAATGGATCTAAAGCAAGCTCAGAAAAACAGAAAATATTCAAAAGAGTGAGGCAGAACGGAAGTGAACCAATGCGCGGATATGTACGAGAGATTTATGGACTTAGGTGTGAAATTACAGGCGGATGCTAAAAGATTACTACTAAACAGAGCAGGGGTTCACAGATTCATTCAAGAGTCAGGGTGCGAGTATGAACAAGCGACGAACACGGCGCGAACATGAAACCCTAAGAACAGATCTAGGTCAAGAAGAGAAGAAAGCTTACCGGAAACGAAGAAGACGCGGAAGGACACCGCAGTACTCTGGTGCATTCAGGTTGATGCAGCGGCCCAAGATGATGCAGAGGTCAACGGTGGCGGCGGAGCTCCAAGGCTGGCGACGCGAGGAAGACGAAGAAGAAGAGACGAAGGGAAGAAAAGGAAATGACCCTTCGGTCTTATTTATAAGGCAACAGACATAGGTCAGGCACGCGAATCCAGGAGCTAAATTTTCGGAAGTGGAGCTGATGACCTGGATATCACAGATCTATTAATAGAGGAGGGCGTCATAAATGATAGCTTCGTGATGACGTCATGCCGGTTTACAGCAACTAGAGATGATGACGAGGCGGTTTACCAATTACCAGAGGATGTCCAAGGCAAGATTTTGTGAAGGATTGACATGAACCAGTTCAAATCAATCTGGGGCCTAATGTTGGGGATATTACCACTAGGCGTAAACCGGCCTATTTGGGCCGGTTCACTTCATTAGTAATGTAATCAGATAAAGGCTCATGGCCTGTAGTCGGTTTATAAGCTGTAGCCGTAAACCGGCATGGTATGTAAACATGTATTGTAAGTTAGGAATAGAGGGATACCAACCGGGATACGAGTATGAACCGGTTGGGACTCTATGGACCGACGGGCGTCACCCGTGTATGTAAGGGGACGACCCGGCGGCGGTTCAAGACAGACAACCACAACTCGAGCCTAGGCGAAGCTTGTTTGCTCCCTAGCCATCGAGAC
The DNA here is from genome assembly GCA_963921465.1 of Triticum timopheevii. Taxonomy (NCBI): domain Eukaryota; kingdom Viridiplantae; phylum Streptophyta; class Magnoliopsida; order Poales; family Poaceae; genus Triticum; species Triticum timopheevii. Next base: position 47,270,431 of record OY997264.1, on the reverse strand, counting down.
CACATCAATTCCATCACAACTAGACGTAGGCTTTTACCTTCATCGAAGGGGCCGAACTAGTATAAACCCTCGTGTCTTTGTGTCCGCTTTAACCCCTTCAAGTTAACCCGTAGCGATGGCTCCACGACTAAGTCCTTTCTCTAGGACATCTGCCATGACAAATCCACGACACCTTCTATCACAGATCCGAAGGCAATATCTTTCTTTCTTAAAAATGGATCCTTTCTAGAGAAGGAGTTTCTCTCGAAAGAAGTGAGTGGGAGGAAAGTAGATCTTGATGAGGTAACTGTACCTTCTCCCGAATTGGAAAATTGTTCATCACTGAAATCAGTTCTAGTGATTTCTACACCAATTAGTGAGGAAGCTAATGATGATGATCATGAAACTTCAGATCAATTTACTACAGAACCTCGTAGGTCTTCCAGAGTACGGTCCGCACCAGAGTGGTACGGTAATCCTGTTCTGGAAGTCATGTTACTAGACCATGATGAACCTACGAACTATGAGGAAGCGATGATGAGCCCAGATTCCGCAAAATGGCTTAAGGCCATGAAATCTGAGATGGGATCCATGTATGAGAACAAAGTGTGGACTTTGGTGGAGTTGCCCGATAATCGGCAAGCCATATTGTGTAAATGGATCTTCAAGAGGAAGATGGACGTTGATAGTAGTGTTACTATCTACAAAGCTCGACTTGTCGCAAAAAGGTTTTTGAAAAGTTCAAGGTGTTGACTACAATGAGATTTTCTCAACTGTAGCGATGCTTAAGTCTGTCCGAATCATGTTAGCAATTGCCACAATTTATGAAATCTGGCAAATGGATGTCAAAACTGCATTCCTTAATGGTTTTCTCAAAGAAGAGTTGTATATGATGCAACCAGAAGGTTTTGTCAATCCTAAAGGTACTAACAAAATGTGCATGCTCCAGCGATCCATCTATGGACTGGTGCAAGCATCTCGGAGTTGGAATATACACTTTGATGAGTTGATCAAAGCATATAGTTTTGTACAGACTTACGGTGAAGCCTGTATTTACAAGAAAGTGAGTGGGAGCACTACAACATTTCTGATAAGTATATGTGAATGACATATTGTTGATCGGAAATAATGTAGAATTATTCTGCAAAGCATAAAGGAGTGTTTGAAAGGAGTTCTTTAAAACAAAGACCTCAGTAAAGATACTTACATATTGAGCATCAAGATCTATTGAGATAGATCAAGACGCTTGATAAGATTTTCAATGAGTACATGCCTTGACAAGATTTTGAAGTAGTTCAAAATGGAACAGTCAAAGAAAGAGTTTCTTGCCTGTGATACAAGGTGTGAAATTGAGTAAGACTCAAATCCTGACCACAACAGAAAATAGAAAGAGAATGAAAGACATTCCCTATGCTTCAGTCATAGGTTCTATAAAAGTAAGCCATGCTATGGACCAGACCTATTGTATACTCTGCCCTGGTTTGGCAAGGGAGTACAATAGTGATCTAGGAGTAGATCACTAGACATTGGTCAAAATTATCCTTAGTAGAATAAGGATATGTTTCTCGATTATAGAGGTGACAAAAGGTTCGTCGTAAAGGGTTACGTCGATACATGTTTTGGCACCGATCCAGATGACTCTAAGTCTTAATCTGGATGCATATTGAAAGTGGGAGCAATTAGCTAGAGTAGCTCCGTACAGAGCATTGTAGACATAGAATATTTGCAAAATACATTCGGCTCTGAATGTGACAGACCCGCTGACTAAGCTTCTCTCATGAGCAAAACATGATCACACCTTAGTACTCTTTGGGTGTTAATCACATAAGCGACGTGAACTAGATTATTGACTCTAGTAAACCCTTTGGGTGTTGATCACATGATGATGTGAACTATGGGTATTAATCACATACAGATGTGAATATTGGTGTTAAATCACATGGCGATGTGAACTAGATTATTGACTCTAGTGCAAGTGGGAGACTGAAGGAAATATGCCCTAGAGGCAATAATAAAGTTATTATTTATTTCCTTATATCATGATAAATGTTTATTATTCATGCTAGAATTGTATTAACCGGAAACATAATACATGTGTGAATACATAGACAAACATAATGTCACTAGTATGCCTCTACTTGACTAGCTCGTTTATCAAAGATGGTTATGTTTCCTAGCCATGGACAAAAGAGTTGTCATTTGATTAATAGGATCACATCATTAGGAGAATGATGTGATTGACATGACCCATTCCGTTAGCCTAGCATTTGATCGTTTAGTATGTTGCTATTGCTTTCTTCATGACTTATACATGTTCCTGTAACTATGAGATTATGCAACTCCCGTTTACCGGAGGAACACTTTGGGTGATACCAAACGTCACAACGTAACTGGGTGATTATAAAGGAGTACTACAGGTGTCTCCAAAGGTACATGTTGGGTTGGCGTATTTCGAGATTAGGTTTTGTCACTCCAATTGTCGGAGAGGTATCTCTGGGCCCTCTCGGTAATGCACATCACTATAAGCCTTGCAAGCAATGTGACTAATGAGTTAGTTGCGGGATGATGCATTACGTAACGAGTAAAGAGACTTGCCGGTAATGAGATTGAACTAGGTATTGGATACCGACGATCGAATCTCGGGCAAGTAACATACCGATGACAAAGGGAACAACGTATGTTGTTATGCGGTTTGACCGATAAAGATCTTCGTAGAATATGTAGGAGCCAATATGAGCATCCAGGTTCTGCTATTGGTTAATGACCAAGAATAGTTCTAGGCCATGTCTACATAGTTCTCGAACCCGTAGGACCCGCACGCTTAAGGTTTCGATGACAGTTTTATTATAAGTTTATGAGTTTTGATGTACTGAAGGAGTTCGGAGTCCCGGATGAGATCGGGGACATGACGAGAAGTCTCGAAATGGTCGATACGTAAAGATCGATATATTGGACGACTATATTCGGAGTTCAGAAAGGTTCCGAGTGATTCGGGTATTTTTCGGAGTACCGGGGAGTTACGGGAATACGGGGGAAAAAGTATATGGGCCTTATTGGGCTTTAGGGGAGAGGAAGAGGCAGGCCCCGCGCCCCCCCATTGACTAGTCCGAATTGTACTAGGGGGATGGGCGGCGCCCCCTCCTTCCTTCTCTTCCCTCTTCCCCTTCCTTGTCTCCTACTCCTAATACATGGAAGGACTCCTAGTTGGACTAGGAAAGGGGGAATCCTACTCCCGGTGGGAGTAGGACTCCCCTAGGGCGCGCCATAGAGAGGGCCGGCCCTCCCCTCCACCACTCCTTTATATATGGGGGCAGGGGGCACCCCATAGACACACAAGTTGATCTACGGATCGTTCCTTAGCCGTGTGCGGTGCCCCCCTCCACCATATTCCACCTCGGTCATATATCGTCGCGGAGTTTAGGCGAAGCCGTGCGCCGGTAGAACATCATCATCGTCACCACGCCGTCGTGCTGACGGAACTCATCCCCGACGCTTTGCTGGATCGGAGTCCGGGGATCGTCATCGAGCTGAACGTGTGCTGAACTCGGAGGTGCCGTACGTTCGGTACTTGGATCGGTCGGATCGTGAAGACGTAACTACATCAACCGCGTTGTCATAACGCTTCCGCTTACGGTCTACGAGGGTACGTGGACAATACTCTCCCCTCTCGTTGCTATGCCATCACCATGATCTTGCGTGTGCGTAGGAATTTTTTTGAAATTACTACGTTCCCCAACAACCCTGTCCTAGAATTCATGTTGTTAGACAACGGCGAAACTTCGAACTATGAAGAAGCAATGGCAGGCCCAGATTCCAACAAATGGCTTGAAACCATGCAATCCGAGATAGGATCCATGTATGAAAACAAAGTATGGACTTTGACAGACTTGCCCGATGACCGGCGAGCAATAGAAAACAAATGGATCTTTAAGAAGAAGACGGACGCGGATGGTAATGTTATCATCTATAAAGCTCGACTTGTCGCTAAGGGTTATCGACAAGTTCAAGGGGTTGACTACGATGAGACTTTCTCTCCCGTAGAGAAGCTGAAGTCCGTCCGAATCATGTTAGCAATTGCCGCATACTATGATTATGAGATATGGCAAATTGACGTCAAAATGGCATTCCTTAACGGCCATCTTAAGGAAGAACTGTATATGATGCAGCCAGAGGGTTTTGTCGATCCTAAGAATGCTAACAAGGTATGCAAGCTCCAGCGCTCCATCTATGGGCTGGTGCAAGCATCTCGGAGTTGGAACATTCGCTTTAATGAAATGATCAAAGCGTTTGGGTTTATGCAGACTTATGGAGAAGCCTGCGTTTACAAGAAAGTGAGTGGGAGCTCTGTAGCATTTCTCATATTATATCTGGATGACATACTTTTGATGGGAAATGATATAGAACTTTTGGACAACATTAAGGCCTACTTGAATAAGTGTTTTTCAATGAAGGACCTTGGAGAAGCTGCTTACATATTAGGCATCAAGATCTATAGAGATAGATCGAGATGCCTCATAGGTCTTTCACAAAGCACATACCTTGATAAGATATTGAAAAATTTCAATATGGATCAGTCCAAAAAGGGGTTCTTGCCTGTGTTGCAAGGTGTAAAATTGAGCTCGGCTCAATGTCCGACCATGGCAGAAGATAGAGAAAAGATGAGTGTCGTCCTCTATGCCTCAGCCATAGGGTCTATCATGTATGCCATGACCTGTACCAGACTTGATATAAACCTTGCCGTAAGTTTGGTAGGAAGGTACCAAAGTAAACCCGGTATGGAACACTGGACAGCGGTCAAGCACATCCTAAAGTACCTGAAAAGGACTAAGGATATGTTTCTCGTATATGGAGGTGACGAAGAGCTCGTCGTAAAGGGTTACGTCGATGCTAGCTTCGACACAGATTTGGATGACTCTAAGTCGCAAACCGGATACGTGTATATTTTGACTGGTGGGGCTGTAAGCTGGTGCAGTCGCAAGCAAAGCGTCGTGGCGGGATCTACATGTGAAGCAGAGTACATGGCAGCCTCAGAGGCAACACATGAAGCTATCTGGGTGAAGGAGTTCATCACCGACCTAGGAGTCATACCCAATACGTCGGGGCCGATCACACTCTTCTGTGACAACATTGGAGCTATTGCACTTGCCAAGGAGCCCAGGTTTCACAAGAAGATCAGTCACATCAATCGTCGCTTCAACTCCATTCGTGAAAATGTTCAAGATGGAGACATAGATATTTGTAAAGTACATATGGACCTGAATATAGCAGATCCGTTGACTAAACCTCTCCCTAGAGCAAAACATGATCAACACCAGAACTCTATGGGTGTTCGATTCATCACAATGTAACTAGATTATTGACTCTAGTCCAAGTGGGAGACTGTTGGAAATATGCCCTAGAGGCAATAATAAAATGGTTATTATTATGTTTCCTTGTTCATGATAATTGTCTATTATTCATGCTATAATTGTGTTATCCAGAAATCGTAATACATGTGTGAATATATAGACCACAACACGTCCCTAGTGAGCCTCTAGTTGACTAGCTCTTTGATCAACAGATAGTCATGGTTTCCTGACTATGGACATTGGATTTCATTGATAACGGGATCACATCATTAGGAGAATGATGTGATGGACAAGACCCAATCCTAAGCATAGCACAAGATCGTGTAGTTCATTTCGCTAGAGCTTTTCCAAATGTCAAGTATCATTTACTTAGACCATGAGATTGTGCAACTCCCGGATACCGTAGGAGTGCTTTGGGTGTGCCAAACGTCACAACGTAACTGGGTGACTATAAAGGTGCACTACGGGTATCTCCGAAAGTGTCTGTTGGGTTGGCACGAATCGAGACTCGGATTTGTCACTCCGTATGACGGAGAAGTATCTCTGGGCCCACTCGATATTGCATCATCATAATGAGCTCAACGTGATCAAGTGTCTTGTCACGGAATCATTCATTACGGTACAAGTAAAGTGACTTGCCGGTAACGAGATTAACCGAGGTATTGGGATACTGACGATCGAATCTCGGGCAAGTAACGTACCGATTGACAAAGGGAATTGTATACGGGATTGATTGAATCCTCGACATCGTGGTTCATCCGATGAGATCATCGAGGAGCATATGGGAGCCAACATGGGTATCCAGATCCCGCTGTTGGTTATTGACCGGAGAGGCGTCTCGGTCATGTCTGCATGTCTCCCGAACCCGTAGGGTCTACACACTTAAGGTTCGGTGACGCTAGGGTTGTTGAGATATTAGTATGCAGTAACCCGAAAGTTGTTCGGAGTCCCGGATGAGATCCCGGACGTCACGAGGAGTTCCGGAATGGTCCGGAGGTGAAGATTTATATATAGAAAGTTCAGTTTCGGCCATCGGGAAAGTTTTGGGGGTCACTGGTATTGTACCGAGACCACCGGAAGGGTCCCGGGGGTCCACCGGGTGGGGCCACCTATCCCGGAGGGCCCCATGGGCTGAAGTGGGAGGGGATCCAGCCCCTGGTGGGTTGGTGCGCCCCCTCTTGCCCCCCCCCCCCCCCCCCCCCCCCCCCCCCGTGCCTAGGGTTGGAAACCCTAGGGGTGGGGGGCGCCTCACTTGCCTTGGGGGGCAAGCCACCCCCTTGGCCGCCGCCCCCTTGGAGATTGGATCTCCTAGGGCGCCCCCCTAGGGGCCCTATATATAGTGGGGGGAGGGAGGGCAGCCGCACCCTAGCCCATGGCGCCTCCCTCTCCCTCACGTGACACCTCTCCCTCTCGCTGTGCTTGGCGAAGCCCTGCCGAGATCGCTGCTGCATCCACCACCATGTCGTCGTGCTGCTGGATCTCCATCAACCTCTCCTTTCCCCTTGCTGGATCAAGAAGGAGGAGACATCTTCCCAACCGCACGTGTGTTGAACGCGGAGGTGCCGTCCGTTCGGCACTAGGATCTCCGGTGATTTGGATCACGACGAGTACGACTCCCTCAACCCCGTTCTCTTGAACGCTTCCGCGCGCGATCTACAAGGGTATGTAGATGCACTCCTCTCTCTCGTTGCTAGATGACTCCATAGATTGATCTTGGTGAAGTGTAGAAATTTTTTATTTTCTGCAACGTTCCCCAACATCTGGCGGCTCGACATAAAGTGGAGGGCCTCGGCATCCAGGGCGGCGGCCTCGGATGTAGAGCGCCGGGTGGCCCGGGCGGCGGGCCATTCCGGCCGGAGCTGGTGAGGCGACTCCCTCGGTCTCGCTGGGGACGAGGCGGCGTCGGTACACGGTCGCTGGTGTGCGGCCTCCCCTGCGCGGTTGCCGTCGCCAGATGCATCTCATCCTCTCCGCCCCGATCTACTCCTTCCATCGCCGGATCAGGGTCCTAGTGGCTTAGGCCGTTCTTCCCGGGCACCGGCATCGCGGATCTCGTCGAGTGGGGTTGGATCCGGGGGAAACCCCTGGCCGGCGCAGCCACATCACAGGCGACACCCTGGGCGCCCGTACCCCTCACTGTAGGCTGTAGTGAGGATCCTTCTCCCCCTCCTTCCGTCCCCTGCTAGGTGAAAGCCTAGGTCCCCTGATTCGGGCGGCGACGACACATCCGTGTCGTGTTCCTTCTTGGAGGCGCAGTCCGGGGATCGCAGGGGCGGCGAGAGAGTCGAGTTGTGGGTGTGATGGTGGTGGGTGGCTGCTTGGTTCGGCGCTTCACAGCCTTTCTTCGGTGGCTCAGCGCTGTTACCCTTGTTGCTGCGACTGTGGCCGACAGCTCTACCCCTTCGGTGTGGCTTAACCGCGGACGACGACGGTGCTTGGAATGGTGTGCTCTGTGCTAGCAGGTCTGCTCCTAGTTCCTTCTTCATGCGCAGCTTGGACGTCTTCCTCTGGGTCCTAGGGTGAACCGAGCTGCCGCCTGCCGGTGCGGCATCCTTCGAGCCAGGATGAGAGGGCAGGGGTCCTTTGCAGTGGCAGTTCCAGAGGAGTGTCAGTGTTGTCTTCGAGTTTGGCTACGATCACGAAGCTTGCGCGGTGGTGCATCCTCTCAAGTCCGTAGCTTGCCGGTTGGTGTAGGTCGTCCTGTAGGGTGTTGGCGGCAGCATGGCGTGCTTGCTATCGCTGCTGCCTTTGAGTCTGTTTCGCTTTGCTCCTTGTATCAGCCGCTTGTTTCTCTTCTTGCTTTTCCTTATAAGTTGGCGATCTTGTAATCCTGGCCGGTTGATGGCTTTGTTAATTCAAAGTCGGGCTCTTCTTGAGCCTCCGTTCTAAAAATAATAATAATCCAGGAGGTCATCAAGAAGAAGAAGAAATGCCATGAAGTATCACATCACACTTGCTCAAGGGGTGGACGAATAAAGTTTAGTTGATCGATCGATGTTCTATTCCATCGTTATTATCGTGTTGTCCATTCTATTTAATTCGTATACGAGTGATTTCTAGCTTTGTTAACACATACCGTTACGAAAGTAATAATTTACCAAAGGCGGCTCCTCGACTCTGAGACTTTGCCAGAAACATAAAAGAGTTGGCGCCGACTCGGGAGCTACGGGTGGGTCGACAGCAAGAAAACCGGCTCCATTTTTTTAGGCGGAACTGTAGAAATTTCTTCGTACACTATATTTTATGTATTTTGACTTTTGAGTATAAAGAAAAGTCCACTGTACATGATTACCAAGGAGCTAAACATAGGAAGCCAAAAAGAACAAAAAGGACCATACAAAGCAAGTCTACAAGACTTAATGTTTTATGAAAGGAGTTAATCCATTCATCAAGACCCTGATATTTTTTTCGCTGTGCTCTGTATTTCATCCTTTGAAGCTCCTCTTTAAATGTCCTTCTGCATGAATATAGATAGACTTGGTTGGTGGGCTTTGAAAATGAAATGATTTCTCGTATTCCAAACCGCCCAGCAGATATGCGTGATTATACCCAGAAAGAAATGACATTCAAGTGAGCTTTAATTAAGCTGAGTGATCTGCCCCTGAATGTCACTGGGTATAAGTTGAGAGTTCTCGCACAGAATTATCCGAATACTGTTGGAAATTCTCTCACAGGATCGATCACATCAGAATAACACGAACGCACGTGCACGGAAACTTATAGCCAAGGGTGCGTCTCGCACCCTCTAATTCCTCTCTTTATTGCTTTTCTGTTTTTCTCTGAGATTCACGGCGTTCGATACAAAACTCACCCAGGCGTCCATGTATATATACACGAACAAACGCCCTAGGCACCCGACTCAATGTGACTCGTACTAGAACTTGATGAACAGACTCAAAGCTCAACTTTCCTATCTTACTCACACGTGGGCATACAAATCCGGACACCTTCCTAAGCTAATCAACCGGCAAGCTGATCGCACTTCTATTCCTTACCGGACTCAACATCCACGGTACTTCAAGATGGCATGCAAGCCAAACCAGCACGTAAATTTACCTACCTAGCTTAATCTTACCAAGTTAAAACGAACACATGTTTGGATTATTCCAACATTCTCTCACGGTGTTACAACTTCGCAGCCCTCTATGCCAAACACTAATAACCTGACTCAGAATCCCTTTCAGCTACCAAACTAGTATCGTCTACTATTTGGACTCATTGTTCGAACCAGACTAGTACACCACTAGCACGTGGAAAGTACTAACCGACTAAACCTGGACTTTTGCTTCTTCTTTTTCACATTCGTATGAGTCACATTGTATTTTATTTTATTATTTTTCTTCAGTTCATATGTGCATAGATACATGCAAGGATGGTATGTCTATGGTCCAATATTGCTGATGATGAATATCACTATAGGTAGTAAAGTTTTCTTGACTGGCCACATACTGTATGCAATTTACTTCCAGTACACAATTGTTTCCAGTTTTGTCACATACTGTGACAATTTTAATGATTAAAATCATTATAGAAGTCATGCACTTAGATATATTGCTGATCCTAAGATAGCACCTTTTGATCATGGGGAATACAAGTCTGGCCCACGAGAGCAGCTGCGTATGTATTCAATTGGATCGCAAATGCTGATGTCCTGAGTTTGCTGGACTTATGCAGATTAATTTGTGAATCTATGCTGATTCTTTTTACTCGACAATCTGTATGTTTGTTTGATGTACAGAAACTTTCGTGTAATATGGAGGAGAATTATTCTCTCCTTACGTGGCAACTATTTACTCTCAAAACCAATGTAGAGCTTGTACTTGCGATTATCATTGGCCAACATGACATGTATAAGCTATTATCATATATCTTCTATCAAGCTATTATCATATAATCTTTATTCTTCTCTGTTGTAGCTAACATGAGGCATTAGTTCGCATTCTCATGATTTTGCACATGTATCGTAGCACATAAAAATGGATTAATGCTCTGTTTTACTGGATTGGCTATCAAGGATATTTGGCAAGTCGATGACTGAACTATTGTCTTTGTTGAAGATCCCACCTTCAGTATGATACTTATGTTTTAAAGATAATATTCACTCTACACTTAGTTTTTCCTTTGCCATGACTATTTTGTTATCTGAAAAATGAAACTGACCTCCCATATTGATTACAAATTTTAGCATACTACTCTAATAAAGTTCAGATATGGATCATTTGTAAAGTGCAATTTCTGAATTAAGAAAAATGAACACTGCTGGGGTGAAGCATGATGCAGGAATGATCATGAAAACCATTCAGTTAACTTATCCATGCAGGAAGGCTAATGTCCCACAAAAGATTCACATTTTTGCATGGAGGGTTGCAACAAATAGCTTGGCTGTCCAGGTTAATAGAGTGGTGCATCACCAGACTACTGTTCGGATGTGCACTATTTGTGAAATGGAGGATGAAAGTACTTTTCATGCGCTTGTCATGTGCCCGAAGGCGGTTGCGTTGCGGATGGCCATGAGGGACATTTGGGAGTTACCTACGGAGAACGTCTTCAGATATACAGGGTATGATTGGTTTATTGTGGTTCTAAGTCAATTGAAGCCGGTCATGCGCGGTCAAATCATTTTCATCTTCTGGAGAGTCTGGCACTTAAGAAATGACTTGATATTTGGTAAAGGAAAGGAATCTGTTTCAGCTTCTGCTAGCTTTGTGGGGAATTATTGGGCGTCTTTTGCCGCATGTCACTCCATGCCTCTAGTGGACTCAAAAAATAAAGGAAAATGCCCAATGGATGGATTAAGATGGGCACCTAATATTGCGGGAAATAAGACAGATTGGACTCCCCCACCCATTGGTTTTTTAAAAGTTAATGTTGATGCAAGCTTTGTGGAGAGCAGGAGAGAAGCAAGTGTGGGTGTGGTGGTTAGGAATGCGGCTGGGGAGGTCATTGTCTCTTCTTGGGACTTCATTGGGTCGTGTCAGAGTGTGGAGGAAGCTAAGCTAAGGGCGTGCATTGCCGGTCTATACATAGGTATCCCTCTTCACAATCCTATTATTTTAGAGACTGATTATGCATTTGTTGTGGCGTCCCTTGCAACAGAGAACCTTGATAGGTCAACGTTGGTTGATTTTGAAGGAAATATGCCCTAGAGGCAATAATAAAGTTATTATTTATTTCCTTATTTCATGATAAATGTTTATTATTCATGCTAGAATTGTATTAACCGGAAACATAATACATGTGTGAATACATAGACAAACATAGTGTCACTAGTATGCCTCTACTTGACTAGCTCGTGAATCAAAGATGGTTAAGTTTCCTAGCCATAGACATGAGTTGTCATTTGATTAACGGGATCACATCATTAGGAGAATGATGTGATTGACTTGACCCATTCCGTTAGCTTAGCACTTGATCGTTTAGTATGTTGCTATTGCTTTCTTCATGACTTATACATGTTCCTGTAACTATGAGATTATGCAACTCCCGTTTACCGGAGGAACACTTTGGGTGCTACCAAACGTCACAACGTAACTGGGTGATTATAAAGGAGTACTACAGGTGTCTCCAAAGGTACATGTTGGGTTGGCGTATTTCGAGATTAGGTTTTGTCACTCCGATTGTCGGAGAGGTATCTCTGGGCCCTCTCGGTAATGCACATCACTATAAGCCTTGCAAGCAATGTAGCTAATGAGTTAGTTACGGAATGATGCATTACATAACGAGTAAAGAGACTTGCCGGTAACGAGAATGAACTAGGTATTGGATACCGACGATCGAATCTCGGGCAAGTAACATACCGATGACAAAGGGAACAACGTATGTTGTTATGCGGTTTGACCGATAAAGATCTTCGTAGAATATGTGGGAGCCAATATGGGCATCCAGGTCCCGCTATTGGTTATTGACCGAGAATAGTTCTAGGTCATGTCTACATAGTTCTCGAACCCGTAGGGTCCGCACGCTTAAGGTTTCGATGATAGTTATATTATGAGTTTATGAGTTTTGATGTACCGAAGGAGTTCGGAGTCCCGGATGAGATCGGGGACATGACGAGGTGTCTCGAAATGGTCGAGACGTAAAGATCGATATATTGGACGACTATATTCGGAGTTCGGAAAGGTTCCGAGTGATTCGGGTATTTTCGGGGGTACCGGGGAGTTACGGGAATACGAGGAAGAAGCAATGGGCCTCATGGGCCAAGTGGTGGAAGAGAGGAAGCAGGGCGCGCGGCCCCCCTAGCCCAAACCGAATTGGACTAGGGGGCCGGCCCCCCTTTCCTCCTTTTCCTCCCTCTCCTTCCTTCTCCTTCTCCTTCCCTTCCTTCCCTCTCCTACTTGGACTAGGAAAGAGGGGGAATCCTACTTGGAGTAGGATTCTCCCCCTTAGGGCGCCACTCCTCCCCTTGGCCGGCCCCCTTCCCCTTGCTCCTTTATATACGGGGGCAAGGGGGCACCCCAGAATAACACAAGTTGATCTACGGATCGTTCCTTAGCCGTGTGCGGTGCCCCCCTCCACCATATTCCACATCGATCATATCGTCGCGGAGTTTAGGCGAAGCCCTGCGCCGGTAGAACATCATCATCGTCACCACGCCGTCGTGCTGACGGAACTCATCTCCGGAGCTTTGCTGGATCGGAGGCCGGAGATCGTCATCGAGCTGAACGTGTGCTGAACTCGGAGGTACCGTACGTTCGGTGCTTGGATCAGTCGGATCGTGAAGACGTACGACTACATCAACCACGTTGTCATAACGCTTCCGCTTAAGGTCTACGAGGGTACGTGGACAATACTCTCCCCTCTCGTTGCTATGCCATCACCATGATCTTGTGTGCGCGTAGGAATTTTTTTTTGAAATTACTACGTTCCCCAACAGTGGCATCCGAGCCTAGGTTTTATGCGTTGATGTTATATGCACGAGTAGAACACAAGTGAGTTGTGGGCGATACAAGTCATATTGCTTACCAGCATGTCATACTTTGGTTCGGCGGTATTGTGAGATGAAGCGGCCCGGACCGACATTACGCGTACGCTTACGCGAGACTGGTTTCACCGTTACGAGCACTCGTGCTTAAAGGTGGCTGGCGGGTGTCTCTCTCTCTCACTTTAGCTGAATCGAGTGTGGCTACGCCCGGTCCTTGCAAAGGTTAAAACAGCACTAACTTGACGATCTATCGTTGTGGTTTTTGATGCGTAGGTAAGAACGGTTCTTGCTAAGCCCGTAGCAGCCACGTAAAATTTGCAACAACAAAGTAGAGGATGTCTAACTTGTTTTTGTAGGGCATGTTGTGATGTGATATGGTCAAGACGTGATGCTATATTTTATTGTATGAGATGATCATGTTTTGTAACCGAAGTTATCGGTAACTGGCAGGAGCCATATGGTTGTCGCTTTATTGTATGAAATGCAAACGCCCTGTAATTGCTTTACTTTATCACTAAGCGGTAGCGATAGTCGTAGAAGCAATAGACGGTGTAACGACAACGATGCTTCGATGGAGATCAAGGTGTCGCGCCGGTGACGATGGTGATCACGACGGTGCTTCGGAGATGGAGATCACAAACACAAGATGATGATGGCCATATCATATCACTTATATTGATTGCATGTGATGTTTATCCTTTATGCATCTTATCTTGCTTTGATTGGCGGTAGCATTTTAAGATGATCTCTCACTAATAATCAAGAAGTGTTCTCCCTGAGTATGCACCGTTGCGAAAGTTCTTCGTGCTGAGACACCACGTGATGATTGGGTGTGATAAGCTCTACGTTCAAATACAACGGATGCAAAACAGTTGCACACGCGGAATACTCAGGTCATACTTGACGAGCCTAGCATATATAGATATGGCCTCAGAACACGGAGACCGAAAGGTCGAACGTGAATCATATAGTAGATATGATCAACATAGTGATGTTCACCATTGAAACTACTCCATCTCACGTGATGATCGGACATGGTTTAGTTGATTTGGATCACGTGATCACTTAGATGACTAGAGAGATGTCTGTCTAAGTGGGAGTTCTTAAGTAATATGATTAATTGAACTTAAATTTATCATGAACTTAGTCTTGGTAGTATTTTGCAAATTATGTTGTAGATCAATAGCTCGCGTTGTTGCTTTCATATGTTTGTTTTGATATGTTCCTAGAGAAAACTGTGTTGAAAGATGTTAGTAGCAATGATGTGGATTGGATCCGTGATCTTAGGTTTATCCTCATTGCTGCGGAAAAGAATTATGTCCTTGATGCACCACTAGGTGACAAACCTATTGCAGGACCAGATGCAGACGTTATGAACGTTTGGCTAGCTCAATATGATGACTACTTGATAGTTTAGTGCATCATGCTTCATGGCTTAGAATCGGGACTTCAAAGACGTTTTGAACGTCATGGACCATATGAGATGTTCCAGGAGTTGAAGTTAATATTTCAAGTAAAATACCCGAGTTGAGAGATATGAAGTCTCCAACAAGTTCTATAGCTAAAAGATGGAGGAGAATCGCTCAACTAGTGAGCATGTGCTCAGATTGTCTGGGTACTTCAATCACTTGAATCAAGTGGGAGTTAATCTTCCAGATAAGATAGTGATTGACAGAATTCTCTAGTCACCATCACTAAGTTACTAGAACTTCGTGATGAACTATAGTATGCAAGGGATGACAAAAACGATTCCCGAGCTCTTCGTGATGTTGAAATCAACGAAGGTAGAAATCAAGAAAGAGCATCAAGTGTTGATGATTGACAAGACCGCTAGTTTCAAGAGAAGGGCAAAGGGAAAGAAAGGGAACTTCAAGTGGAAAGACAAGCAAGTTGTCACTCCTACAAAGAAGCCCAAAGCTGGACCATAGCCTGAAACTGAGTGCTTACACTTCAAAGGAAATAGTCACTGGAAGCGAAAATGCCCTGAATATTTGGTAGATAAGAAGGATGGCAAAGTGAACAAGGGTATATTTGATATATAGGTTATTAATGTGTGCCTTGCTAGTGTTTATAGTAGCCCCTGAATATTTGATACTTGTTCGGTTGCTAAGATTAGTAACTCGAAACAGGAGTTACAGAATAAACAGAGACTAGTTGAAGGGGAAGTGACGATGAGTGTTGGAAGTAGTTCCAAGATTGATATGATCATCATCGCACACTCCCTATACTTTCGGGATTAGTGTTAAACCTAAATAAATGTTATTTGGCGTTTGCGTTGAGCATGAATATGATTTGATCATGTTTATTGCAATACAGTTATTCATTTAAAATCAGAGAATAATTGTTGTTCTGTTTACATGAATAAAACCTTCAATGGTCATACACCCAATGAAAATAGTTTGTTGGATCTCGATCGTAATGATACACATATTCATAATATTGATGCCAAAAGATGCAAAGTTAATAATGATAGTGCAACTTATTTGTGGCACTGCCGTTTGGGTCATATCAGTGTAAAGCGCATGAAGAAACTCCATAGAGATGGATTTTTGGAATCACTTGGTTATGAATCATTTGATGCTTGCGAACCATGCCATTTGGGCAAGATGACTAAAACTCCGTTCTCCGGAACAATGGAACGAGCTACTAACTTGTTGGAAATAATACATACCGATGTATGCGATCCAATGAGTATTGATGCTCATGGCAAGTATCGTTATTTTCTGACCTTCCCAAGATGATTTGAGCAGATATGGGTATATCTACTTGATGAAACATAAGTCTGAAATAGTTGAAAGGTTCAAAGAATTTTAGAGTGAAGTGGAAAAATCATCGTAACAAGAAAAAAAAGTTTCTGCGATCTGATCGCGGAGACGAATATTTGAGTTATGAGTTTGGTCTTCAACTAAAACAATGTGAAATAGTTTCACAGCTCACGCCACCTGGAACACCACAACGTTATGGTGTGTCCGAATGTCGTAGCCGCACTTTATTGGATATAGTGCGATCTATGATGTCTCTTACTGATTTACCACCATCATTTTGGGGTTATGCATTAGAGACTGCTGCATTCACGTTAAAAGGGCACCATCTAAATCCGTTGATACGACACCATATGAACTGTGGTTTAGTAGTAAACCTAAGCTGTCGTTTCTTAAATTTTGGGGCTGTGATGATTATGTGAAAAAGTTTCAACCTGATAAGCTCGAACCCAAATCGGAGAAGTGCGTCTTCATAGAATACCCAAAGGAAACTATTGGGTACACCTTCTATCACAGATCCGAAGGCAAGTTATTCATTAATAAGATGGATCCTTTCTAGAGAAGGAGTTTCTCTCGAAAGAAGTGAGTGGGAGGAAAGTAGAACTTGATGAGGTAATTGTACCTCCTCCCGAATTGGAAAATAGTTCATCACTGAAATCAGTTCCAGTGATTTCTACACCAATTAGTGAGGAAGCTAATGATATTGATCATGAAACTTCAGATCAAGTTACTACAGAACCTCGTAGGTCTTCCAGAGTATGGTCCGCACCAGAGTGGTACGGTAATCCTGTTCTGAAAGTCATGTTACTAGACCATGATAAACCTACAAACTATGAGGAAGCGATGATGAGCCTAGATTCTGCGAAATGGCTGGAGGCCATGAAATCTGAGATAGGATCCATGTATGAGAACAAAGTATGGACTTTGGTGGACTTGCCCGATGATCGGCAAACCATAGAAAATAAATGGATCTTCAAGAGGAAGACGGACGTTGATAGTAGTGTTACTATCTACAAAGCTGGACTTGTCGCAAAAGGGTTTTTGACAAGTTCAAGGTGTTGACTACAATGAGATTTTCTCAACTGTAGCGATGCTTAAGTCTGTCCGAATCATGTTAGCAATTGCCACAATTTATGAAATCTGGCAAATGGATGTCAAAACTGCATTCCTTAATGGTTTTCTTAAAGAAGAGTTGTATATGATGCAACCAGAAGGTTTTTTCAATCCTAAAGGTGCTAATAAAATGTGCAAGCTCCAGCGATCCATCTATGGACTGGTCAAGCATCTCAGATTTGGAATATACGTTTTGATAAGTTGATCAAAGCATATAGTTTTGTACAGACTTACGGTGAAGCCTGTATTTACAAGAAAGTGAGTGGGAGCACTACAGCATTTCTGATAAGTGTATGTGAATGACATATTGTTGATCGGAAATAATGTAGAATTATTCTGCAAAGCATAAAGGAGTGTTTGAAAGGAGTTCTTTAAAAGATAGACCTCAGTAAAGCTACTTACATATTGAGCATCAAGATCTATTGAGATAGATAAAGATGCTTGATAAGATTTTCAATGAGTACATGCCTTGACAAGATTTTGAAGTAGTTCAAAATGAAACAGTGAAAGAAAGAGTTCTTGCCTGTGTTGCAAAGGTATGAAATTGAGTAAGAATCAAATCCTGACCACGGCAGAAAATAGAAAGAGAATGAAAGTCATTTCCTATGCATCAGTCATAGGTTCTATAAAGTATGCTATGCTGTGAACCAGACCTATTGTATACCTTGCTCTGAGTTTGATAAAGGAATACAATTTTTATCTAAGAGTAGATCACTGGACAGCGGTCAAGAATATCCTTAGTGAGGACTAAGGAGATGTTTCTCGATTATGGAGGTGATAAAAGAGCCCGTCGTAAAAGGTTACAACAATGCAAGCTTTTACACCGATGTAGATGACTCTAAAGTCTCAATCTGGATACATATTGAAAGTGGGAGCAATTAGCTAGACTAGCTTCGTGCAGAGCATTGTAGACATAGAATATTTGCAAAATACATACGGCTCTGAATGTGACAGACCCATTGACTAAGCTTCTCTCACAAGCAAAACATCATCACACCTCAGTACTCTTTGGGTGTTAATCACATAGCGATGTGAACTAGATTATTGACTCTAGTAAACCTTTTGGGTGTTGGTCACATGAAGATGTGAACTATGGATGTTAATCATGTTGGAAATATTCCCTAGAGGCAATAATAAAAGTATTATAACTATATTTCCTTGTTCATGATAATTGTCTTTTATTCATGCTATAACTGTATTATCCGGAAATCGTAATACACGTGTGAATACATAGACCACAATATGTCCCTAGTGAGCCTCTAGTCGACTACCTCATTGATCAATAGATAGTCATGGTTTCCTGGCTATGGACATTGGATGTCGTTGATAACGGGGTCACATCATTAGGAGAATGATGTGATGGACAAGACCCAATCCTAAGCATAGCACAAGATCGTGTAGTTCGTTTCCTAGAGCTTTTCCAATGTCAAGTATCTCTTCCTTAGACCATGAGATCGTGTAACTCCCGGATACCATAGGAGTGCTTTGGGTGTATCAAACGTCACAACGTAACTGGGTGACTATAAAGGTGCACTACAGGTATCTCCGAAAGTGTTTGTTGGGTTGACACGGATTGAGACTGGGATTTGTCACTCCGTATGACGGAAAGGTATCTCTGGGCCCACTCGGTAATGCATCATCATATTGAGCTCAAAGTGACCAAGTGGTTGGTCACGGGATCATGCATTACGGTACGAGTAATGTGACTTGCCGGTAACGAGACTGAACAAGGTATTGGGATACCGACGATCGAGTCTCGGGCAAGTAACGTACCGATTGACAAAAGGAATTGTATATGGGGTTTGATCGAATCCTCGACATCGTGGTTCAACCGATGAAATCATCATGGAACATGTGGGGGCCAACATGGGTATCCAGATCCCGCTGTTGGTTATTGACCGGAGAGTCGTCTCGGTCATGTCTAAATGTCTCCCGAACCCCTAGGGTCTACACACTTAAGGTTCGGTGACGCTAGGGTTATTAGGAAGACTTGTATGTGATTACCGAATGTTGTTCGGAGTCCCGGATGAGATCCCGGACGTCACGAGGAGTTCCAGAATGCTCCGGGGTGAAGTTTTATATATGGGAAGTTGTCATGCGGACACCGGAAAGTTTCGGGGGCATATCAGTATTGTACCGGGGCCACCGGAGAGGTTCCGGGGGTCCACCGGGAGGGGCCACCCCTCTCGGAGGGCCACATGGGCCGCAAGGGGCAGGGAACCAGCCCCTGGAGGGCTGGGCGCGCCCCCCACCTTGGGCCCATGCGCCTACGGTTGGGGGGCAAACCCTAAGGGGGGCGCCCCCTTTGCTTAGGGGGCAAGTCCCCCCTCCCTGGCCGCCACCCCCCATCTAGATCCCATCTAGACGGGTCGGCCCCCCTTGCCCCTTCCCCTATAAATAGAGGGGTGAGGGGAGGGCTGCTGGAGACAACCCAAGGCGCAGCCCCTCCCCTCCCCAACACCTCTCCTCCTTCGTTACGTGCTTGGCGAAGCCCTGTCAGAGTACTGCTGCACCAACATCACCACGCCGTCGTCCTGCCGGTGCAGCAATCTTCCTCAACCTCTCCTTCCTCCTTGCTGGATCAAGACAGAGGAGACGTCGTCCGTCCTGTACGTGTGTTGAACGCGGAGGTGCTGTCCGTTCAGCACTTAGTCATCGGTGATCTGAATCACGGCGAGTACGACTCCATCATCACCCTTCCCTTGAACGCTTCCGCACGCGATCTACAAGTGGTATGTAGATGCAAACTCACTCCCTTGACTCGTTTCTTAGATGAACTCATAGATGGATCTTGGTGAAACCGTAGGAAAAATTTTAATTTTCTGCAACGTTCCCCAACAGTGGCATCATGAGATAGGTCTATGCGTAGTTCTCTATTGCGCGAGTAGAACACAATTTTGTTGTGGGCGTGGATCTTGTCAACTTGCTTGCCACTACTAGTCTTTTCTTGCTTCAGCGGTATTGTGGGATGAAGCGGCCCGGACCAACCTTACACGTACGCTTACGTGAGACCGGTTCCACCGACAGACATGCACTAGTTGCATAAGGTGGCTGGCGGGTGTCTGTCTCTCCCACTTTAGTTGGAGCGGATTCGATGAAAAGGGTCCTTATGAAGGGTAAATAGAAGTTGACAAAATCACGTTGTGGTTATTCGTAGGTAAGAAAACGTTCTTGCTAGAACCCAATTGCAGCCACGTAAAAGATGCAACAACAATTAGAGGACGTCTAACTTGTTTTTGCAGCAATTGTCATGTGATGTGATATGGCCAGAAGTTGTGATGAATGATGAATGATATATTGTGATGTATGAGATCATGTCCTTGTAACAGGAATCACGACTTGCATGTCGATGAGTATGACAACCTGCAAGAGCCATAGGAGTTGTCTTTATTTTTGTATGACCTGCGTGTCATTGAAGAACGCCATGTAAACTACTTTACTTTATTGCTAAACGTGTTAGCCATAGAAGTAGAAGTAGACGTTGGCGTGACAACTTCATGAAGACACGATGATGGAGATCATGATGATGGAGATCATGGTGTCATGCCGGTGACAAGATGAACATGGTGTTGGAAATATGCCCTAGAGGCAATAATAAAAGTATTATTATATTTCCTTGTTCATGATAATAGTCTTTTATTCATGCTATAACTGTATTATCCAGAAATCGTAATACACGTGTGAATACATAGACCACAATATGTCCCTAGTGAGCCTCTAGTTGACTACCTCGTTGATCAACAGATAGTCATGGTTTCCTGGCTATGGACATTGGATGTCGTTGATAACGGGATCACATCATTAGGAGAATGATGTGATGGACAAGACCCAATCCTAAGCATAGCACAAGATCGTGTAGTTCGTTTCCTAGAGCTTTTCCAATGTCAAGTATCTCTTCCTTAGACCATGAGATCGTGTAACTCCCGGATACCGTAGGAGTGCTTTGGGTGTATCAAACGTCACAACGTAACTGGGTGACTATAAAGGTGCACTACAGGTATCTCCGAAAGTGTCTGTTGGGTTGACACGGATCGAGACTGGGATTTGTCACTCCGTATGACGGAGAGGTATCTCTGGGCCCACTCGGTAATGCATCATCATATTGAGCTCAAAGTGACCAAGTGGTTGGTCACGGGATCATGCATTACGGTACGAGTAAAGTGACTTGCCGGTAACGAGACTGAACAAGGTATTGGGATACCGATGATCGAGTCTCGGGCAAGTAACGTACCGATTGACAAAATGAATTGTATATGGGGTTTGATCGAATCCTCGACATCATGGTTCAACCGATGAAATCATCGTGGAACATGTGGGAGCCAACATGGGTATCCAGATCCCGCTGTTGGTTATTGACCGGAGAGTCGTCTCGGTCATGTCTGCATGTCTCCCGAACCCGTAGGGTCTACACACTTAAGGTTCGGTGACGCTAGGGTTGTTAGGAAGACTTGTATGTGATTACCGAATGTTGTTCGGAGTCCCGGATGAGATCCCGGACGTCACGAGGAGTTCCGGAATGGTCCGGAGGTGAAGTTTTATATATTGGAAGTTGTCATGCGGACACCGGAAAGTTTCGGGGGCATATCGGTATTGTACCGGGGCCACCAGAGAGGTTCCGGGGGTCCACCGGGAGGGGCCACCCCTCTCGGAGGGCCACATGGGCCGCAAGAGGCAGGGAACCAGCCCTTGGAGGGCTGGGCGCGCCCCCCCACCTTGGGCCCATGCGCCTAGGGTTGGGGGGGGGGGAAACCCTAAGGGGGGCGCCCCCTTTGCTTGGGGGGCAAGTCCCCCCTCCCTGGCCGCCGCCCCCCCCTCTAGATCCCATCTAGTGGGGTCGGCCCCCCTTGCCCATTCCCCTATAAATAGAGGGGTGAGGGGAGGGCTGCTGGAGACAACCCAAGGCGCAGCCCCTCCCCTCCCCAACACCTCTCCTTCTCCGTTACGTGCTTGGCGAAGCCCTGTCGGAGTACTGCTGCACCAACATCACCACGCCGTCGTGCTGCCGTTGGAGCAATCTTCCTCAACCTCTCCTTCCTCCTTGCTGGATCAAGACGGAGGACACGTCGTCCGTCCCGTACGTGTGTTGAACGCGGAGGTGTTGTCCGTTCAGCACTTGGTCATCGGTGATCTGAATCACAGCGAGTACGACTCCATCATCACCCTTCCCTTGAACGCTTCCGCACGCGATCTACAAGTGGTATGTAGATGCAAACTCACTCCCTTGACTCGTTTCTTAGATGAACTCATAGATGGATCTTGGTGAAACCATAGGAAATTTTTTAATTTTCTGCAACATTCCCCAACAGTGGCATCATGAGCTAGGTCTATGCGTAGTTCTCTATTGCGCGAGTAGAACACAATTTTGTTGTGGGCGTGGATCTTGTCAACTTGCTTGCCACTACTAGTCTTTTCTTGCTTCAGCGGTATTGTGGGATGAAGCGGCCCGGACCAACCTTACACGTACGCTTACGTGAGACCGGTTCCACCGACAGACATGCACTAGTTGCATAAGGTGGCTGGCGGGTGTCTGTCTCTCCCACTTTAGTTGGAGCGGATTCGATGAAAAGGGTCCTTATGAAGGGAAAATAGAAGTTGACAAAATCACGTTGTGGTTATTCGTAGGTAAGAAAACGTTCTTGCTAGAACCCAATTGCAGCCACGTAAAAGATGCAACAACAATTAGAGGACGTCTAACTTGTTTTTGCAGCAATTGTCATGTGATGTGATATGGCCAGAAGTTGTGATGAATGATGAATGATATATTGTGATGTATGAGATCATGTCCCTGTAATGGGAATCACGACTTGCATGTCGATGAGTATCACAACCGGCAGGAGCCATAGGAGTTGTCTTTATTTTTGTATGACTTGCGTGTCATTGAAGAATGCCATGTAAACTATTTTACTTTATTGCTAAACGCGTTAGCCATAGAAGTAGAAGTAGACGTTGGCGTGACAACTTCATGAAGACACGATGATGGAGATCATGGTGTCATGCCGGTGACAAGATGATCATGGTGTTGGAAATATGCCCTAGAGGCAATAATAAAAGTATTATTATATTTCCTTGTTCATGATAATTGTCTTTTATTCATGCTATAACTGTATTATCCGGAAATCGTAATACACGTGTGAATACATAGACCACAATATGTCCCTAGTGAGCCCCTAGTTGACTAGCTCGTTGATCAATAGATAGTCATGGTTTCCTGGCTATGGACATTGGATGTCGTTGATAACGGGATCACATCATTAGGAGAATGATGTGATGGACAAGACCCAATCCTAAGCATAGCATAAGATCGTGTAGTTTGTTTGCTAGAGCTTTTCCAATGTCAAGTATCTCTTCCTTAGACCATGAGATCGTGTAACTACCGGATACCGTAGGAGTGCTTTGGGTGTATCAAACGTCACAACGTAACTGGGTGACTATAAAGGTGCACTACAGGTATCTCCGAAAGTGTCTGTTGGGTTGACACAGATCGAGACTGGGATTTGTCACTCCGTATGATGGAGAGGTATCTCTGGGCCCACTCGGTAATGCATCATCATAATGAGCTCAAAGTGACCAAGTGGTTGGTCACGGGATCATGCATTACGATACGAGTAAAGTGACTTGCCGGTAACGAGACTGAACAAGGTATTGGGATATCGACGATCGAGTCTCGGGCAAGTAACGTACCGATTGACAAAGGGAATTGTATACAGGGTTTGATCGAATCCTCGACATCGTGGTTTAACCGATGAAATCATCGTGGAACATGTGGGAGCCAACATGGGTATCCAGATCCCGCTGTTGGTTATTGACCGGAGAGTAGTCTCAGTCATGTCTGCATGTCTCCTGAACCCGTAGGGTCTACACACTTAAGGTTTGGCGACGCTAGGGTTATTAGGAAGACTTGTATACCGAATGTTGTTCGGAGTCCCGGATGAGATCCCGGACGTCACGAGGAGTTCCAGAATGGTCCGGAGGTGAAGTTTTATATATGGGAAGTTGTCATGCGGACACCGGAAAGTTTCGGGGGCTCATCGCTATTGTACCGGGGCCACCGGAGAAGTTCCGGGGTCCACCAGGTGGGGCCACCCCTCTCGGAGGGCCACATGGGCCGCAAGGGGCAGGAACCCAGCCCCTGGAGGGCTGGGCGCGCCCCCCACCTTGGGCCCATGCGCCTAGGGTTGGGGGGGACCCTAAGGGGGGCGCCCCCCTTGCTTGGGGGGCAAGTCCCCCCTCCCTGGCCGCCGCCCCCCCTCTAGATCCCATCTAGAGGGGTCGGACCCCCTTGCCCCTTCCCCTATAAATAGAGGGGTGAGGGGAGGGCTGCTGTACACATCCCAAGGCGCAGCCCCTCCCCTCCCCAACACCTCAACTCCTCCGTTACGTGCTTGGCGAAGCTCTGTCGGAGTACTGCTGCACCAACACCACCACGCCGTCGTGCTGCCGTTGGAGCAATCTTCCTAAACCTCTCCTTCCTCCTTGCTGGATCAAGACGGAGGAGACGTTGTCCGTCCCGTATGTGTGTTGAACGCGGAGGTGCTGTCCGTTCAGCATTTGGTCATCGGTGATCTGAATCACGGCGAGTACGACTCCATCATCACCCTTGCCTTGAACGCTTCCGCACTCGATCTACAAGTGGTATGTAGATGCAATCTCTCTCCCATGACTCGTTGTTTAGATGAACTCATAGATGGATCTTGGTGAAACCGTAGGAAAATTTTTAGTTTTCTGCAACATTCCCCAACAGTGGCATCATGAGCTAGGTCTATGCGTAGTTCTGTATTGCACAAGTAGAACACAATTTTGTTGTGGGCGTGGATCTTGTCAACTTGCTTGCCACTACTAGTCTTTTCTTGCTTCAGCGGTATTGTGGGATGAAGCGGCCCGGACCAACCTTACACGTACGCTTACGTGAGACCGGTTCCACCGACAGACATGCACTAGTTCCATAAGGTGGCTGGCGGGTGTCTGTCTCTCCCACTTTAGTTGGAGCGGATTCGATGAAAAGGGTCCTAATGAAGGGTAAATAGAAGTTGACAAAATCACGTTGTGGTTATTCGTAGGTAAGAAAACGTTCTTGCTAGAACCCAATTGCAGCCACGTAAAAGATGCAACAACAATTAGAGGACGTCTAACTTGTTTTTGCAGCAATTGTCATGTGATGTGATATGGCCAGAAGTTGTGATGAATGATGAATGATATATTGTGATGTATGAGATCATGTTCTTGTAATAGCATTCACGACTTGCATGTCGATGAGTATGACAACCGGCAGGAGCCATAGGAGTTGTCTTTATTTTTGTATGACCTGCGTGTCATTGAAGGACGCCATGTAAATTACTTTACTTTATTGCTAAACGCGTTAGCCATAGAAGTAGAAGTAGTCGTTGGCGTGACAACTTCATGAAGACATGATGATGGAGATCATGATGATGGAGATCATGGTGTCATGCCGGTGACAAGATGATCATGGAGCCCCGAAGATGGAGATCAATGGAGCTATATGATATTGGCCATATCATGTCACTACTATATAATTGCATGTGATGTTTATTATGTTTATGAATCTTGTTTACTTAGAACGACGGTAGTAAATAAGATGATCCCTTACAACAATTTCAAGAAGTGTTCTCCCCTAACTGTGCACCGTTGCTAAAGTTCGTCTTTTTGAAGCACCACGTGATGATCGGGTGTGATAGATCCTTACGTTCACATACAACGGGTGTAAGACAATTTTACACATGCAAAACACTTAGGGTTAACATGACGAGCCTAGCGTGTACAGACATGGCCTCGGAACACAGAGACGGAAAGGTCGAACACGAGTCGTATGGAAGATACGATCAACATGAAGATGTTCACCGACGATGACTAGTCCGTCTCACGTGATGATCGGACACGGCGTAGTCGAATCGGATCGTGTAACACTTAGATGACTAGAGGGATGTCTAATCTGAGTGGGAGTTCGTTGTATTAATTTGATTAGATGAACTTAATTATCATGAACTTAGTCTAAAACCTTTGCAAATATGTCTTGTAGATCAAATGGCCAACGCTCATGTCAACATGAACTTCAACGTGTTCCTGGAGAAAACCAAGCTGAAATATGTCCTAGAAGGACCGCTAGGTGCTCCTGTCCCTGAGAACCAAGACGTTATGAACGCTTGGCAGTCTCGTGCTGATGATTACTCCCTCGTTCAGTGCGGCATGCTTTACATCTTAGAACCGGGGCTCCAAAAGCGTTTTGAGCATCACGGAGCATATGAGATGTTCGAAGAGCTGAAACTAGTTTTCCAAGCTCATGCCCGGGTCGAGAGGTATGATGTCTCCGACAAGTTCTATAGTTGTAAGATGGAGGAAAACAGTTCTATCAGTGAGCACATACTCAAAATGTCTGGGTTGCACAACCGCCTGACTCAGCTGAACATTTACCTCCCTGATGAGGCGGTCATTGACAGAATCCTACAGTCGCTCCCACCAAGCTACAAGGGCTTTGTGATGAACTACAATATGCAGGGGATGGTGAAGACCATTCCTGAAGTATTCTCAATGCTGAAGACAGCAGAGGTTGAGATCAAGAAAGAACATCAAGTGTTGATGGTCAATAAGACCACTAAGTTCAAGAAGGGCAAGGGCAAGAAGAACTTCGAGAAGGACGGCAAGGATGTTGCCGCGCCCGGTAAGCCAGTTACCGGGAAGAAGTCAAAGAATGGACCCAAGCCTGAGACTGAGTGCTTTTATTGCAAGGGGAAGGGTCACTGGAAGAGGAACTGCCCCAAATACTTAGCGGATAAGAAGGCCGGCAACACCAAAGGTATATTTGATATACATGTAATTGATGTGTACCTTACCAGTACTCATAGTAACTCCTGGGTATTTGATACCAGTGCCGTTGCTCATATTTGTAACTCACAGCAGGAGCTGCGGAATAAACGGAGACTGGCGAAGGACGAGGTGACGATGCGCGTCGGGAATGGTTCCAGAGTCGATGTGATCGCCGTCGGCACGCTACCTCTACATTTACCTACGGGATTAGTTTTAAACCTTAATAATTGTTATTTGGTGCCTAGTTTGAGCATGAACATTGTATCGGGATCTCGTTTGATACGAGATGGCTACTCATTTAAATCCGAGAATAATGGTTGTTCTATTTATATGAGAGATATGTTTTATGGTCATGCCCCTATGGTCAATGGTTTATTCTTAATGAATCTCGAGCGTAATGTTACACATATTCATAGTGTGAATACCAAAAGATGTCAAGTTGATAATGATAGTCCCACATACTTGTGGCACTGCCGCCTTGGTCACATTGGTGTCAAGCGCATGAAGAAGCTCCATGCTGATGGACTTTTAGAGTCTCTCGATTATGAATCATTTGACACATGCGAACCATGCCTCATGGGCAAAATAACCAAGACTCCGTTCTCCGGAACAATGGAGCGAGCAACCAACTTGTTGGAAATCATACGTACCGATGTGTGCGGTCCAATGAGCGTTGAGGCTCGCGGAGGATATCGTTATGTTCTCACTCTCACTGATGACTTGAGTAGATATGGGTATGTCTACTTAATGAAACACAAGTCTGAAACCTTTGAAAAGTTCAAGGAATTTCAGAATGAGGTAGAGAATCAACGTGACCGAAAGATAAAGTTCCTAAGATCAGATCATGGAGGAGAATACTTGAGTCACGAATTTGGTGCACACTTAAGGAAATGTGGAATCATTTCACAACTCACGCCGCCTGGAACACCTCAGCGTAACGGTGTGTCCGAACGTCGTAATCGCACTCTATTGGATAAGGTGCGGTCTATGATGTCTCTTACCGATTTACCGCTATCATTTTGGGGATACGCTCTAGAGACAGCTACATTCACTTTAAATAGGGCACCATGTAAATCCGTTGAGACGACACCGTATGAATTATGGTTTGGGAAGAAACCTAAGCTGTCATTTCTAAAAGTTTGGGGATGCGATGCTTATGTCAAGAAACTTCAACCTGAAAAGCTCGAACCCAAGTCGGAAAAATGCGTCTTCATAGGATACCCTAAGGAAACCGTTGGGTATACCTTCTACTTAAGATCCGAGGGCAAGATCTTTGTTGCCAAGAACGGATGCTTTCTGGAAAAAGAGTTTCTCTCGAAAGAAGTAAGTGGGAGGAAAGTAGAACTCGATGATGTACTACCTCTCGAACGGGAAAGTGGTGCAGCTCAGCAAAATGTTCCTGTGATGCATACACCAACTGAAGAGGGAAATAATGATGATCAAGGTACTTCGGATCAAGTTGCTACTGAACTTCGTAGGTCCACAAGGACACGTTCCGCACCCGAGTGGTACGGCAACCCCGTCCTGGAAATCATGTTGTTAGACAACGGTGAACCTTCGAACTATGAAGAAGCGATGGCGGGCCCAGATTCCAACAAATGGCTTGAAGCCATGAAATCCGAGATAGAATCCATGTATGAAAACAAAGTATAGACTTTGACAGACTTGCCCGATGATCGGCGAGCGATAGAAAACAAATGGATTTTTAAGAAGAAGACGGACGCAGATGGAAATGTTACCATCTATAAAGCTCGACTTGTCACTAAGGGTTATCGACAAGTTCAAGGGATTGACTACGACAAGACATTCTCTCCCGTAGCGAAGCTGAAGTCCGTCCGAATCATGTTAGCAATTGCCGCATACTATGATTATGAGATATGGCAGATGGACGTCAAAACGGCATTCCTTAACGGACATCTTAAGGAAGAGCTGTATATGATGTAGCCGGAAGGTTTTGTCGATCCTAAGAACACTAACAAAGTATGCAAGCTCCAGCGATCCATTTATGGACTGGTGCAAGCATCTCGGAGTTGGAACATTCATTTTGATGAGATGATCAAAGCGTTTGGGTTTATGCAGACTTATGGAGAAGCCTGCGTTTACAAGAAAGTGAGTGGGAGCTCTGTAGCATTTCTCATATTATATGTAGATGACATACTTCTGATGGGAAATGATATAGAACTTCTGGACAGCATTAAGACCTACTTGAATAAGTGTTTTTTAATGAAGGACCTTGGAGAAGCTGCTTATATATTAGGCATCAAAATCTATAGAGATAGATCGAGACGCCTCATAGGTCTTTCACAAAGCACATACCTTGATAAGATTTTGAAGAAGTTCAAAATGGATCAGTCCAAGAAGGGGTTCTTGCCTATGTTGCAAGGTGTAAGATTGAGCTCGGCTCAGTCCCCGACCACGGCAAAAGATAAAGAAGAGATGAGTGTCATCCCCTATGCTTAAGCCATAGGATCTATTATGTATGCCATGCTGTGTACCAGACCTGATGTAAACCTTGCCGTAAGTTTGGTAGCAAGGTACCAAAGTAATCCTGGCAAGGAACACTGGACAGCGGTCAAGAATATCCTGAAGTACCTGAAAAGGACAAAGGACATGTTTCTCGTTTATGGAGGTGACGAAGAGCTCGTCGTAAAGGGTTACGTTGACGCTAGCTTCGACACAGATCTGGATGACTCTAAGTCACAAACTGGATACGTGTATATGTTGAATGGTGAAGCAGTTAGCGTTGTGGTGGGATCTACATGTGAAGCGGAATACATGGCAGCCTCGGAGGCAGCGCATGAAGCAATTTGGGTGAAGGAGTTCATCACCGACCTAGGAGTCATACCCGATGCGTCGGGGCCGATCAAACTCTTCTGTGACAACACTGGAGCTATTGCCCTTGCCAAGGAGCCCAGGTTTCACAAGAAGACCAGGCACATCAAGCGTCGCTTGAACTCTATCCGTGAAAATGTTCAAGATGGAGACATAGAAATTTGCAAAGTACATACGGATCTGAATGTCGTAGATCCGTTGACTAAACCTCTCTCGCGAGCAAAACATGATCAACACCAGAACTCTATGGGTGTTCGATTCATCACAATGTAACTGGATTATTGACTCTAGTGCAAGTTGGAGACTGTTGGAAATATGCCCTAGAGGCAATAATAAAAGTATTATTATATTTCCTTGTTCATGATAATTGTCTTTTATTCATGCTATAATTGTATTATCCGGAAATCGTAATACACGTGTGAATACATAGACCACAATATGTCCCTAGTGAGCCTCTAGTTGACTAGCTCGTTGATCAACAGATAGTCATGGTTTCCTGGCTATGGACATTGGATGTCGTTGATAACGGGATCACATCATTAGTTGAATGATGTGATGGACAAGACCCAATCCTAAGCATAGCATAAGATCGTGTAGTTCGTTTGCTAGAGCTTTTCCAATGTCAAATATCTCTTCCTTAGACCATGAGATCGTGTAACTCCCGGATACCGTAGGAGTGCTTTGGGTGTATCAAACGTCACAATGTAACTGGGTGACTATAAAGGTGGACTACAGGTATCTCCGAAAGTGTCTGTTGGGTTGACACGGATCGAGGCTGGGATTTGTCACTCCGTATGACGGAGAGGTATCTCTGGGCCCACTCGGTAATGCATCATCATAATGAGCTCAAAGTGACCAAGTGGTTGGTCACGGGATCATGCATTACGGTACGAGTAAAGTGACTTGCCGGTAACGAGACTGAACAAGGTATTGGGATACCGACGATCGAGTCTCGGGCAAGTAACGTACCGATTGACAAAGGGAATTGTATACGGGGTTTGATCGAATCCTCGACATCGTGGTTCAACAGATGTAATCATTGTGGAACATGTGGGAGCCAACATGGGCATCCAGATCCCGCTGTTGGTTATTGACCGGAGAGTAGTCTCGGTCATGTCTTCATGTCTCCCTAACCCGTAGGGTCTACACACTTAAGGTTTGGTGACGCTAGGGTTATTAGGAAGACTTGTATACCGAATGTTGTTCGGAGTCCTGGACGAGATCCCGGGCGTCACGAGGAGTTCCGGAATGGTCCGGAGGTGAAGTTTTATATATGGGAAGTTGTCATGCGGACACCGGAAAGTTTTGGGGGCACATCGGTATTGTACCGGGGCCACCGAAGAGGTTCCGGGGGTCCACCGGGAGGGGCCACCCCTCTCGGAGGGCCACATGGGCCGCAAGGGGCTGGGACCCAGCCCCTGGAGGGCTGGGTGTAAGTGCATCTAGTGCCCCTTAGTGATTTTGGTGTATTGAAGACTTATTGGTTAAGGGACTGATGTGTTTGTGAGTGTACACAGGTCTATAAGTCTATGAGGAGTTTGATATTTACAGAGAAAGTCGACCCCTAAAAATGAAGTTCTTCGACTGAAGACTTTGATATTCTGAAGACTTTCTGAAGACTTTGAAAGTGAAGAAAATGGTGTGACCTTGAAGACTTGATATTCACTTGAGGAACATGGAGCGTGAAGACTTTTGTTTTCGTAGTTTCATTTTCTCTTTCTTGAGTCATAGGAAACACCGTACTGTTAAAGGGGGTCGAGGAAATACTAAGGAAAAATTTCCATGTGATGCTCAACTCAAGTGAGAAAAATTTCCGAGGACTTTGAGCGAAAATCATCAAGTGAGGAAAATCCCAAAACCAAACCCCCACAAACCCAAAGTGATTGAGCATCACTGAAGAAATTGATCCTGCGTGGATCCGACGCTTGTTACCTTTGAAGACTGTGCTTCTTCCAGACGGTTAGGCGTCAAGGTCTAGAGTATCCAAGAGGAATTGTGGATCACCGAGTGACCAAGTCTGTGAAGGTTTGAAAGTCACCTGAAGACTTACCACGAGTGATTGGACGAGGCCTGCATGGTCTTAGTTCAAGGAGAATACGGTGAGGACTGGGTGTCCTGAGTTGCGGCTCAGAAACTAGGTGTCCGGGACGGCGTGTCCTCGAGTTTAAATACTCAGCCGCTCCAACCAGACGTACAACTGAGACAGCAGTTGGAACTGGTTTACCAAATCATTGTCTTCACCAACTAACTGGTTCTATTCCCTCAACCCTTCCATTTCCACATTACTGTGTTGAATGTTGTTCATATATGTGCTTGAAGACTTTGACTGAAGACTTTCTCAAATTCCTCAGTTCAATTTCTTCAGTTTGTTTGTCTTCATCTTGTGTTATCCTGTGATTATGCTTTCTGTACTCTGAGCTTGTCTTCATTTCATCATGATGACCATGCTAGTATCATGTTATGTTTACTTCTGAGTACTTATTCCGCTGCAAGTAGTTCTTCGCTAAGGAATTTCCTCACCAGCAAATTCCTTAGTGAAGAATTCATAAAAATCGCCTATTCACCCCCCCTCTAGTCGATATAACGCACTTTCAATTGGTATCAGAGCAAGGTACTCCCTTGTTCTGTGTGATTTTGGTTTAACCACCTGGAGTTTTAGTTATGTCGACCGCGGGTATGATCAAGGTCTCGGCTGGGTGTCCTACCTTTGATGGGACGGACTACCCCTACTGGAAGAACAAAATGCGAATGCATCTTGAGGCAATTGATAACAATCTCTGGTATGTTGTGGAAAATGGTGTCCCCTCTGTCACACCCTCACTGAACGCTACCGATGTGAAGAGATTCAAGCAACTCGTTTCTCAAGCGAAGAATATCATATGTGGCCATCTGAGTAAAGGATAGTATGGAATAGTGAGTGCTTTGGAAACTGCTAAGCTTATCTGGGATAGGCTGTCCAAAGTGAATGAAGGAGTCTCAACTCAGCGTGACTCTCAAGTTGATGTTCTTCGGAATCTCTTCAACTGCTTCAAAAGACTCGACAATGAAAATGTCCAACAAACCTTTGATCGCCTCACTGACATTTCAAATGAGCTTCAAGCCCTCGGTGCCACTGACATCACTGATCATGAAGTGGTGAAGAAACTGTTGAGATCGCTTGATTCCTCATTTGACACTCTGGGACTAATGATACAAGAACGTGCTGATTACAAGTCTCTTGATCCTGCCGATATCCTCGAAAGTCTAAATACTCACGAGTTCCAGCTTGCTGAAAAGAGAGATCTCTATGGTTCAGACTATGGCAAACCACGTGCTCTGAAGGCCAAGGCCGTGTCTGACTCTGAATATGAGGATTCTGGTAGTAGCCTTAGTGATCCTGAAGAATTGAGCCAGGAGCTAGCACTTCTCGTGAAGAAATTCCAGAAGTTCTCAAGACGTGGTCGCTTTGGAAAATCCTCAAGAAGCAGTGATTCCTCATCCAGTGACTATAAGAGAAGGATGTGCCACAAATGCAAGAAACCTGGTCACTATATTCAAGATTGTCCTCAGTGGGAAAAGGAAATTAAGAAGAAGAAATACAAGGATTATAGTTCTGATGATGCGAAGAAGAAGAAGAAATCGTCAAAATCTTCGTCATCTAAATCCTCGAAGTCTTCATCTCACAAGAAGAGCAGCTCCAAGAAGGCTCGGGCATTCATTGGCAAGGAAATGGACTTTGAAGCTGAATCTGAGGAAAATGATGAAGAGGAGGTGTCTGAAGAATCTGAATCTGGTGTGGCGAGTCTGGCCTTCGCTACTGCTTTCGTCAGCAAGTCCATCTTCAACACTGAAGAAACTGACTCAACCGACAAGCCTGATGAAGATAATGATGACTACGCTCCCACCTATTTCTTCATGGCAAAAGGTGCAAAGGATGATCAACCCAAAACTACTGAATGGGTCCTCGATAGTGGATGTGCAAATCACATGACTGGTGACAAGAATCTATTGATGGACGCTCCCTTATCACCGTCACCTCTGAAGCATATCATCTTTGCTGACAAAGGCAAAAGTCAGGTATTGGGTCTTGGTAAGGTTGCAATCTCTAAGGATAAACACATGGACAAAGTCATGCTTGTTGAGTCCTTAGGATACAATCTCATGTCAGTCTCAATGCTTTGTGATCTTGATATGGTTGTTGTCTTTGGCAAGTATCGCTGTGTTGTGATTATGGAAGCTGACAATTCCAAAGTCTTCGAAGGCTTTAGGAGAGGAGATTTGTATATTGTTGATTTCTCTACAGGACCACAACCAGCTGTGTGTCTACTTGCAAAAGCTTCAGAAGGCTGGCTATGGCATCGACGACTTGGTCACGCAGTCATGAGGAATTTGAACATGCTTGCGAAGATGAAGCATGTCATTGGCATCGAGAATGTCAAATTCCTCAAGGATCACTTATGCGGAGCCTGTGAAGCTGGAAAAATGACCAAGGCCAAGCACCCAACGAAAACTATCATGACCACTACTCGTCCATTCGAATTGCTTCACATGGACCTCTTCGGACCTAATCATTACTCAGCAGTCACTAATGATGCATCTCTATATGGTTTTGTCATTGTTGATGATTATTCTCGATATACATGGGTACACATTGTTACTTACAAACATGAAGTGCAGGAAGTCTTCAAACGATTTTCCTCGAGGGCTTCAACCAACTTTGGTGTGAAGATCAAGCACATCAGAAGTGACAATGGAACTGAGTTCAAGAATTCCGGTCTTGATGCCTATCTTGATGAACTTGGTATTACTCATGAGTTATCTGCTCCTTATACTCCTCAGCAAAATGGCGTCGTGGAGCGCAAGAACAGAACTCTTGTTGAGATGGCTCGCACTATGCTTGATGAATACAAAACGCCTCAGCATTTTTGGATTGATGCAATTGATACTGCGTGCCACATCATCAACAGAGTATATCTTCACAAATTCTTCAAGAAGACGGCCTATGAACTCCGCACTGACAAGAAACCCAATGTGGGTTATTTAAAAGTCTTCGGTGCTAAATGTTGGATTAGAGATCCTCACCACAACTCTAAATTTGCACCGAAAGCACATGAAGGTTTTATGTTTGGTTACGGAAAGGACTCGCACACCTACAAAGTTTTCAACATTGTTCTTCACAAGATTGTTGACACTGTAGATGTGCGATTCGATGAAACTAATGTCTCGCAAAGAGAGCACCTACCTTTTGTGTTAGATGAACCAGCACCTGAGGATTCTATCAAGTTCAAGGAAACTGAGGATGTCATTCCTACTGAAGAATCTGCTGAAGAATTCATTCCTGTTCATGAAGAACATCGAGCTGATGCACCTGAAGAACATGATGAGGAAAATGGTGCTGAAGAAAATGCTGATCAAATTCCTCAGCGACAACCAGCTCATCCTCGCGTTGCAAAAGAAGTACAAGTGGAGAAGATCATCGATGACATTAGCGCACCAGGTCCTCTCACACGCTCAAAAGCTTCAAATTTATCTAACTTTTGTGGGCACTATGCTTTTGTCTCTATCACAGAGCCCACTAAGGTAGATGAAGCATTTCTGGAGCCGGAGTGGATTCAGGCTATGCAAGAAGAATTACATCGGTTCGAGCTTAACAATGTCTGGGAATTGGTCAATCGCCCAGATCCTCGCAAGCATAATATCATTGGCACAAAGTGGATCTACCGCAACAAGCAAGATGAAAATGGCCTTGTAGTGAGGAATAAGGCACGACTAGTAGCTCAAGGCTACACACAGGTTGAAGGAATTGACTTCGATGAAACTTTTGCACCTGTTGCTACACTTGAGGCTATTCGCATATTACTTGCTTATGCTAACCATCATGATATCATTTTATATCAAATGGATGTGAAAAGTGCATTCCTCAATGGTAAGCTTGAGGAAGAAGTATATGTTGCTCAACCCCTAGGTTTTGAAGATCCAAAGAATCCTGACAAAGTCTTCAGACTCAATAAGGCCCTCTATGGCCTCAAGCAAGCCCCTCGGGCGTGGTATGATACATTGAAGGAATTCTTCGTGAAGAATGGCTTCACACCCGGTTCACTCGACCCTACTCTCTTTACTAAATCTTATGATGGTGAACTGTTTGTGTGCCAAATATAAGTTGATGATATTATCTTTGGCTGTACTGACCAACGTTATAGTGATGAATTTGCCTATATGATGACTGAAGAATATCAAATGTCTATGATGGGAGAGTTGAAATTCTTCTTAGGTCTTCAAATTCTTCAGCTGCGCAATGGCATATTCGTATCTCAGGAGAAATACCTCAAGGATGTACTGAGGAAATTCAGCATGCAAGATTGCAAAGGCGTCAAAATTCCTATGCCCACAAATGGCCATCTATGCACTGATGAAAATGGTATTGACTTTGATCACAAGGTATACCGCTCCATGATTAGTTCTTTATTGTACTTATGTGCATCTAGGCCAGATATAATGCTTAGTGTTTGCATGTGTGCCCGATTTCAAGCTGCACCGAAGGAATCACACCATAAGGCTGTGAAGCATATTCTTCGATATCTAGCTCACACACCAACACTAGGATTATGGTACCCCAAGGGCTCTGCTTTTGATCTCATTGGATATTCTGACTCTGACTATGCTGGTGATCGTGTGGACCGCAAGTCAACATCTGGTACTTGTCGTTTCCTCGGACGATCTTTGGTCTGTTGGTCCTCGAAGAAACAGAACTGCGTATCACTGTCTACTGCTGAAGCTGAATACATTGTTGCTGTGTCACATCCCTGGTTCTGGCCTGCTCTGGGTTAGCTAGTCTTGTGTTGCATCATGTTTAAATTTCTATTAAATTTGAAATGGGGATTGCACAAACCCTAGCACCAGATCAAATCAACCAGGTTCAAATAAAAGTATTCTCAATGAACCTGAAATGCCCTTCTAAAATGTTCATCACCTCTGGCTTGGTCTTAAACCACTGTCAAAAGTGATGCACAGATTCCTAGGTCACTCTAAGGTCACTGGATTAAATATTTAGTTATTTGAGTTTGGGCATTTAAATTATATAAAATATTTCAAATGCTCAAATAACCCCAAACTAAAATGTCCCATGCTGGATATATTCCAGGTAGTGGCCATGTGCAGTTTGGTGATTTTTAGAGTTGCCTAGGTATTTTTAGAAATGCAACAAACCTACAGAAATAAAATTAAAATAGAAACAAATGAAAATCCTATTACCTGGCCTCACCTGCGCGGACCACCTGGCCAGCCCACCTGGCGGCCCAAGTGGCTGGCCCAGCCCACCAACCGCCACCCTCCT
Source organism: Triticum timopheevii (assembly GCA_963921465.1). Classification (NCBI taxonomy): domain Eukaryota; kingdom Viridiplantae; phylum Streptophyta; class Magnoliopsida; order Poales; family Poaceae; genus Triticum; species Triticum timopheevii. The sequence continues at coordinate 47,233,345 of OY997264.1, read as the reverse complement.
GTCATCTTCCTCCTTTGCCAGGAGGACGGGCGCGTGCCCGACGCGCGCGCACCGCCGTGCGCCACCTCCTGCTTGCCGCCCGCGCACCTGGACGCCTGGACGACCTCCACGTCGTCTCCCCGACCCCCCCTGGAATCCCTCCACTCTCTCCACCGAGCTTCTCTCCCTCCCTGGCTCTCCTCTCGCATGCACCCAAGAGCCACCGCCGCCGCCGTTCGCCATAGCCGCGGCCACTGCCTCCCCCTCGACCCCTCGCCGTGCCTGCGAGATCCGTATCGACGTCCCCGACCTCCTCGACGACCCACAAGGCCCCAGACATGCTGCAACGCCGCCACCGAGGCTTTTCCCCTCCTCGGCCGCCGGAGATCGACCTCGCCGCCCCGCTCAGCTCTGGCCTTCCCCGAGCTCGCCGTCCGCACCGTTGCAACCGCCGTAAGCCTCTCCCTCGAACCCCCCTCTCTGTTGTCCCATTTTCACACCGTGGCTCCTAGTTCACCGACGACCGAAGCCGCCGCCGCCATGGACGTTGAGCCACGCGCTCCCGAGCTTCACTTGCTCGCCCCAGTGGCACAGACCTGCTCCTGGTGACCCAACGACGCCGTCCATGCCCTTGGTTGAGCTCCTTGTGCTCCGCCTCGCCGCGCCCGTGCAAACCCGAGCTCTGGCCGCCGCCAAACACGTCGCCGGCGCCTTTTCCGGCGACCCCGAGCCCAACTACCTGCACCACCCGCCGCGGCCCACTCCCAGCTATCCATAGAGCCCAACGGCGCCCCGAACGGTGCCCTGTACGTGAAACCCGCACCTGCACCGCCGCGTTTAGCCTCGCCGGCGGCTAAACGCCGGCGAGTTGACCCCGCCGACCAGGGGGTTTGACCCTTTGACCTCGCCAGACTGACGTGTGGGCCGAGGCCCCCTGTTTAATTAGTACGAGGTTAAGTTAGTGTTAACTAACTTAGTTAAGTAGATAGGACATTGACATGCGGGCCCAGGCTCTAATTAAACTTAGGTTAGTTAACTGCGTCACTGACGTGTCGTCCCCACACGTCAGGTTTGACCTGGACCGAGCCGTTGACCTGCTGACATCACTGTGAGGTCATGCTGACGCATTAATTCCTTTCTGGAATTTAAATAAATCTTAAATGATTTATTATTATCAGAAAATACCCTGAACTTCTAAAAATCATAGAAATTCAACCGTAACTCCAAATGAAATAAATTATATATGAAAAATGATCAGAAAAATCCAATCTATCCATATGTACCACTTTCATGCATGATTTAACAAGTTAACCTCACTGAATAGGATGAATTATGATTAGGGCAATTTATGAACTAGCATTTGGAGTTGGAGTTTAACCTTGTTTGAATTCCACTTCAATTAACTTGGCTTACTGCTGAATTAGGTCAATTCAGTTCCTTAACATGACACGTCATTCATTTGTTTGTGCATTGCATTGATTGTGTTTCTTCTTGTTTGTCGGTGGTTGTTCCCTCTCGGTAGACGTGGTTTCGACGATGAGATCGATGACACTGATGAAGAGCTATATTATCTTCGGAAGTGCCAGGCAAGCAAAACCCCCTTGTTCATTCCGATACAATCCCACTCTCTCGCTCCTGCTCTGTTTTACTGCATTAGGACAACAACGATACAACTGTTACTTGCTGCGGTAGTTGAACCCCTTTATCCTCTGCATGACCTGTCATTGCCACAGTAAATAGATGAAACCCACTAGTATGAGTAGGAGTTGTTTGAGCCCTGATGTGCCTACTCATTCATGCTTGTTTGTCATGCCTACTATTGCTTAGAGTTGTGTCAGGTCTGATTCATCGGGGATGAATTGGAATGTGGTGAACATGTCCTACTGTTGAGAGCTAAGTGTGTGAACACGATTTGGTAAAGGTAGCGGTGAGAGGCCATGTAGGAGTACATGGTGGGTTGTCTCATTGCAGCCGTCCTCAGGAACTGAGTTCTGTGTTTGTGATCCATGAACAGTTACTACCATGCATTGGAACGCTTAAGTGCCCCTCTCGAGTTATTAATCAACTTGATCTCTGTCCAGGAGTTGCAACTAGTTTCTGGTGTCTGTAGGTAGTGTTAGTAGTCTACCAAGTGGCACCCGGTACAGGTGGGCTTGGGACAGACTAGGCACAGTGGCACGGTGTACCAAGTGGCACCCGGATGGTGGGCTTGGGAACCCTGCTCACATCATTTGGGGCCGTGAGCGACACCCCGGCCGGATCTCCTTGCGGATGGAACCCGAATAGGCGATAAACCTGGACTAGAGACTTGTGTGGTTAGTCAGGTCGTGGCCGACTCCCTCGCCCGGCTTCCGCTTGAAGGTTGCCAAGGTACATGACATGTACAGGGCGATAAGTGGCGAGAGCGTGTGTGAAGAAGTACACCCCTGCAGGGTTATCATTATCTATTCGAATAGCCGGATTCCTCGGATATGGAAACTTGGACCCCTCGCATAGTTCATAGACAAGTGAAAGTGGATACTCTAAAATACGCAAGATAAGCGTGAGTGCTATGGATGGCGTTCTCGTAGGGAGACGGGAGCGGATCCATAGTGGTGTATTGATATGGTGAATATGTGGACTCGTGTGCGCCACCTCAAGAGTTACTTGCAGTCGTAGTTCAGGTTAGCCACCGAGTCAAAGCTGGCTTGCTGCAGTTAAACTCCACCATCCCTTTTGTTGATAATGATGCATATGTAGTTAGTTCTGATGTAAGTCTTGCTGGGTACATTTGTACTCACGTTTGCCTATTTTATGTTTTTGCAGAGAGACTTCAGTCTCACTAGTAGTTCCGCATGGACTTCGACGTTTAGCTTGTTACCTCAGCTACGATCTTGTGCCCTCGGCAGGATCTGGTAGATAGTCAGGCTTTTCAGCCTTTTTCATATATATTTGTCTGTACTCAGACATGTTAAGCTTCCGCTTGTGCTTTGACTTGTATGCTCTGAGTGTTGGCTCATGAGACCCATGTTTGTAATATCTCGCTCCTCGGAGCCTATTGAAATAATACTTGAGTTGTAGAGTCATGTTGTGATGCCATGTTGTATTTGCACATATCGAGCATATTGTGTGTATGTTATTGAAATGCTTGGTATGTGTGGGATCTGACTATCTAGTTGTTTATCCTAAGTAGCCTCTCTTACCGGGAAATGTCTCCTAGTGTTTCCACTGAGCCATGGTAGCTTTCTACTGCTCCAGAACACTTAGGCTGGCCGGCATGTGTCCTTCTTCGTTCCTGTGTCTGTCCCTTCGGGGAAATGCCACGCGATGAATACCGTAGTCCTGCTAGCCCGCTACAGCCCGGTTCACCGGAGTCCTGCTAGCCCAGTGCTACAGCCTGGATTCACTCGCTGATGACCGACACGTTTGATGTTGGGTCCTGGATGCCTGTCCCTGTAAGTTTGTGCCACTTTGGGTTTACGACTAGCCATGTCAGCCCAGGCTCCTTATCATATGGATGCTAGCGACACTATCATATACGTGTGCCAAAAGGCGCAAACGGTCCCAGGCAAAGGTAAGGCGACACCCGTGGGAATACCGTGCGTGAGGCCGCAAAGTGATATGAGGTGTTACATGCTAGATCGATGTGGCATTGAGTCGGGGTCCTGACAGCTTTGGTATCAGAGCTTGACTGCCTGTAGGATTACCAAGCCAAACTGGTCGAAGTTGAGTCTAGAAATGCTTTAGTTATATAAGGTAATTGATTGTGGGAAGGGGACGTAAGGCTCTTTTTACTCCTTTACCTTATGCCCTTCTGATCTGAGTCATCCTCTTCTCTTCTACGGGGTTTAAGAACTAGGCTTCTCATCTATCTATCAGGATGACGTGTTACTAATCCATAGACTTATATGATTGATGGTTTCAAGCTTCATTTCAGTTCCTACTACTTCCGTATGTTAACTGTTGGTCTCGAACCCTTGATATTGTGCTTCTGAGTGGCTATGCCACCATTTTTGTAGCATGTCTCAAATTTTTGATCATTTACAGCCGTTATGCTTTCCGAGTCATCCCAGGTTTCTAAATAGTCTGAAGCATTTGCAAAATCCCTTCCTCCCGTTCCGATGTCCCTTTGGGCCAGATTAACCACATTAATCGGTGAGTTGAGGTACTCTGTTGCCTTGACATATATGTTGGAGTTATTATTATGACCCTAGGTGTCTTAGAGTGCTACCTATTAATCGAACCATGTTTTGCGTTCCCAGTGTGATGATTCTGGCCATTATTCTCGAAAGCATCCCGTGATGCCACTTAGTAGTAGGTATTCTATTCCTGGGTTTTTGAACCCGAGATTCACCCTACTTACCTCGTGTTGATAGTGTTTGCTAGTTCCTTTAGGATATTAGTAACCTTTGCGATAGTCCTCGAGATCCGTGGTATTTCCTTCTTCCAAATACCATGAACTTCTTATGGCAGCAGTTCCTCATTGAACCAAAATATCACAACCAAAGTGCTCTTGACGAGTTCTCGATTCTATGTTGTTACTCTGCCAGTTCTACTTTTTCTGCATGGGTTATCCGGAAGAAATATGTTGAACTCGTTCGGCATACTAATCCATGCATCCACAACTCAGAAAGTTATATGTTCCTTGAGTTGTCCCTCTCCAGTTGATTTCTGGCCCTCGTCTATCAATTGAAAGTCAAGAGAATGCGTGCATTCGTCCATTGATGCCTATTACTCTCGTGGTCCGTCAAGTCATTCTATTTCGGAATGACTAGGAGAAACAAACTCCAGTACCTTGTCCATTTCTAGGATTGGGTCAAAGCAGTTGTATTCCACAGATCAAAATGCCAAACCAGCTTCTGCTCTGCTGTACCTTGGAGTGTTACCATCTTTATGTCAAGAGTGTCATGAGAATTGCACCACCTCTTATGAATTCTTGACGCAGTAATACTTCTTGTCATCATTGTTCATTCCTCGGTTCCCGTGTTATTGTAACCGGAATGCCGACAAGTGTACCGTGATGTGCGAAATCAATACTCCTAGCAACTCCGTTGCTTGGTAGTTAATGGACAATACTCTCATTCTTAGCGTGCTGGTTATTGAATTATCATTCTAAGTCTAATCGTGCTACCTTGTCCTTATTTCCGGTGCACTCTTCGATCAATGAGCTAGGATTGTGTCAATCCCTTATTTTTTTTGATCATATCATCTTGCCCTGAAAAGCAAGATTGTTCTCGAGCTTACAGACATATCGGTGGTTCGTGATTTTCCGAATATCTTCTCGGAAGTGTTACCAGGTTGTCACCTGACCGCTATGTTGAGTTCGTGATCATATTGGTTTTCCTCTAAACCACCCATTCTCCAAGAATCTGTGTTGGATATCCCTGAGCTAGTTGGTTGAGCTAGACAACAACTTGGAGAGTTGGAAGATAAAGCTTTGCTTAACTCAGTTCATTCCAAGGGATATTTTGTATGTGTGTTGAAGAAAGATGGTATTTTCATCTATTGACCCCCGCGATCAGTTTATGGACCTATCATCTTACCCAATCTTTGATTTGAGTATGGGCTATCGTCAAATCAAATCAGAACCAACGATGTTCATAATGTTGTCTTACTCGTGGTTGATTCCTCGGGCATACACCATTGTATCCTTTGGGTCTAGCCAATGCTATCACCTTGTTCACATAATTCTGGAATTTCACTTATGTGGAAACCTGGAGGAATTTTGTTGAGCCCATCAGCAACATTGTTATCTTCTCCAGGATTTGTGTTGAACATCCAGCTAGTATTGGAAACTTTATAAGCATTATCTTCATGTCCCATTCATGAAGCATATGTTTGGACGAAAGAAGTTAGTTCCTCTAATTCATGTGCACTTGATGCAAGTTGCCTCCATGAATTTGAGAAGGCTTGTTTTACCTCCTCTGGAATCATCCCAAGTCAGTCATGCATGTGCGAAGTATTCTATGGTGTGATAGACTGATCATCTTCATTCCATACGTATCCCTAGCACACCAAGCCACTGATTGATTTGTTCAGGGAGAAGAAGTTCCTTCTTAAGAGCAAGACTTATGCAAGGACTTCGATATCCTCGATGATGGTTCCCCTTCTGAACTCGGTAGCGTTTTATTATAAGACTACTATGTGTTCATGCTTGTCTCGGACAACACGTTCACATGTTGTAGCAGAACCAACTCATGTTTTGGAGCTTGCTATCGTAGTTCACTCCCCGAGAATCTCGCAATGTCATCTCGTCGACTTGTGTTGCAAACCTTCATTTTCTTTGTAGACTTGATGAGTCTGGGATATCCCGACACCAACCAGATCTGAATCTCAGGCAGATATGATGGTTGGAACACTTCCAACATTTGCATGTTGTTCCCAGCTTGCACCCCATCATGCCAATTTCCATGGGCTGCCCTCTCAGTAATCGATGTCTAGGATCATCCTCAAAAGTGGACCCGCCATGAGTCCCATACATTTCCGGTGATAAGCAAAAGTCATCCATTGCGTTGTCTTCAACAAGGTAGTCCACATCATCCATTCTAGTATGAGTATGTCTTTTATTCGAACTCTTTCAACTAATCAATTGTGATTTGCCTTAGGCTGGTATTAAGAGTTTCAATGATCTCTGTATCAAAAGTAATTCTTTTTGCCACTTAAGGGAATAGTTCTACGAGTCACCTCCCCCAAGGTGCCACGTTATGGAATCATGGCAATCCTTTCTCGCTATTTTGAAACCCTCTTCAAATTGTTTCTTCCGTCTCTCCTGCTGCATGTTTTGCCTCTCAGCTCGAGAGATGTTTCAATGTCTCACTCAATGAGTGATCCTGACTTGTTCGATCTTCTAGAAGATCGATTCTTCTAGAGTCTCCTTCTCCTCTCGTTGTCATGTTGGCTAGAGTTCTCAGAGCAAGACGACAAGACAAAGTTGGTGATCGAATCAACATTCTTATGAAGTGCAACCTGGATCGTGAGGATTGTGTTAGCTAGTGTCCCCTCTGTCTTCTTACCTCACGTCTTGAATCTCGGGACGAGATTCTTGTTTAGTGGGGATGAGTTGTCACATCCCTGGTTCTGGCCTGCTCTGGGTTAGCTAGTCTTGTGTTGCATCATGTTTAAATTTCTATTAAATTTGAAATGGGGATTGCTCAAACCCTAGCACCAGATCAAATCAACCAGGTTCAAATAAATGTATTCTCAATGAACCTGAAATGCCCTTCTAAAATGTTCATCACCTCTGGCTTGGTCTTAAACCACTGTCAAAAGTGATGCACAGATTCCTAGGTCACTCTAAGGTCACTGGATTAAATCTTTAGTTATTTGAGTTTGGGCATTTAAATTATATAAAATATTTCAAATGCTCAAATAACCCCAAACTAAAATGTCCCATGCTGGATATATTCCAGGTAGTGGCCATGTGCAGTTTGGTGATTTTTAGAGTTGCCTAGGTATTTTTAGAAATGCAACAAACCTACAGAAATAAAATTAAAACAGAAACAAATGAAAATCCTGTTACCTGGCCTCACCTGCGCGGACCACCTGGCCAGCCCACCTGGCGGCCCAAGTGGCTGGCCCAGCCCACCTACCGCCACCCTCCTGTCGTCTTCCTCCTTGGCCAGGAGGACGGGCGCATGCCCGACGCGCACGCACCGCCGTGCGCCACCTCCTGCTTGCCGCCCGCGCCCCTGGACGCCTGGACGACCTCCACGTCGTCTCCCCGACCCCCCTGGAATCCCTCCACTCTCTCCACCGAGCTTCTCTCCCTCCCTGGCTCTTCTCTCGCACGCACCCGAGAGCCACCGCCGCCGATGTTCGCCATAGCCGCGGCCACTGCCTCCCCCTCGACCCCTCGCCGTGCCTGCGAGACCCGTCTCGACGTCCCCGACCTCCTCGACGACCCACGAGGCCCCGGACACGCTGCAACGCCACCACCGAGGCTTTTCCCCTCCTCGGCGCCGGAGATCGACCTCGCCGCCCCACTCAGCTCCGGCCTTCCCCGAGCTCGCCGTCCGCACCGTTGCAACCGCCGTAAGCCTCTCCCTCGAACCCCCCCTCTCTGTTGTCCCGTTTTCACACCGTGGCTCCTAGTTCACCGACAACCGAAGCCGCCGCCGCCATGGACGTTGAGCCACACGCTCCCGAGCTTCGCTTCCTCGCCCCAGTGGCACAGACCTGCTCCTGGTGACCCAACGACGCCATCCATGCCCTTGGTTGAGCTCCTTGTGCTCCGCCTCGCCGCGCCCGTGCAAACCCGAGCTCCGGCCGCCGCCAAACACGTCGCCAGCGCCTTTTCCGGCGACCCCGAGCCCAACTACCTGCACCACCCGCCGCGGCCCACTCCCAGCTATCCATAGAGCCCAACGGCGCCCCGAACGGTGCCCTGTACGTGAAACCCACACCTGCACCGCCGCATTTAGCCTCGCCGGCGGCTAAACGCTGGCGAGTTGACCCCGCCGACCAGGGGGTTTGACCCTTTGACCTCGCCGGACTGACGTGTGGGCCCAAGCCCCCTGTTTAATTAGTACGAGGTTAAGTTAGTGTTAACTAACTTAGTTAAGTAGATAGGACATTGACATGCGGGCCCAGGCTCTAATTAAACTTAGGTTAGTTAACTGTGTCACTAACGTGTGGTCCCCACACGTCAGGTTTGACCTGGACCGAGCCGTTGACCTGCTGACATCACTGTGAGGTCATGCTGACGCATTAATTCCTTTCTGGAATTTAAATAAATCTTAAATGATTTATTATTATCAGAAAATACCCTGAACTTCTAAAAATCATAGAAATTCAACCGTAACTCCAAATGAAATAAATTATATATGAAAAATGATCAGAAAAATCCAATCTATCCATATGTACCACTTTCATGCATGATTTAACAAGTTAACCTCACTGAATAGGATGAATTATGATTAGGGCAATTTATGAACTAGCATTTCGAGTTGGAGTTTAACCTTGTTTGAATTCCACTTCAATTAACTTGGCTTACTGCTGAATTAGGTCAATTCAGTTCCTTAACATGACATGTCATTCATTTGTTTGTGCATTGCATTGATTGTGTTTCTTCTTGTTTGTCGGTGGTTGTTCCCTCTCGGTAGACGTGGTTTCGACGATGAGCTCGATGACACTGATGAAGAGCTATATTATCTTGGGAAGTGCCAGGCAAGCAAAACCCCCTTGTTCATTCCGATACAATCCCACTCTCTCGCTCCTGCTCTGTTTTACTGCATTAGGACAACAACGATACAACTGTTACTTGCTGCAGTAGTTGAACCCCTTTATCCTCTGCATGACCTGTCATTGCCACAGTAAATAGATGAAACCCACTAGTATGAGTAGGAGTTGTTTGAGCCCTGATGTGCCTACTCATTCTTGCTTGTTTGTCATGCCTGCTAGTGCTTAGAGTTGTGTCAGGTCTGATTCATCGGGGATGAATTGGAATGTGGTGAACATGTCCTACTGTTGAGAGCTAAGTGTGTGAACACGATTTGGTAAAGGTAGCGGTGAGAGGCCATGTAGGAGTACATGGTGGGTTGTCTCATTGCAGCCGTCCTCAGGAACTGAGTTCTGTGTTTGTGATCCATGAACAGTTACTACCATGCATTGGAACGCTTAAGTGCCCCTCTCGACTTATTAATCAACTTGATCTCTGTCCAGGAGTTGCAACTAGTTTCTGGTGTCTGTAGGTAGTGTTAGTAGTCTACCAAGTGGCACCCGGTACAGGTGGGCTTGGGACAGACTAGGCACAGTGGCACGGTGTACCAAGTGGCACCCGGATGGTGGGCTTGGGAACCCTGCTCACATCATTTGGGGCCGTGAGCGACACCCCGGCCGGATCTCCTTGCGGATGGAACCCGAATAGGCGATAAACCTGGACTAGAGACTTGTGTGGTTAGTCAGGTCGTGGCCGACTCCCTCGCCCGGCTTCCGCTTGAAGGTTGCCAAGGTACATGACATGTACAGGGCGATAAGTGGCGAGAGCGTGTGTGAAGAAGTACACCCCTGCAGGGTTATCATTATCTATTCGAATAGCCGGATTCCTCGGATATGGAAACTTGGACCCCTCGCATAGTTCATAGACAAGTGAAAGTGGATACTCTAAAATACGCAAGATAAGCGTGAGTGCTATGGATGGCGTTCTCGTAGGGAGACGGGAGCGGATCCATAGTGGTGTATTGATATGGTGAATATGTGGACTCGTGTGCGCCACCTCAAGAGTTACTTGCAGTCGTAGTTCAGGTTAGCCACCGAGTCAAAGCTGGGCTGCTGCAGTTAAACTCCACCACCCCCTTTGTTGATAATGATGCATATGTAGTTAGTTCTGATGTAAGTCTTGCTGGGTACATTTGTACTCACGTTTGCCTAGTTTATGTTTTTGCAGAGAGACTTCAGTCTCACTAGTAGTTCCGCATGGACTTCGACGTTTAGCTTGTTACCTCAGCTACGATCTTGTGCCCTCGGCAGGATCTGGTAGATAGTCAGGCTTTTCAGCCTTTTTCATTTATAGTTATCTGTACTCAGACATGTTAAGCTTCCGCTTGTGCTTTGACTTGTATGCTCTGAGTGTTGGGTCATGAGACCCATGTTTGTAATATCTCGCTCCTCGGAGCCTATTGAAATAATACTTGAGTTGTAGAGTCATGTTGTGATGCCATGTTGTATTTGCACATATCGAGCATATTGTGTGTATGTTATTGAAATGCTTGGTATGTGTGGGATCTGTCTATCTAGTTGTTTATCCTAAGTAGCCTCTCTTACCGGGAAATGTCTCCTAGTGTTTCCACTGAGCCATGGTAGCTTGCTACTGCTCCGGAACACTTAGGCTGGCCGGCATGTGTCCTTCTTCGTTCCTGTGTCTGTCCCTTCGGGGAAATGCCACGCGATGAATACCGGAGTCCTGTTAGCCCGCTACAGCCCGGTTCACCGGAGTCCTGCTAGCCCAGTGCTACAACCTGGATTCACTCGCTGATGACCGACACGTTCGATGTTGGGTCATCGATGCCTGTCCCTGTAAGTTTGTGCCACTTTGGGTTTACGACTAGCCATGTCAGCCCGGGCTCCTTATCATATGGATGCTAGCGACACTATCATATACGTGTGCCAAAAGGCGCAAACGGTCCCGGGCAAAGGTAAGGTGACACCCGTGGGAATACCGTGCGTGAGGCCGCAAAGTGATATGAGGTGTTACATGCTAGATCGATGTGGCATTGAGTCGGGGTCCTGACATGCTGGCTCTTGCTGTGCTCAACTGCTTTGGATGAAGCAAACCCTCAAGGATTATGGCATCAATGTGAAGAATGTGTCTCTCCTCTGCGAATATGAGAGTGCCATCAAAATTGGTCACAACCTAGTTCAGCAATCAAAGACAAAGCACATTCAGATTCGTCATCATTTTCTTCGTGATCATGTGTTGAAGGGCGACATCTCCATCGAGCATGTGAAGACTGAAGAACAGCTAGCTGATATCTTCACTAAGCCCTTGGATGAGAAGAGATTTAGCAAGTTGCGGTGTGAGCTAAATATCTTAGAGTCTTTGAATGTTCTTTGAAAAAGACACACATCCTAACACTTATGCAAAATTGATGACTTAGATGTGCAACACATGAAGAAACGTTTTTCTTCAATCAATGAAGAATAACACTCTAAGTGTGAAGAAATTAATAAAGAATTTGATTCTCAGAACCCTACGACAATTGTACGCGGTGTCTGAAATCATCATTCTTATACGGTGGGTCACGCCACCACAAAAAGTTGAAAATCTTCAATTTGAGTTTTTCCTCATTTTTGAAATTCTTCAGTTTTTCAAATTCTTCAACTTTGCAAAATCTTCACTAGTTCCGTCGTTTTTCTTCATTGGCTATATACATATATATGAGTTTATGTCCTCTACAGCATTCACTTATTGCTATTTCTTCAAGTTGTGATTTCTGCTAAGTGAATGTGATCGGACCCTTCCCCCTCTATGCTACACTCGATCCAATCTATTCACAAATTCTTCATGTGCGTTCTATTTGAAACTCGTTCAAAGTCTTCACTGTGTCCTTGACAGCTGAAGAAATTGCGAACGAAACTTTAAAACAAATCTTATCCAGATTTTCGGTTTTACCGCTCAAACCGTTCTGCATCCCACGATGCATTATTATAATCACCCACGATCTTACACGATCTCATCTGCACAGTACGTGGGTGACACATGTCGCGTGAAGGAGAAAGGGCAGGGGCATGTTCGTCCCAAAATCTTCGGGCGAACAGTTTTTCACCGTGGCTATAAATACCCCTCTTCCCTTCCTCACTTCATTTACTCCGCTCGACCGCGCTCTCTCTCGCTCAAGCTCCTCAAACCCTAGCGCCGCTGCTACTCCATCATCACCGGTGAGGAAGAGCTTCGCTGCCTTGACCTCGTCGCCGTCGTACTCGCGCCGGCTGCGGAAATCTTCACTCCGCCGCCGCCGTAGCTGTCTCCCTCTGCCAAGTTAGGGCGTGGGAGATCTAAGTTGACGAACTTCACCTATGTTCATCACAGTTCGTCGTGTTCTTCAGTTCGGGTAATTAAAAGTTACTTTTATTACTCACTTTGATTCTCAAGCTTTCCTGAAAATCTTCAAAGGTGTTTTATTCTTCAAATCTTCACACATATGAACACCTCACACACTGTATGCTCTTGATCCATTTCTCTAAGAAATCATTTTCTTCAAGATTCCTCAATTGTGTGGATTTTCGATCTGTACAACTCTGGAACCTAAGACAAAGAGCGCTTAGTGAAATTCCTCAAGGCTCAACTGGTGAAATTCCTCAAAACTTGTCTTATCGAAAAATCTTCTGAGAACGCATATGGCCTCTCCAAATTCCTCGCACCTACACTCTGTTCACAGGTACTCATGTCCGCTGCTGAATCACTAGGTTCTCATCAACTTAACTCATTTGCAGCGTTCCTCGAAGAAAAACTGCATACTTCTTCAGAGTGTTCAATTGTTCAAATTCCTCATCTGAAGAATATGGCTGAAGGAAAGAGACCGCAGAAAGGAGGAAAGAAACCTGAGGTCATGACTACTTTTGAGATCCCTGATGACATATACAAGGACTATTGCACACCTGATGAAGCCAAGTTTGGCAAAGAAAACAAGAATCAGCGCAAAGTGCGCATTCAGAGGATTGAACAAAGATGGGCAAGAGAATGGAGGGAATATCGATATGTTACTCCTAAGTACATGAAGAAATTCGCCCACAATCCTCCATGCCCAAGATCTCCATTGGCACCTGGCCACATAGCTGATCCCACCAGCATCAAGCGTGGTGAGGACTTTCCTGAAGAATGGGCTAGGCGCCAAGCTAAATTGGCAAGACAAGCCAAGGAGGCAGTGAGGAAATTCAATGAGGATTCTGCTGCTGCTGCTGCTACTGAGGCCTCGGTCAAGCTGAGGAAATCAATGCCAAAGAAGCCTGCTCGCAAGCCAGTGCTTCACCGACAGCGCCCTCACGGCCAAGTTCCTCAGCTATGCCCTCACGGCAAATTCCTCAGACCACTACTGCTCCACCAAAGTCCTCAACTCCTGTGCATCTGGCTACATGCCAAAGGACTACGGGTTTTTTGATTGCTTCTGGTGTCTCAACAAGTTCCTCAGCTGCACCAATGTCCTCATCGGGCCCCACACTGTTGAAGACTAAAGCAACAACTGGACACGGTCCTCGGCCAAGTCCAAGGAAGAAACAGGTTGCATTCCATGTGCCCTCTGATGATGAAGCTTCTGATGAAGAACTTGCAGAAATCATCAGAGACAGGCAAGTGAAGGCCGCTAGAGCCAAAGGCACATCGGTGCCACTGCTTTTGGATCCGAGGAAAATCCTCGACTACATTGACCTCTGGCACAAGGATCCAAACACTCCAATGCCTGATCTGCCTCTGACTCCTGGTCAAAGTCCCATGCTGACCCATTTCATCACTCAAGAGAAATGGAAATTTGAGAAGGCAAGAGAGATAAAGAGAGCTCAATCTAGAAAGGAGAAGCTCCTGAAGAAGAATGTTGTCAGACTGACACCTGAAGAACTTCTCAAGGCTCAGTCTAAAATCCAAGCCCTCAGCAAAGACTTCGATGCATACTATGCTGATTGGCAAGGAGCCAAAGTGAGATTCGTCAACCTGACGAAGAAAATTACAACTGTTGCAGCCCCATCGCAACAAGAAAATCCTCAGGCTGCAGACTCTGCTCAGCCTGCTGAAGAACATGCTAACACCGCTGATGACTTTCAGCCTGCTGATGAAAATGTAAGTTCTAGGGCTGATGACTCCATCCCAGCCGCTGAAGAAATTGCCAGGGCATCCACTAGTGGTGCGCCTGAAGAAACTGAAGAGATCAGGGCAACTGCATCAGTTGTGCCTGAAGAAAATCAACCAAAGTCCTCAGCTCCTCCCGCACCTACACCAACTCCTATTCTTCCTTCTGCCTATGAAGTGAAGAAGACCAAGGCTGCAGAGCGAGCTGCAGTGAAGAAAAGGAAGGCATCAGCTGCGTCAAATTCTTCAGCTGCAAAGAAAATGAAGCCTATGGCCAGCTCACTTGAACATCCAATTGATGTCGTTCCGATTTCCTCCATGTCATCAAAGGAAATTGTTCCTTTTGGAGAAGACTACAAGATTCCAAGTGGATCTGATGAAGAAAATCATTCTGCTGTTAAATCAGAGCAGATTGATGAAGAAATTGAAGTGGATATAGTCCCATCAACGACAGTCAATGCCTCACCTATGCCTCAGTTCACAGCTGAAGAGGCTGGTGTTGAGGAAATTGAAGATGAGGATGTGGATATTGGATGCTCCACACCAGTGATGAATGATGACTTTTGGGAAAGTCAGCATCCCAATACTCCTCTCTTCACTCCTATTCAACAGATTCCTCAGTCCCCGGCTACAACTGTTCAAATGGGCTCTGAAGAAACTCATCCCACTCCATCTGTTCATGAAGAAATTCAAGCCACTAGTGCTGAAGAACCTGCTGTTGCTGATCCTCAAGTTGCACAAGAAGAGGAACCAGAAATTCCTCAGCCTGAAGAACCTGAGCTCGTGATTCCTAAGGTTGTGCTGCAAATCACTGACACTCCTCTGCCCAAGCCGAAGAATCCATTCTCAAGCAAGCAAAAATTCAAGGCTAAAGACTTCTTTTCTGAGCATGTGTTCTTCACTGATTATAATCCATATGACTCTGCTCGCATAAGGAAGAGGCGTTTCTGGAGGGCTAGTCAAGCCAACTTCTATTCCTCAGTCCTGTTTGACAAGGACAAAATCTTCGATCATGAACATATTCCTCACGTGGATATGGAATCTCTGCCATGCTTCGAGCCAGTCCTCAGTGTTCTTCACGATGCAGGATTGCTCAATTTCTACAATGACATATGTGATTGGAATGAAGAACTCATTCTTCAGTTCTACGCCACACTGCATATCACTGGAGACGCTGAAGATGTTAATTCATGGGTGTTGGATTGGATGACCGAAAACACTCACTACAAGGCACCGGCAACTGAATTGCTTCGTGTCCTTCCTCTTGATCCTCCCCATGACAGTGCACGCTGCATCTACAATGACCCTGAACTGACAAATCATTATATGCAAGTGCTCATGAAGCCTTTGAAGCCAGGGCAGGCCCCACGAACCAAATTCCTCGTCAAGGAATTGCTCTATGTGCCTCGGACTGTCTATCGCATCCTGACGAAGACAATGAGTCCTATCAAAGGCCACGACTCAAATGATGAAGATGTCGTTGGCATCATGAAGAACATGCTTTTCAATATCATTCATGGCGTTCCCGTCAACTTCCATGATTTCTTCATGAGGACTCTGGCAAATGTTGCTATGTCACCTTTTGAGCTGAAGCCCTATGCGCCTTGGATTATGAGATTCATAAGGGCAAGATTTTCACTGAATTACAAAGCTGACACTTTGAACCACGGTAGCTACTTGCCTCCCATTGAAGTCCTCAAGCGACCAGTTTCATCATCTGATGGCAAAGGCAAGGCAGCTGCTGTGATCGATGAAGGCATTCGTCCATTGGATGGTCAATTTCGCCTGGCTACATCTTACTCTACCAATGACGATTCTGCCACACATGACACTGCCGCAAATACCTCAGCCAAGCAAAATCCTCAAGCCACAGCACCCAGGGTGATGACTGACCGTGAGTTACTCCTCAGTCTTCATGAGAAGGTTGATCACAATCACAAATGGGTAAAGCGTCAGTTTGCTGATGTTCTTCACAATATGACCTCAACACATAATGCAGTGAAGAAGAACCATTATCACCTTCATGAAACCCTCAACCGCACCTGGGCTGTCCTCACACATGTCTATAGCGCGGAAGAACTGAAGACTACGGGTCTCCAGGAAGCATTTGACTGGTCTGCACCTCCTCCGAAGAAATTCAAGAGAGTCAAAGTTCCTGATCTGGTGGCCAGCTTTATTCTTCATCGTGTGAAACTGATGAATATGAAGATTTGGACGACACTGCGGCAGGCCCTGCTACAAAAAACAACCCCGACAACGCTGGCGCTCCTCCATCAACTTGAAATTCTTCAGGGGCGTTAGTCCTCAGTTTCCATCCTTTTGGTCATTTGATGACAAAGGGGGAGAAATCTGAGTTAGTCTTCAAGCGGGTTTATATTATGGGCGTTTTCTTTTTTAAGTTGCAACTCTCGTTCTTCCGAAACTTTTATTGGATCGAGTTGTAATCTTAAACCCGATGGTGCCCTGATACTTTTGGACGGTGCATGGTGCTCTGATACTTTTAATGCACTGTGCTCTGATACTTTTGATGTGCTATTCTGCATGCTTATTCCTCGTTAATATTATTGCACGCATGCTGAATCTCGTCAGGCACCATATTTCATCATGCATTTCAAATTCTTCATATATCAAATGCGTGTATGAATTACAAGGTATAGGGGGAGATCTCCATGATTCAACTCTTCAAATGTGCATTGCCTCAAAAGCAAATTCCTCACTATGCACATCTTCAGGGGGAGTTCTTCTATATCTTGCAATCAAATTCCTCAATATCAGTATTTACACTTCATATGTTTATCCCCGTTGAAAAATTAACCTATGTTGTCATCAATCACCAAAAAGGGGGAGATTGTAAGTGCATTTAGTGCCCCTTAGTGATTTTGGTGTATTGAAGACTTATAGGTTAAGGGACCGATGCGTTTGTGAGTGTACACAGGTCTATAAGTCTATGAGGAGTTTGATATTTACAGAGAAAGTCGACCCCTAAAAATGAAGTTCTTCGATTGAAGACTTTGATATTCTGAAGACTTTCTGAAGACTTTGAAAGTGAAGAAAATGGTGTGACCTTGAAGACTTGATATTCACTTGAGGAACATGGAGCGTGAAGCCTTATTTCGTAGTTTCATTTCTCTTTCTTGAGTCATAGGAAACACCGTACTGTTAAAGGGGGTCGAGGAAATACTAAGGAAAAATTTCCATGTGATGCTCAAATCAAAATCCTACACCTACCAATCCCTTCGAGTGAAGCCATTGGAAATCTCATACAGTTCAGTCAATTTCTTTAGTGACAGAGACACAGTTCTTCTGGTCACTAGGGACTTTGCTCTGACTGAGGAGTTAGGAATTCGCCAGTGCGAATTGCCTACACAGCGAGGAACATGATAGCCCTGAGGAATTTGAGAGTCAAATTTCCGACCGTTGCTGTGCTGCGTGCCGGCTGTCCCAAAATATCTTATCCACCTAACGGTCATATCATTGAAGGGCATTTATGTCTTATCATGTCGGGCTGCTCCCTAGGCTATAAATAGCCACCCCCTACAACCACTAGTTGGTTGGCTGCTCCGAGAGAACTTGACACTTGTCATTTGAGAGCAACCCATCCTCCGAGGACTTTGAGCGAAAATCATCAAGTGAGGAAAATCCCAAAACCAAACCCCCACAAACCCAAAGTGATTGAGCATCACTGAAGAAATTGATCCTGCGTGGATCCGACGCTTGTTACCTTTGAAGATTGTGCTTCTTCCAGACGGATAGGCGTCAAGGTCTAGAGCATCCAAGAGGAATTGTGGATCGCCGAGTGACCAAGTCTGTGAAGGTTTGGAAGTCACCTGAAGACTTACGACGAGTGATTGGACGAGGTCTGCGTGGTCTTAGTTCAAGGAGAGTACGGTGAGGACTGGGTGTCCTGAGTTGCGACTTAGAGACTGGGTGTCCGGGACTGCATGTCCTCGAGTTTAAATACTCAGCCGCTCCAACCAGACGTACAACTGAGACAGCAGTTGGAACTGGTTTACCAAATCATTGTCTTCACCAACTAACTGGTTCTATTCCCTCAACCCTTCCATTTCCTCATTACTGTGTTGAATGTTGTTCATATCTGTGCTTGAAGACTTTGACTGAAGACTTTCTCAAATTCCTCAGTTCAATTTCTTCAGTCTGTTTGTCTTCATCTTGTGTTATCCTGTGATTACGCTCTCTGTACTCTGAGCTTGTCTTCATTTCATCATGATGACCATGCTAGTATCATGTTATGTTTACTCCTGAGTACTTATTCTGCTGCAAGTAGTTCTTCGCTAAGGAATTTCCTCACCAGCAAATTCCTCAGTGAAGAATTCATAAAAATCGCCTATTCACCCCCCCCCCCCCCCCTCTAGTCGATATAATGCACTTTCACTGGGCGCGCCCCCCACCTTGGGCCCATGCGCCTAGGGTTGGGGGGGAAACCCTAAGGGGGGCGCCCCCCTTGGTTGGGGGGCAAGTCCCCCCTCACTGGCCGCCGCCCCCCCTCTAGATCCCATCTAGAGGGGTCAGCCCCCCTTGCCCCTTCCCCTATAAATAGAGGGGTGAGGGGAGGGCTGCTGTACACATCCCAAGGCGCAGCCCCTCCCCTCCCCAACACCTCTCCTCCTCCGTTACGTGCTTGGCGAAGCTCTGTCGGAGTATTGCTGCACCAACACCACCACGCTGTCGTGCTGCCGTTGGAGCAATCTTCCTCAACCTATCCTTCCTCCTTGTTGGATCAAGACGGAGGAGACGTCGTCCGTCCCGTACGTGTGTTGAATGCGGAGGTGCTGTCCGTCCAGCACTTGGTCATCGGTGATCCGAATCACGGCGAGTACGACTCCATCATCACCCTTCCCTTGAACGCTTCCACACTCGATCTACAAGTGGTATGTAGATGCAATCTCTCTCCCATGACTCGTTGTTTAGATGAACTCATAGATGGATCTTGGTGAAACCGTAGGAAAATTTTTAATTTTCTGCAACGTTCCCCAACACATGGAGCCCCGAAGATGGAGATCAATGGAGCTATATGATATTGGCCATACCATGTCACTACTATATAATTGCATGTGATGTTTATTATGTTTATGCATCTTGTTTACTTAGAACGACGGTAGTAAATAAGATGATCCCTTACAACAATTTCAAGAAGTGTTCTCCCCTAACTGTGCACCGTTGCTAAAGTTCGTCATTTCGAAGCACCACGTGGTGATCGGGTGTGATAGATCCTTACGTTCACATACAACGGGTGTAAGACAGTTTTACACATGCAAAACACTTAGGGTTAACTTGACGAGCCTAGCATGTACAGACATGGCCTCGAAACACGGAGACCGAAAGGTCGAACACGAGTCGTATGGAAGATACGATCAACATGAAGATGTTCACCGACGATGACTAGTCCGTCTCACGTGATGATCGGACACGGCCTAGTCGACTCGGATCGTGTAACACTTAGATGACTAGAGGGATGTCTAATCTGAGTGGGAGTTCATTGAAATATTTTGATTAGATGAACTTAATTATCATGAACTTAGTCTAAAACCTTTGCAAATATGTCTTATAGATCAAATGGCCAACGCTCATGTCAACATGAACTTCAACGCATTCCTAGAGAAAACCAAGCTGAAAGATGATGGCAGCAACTATACGGACTGGGTCCGGAACCTGAGGATCATCCTCATAGCTGCCAGGAAACAATATGTCCTAGAAGGACCGCTAGGTGATGCTCCCGTCCCAGAGAACCAATACGTTATGAACGCTTGGCAGTCTCGTGCTGATGATTACTCCCTCGTTCAGTGCGGCATGCTTTACAGCTTAGAACCGGGTCTCCAAAAGCGTTTTGAGCAACACGGAGCATATGAGATGTTCGAGGAGCTGAAACTAGTTTTCCAAGCTCATGCCCGGGTCGAGAGATATGATGTCTCCGACAAGTTCTATAGTTGTAAGATGGAGGAAAACAGTTCTGTCAGTGAGCACATACTCAAAATGTCTGGGTTGCACAACCGTATGACCCAGCTGAACATTAACCTCCCAGATGAGGCGGTCAATGACAGAATCCTTCAGTCGCTCCCACCAAGCTACAAGAGCTTTGTGATGAACTACAATATGCAGGGGATGGTGAAGACCATTCCTGAAGTATTTTCAATGCTGAAGTCAGCAGAGGTTGAAATCAACAAAGAACATCAAGTGTTGATGGTCAATAAGACCACTAAGTTCAAGAAGGGCAAGGGGAAGAAGAACTTCAAGAAAGACGGCAAGGATGTTGCCGCGCCCGGTAAGCCAGTTACCGGGAAGAAGTCAAAGAATGGACCCAAGCCTGAGACTGAGTGCTTTTATTGCAAGGGGAAGGGTCACTGGAAGCGGAACTGCCCCAAATACTTAGCGGATAAGAAGGCCGGCAACACCAAAGGTATATTTCATATACATGTAATTGATGTGTACCTTACCAGTACTCGTAGTAACTCCTCGGTATTTGATACCGGTGCCGTTGCTCATATTTGCAACTCACAGCAGGAGCTGCGGAATAAGCGGAGACTGGCGAAGGACGAGGTGATGATGCGCGTCGGGAATGGTTCCAGGGTCGATGTGATCGCCGTCGGCACGCTACCTCTACATTTACCTACGGGATTAGTTATAAACCTTTATAATTGTTATTTGGTGCCAAGTTTGAGCATGAACATTGTATCTGGATCTCGTTTGATACGAGATGGCTACTCATTTAAATCCGAGAATAATGGTTGTTCTATTTATATGAGAGATATGTTTTATGGTCATGCCCATGTGGTCAATGGTTTATTGTTAATGAATCTCGAGCGTAGTATTACACATATTCATAGTGTGAATACCAAAAGATGTAAAGTTGATAACGATAGTCCCACATACTTGTGGCACTGCCGCCTTGGTCACATTGGTGTCAAGCGCATGAAGAAGCTCCATGCTAATGGACTTTTAGAGTCTCTCGATTATGAATCATTTGACACATGTGAACCATGCCTCATGGGCAAAATGACCAAGACTCCGTTCTCCGGAACAATGGAGCGAGCAACCAACTTGTTGGAAATCATACATACCGATGTGTGCGGTCCAATGAGCGTTGAGGCTCGCGGAGGATATCGTTATGTTCTCACTCTCACTGATG
Source organism: Triticum timopheevii (assembly GCA_963921465.1). Taxonomy (NCBI): domain Eukaryota; kingdom Viridiplantae; phylum Streptophyta; class Magnoliopsida; order Poales; family Poaceae; genus Triticum; species Triticum timopheevii. Next base: position 47,211,968 of record OY997264.1, on the reverse strand, counting down.
ACTTGAGTAGATATGGGTATGTCTACTTAATGAAACACAAGTCTGAAACCTTTGAAAAGTTCAAGGAATTTCAGAATGAGGTAGAGAATCAACGTGACCGAAAGATAAAGTTCCTACGATCAGATCATGGAGGAGAATACTTAACTCACGAATTTGGTACACACTTAAGGAAATGTGGAATCGTTTCACAACTCACGCCGCCTGGAACACCTCAGCGTAACGGTGTGTCCGGATGTCGTAATCGCACTCTATTGGATATGGTGCGGTCTATGATGTCTCCTACCGATTTTCCGCTATCATTTTGGGATACGCTCTAGAGACAGCTACATTCACTTTAAATAGGGCACCGTCTAAATCCGTTGAGACGACACCGTATGAATTATGTTTTGGGAAGAAACCTAAGCTGTCGTTTCTAAAACTTTGGGGATGCGATGCTTATGTCAAGAAGCTTCAACCTGAAAAGCTCGAATCCAAGTCGGAAAAATGCGTCTTCATAGGATACCCTAAGGAAACCGTTGGGTATACCTTCTACTTAAGATCCGAGGGCAAGATCTTTGTTGCCAAGAACGGATGCTTTCTGGAAAAATAGTTTCTCTCGAAAGAAGTAAATGGGAGGAAAGTAGAACTCGATGAAGTACTACCTCTCGAACGGGAAAGTAGTGCAGCTCAGGAAAATGTTCCTGTGATGCCTACACCAATTGAAGAGGAAAATAATGATGATGATCAAGGTACTTCGGATCAAGTTGCCACTGAACTTCGTAGGTCCACAAGGACACGTTCCGCACCAGAGTGGTACGGCAACCCTGTCCTGGAAATCATGTTGTTAGACAATGGTGAACCTTCGAACTATGAAGAAGCAATGGCGGGCCCAGATTCCAACAAATGGCTTGAAGCCATGAAATCCGAGATAGAATCCATGTATGAAAACAAAGTATGGGCTTTGACAGACTTGCCCAATGATCGGCGAGCGATAGAAAACAAATGGATCTTAAAGAAGAAGATGGACGCGGATGGAAATGTTACCATCTATAAAGCTCGACTTGTCGCTAAGGGTTATCGACAAGTTCAAGGGATTGACTACGACGAGACATTCTCTCCCGTAGCGAAGCTGAAGTCCGTCCGAATCATGTTAGCAATTGCCGCATACTATGATTATGAGATATGGCAGATGGACGTCAAAACGGCATTCCTTAACGGACATCTTAAGGAAGAGCTGTATATGATGCAGCCGGAAGGTTTTGTCGATCCTAAGAACGCTAACAAAGTATGCAAGCTCCAGCGATCCATTTATGGACTGGTGCAAGCATCTCGGAGTTGTAACATTCGCTTTGATGAGATGATCAAAGCGTTTGGGTTTATGCAGACTTATGGAGAAGCCTGCGTTTACAAGAAAGTGAGTGGGAGCTCTATAGCATTTCTCATATTATATGTAGATGACATACTCTTGATGGGAAATGATATAGAACTTTTGGACAGCATTAAGGCCTACTTGAATAAATGTTTTTCAATGAAGGACCTTGGAGAAGCTGCTTATATATTAGGCATCAAGATCTATAGAGATAGATCGAGACGCCTCATAGGTCTTTCACAAAGCACATACCTTGATAAGATTTTGAAGAAGTTCAAAATGGATCAGTCCAAGAAGGGGTTCTTGCCTGTGTTGCAAGGTGTGAGATTGAGCTCGGCTCAATCCCCGACCACGGCAAAAGATAAAGAACAGATGAGTGTCATCCCCTATGCTTCAGCCATAGGATCTATTATGTATGCCATGCTGTGTACCAGACCTGATGTAAACCTTGCCGTAAGTTTGGTAGGAAGGTACCAAAGTAATCCCGGCAAGGAACACTGGACAGCGGTCAAGAATATCCTGAAGTACCTGAAAAGGACAAAGGACATGTTTCTCATTTATGGAGGTGATGAAGAGCTCGTCGTAAAGGGTTACGTCGACGCTAGCTTCGACACAGATCTGGATGACTCTAAGTCACAAACCGGATACCTGTATATGTTGAATGGTGGAGCAGTAAGCTAGTGCAGCTGCAAGCAGAGCGTCGTGGCGGGATCTACATGTGAAGCGGAGTACATGGGAGCCTCGGAGGCAGCGCATGAAGCAATTTGGGTGAAGGAGTTCATCACCGACCTAGGAGTCATACCCAATGCGTCGGGGCCGATCAAACTCTTCTGTGACAACGCTGGAGCTATTTCCCTTGCCAAGGAGCCCAGGTTTCACAAGAAGACCAGGCACATCAAGCGTCGCTTCAACTCCATCCGTGAAAATGTTCAAGATGGAGACATAGAAATTTGCAAAGTACATATGGATCTGAATGTCGCAGATCCGTTGACTAAACCTCTCTCGCGAGCAAAACATGATCAACACCAGAACTCTATGGGTGTTCGATTCATCACAATGTAACTAGATTATTGACTATAGTGCAAGTGGGAGACTGTTGGAAATATGCCCTAGAGGCAACAATAAAAGTATTATTATTATATTTCCTTGTTCATGATAATTGTCTTTTATTCATGCTATAACTGTATTATCCGGAAATCGTAATACACGTGTGAATACATAGACCACAATATGTCCCTAGTGAGCCTCTAGTTGACTAGCTCATTGATCAACATATAGTCATGGTTTCCTGGCTATGGACATTGGATGTCGTTGATAACGGGATCACATCATTAGGAGAATGATGTGATGGACAATACCCAATCCTAAGCATAGCACAAGATCGTGTAGTTCGTTTGCTAGAGCTTTTCCAATGTCAAGTATCTATTCCTTAGACCATGAGATCGTGTAACTCCCGGATACCGTAGGAGTGCTTTGGGTGTATCAAACGTCACAACGTAACTGGGTGACTATAAAGGTGCACTACAGGTATCTCCGAAAGTGTCTGTTGGGTTGACACGGATCGAGACTGGGATTTGTCACTCCGTATGACGGAGAGGTATCTCTGGGCCCACTCGGTAATGCATCATCATATTGAGCTCAAAGTGACCAAGTGGTTGGTCACGGGATCATGCATTATGGCACGAGTAAAGTGACTTGCCGGTAACGAGACTGAACAAGGTATTGGGATACCGACGATCGAGTCTCGGGCAAGTAACGTACCGATTGACAAAGGGAATTGTATATGGGGTTTGATCGAATCCTCGACATCGTGGTTCAACCGATGAAATCATCGTGGAACATGTGGGAGCCAACATGGGTATCCAGATCCCCTGTTGGTTATTGACCGGAGAGTCGTCTCGGTCATGTCTGCATGTCTCCCGAACCCGTAGGGTCTACACACTTAAGGTTCGGTGACGCTAGGGTTATTAGGAAGACTTGTATGTGATTACCGAATGTTGTTCGGAGTCCCGGATGAGATCCCGGACGTCACGAGGAGTTCCGGAATGGTCCGGAGGTGAAGTTTTATATATGGGAAGTTGTCATGCGGACACCGGAAAGTTTCGGGTGCATATCGGTATTGTACCGGGGCCACCGGAGAGGTTACGGGGGTCCACCGGGAGGGGCCACCCCTCTCGGAGGGCCACATGGACCGCAAGGGGCAGGGAACCAGCCCCTGGAGGGCTGGGCGCGCCCTCCCACCTTGGGCCCATGTGCCTAGGGTTGGGGGGAAACCCTAAGGGGGGCGCCCCTTTTGCTTGGGGGGCAAGTCCCCCCTCCCTGGCCGCAGCCCCCCCTCTAGATCCCATCTAGAGGGGTCGGCCCCCTTGCCCCTTCCCCTATAAATAGAGGGGTGAGGGGAGGGCTGCTGGAGACAACCCAAGGCGCAGCCCTTTCCCTCCCCAACACCTCTCCTCCTCCGTTACGTGCTTGGCGAAGCCCTGTCGGAGTACTGCTGCACCAACATCACGACGCCGTCGTGCTGCCGTTGGAGCAATCTTCCTCAACCTCTCCTTCCACCTTGCTGGATCAAGACGGAGGAGACGTCGTCCGTCCCGTACGTGTGTTGAATGCGGAGGTGCTGTCCGTTCAGCACTTGGTCATCGGTGATCTGAATCACGGCGAGTACGACTCCATCATCACCCTTCCCTTGAACGCTTCCGCACGCGATCTACAAGTGGTATGTAGATGCAAACTCACTCCCTTGACTCGTTTCTTAGATGAACTCATAGATGGATCTTGGTGAAACCGTAGGAAAAATTTTAATTTTCTGCAACGTTCCCCAACAAATCATATACAGATATGAATATTGGTTTTAAATCACATGGCAATGTGAACTAGATTATTGACTCTAGTGCAAGTGGGAGACTGAAGGAAATATGCCCTAGAGGCAATAATAAAGTTATTATTTATTTCCTTATTTCATGATAAATGTTTATTATTCATGCTAGAATTGTATTAACCGGAAACACAATACATGTGTGAATACATAGACAAACATAGCGTCACTAGTATGCCTCTACTTGACTAGCTCGTGAATCAAAGATGGTTAAGTTTCCTAGCCATAGACATGAGTTGTCATTTGATTAATGGGATCACATCATTAGGAGAATGATGTGATTGACTTGACCCATTCCGTTAGCTTAGCACTTGATCGTTTAGTATGTTGCTATTGCTTTCTTCATGACTTATACATGTTCCTGTAACTATGATTATGCAACTCCCGTTTACCAGAGGAACACTTTGGGTGCTACCAAACATCACAACGTAACTGAGTGATTATAAAGGAGTACTACAGGTGTCTCCAAAGGTACATGTTGGGTTGGCGTATTTCGAGATTAGGTTTTGTCACTCCGATTGTCGGAGAGGTATCTCTGGGCCCTCTCGGTAATGCACATCACTATAAGCCTTGCAAGCAATGTAGCTAATGAGTTAGTTATGGAATGATGCATTACGTAACGAGTAAAGAGACTTTCCGGTAACGAGATTGAACTAGGTATTGGATACCGACGATCGAATCTCGGGCAAGTAACATACCCATGACAAAGGGAACAACGTATGTTGTTATGCGGTTTGACCGATAAAGATCTTCGTAGAATATGTGGGAGCCAATATGGGCATCCAGGTCCCGCTATTGGTTATTGACCGAGAATAGTTCTAGGTCATGTCTACATAGTTCTCGAACCCGTAGGGTCCGCACGCTTAAGGTTTCGATGACAGTTATATTATGAGTTTATGAGTTTTGATGTACCGAAGGAGTTCGGAGTCCCGGATGAGATCGGGGACATGACGAGGAGTCTCGAAATGGTCGAGACGTAAAGATCGATATATTGGACGACTATATTCGGAGTTCGGAAAGGGTCCGAGTGATTCGGGTATTTTTGGGGGTACCGGGGAGTTACGGGAATACGAGGAAGAAGCAATGGGCCTCATGGGCCAAGTGGTGGAAGAGAGGAAGCAGGGCGCGCGGCCCCCCTAGCCCAAACCGAATTGGACTAGGGGGCCTGCCCCCCTTTCCTCCTTTTCCTCCCTCTCCTTCCTTCTCCTTCTCCTTCCCTTCCTTCCCCTCTCCTACTTGGACTAGGAAAGAGGGGGAATCCTACTTGGAGTAGGATTCTCCCCCTTAGGGCGCGCCTCCTCCCCTTGGCCGGCCCCCTCCCCCTTGCCCCTTTATATACGGGGGCAGGGGGGCACCCCAGAATAACACAAGTTGATCTACGGATCGTTCCTTAGCCGTGTGCGGTGTCCCCCTCCACCATATTCCACCTCGTTCATATCGTTGCGGAGTTTAGGCGAAGCCCTGCATCGGTAGAACATCATCATCGTCACCACGCCGTCGTGCTGACGGAACTCATCTCCGGAGCTTTGCTAGATCGGAGGCCGGAGATCGTCATCGAGCTGAACGTGTGCTGAACTCGGAGGTACCGTACGTTCGGTGCTTGGATCGGTCGGATCGTGAAGAGGTACGACTACATCAACCGCGTTGTCATAACGCTTCCGCTTACGGTCTATGAGGGTACGTGGACAATACTCTCCCCTCTCGTTGCTATGCCATCACCATGATCTTGCGTGTGCTTAGGATTTTTTTTTTGAAATTACTACGTTCCCCAACAGATTTGAAGAAGGAAGCTTTGAGCTTATCCAAGTTGATAAATAGCTTTCAAATGGCTAAGATAAGTCGGATCGCCAATATGGTGGCTCATCTAATAGCTAAGTTTAGTTTTGACAATAGATCCGATGGTATTCTTGTTAATGATGTATCGCCCTGTGTGGTGAATTCTGTATCGAACGATTGTATGTTTCGATATGGTTAATTAATGTAACGTGGTGTTCAAAAGAAAAACTTATCCATGCAGCTGATGTGTCATTTAAGCCTAAGGGCATACTCAATGGTGTTAATTCCTGGCGTGTATACTTTCTGTCTGCATAATATTATCTTGCAACAACACACACTTCTTGATATAGGGTGCACTATTGCACACAAGTGCATGCACTAGGGTGTGTACGATGCCATTCGCATGATCCTGATCCAGAATTCCAGATTTGTTACATCATAGTGCCTTCAATTTTGCAATAAAACTCATTTTACAGTATTTGTTGTTTCTGCTAGATAAGTTTTGAAACACCAGTGTTGTCACTGTCACGCACTCGTGCTTACTGGCAGGACAGAAATGCTCAAGCGTGGCTCTGTTTTTGTAGGTAACATTACAAATTTAAACATTGGTTCATTGATTGATCTAGACATTCTTCAGAGCTTCTGGAGCCGTGTTGCAGGGAAGTATGGAAACATGTTCTATTGGAAAGAAAAGGTTAACACAGCATATCCTTTGTAATGCTGCGTGGTTTTCCTGTAGTTTTTCCCGATCTTGCATTTGTTTATGACACATGGAACAGGGAGAGGATGCGTCAATTGAAGGCGCTGTGATGGCAATATCGCGCTGCCTGAGAGAGCCCACAGGGGCAAGTAATTGTTCCGAGGTGTTTTAGAGTTGGAAGTTCATCGCGGCTAGACATGACGAAGATAAGACCGGCGAATACTCTATGTACATAATCAAAATGTCAGTTACATAAACTGAACATATTTTCGCCTTAATATTTTAAAGTCAAAGGACATTCGTTTATCCTCGGTAGAATGCTGCAAAGATACAAAATCATCACCACCTAGCATCTGATAATCTAGGCAGAGTCAGCCAGTACATAGTCAGGACCACTCTCATGGCTTTCTTGCATCACATAGGCTACAGCCAAATACACTAGTAGTTGTTCTATTAACTCAGTAAGTTATTCAACTAGGTTAAACTTCTATGCTACTCACCGGTTTTTCGTACTTTGCTGCCCATTTTTAAAAACTAATATTGCCGTGTGTTCTTGCACATTTAGTGTCCCAAACTTATTATATAGGGTCACTTTAACATCTAGCAATTCCGAGGATCTCTATTTGGGCCGATCGTTGCTCTATGGAATAATAACTTAACCTAAATTGCAAGGCACGTATAACATATCCCTTGGCAATAGCCCAAGGTTACACATTGGTCGACCTCACTATGGATTTGCCATGCCACTATTTTTTTATACCTTATCTAACATGTTTTCTCTTTTCCACCAATCTCTATCTCCTTATTTTCTTCTCTAAACCTAATTTAGGCTACCATAGCCTCCCTGGCCGAACTCTAGCCCCTCCTCTGCGATAATATATATCCTTCATCTTGATATTTTTGTCAATAGCTAGTTAGCATATAGCACCTCTACAACACGATAAACCATATCCTTCAAAGGAATTGCACCTATATGCTGAAATATCGCACTACTTGTATGTGAACCACCCTTGGCGTCATGTAGTCAACAACTTGATCTATGCCTACTTGTCATTATTTTTCAGTTCGGTCTTGCCATTGATCATTACTCACTACCACATGTAGGTCTAACAATATCATCTCTCGTGAAGACATTTGCTCGATGATTTTTTAGATCTAAAAAAAGGGGAATAGTGGGAACGCTTGGATTTGGTGCTCAATTAGTACTATCTATGAAATACAATGATGTATGTGTTCATTTTGTTTAAAGTATATATTTTCGCCGATCCTGTCTTTCCTGGCTAGATAAGACCATAAAAACTGGCGCCTAAAAGGAGGCAGCGGAGGCGACCTGTGGAGCCCATTTGACCCAATGGCAGGCCACACTGAATTCCTAAGGAAATTGTGTGGAAAAAATTATACTCCCTCCATTTCTAAATATAAGTCTTTTTAGAGATTTTAATATGGACTATATACGGATGTATATAGACATAATTTAAAGTGTAGATTCATTCATTTTGCTCCGTATGTAATCCATATTGGAATATCTAAAAATACTTATATTTAGGAATGGAGGTAGTACTGCTATTCACCTACAAAGCCATGGTGGACTATCCAACCCCAGTCAGATCCTAAAAAAAGGACCGCTCCTGGACTTCGCTCCCCAGGCAATGCCAGGAGCCAAACTCTAGCGCCGCCTACAACCGTCCACTGCGGCCTCCCCTTCCACCGCTGCCAAAGGCCTCTGCCACTGTGGCAGCGGGCCCCATCTTCGAAGGAGGTGGGGTTTCCCTGGTTGTGGTGCAGGAGGTGGAGGACGGCCCATGTGGAGCGGCGCTGACGGGGAAAAGGATGGTAGAGTGGCGATCCTAGTGGTCTTCTCCTACCCAACTCATCGCTCTTCCAGCCGCCGGCCGTCCTAGACCTCTCTATGGATGGGTGCATGACACCCCCGGACCTCTGTATCGGATGGGACCTGGTCATGCGCGTCCTGAAACATCAGCCCGTGCGGCTTCAAGGAGTCGCATTCTAAAGCTTCGCTTTCCGTCCACTCCATAGGGTATATTGACATGGTCTTCTATGCCACTATCTATGATGTTGATAGTGGTGGGGAATGTCAAGGTGGCCGTCCAGCGGCACTATCGTCCATGGTTTGGTGGTTGTGAACTAGTGATTCAGATCGGACGGTCGAATGGTGGTGACTGTAAACTGTTCTGCCGTCATTTCCTAAGGCCCCATTACGGTGATGGTCATCAAAATGTCTCTGGGAGGGTTCATCTCTCCTGATCCCATTGTTGACTTCAGTGAGATACAAATTATGGATGATGTCTTGACACAGAGGGATGGTGTGCAGTGGCGGTGTCACATCGCATGTTGCTGCTAGGTTCATGGAAAAGTGGTGGCGACAACACATGAGTGACGTCAAAGGTGGTGCTATTTGAGCACCCGGTCTTCAGCTCCAGGGCAAAAGCCTAGGTCACACCCGAGTAGTGATACCTGGCAATGACGATGCTTTCTTATGTCGTTACCTTGTTCAAGACATTGCTCGGATATGCTTAGACTGCTCTTCAAGGTGAAAACCTAGATCCTAGCCTTGGTGGTTGGATCCGGTGACCGCGACACTTGAGTGTCGCACCCTTCCCGAAGGCGTTGCTATTGAAAAACCTCGTCGTCCATGTGGTGCCATGAGATGGTTGGTGTGGATATGTTCATTGTTGTAGTTTGCCGATCATGGATCTTATCGCTTTGGGGCTTTTTCTTTTTTTTTTCTCGCCTACACATAGCTTTGGGCTTATATGACTTTGCTAGTTGCCGCATGTTTTATCGTGTGTGTGAGTTGGTATTGGTTGTGTGCATCCTAGTTATGCAGAGGCCGGGTGTGTGATCTTTGTGTTATGTATCTTCTTGATACTCTATTTTGAGCCGATAAAACCCACCCTTTTTCAAAACAATAATATTGTAATGCTGTTTTTAAAACTTACACGTTGACCCATATACTAGGGACTGGAACTCTCACAACAAAACAATCATTTCAGTTTTGAATTTTCATTTGTAGCGGTTTATATTCATTTTTTGTGTGAAATGCAACTTAATTTTTCTTTATGCATCAATAAAATTACACTTATTCTTGGACAAACTAGTTCTTGTTTGAACCCTCAGTCGCAGTACATATATAATTTGGTCTAATTGCTCATGTATTTGGTTCACTTTCAGCCAGCTGGATTGATATATTGGGCCCATGCACACATACGGTACCCAATTAGTGATAGATAGAAGGAAAAAAAAACTGACCTGGGGAATTCCCACGCTCTTTCTGTTATCGATCTGGAATGGGTTCCCTGCCATAACTAAGTAATTGCCACAATATATGAGGTGATCTACAGATTAATTGCCAGCCGCTCAGACAAATATAGAGGCGTGATCTTCTGTGATGCAGTAACATTTGACACCAAAAAACGGTGGGTCTAGGATTTTTTTTTTGCGGGAAGGTGGGTCTAGTATTTGCATGTAAACAACGGCCAGCGCGTATATACACTGTATTTCAGGAGATATTGCTCATTAATCCCAAAAGATACGAATCCAGTATTAAATTTTGATTTTTATTTTGGGAGAGAGCGGGATAGAGCGTTTTGATGTGATTTTGAACGGATGGTGGAGAGGATGGCTGGCTATGAGGCCTTTCGTCCCTTGCCCCCCTATAAATACCTGGGCATACGGTGGTACAAGGCACACCAACAACAGAGTCTCAAGCTGCAAGAGCTCCATCTCTCCTCCTATTCCACAATAAGCGCTAACCTAGCCTCAAGCCCTCAATTCCTTCCTTTGCTTTTCTGCCTTGTTCTCTTCCGACAAGTCGTTGTTTCTGTGTTCATGTTTCCATGATTTACAGATAATTAAGATACTGCTTAAGTGCTATACAAGCATGTGTACGATGAAACTGAGTACATTTTGATCTATGTAGCAAAATACTTTTTATGTTATTATTGTTGACATCCATGTGTATATGGTTCTATATATACACGTTGCCATTGGCATTGTTTCTTTGCTTCCCTATGTTTTTTTTGTTTCTTTTGTATGTGCGGTTGCTATCTAGCCTCATATTTTGGGTGCTATATATTGCAAAGAAAAACATGGCAATTTGTCCATCAGTAGCACAGCACAGTCAGCCTCTGTTTTTTTATTCATTCAATGTGCCACATTTCTTTTGCTTGTGTTCATCATTTTTTATTTTTTTATCACAAGATAATTCATTTTATGATTTTTGTTTTAATTCTTCTTGGGAATTGCAATCTCTGTGCATATATTTGGCATGGATGGTACATGTTACTTCAAAGAACATGTGAAATCATACATGTATAGCACAGTAGATCTCTTTTATTTTTGTCATGCAAAAAGTATCAACAATTGATGCTGGAGCTCGATCGTTCCCCTGTTCCTCCATAATAAGCTCTAAATCTGGTCTTAAGGTCCCTACTCCTTCATTTGTTTTTCTGTCTTCTTTTCTCATCCGATTTGTAGTACTTCATGTTCTGTGTACATTCTTTACAGACAAGAGATTGATCATTAATAGGTTTCATACATGTCTATGGTGAAACAAGTACAGTTTGATGATGTTGCACGATTTTATTGTTGTTTATGTTGTTGCTGTTGTTGGCATCCATGTATATGCACCTAATAACTGCAACAACAAAAACAATAACAAAATTCTGCTACATGTCAAGAGTGCATAATAATGGATATTGATTGTGCTACACAAGGATTGATTGTTGGGGTGTCAGCTGATGACCATGCCATGGAGGAGTTCATGAGTGCTGGGGCTGATTCGTTCGTGCCCAAACTAATGTGGATTGATTGTCTTGGGTCTATAATCCAGGAGGTCATTAATAAGAAGAAGAATGCCATGAAGTACCACATCCAACTTGCTCAAGGGGTGGATGAATAAAGTTTAGATGACCGATCAATGTTCTATTCCATTGGTATTGTCGTGTTATCTGTTTTATCGCTAGAGTTTTATGTTAAAGGTTGGTTGGCATTAGCAAGAAGAACAAGAGAGACAACCTATGATTATATGTGATCAATATAACATGTAGCCTTTTCAGTTTCAATCCGGTAACTTTTTGTTAATTCGTATACGAGTGATTTCTAGCTTTGTTAACACATACCGTTACGAAAGTAATAATTTGAGAACCAAAGGCGGCTCCTTGACTCTGAGACTTTGCCAGAAACATAAAAGAGTTGGCGCCGGCTCGGGAGCTACGGGTGGGTCGACAACAAGAAAACCGGCTCCATTTTTTTAGGTGGAACTGTAGAATTTTTTTCGTACATTATATTTTATGTATTTTGAGTATAAAGAAAAGTCCACTGTACTTGATTACCAAGGAGCTAAACATAGAAACCAAAAAAGAACAAAAATGACCGTACAAAGCAAGTCTACAAGACTTAAGGTTTTACGAAAGGAGTTAATCCATTCATCAAAACCCTGATACTTTTTTTTCGATGCGCTATGTATTTCATCCACTGAAGCTCCTCTTTAAATCTCCTTCTGCATGAGTATAGATAGACTTGGTTGGCGGGCTTTGAAAGTGAAATGATTTCTCGTATTCCAAAACCTCCCAGCGGATAAGCGTGATTATACCCAGAAAGGAATGGCATTCAAGTGAGCTTTAATCAAGCTGATAGATCTGCCCCTGAATGTCACTGGGTATAAGTTGAGAGTTCTCACACAAAATTATCCGGATACAGCAGGTGACTTTTGCTTCGTCTTTTTCACATTCATACGAGTCGCATTGTATTTTATTTTATTATTTTCAGCAGTTCATATATGTGCATAGATACATGCAAGGATGGCATTTCTGTGGTCAAATATTGCTGATGATGAATATCGCTATAGCTAGTAAAATTTTCTTGACTGGCCACATATTGTATGCAATTTATGTCCAGTACACAATTCTTTCCAGTTTTCTCACATACTGTGACAAATTTAATGGTTAAAATCATTCTAGAAGCCACAGACTTAGATATATTCCTGATCCTAAGATAGCACCTTTTGACCATGGGGAATACAAGTCTGGACGACGAGAGCAGCTGAGTATGTATTCAATTGGATCGCGAATGCTGATGTCCCGAGTTTGCCGGACTTATGCAGATTAATTTGTGAATCTGTGCTGATTCTTTTTATTCAACAATCTGCATGTTTGCTTGATGTACAGAAACCTTGTGTAATATGGAGTAGAATTATTCTCGTCTTATGTGGCAATTATTTACTCTCAAAACTAATGTAGAGCTTGTACTTGCGATTATCATTGTCCAACATGACATATATAAGCTATTATCATATAATCTTTTATCAAGCTATTATCATATAATCTTTTATTCTTCTCTGTTATAGCTAATAGGAGGCATTGGTTCGCACTCTCATGATTGTGCACATGTGTCGTAGAACATATAAATTGATTAATGCTCTTTCTTATAGGATTGATTATCAAGGATTTTTGGCAAGTTGATGACCGAACTATTGTCTTTGTTGCAGATCCAACCTTTGGTTTGATACTTCTGTATTAAAGATAGTATCACAGTACACTTAGTTCTTCCTTTTCCATGGCTATTTTGTTATCTGAATAACGAAACGGATCCCCCATGTTGATTGCAAATATTAGTATATTACTCTAATAAAGTTCAGATATGTATCATTTGTAAAGTGCAATTCCTGAATTAAGAAAAATGTTCACTGCTGGGGTGAAGCATGATGCAGGAGTGATCATGACAACCATTCGGTTCACTTATCCATGCAGCTGATGTGTCATTTAAGCCTAAGGTCATACTAAATGATGTTAATTCCTGGTGTGTATACTTTGTGTGCATAATATTATCTTGCAACAACACACGCTTCTTGATGTGGGCCGCACTATTGCACACAAGTGCATGCACTAGAGTGTGTACAATGCCATGCACACGATCTTGATCTAGAATTCCAGATTTGTTACCGAAGTTTCAGAATTGTACGCTCTATTCATTCAATATTTCCCTAGCATAGCGCCTTTAATTTTGCAATAAAACTCATTTTATAGTATATTTGTTTCTGCTAGATAAGTTTTGAAACACAAGTGTTGTCACACACTCGTGCTTACTAGCAGGACAGAAATGCTCAAGCGTGGCTCTGTTTTTGTAGGTGACATTATAAATTTCGACATTGGTTCATAGATTGATCTGGACATTCCTTAGAGCTTCTGGAGTCGTGTCGCAGGGAAGTATGGCATGTTCTATTGGAAAGAAAAGGTTAACACGGCATAACCTTCGTAATGCTGCGTGGTTTCTTGTAGCTTTCCTGATCATGCCTTTGTTTACGGCACATGGAACAGGGAGAGGATGCGTCAATTGAAGGCACTGTGATGTATCGCACCGTCTGAGAGAGACCACAGGGGCAAGTAATTGTTCGGAGGTATTTTAGAGGTGGAAGTTCATCGCAGAAGGACCTAGACATGATGAAGATAAGACCAGAGAATGCTATATGAACGTAATCAAAATGTCAGTTACATAAACTGAACATGTTTTCGCCTTAATTTTTTAAAGTCAAAGGACATTCGTTTATCCTTGGTAGAATGCTGCAAAGGTATAAAATCATCAGCACCTGGCATCTGATAATCTGGGCAGAGGACATGGCCCCTTGCAGTTGCCAGAGCCATGGGAACCGGCCAGTTCCAGCCAGCTTTTATAGCCAGTGTAGACCAAGATATGCTATCTGAATTGTATATCTACATTGCTGATTCAATGTCGATTTCAATTTGGACGATTCGATCGACTCTGGTTGTTCGACACTTATTTTCATGTTAATTTCCAGTTGGAAAATGCTGGTTTCATCCTTGAGTCAACTTCGAACATGACTTGGTGTTTGACGAGGATAAGCATATCTACGTTCAGGAAAATAAAATTGTGGACATGCCGGTGTACCTAAGGGCATCTCAAAGGGCATGCCTCAAAATGCCCGCAAACTTCAGATCAACGCGTCCGGACCATTTTTGCCATCCAATGTGGCGCCGCATACCTTCACAGATGCGTACGCATGTCTGAATTCCTGGAAACCGGCACCAAACCTGGGGGAGGTTTGCGAGCATCCGGACTCATGCCACGCATGCGTCCGACAACATGGTCCCACCTAAAATCCTCTCACACGCATCCTCTCGATAGTGCCTCCACGCTGGGTGCTGCATTCATGCAGGTCCAAAGCGGATGCGACGGGTCTGCAACATGCCGTCTGGAAGGCACAACATTGAAGCGGTGCGGTGGTGGCTGACGATGGGGAGATGTTGGACATGATCCACAACGAAGGCAGCTTCGAGGACTGACAAGTGGATGACTCCTAGCCAGAGACTGGCACAGGTACATACTACGAGCAATCTAGCAAGTACACCAAGCAGCCGGACTCGTACACCGAGCATCCGGACCTTGAGCAGGATGATTGGCTGGCCGGTGCCGACCCAACAGAGAAGAAGGGTAGGGGATAAAGTTTCAATTTAAGGGAGGACAAATTGTTGTATGATGCTTGGTTGACCATTAGCTTGATTTTTTCATGGCACGGACCAAAAGGGCTCAGCCTTCTGGGTGGATGTTCATGCTTGGTTCCATGAGCACAATCACTTTGATCCTTGTCGCATAGAAGTGATCCGGGATCGTGGTCCGAAGTCGCTGAACCATCAATGGCACACCGTTCAAAAGGCTGTCAAAAAGTATTGCGGCCATTTGAAACAACTCTATGGCCGATGGCTAAGTGGTGCGTAAATCACCGAGCAAGTAAACTATTATATATGTTGGTCATTTGGACGGATATGCTCTACATGTTGGTCATTTTGCCGGATATGCAACTAGTTGAACGGGTCTTTTTTTGCTACCCATATTGTGCATGCACATTGTTCTTGAAGATGGAGAAGAAGCACTTTATCTTCATGCATTGTTGGGTAGTTGAATGCAAACCACAATGGCTCCTATCCATTGCCAATCCCGTCAAGACTACCGGCATCGCCAATGAAGACGTAGATGGTGATCCAGCTGACCCAACAAAACGAGGGCTTGAGACAGCCAAGAACGTTGGGAGGTGGTTTCGGGGGAGGAAGTGGGAGGAGGAGGAGAAGAAATGAGAAGAGACAACGACCAAGATGACACAAAAGTTCGAGGACATCACGACGAAGGAGGATGCACTGGCAGAGGAGCCCAGTCGTCAAGGTGTGGTGACCGCCACACTTGATTCGGCACCAATTTTCTTTTATACGTAAGCATACACTTTTCTTCGTGCGAATACCTAAGCATATACTGCTTGTTGGTTTTAGATCACACTAGATCAATTCTGTTCAGTATATTGATTATTAGAAAAGACGAGATAGACTAGGATTTGTTTTGGCTTGTCTTGTACTCCGAATAGATCATTGTACTCCTATATATATGTCCACGAGCCTCAAGCAATACAACAACTATTCCACCAAATCTCTCTCTCCCTTCTAACATGGTATCAGCCTAATCATTCCAACCCTAGCCGCCGCCCAACGCTTCCGCACCTGCGCGCCGCCCCTTGGGCGGTCGGCCTCCATGACCGCCGCCGGGGGCCGTGCCGCTTGATCCGTACCTAGGGTTCGTCCGCCGGCCGTGTTGACCGGCTGCCCTAGCGAGTCTTTTTCTCGAGCCCTTGCTCCGGGTTTTTTCGCTCTCTCGCCGATCGCCTTGATTGGCGTTTTTATTTTTGGTTTTCTGATCTATGCTTGATCGGTTTGCGTCGCCCACCGCTGCTGTCGACCCCGTGTGCCTCTACTCCGACACCGGCGCGACCGGCCGACCTCTTCACCGACTAGGCGGCCTCGCGTGACAGGCGGCCCCTCACGGACGTCGTCCGCGCGCCGGCCTGCCCGTCGATCTACGCCGACCATCTCCGCCCTCTCCGACCGAGACACCCGCATCACCTCCATCCGGCGGCCCCTCACGGCCGTCGTCCGCACGCCGGCCCACCTGTCGATCTACGCCAACCATCTCCGCCCTCTCCACGCGTCGGTCCGCCAATCGATCCATGCCACCCGCCTCCGCCGCGTCTGCACGACGGCCCTGCTGGTTGCCTCGCCGGCCTCATCCCCAGCTTCGTCGGGCCGGCTGTGTCAGGCCCGTCGGCTGCCTCAAGCTCGGGTGCCGCTGCTTCGTTTGTTGCTCGGACCTCGCTGCCCGGGCGCCGACACTGCTTTGGTGGCCCGGGTGCCAGTGCTGACGCGCTCGTCGGCACGTCGTCCCCCGCCGTCCATCGTCGTCGGCTCCATCTCGGACTCCGCCGCCACCCTGTCTCCATCGAGCGACGTCCCCGACCTCGCGCGCGATCGGATTGATCACCCGCCCGCCGCCGTGATCCGCCTTAACTACGCCGTGCGACCGACCTGGCCCGTCGGTTGCGCGTACCTTCGCAAGCCCGTTGAAGACTGTCGCAAGTTTAGCGCGCCCCTCTACCGATCGAGCAACGGGCTACCGCTGCGTCGCCCCATCGGGCTACAGCGCCACCGCCCTGTGGTTCTTCTCCCGGCTGCACCGACCCGCGTCACCGCTGCGTTGCCCATTCGGGCCGTAGTGCCGCGGCCCGCGGTCCACCGCCTCCCCGGGGCCGTCTGCTCCAGGCCGTCCCCGTGGCTCCACCGACCATCGCGCCACCGCTGCGTCGCCCCATCGGGCCGTAGCGAGCGTGGCACGCGGTCCACACCGCCGTCCCGAGGACGTCCCCATGGTTGCACCGACCTGCGCTCCGCTGCTGTGCCGCCCCTTAGGGCTGTAGCGTCACGGCGCGCGGTCCCTGCAACCGCCACGAGGTCTTCCACCGTCGCCCTGACCCGCCCGCCGCCGCTATGTCACCCCTTCGGGCCGTAGCGCCACGGCCCGCGGTTCACCGCCGTTGCTGCGCGTCGACTTCTCGTGGTATGCACCGCGCCGCCTCCCTTGGTGCGGGAATCCCATAGTACGCGCCGGTCTTCGTCATGTTGTCGGGTTCTTTGCCTCCTTCAAGCATCACCACCGCGCTCCTAACCTAGCCGCCGCCGCCGTCAGGCCGCCACCACTGCTCTTCTTCGGCCTCCGCTGCCGCTACCCCAGTAGCTGCCACAGGGGCCCGTCCACCCCGTTCGTCTTCGTCCAGCACCAGCTCGTCACTAGCGCCGTCATCATCTACCCCGACCACTTCGTCTACTCTGACAACCGCGGGCGACGTCGGCCCCTCGCTGATTGGCGCCGCAACTGTCGTCGAGTCCTTCTCTGCTGGCTTCTCCGACTTCTCTAACATGGCGTACAGCTCGTGCAGGTCCCAGTCTACGCATGCCCGATGCTGGCAACACCGATGCATGTCTTCGTCTACGACGTGTCCCCGGGCCTGGCAAGCCAGGTGCGATGCTTCGTCAACTTCATTTTCGTCCGTCTACGCATGCCCGGTGCTGGCAACACCGATGCGTGCCTTCGTCCATGATTTGTCCACAGGCTTGGCAAACCCGTCGCGACGCGTCGTCAACATTGTCTTCCTCCCGGCGGACCACTACTTCGACACCACTGTGCCCATGTCTAACTCGGTGCCTCCTTGCACCTGCGGCTACACGGCGACTTCATCGACACCGGCTGCCCCTACTCGACATCGACCACGGCATTTTTCGCATGGCTACCTCGACCACGACTCCATCAACTACGCTCTCGGCTACCACGACAAATGGCACAAAGGGCTATCGCATTGCTTGAGCAACCTCGTCGGTTGCCACGACTCCGCGATGCATCGATCGATACGACTGTGGAGGGGTGTCCGTCGCTTGCCTTCGGATTTTTCTCTAGTCTCATAATCTGCGTCGCTACCGTTGTGACTGCAGGGGATGATGAGTATATTTATTATTAGGAAAGACGAGATAGACTAGGATTTGTTCTGGCGTGTCTTGTACTCCAAGTAGATCATTGTACTCCTATATATATGCTCACGAAGCTCAAGCAATACAATAACTATTCCACCAAATCTCTCTCTCCCTTCTAACAGATTCACCCAAGCAAAGCTAGATGGAAGCACACAGTTAGATCAGAAGCACACAACCAGGTAGCTTGATTGATGTGCTGCCTAGCATATGCACATCTCACGGCGTAGACGTATGCAAACCAGCTCGCTTCTGTTGCACAATGACCTGATCGATTCTCTCGGCGGCTCGCCCTTGGAACTCTCGTAACTTGGCGGCAAAACAGAACAACAAATTTTATTTTATTTTATTTTGCAGGGTGGAGAAAATTTTGTTTGCGTGTGCAACTTGCATTATTTCCCTTGACTTGTATATAAGAGTACATGACTGACTAGCCGTGTATCACGGACTCCACTGCCAACACGATGCGACCCGGTGTTCGGTCCAAAAGGAGGATGACCCCCGGCTTCTGCATCTACGCGATGCATTCAGCCTTTTTATTAATTATACATAAAGATCTTACAAAGTAATACATCAGGTAGTCTGAAGCCACTATATTGGCCAGATCTATCACTACTCCTATCCACTTGATTAAGTGGTACCGATAGTCCGAATCGAATACAAACAAACATCATACCAAAGTCTAACATTTAAAGCCGGAGGCCCCAGCCAAGACAGAAGGAAGATTGGGCACTGCCATTGCATGCATCTTCTAGATGCCATTGAGAGCTTCTGTGCAGTGTGAATTGACTTTTATGTTTTTGCATCAAATTTGTTAAGCTGACAGTTCGCCACACCTTAAATTTTTTTCTTCCTCCCCTCTGGGAGGATGCATGTGTCAAGCGCCATGACAAAAACGAGAAAAATAAGGCTGAGAGGTTTGAGAAGTTCATGGCAGCGTCGGAGAAGAAGATCAAGGTCGAAGAGAAGAGGGTTGAGCTCGTGGCCAAACTCGGACGATGCTAAGACATTGATCTTGAAGATGGAGGATTTGGATCCTGATGCGGCGAAGATCGTGTAAGCCTACGATGCAAGGATGTTAAAGCTTGGCGGCCGAGTTGGAGGAGGCCACCGATGAAAAGTAGCCGGCTGCAGTGAAGAATTCTCCATTCATAGTCGGCCGTCCATACAAAAGTTGACCTTTTTTGCATGGACAATGGTTGCACCGGCGACTATTGAGATCGGTTGGATATAAAAATTTGTTGAACATCCAATGCTTTTCAATTTTGATGCATACATTTGCAACTATTTTACATATGCAAAAAAATGCTATTTTTTTGAAACAAGTCAAAAGATTTGCCATTTTCATTGATTAGGAAGAAGAGATGTGCCCGGTTAACAAGAGGAAAACCAGGCGAAAACCCATACACAACCCCACAAGGGGCACACAAAGCCGTCCTGGCCACAAACAAAAGCCAAACAGTTGACCAAAACGCCGAGGACAAGGCAACTGCAAGTTTGCTGAAGAGCTATATTGGAGAAAGTTGCAAGCCTCGCATGAATCTAGTCCAGCCAGGGGCGGAATTCGGCCTGGGGCAAAATCGCTAGCGTTTTCATCTCTCGCCTGATGCCCCGGTCGATAAGAAACGTTCCTGTGCCGCCCCACGCGTTTCCTTGCTCGACAGATCGGACCTCTGTACCTACTACTCTCTAGATCATCTCGCTTAGGATCTTGGATCATCTTGCATCATAGGGGCAGGCCTCCTATTTATTTATTTTTTGACAGCAGGAGCAGCCCTCCTATTTCTCCTCCTGTTCTGCTCCATCTCCGCGACTGGTTGGACGGGTAAATGAGGTAATCTCTTGTATTTGGTATTAACTAATTGTCCCTAGTTCTTTTGTATGAGACAAAATCAACGAATTGATGATATTAAATTGAATTACGTTAGACAACTTTTGTTTCATTTTTAGCCTACCAAAACGTTTAATATTTTGTAATGAAGGTAGTATTTGTTAATAGAAAAAAATTCGAAGATATGTGGTATTTGGCCTTTCTTGAGGAATTCCTTTTCAAATTAGTGTTCTTTAGCGTATTTATAGCCTCTTAGTTTTAGCCCTAGGCTTCGTGAAATCCTGGCTCCGCCTCTGAGTCCAGCGCATCATCCAAAGAGTACCGCCCGCTGAAAACCGTCCTCATGGAGTCATCGTTGCCGCAGAATCATCGCACACAACTACGAATTCTCTGTCACAGCCAGAAGCCAGCATAGGCAAACCCATTGGCGCACCGAAACATCGACATCAGAAGGACAAGCCACGACCTAGCTTCGCACGCCAACATCATCGTTGCCGCATAGGTCGCAACGCCAACTACTCGCATCACCGGTTGCCCGCTAGCCAACTGTGATGCCGTGCATGTCCAACCTGCAGGAAGCACAAAAGGGGCCAAGATCTTCGAAGACGGTGCCCCAAACAGGGAAAACCACATTGAAGACAACGCCACCGCCCAATCCTTGACAGGATCATGACTTTCGCCTGCATATCTTGACCCGAGAGCAGTGGAAGCGCAAAACTCCTCGACGGCGCCTCCAAGGAGGATAGCGACGTCCACGGGCGCCACCATCGCCGGCCAGCAAGCATCGGCTAGGCTTTCGCCTGGAGCAGCATTACCAACACTCTCACGCAGCACTCCATTGGCCCGAGAATGCTATTGATTTAACATATGCATGTCTCAAATAAAGGAGGCCAGTCTTGGGACCGATATTTGGTGCACATGGTTGAATGTCTCGCTCCCATATCCTTGTTCTTCGGACGTGTTTGGACGCGTCCGCGGGCGTTTACAATGTCGGAGGTATTGCCGTTAGAGATGCCCTTAGTCGCAGTACACATATAAATGGGTATAATTCGTGTATATTTCGTTCACATTAACTCATTAAGCCAGTTCGATTGATATATTGGGACCATGCACACATACGGTATCCAATTAATGGTAGATGACAATACTCCCTCCGTCTCAGTTTACAAGTCCTATGCGTATACCTAAGTTGCCAATTTGACCACCGTAATATAAGCTATATAACACAAAAATTATATCTTTTAAAAATAGAACATCTGAAGTTTATATTGGTATATTTTTTGTAATATATGACTTGTATTAGGTTGGTCAAATAGATGACCTAGAGGTACGCGCATGCCCTGTAAACTGAGAGAGAGGTAGTATAAGAAATCAGATCTGGCGAATTAACCACCCAATGCCCACCCTGCCTCTGTGATCGATCTGGAACGAGCTCCCTGCCATTCCTGCAAAATAGAAATTCCCTGCCACAGTTAAACTAGTTGCCAGAATATATGACGTGTGATCTCTAGATTAATTGCCTGTGGATCGGTGTTACAGAACCGTGTCGAGACAAATACTAGTATAGTATGATGTGTGATCTTCTGATGCCATTTTAAGTAACCTTTGACACCAAAAATCTTTGGGTACTTTGATACATGTATATTTTTTTGACAAAGGAAATATATTAATATCGCGAAGATACCAATTACACCCGGCCTCTGTACCAACAAGATGTCCAAAGGCATCAAAGATACACACAGCCAAAAAAGAAATGTAAAAAAACAAGAAAAAGACCCCGCCACGATGATCAATCACTAGCATCAGCAGCACTCTAACCACCACCGAAGACAACACCCTGATTACAAAAGAGGTTATCAAAAAGTAATGCCTCAAAGAAGGAAACAATGCATAAGCTTTGTCATTGCCCGATCGAAGATTTTGGGTTTTCACCCTGTAGAAAGACAGAATTCACCAAAAATAATGCCTTCAAAAAGGTCATTGCCAGGTAGAACCAATAAAGGCTAGACCTTGGATTTTCACCCTGGGAGTCGAGACTCAGTACTCGAGGAGCACCACCAAAAATGCAGCTCCCCAGTGTTGCCGCCCCCGCTTGCCGAGGCCGCTGTTGCAAGACACCAAACACCTGGCACACAGTCTTCATCACATTCAATACACCCTTTCACCAAAGCTTCAAGACTCCAATTGCAGGCACCATGACTTTCTCCACCTCTATCAATGCGTTGGGAATCTTGACTTAGACATGTCCCATGACATCAATAAGAAAGCGAAGCTTCGTGCCGCGCCCTCTTAAGCTGTGTTGGCTGATAATAAGAGCGCGCACGACCGGAGCCTTTCCGATTCAGATATCCAGGGCGACATATGCCAATCTGTATAGATCTCTGATGGGGAAGACGCGAACTCGTCAGCGGCCAGATCGAAGAGGTCCAGAAAGACGACTTGACGAAAGAAGAGTGCTAGGGCCAAACCACCATTAATAGGCCGGAGCCAGCAGGTTGTGTAGTAGACATCAAGCAATTTCTGGCGTAGTTGCCGGGGAGGTTAGTGCTTGAAGGTATATCTTTAGATCTTGCAATCAAATCTTTTAGTTTCTTGTTTTATCACTACTTTAGTTTATAAAAGAAAACTACAAAAAAATGGAATTGAGGATGCCTCATATGCTTCATCTTTTTAATATCTTTCATGAAAATAAGGATTCCAAAAATTGTGCTCAAGTGTTAAAAGAAGAATGCATTAAAATGTTTGGCACTAAATATTTGAATGATGAGCATGATTGCAATGTTGTTAGTACGAATTCCTTGAATATCCATGATGCTAATGATATGCAAAGCCACAAGCTTGGGGATGCTATGTTTGACGAAGATGATATTTTTTTGTCCCCCAAGTTTTGATGAGAATATTTATTTTGATGATAGTATGCCTCCTATTTATGATTATATTGATGAAAGTGGGTTTGGAAGAGTGTCAACTTTAAGAGTGTCAAGTTTTGAATCTTATTGTAATAATTATGAAAGTGGATTTGGAGAGGTCATGACTTTATTAAGTGATGAATCCACTATTTCGGAAAAGGTTCCAATTTATTATGAGAACAAAGTTGCTATCTATGATGATTATTGTGATGACATGTATGCTATAAAGAACAATGATAACCATGAACTTGTCATCTTGATTTTAATTTTCAATTGGATTATGCCTCACATGATAGTTATTTTGTCCCACTACTATTCATAAGAAGAAATTTGCTTATGTGGAGAGTAATAAAAATTATATGTTTGTGCATCATGAAAATAGTGCTTTATATGATGGTTATATTGTTGAATTTATTCAGGATGCTACTGAAAATTATTATGAGGGAGGAATATATGCTTGTAGGAATTGCAATAATATCAAGTTTCCTCTCTATGTATTAAAAGTTTTGAAGTTATGCTTGTTTTGTCTTCCTATGCTAGTTGATTCTTGATCCCATAAATTGTTTGCTCACAAAATCCCTATGCATAGGAAGTAGGTTAGGCTTAAATGTGTTAGTCATATTCTTCATGATGCTCTCTTTATGTTTCAGTTCTTATCTTTTATGTGATCATCATTGAAATCATCATGCCTAGCTAGAAAGGCATTAAAGAAAAGCGCTTGTTGGGAGATAACCCAATATTTACCCTTACTATTTTTGTGTGTTCACATGATTATGCTACTGTATTAATCATTTTTATAGATTTTGTTTCAATAGAGTGCCAAGTAGAACCTTTGGGAAGACTTGGGTGAAGTCTTTGCGATCTTGCTGTAAAAAACAGAAACTTTTGCGCTCACGAGATTAGCTGCCATGTTTTACTGGCGAGTGATTTTAGGTTGATTCATTTTGCAGATGATTGATAGATAAATTCCTCAGGTCCACCAATTTATTTCATAATTTTTGGAGTTACAGAAGTACTCAATTGATACAGATTACTATAGACTATTCTGTTTTTGACAGATTCTGTTTTCTATGTGTTGTTTGCTTATTTTGATGAATCTATGAGTAGTATCGGAGGGTATGAACCATACAAAAGTTGTAATAAAGTAGATATTACACCAATATGAACTTATAATGAGTTTACGACAGTACCTAAGTGGTGATTTATTTTCCCATACTAACGGAGCTTACGAGTTTTCTGTTGAGTTCTGTGTTGTGAAGTTTTCAAGTTTTGGGTAAATATTCGATCGACTGTGGAATAAGTTGCGGGAAGAGCCTAAGCTTGGGTATGCCCAAGGCAACCCAAGGTAATATTCAAGGACAACCAAGAGCCTAATCTTGGGGATGCCCCGGAAGGCATCCCCTCTTTTGTCTTTGTTCATCGGTAATTTTACTTGGAGCTATATTTTTATTCACCACATGATATGTCTTTTGCTTGGAGCGTCATTTTATTTTATTTTGTTTTGCTTGCTATTTGAATGAAATACCAAGATCTGAAATTCTTAAATGTTAGAGAGTCTTCACATAGTTACATAATTATGTAATTACTCGTTGATCGTCACTTATATCTTTCGGAGTAGTTTGTCGTTTACTCTAGTGCTTCACTTATATCTTTTTAGAGCACGGCGGTGGTTTTATTTTGAAGAAATAGATGAACTCTCATGCTTCACTTATATTATTTTGAGAGTCTTAAACAACATGGTAATTTGCTTTGGTTATGAATTTAGTCCTAATATGATGGGCATTCAAGATGGGTGTAATAAAAACTTTCATATAGAGTGCATTAAAAACTATGAGAAGTTTGATACTTGATAATTGTTTTGAGATATAAAGATGGTGATATTAGAGTCATGCTAGTTGAGTAATTGTGAAATTGATAAATACTTGTGTTGAGGTTTGCAAGTCTCGTAACATGCACGTATGGTAACCGTTGTGTGACGAATTTGGAGCATGAGGTGTTCTTTGATTGCTTTCCTTATGAGTGGCGGTCGGGGACGAGCGATGGTCTTTTCCTACCAATCTATCCCCCTAGGAGCATGCGCGTAGTGCCTGGTTTTGATGACTTCTAGATTTTTGCAATAAGTATGTGATTTCTTCATGACTAATGTTGAGTCCATGGATTATACGCACTCTCACCCTTCCATCACTGCTAGCCTCTTCGGTACCATGCATTGCCCTTTCTCACCTCGAGAGTTGATACAAACTTCGCCGGTGCGTCCAAACCCCGTGATATGATATGCTCCATCACACATAAGCCTCCCTATATCTTCCTCAAAACAGCCACCATACCTACCTATTATGAGATTTCCATAGCCATTCCGAGATATACTGTGATGCAACTTTCCACCATTTCATTTATTATGACATGCGTCTTCATTGTCATATTGCCTTGCATGATCATGGAGTTGACATCATATTTGTGGCAAAGCCACTGTTCATAATTTTTCATACATGTCACTCTTGATTCATTGCACATCCCGGTACGCCGCCGGAGGCAATCACATAGAGTCATATTTTTGTTCTAAGTATCGAGTTGTAATTCTTGAGTTGTAAGTAAATAAAAGTGTGATGATCATCATTATTAGAGCATTGTCCCAGTGAGGAAAGGATGATGGAGACTATGACTCCCCCACAAGTTAGGATGAGACTCCAAACGAAAATAAAGAGGCCATAGAAAAGAGAGAGAAGGCCCAAACAAAATAATAATAATAAAAAAATATAAAAAAATGAGAGAAAAAGAGAGAAGGGGCAATGTTACTATCCTTTTTCCACACTTGTGCTTCAAAGTAGCACCATGATCTTCATGATAGAGAGTCTCTTATTTTGTCACTTTCATATAATAGTGGGAATTTTTCATTATAGAACTTGGCTTGTATATTCTAATGATGGGCTTCCTCAAAATGCCCTAGGTCTTCGTGAGCAAGAAAGTTGGATGCACACCCACTTAGTTTATTTTGTTAAGCTTTCATACATTTATAGCTCTAGTGCATCCTTTGCATGGCAATCCCTACTCCTCGCATTGACATCAATTGATGGGCATCTCCATAGCCCGTTGATTAGCCGCATTGATGTGAGACTTTCTCTTTTTTGTCTCCTCCACACAACCTCCATCATCATATTCTGTTCCACCTATAGTGCTATGTCCATTGCTTGCGCTCATATATTGTGTGAAAGTTGAAAAAGTTTGAGAATACTAAAGTATGAAACAATTGCTTGGCTTGTCATCGGGGTTGTGCATGATGGGAGCATTTTGTGTGACGAAAATGAAGTATGACCAAACTATATGATTTTGTAGGGACGAGCTTTCTTTGGCTAATGTTATTTTGAGAAGACATAATTGCTTGGTTAGTATGCTTGAAGTATTATTGTTTTTATGTCAATATTAAAATTTTGTATTGGATCTTTCGGATCTGAACATTTATGCCACAATAAGAAAAATTACATTAAAAATTATGTTAGGTAGCATTCCACATCAAAAATTCTGTTTTTATCATTTACCTACTCGAGGACGACCAGGAATTAAGCTTGGGATGCTTGATACGTCTCCAACGTATCTATTATTTTTGATTGTTCCATGCTATTAAATTGTCCATCTAGGATGTTTTATATGCATTTATATACTATTTTATATGATTTTTGGGACTAACCTATTAACCTAGAGCCCAGTGCCAGTTTCTGTTTTTTTTCTTGTTTTTGAGTATCGCAGAAAAGGAATACCAAATGGAGTCCAATTGACGTGCCAAATTTTGATGATTTTTTATGGACCAAAAGAAGCCCCCGGAGTAAAAGAGTTGGGCCAGAAGAGTCCCGGGCCGTCCACAAGGTTGGGGGCGCGCCCTACCCCCCTGGGCGCGTCCCCCTATCTCGTGGATGACTCGGAGACCCCCCCTGGCGTGAGACCTACGCCAAAAATTCCTATAAATACAGAAACCTCCAAAAAATAACTGAGATTAGGAGTTCCGTCGCCGCAAGCCTCTGCAGCCACCAAAAACCAATAGGGACCCTGTTCCGACACCCTGCCGGAGGGGGGATCCCTCACCGGTGGCCATCTTCATCATCCCGACGCTCTCCATGACGAGGAGAGAGTAGTTCACCCTCGGGGCTGAGGGTATGTACCAGTAGCTATGTGTTTGATCTCTCTCTCTCTCTCTCTCTCTCTCTCTCTTGTTCTTGATTCGGCACGATCTTGATGTACCACGAGCTTTGCTACTATAGTTGGATCTTATGATGTTTCTCCCCCTCTACTCTCTTGTAATGGATTTAGTTTTCCCTTTGAAGTTATCTTATCGGATTGAGTCCTTAAGGATTTGAGAAGACTTGATGTATGTCTTGCGTGGGATACCCGTGGTGACAATGGGGTATTCTATTGATTCACTTGATGTATGTTTTGGTGATCAACTTGCGGGTTCTGTGACCTTAGGAATCTATGCATAGGGGTTGGCACACGTTTTTGTCTTGACTCTCCGGTAGAAACTTTGGGGCACTCTTTGAAGTACTTTGTGTTGGTTTGAATAGATGAATCTGAGATTGTGTGATGCATATTGTATAATCATACCCACAGATACTTGAGGTGACATTGGAGTATCTAGGTGACATTAGGGTTTTGGTCGATTTGTGTCTTAAGGTGTTATTCTAGTACGAACTCTAGGATAGATCGAATGGAAAGAATAGCTTCGTGTTATTTTCCTACGGACTCTTGAATAGATTGATCAGAAAGAATAACTTTGAGGTGGTTTCATACCCTACAATAATCTCTTCGTTTGTTCTCTGCTATTAGTGACTTTGGAGTGACTCTTCGTTGCATGTTGAGGGATAGTTATATGATCCAATTATGTTATTATTGTTGAGAGAACTTGCACTAGTGAAAGTATGAACCCTAGGCCTTGTTTCAACGCATTGCAATACCGTTTTTGCTCACTTTTATCATTAGTTACCTTGCTATTTTTATATTTTCAGATTACAAAAACCTATATCTACCACCCATATTGCACTTGTATCACCATCTCTTCGCCGAACTAGTGCACCTATACAATTTACCATTGTATGGGTGTGTTGGGGACACAAGAGACTCCTTGTTATTTGGTTGCAGGGTTGTTTGAGAGAGACCATCTTCATCCTACGCCTCCCACGGATTGATAAACCTTAGGTCATCCACTTGAGGGAAATTTGCTACTGTCCTACAAACCTCTGCACTTAGAGGCCCAACAACGTCTACAAGAAGAAGGTTGTTTAGTAGAAACCAACAATCACCAATCCTTCTTCTCAATTCCCACATGCGCATGATCATGATCCTGATCTGGTCAACCATGTCATGCACATGCAAGTTCTTTAACTGCTTTATCTTGTTAAAACTTTCTGCCAAGTTATTGTTGATATGATCACACTTGATGGCACTGTTAAATCCTGACCTATACCACAATAGAGAATGATAGGTGTTCAACCATGGATCAAACCCACTTCATGCTGCTTTTATCTTATCAAGATGATATGAATGTGTTTGTTTGGTGTAAGATCTTGCTGCTGGCCACATTCTCCCAAATTCTCCCCCTCTGATTTTTTTGATCAAATTCATCCACATATGGCCCAAGCACTTCCTCTGCTCACAATGAGGAAAAACATTCTTCACTGCATTTTCTAGCCCTTTACATGCATCTGTGTGTACTGCCAAATGTGACACTGGCCCTATGCATCTTTTCAACTACATCATGAACCATGTCCATGAAAACTCTGTCTCTGACTGAAACAAACCAATAGCAACAGGGAACATCTAGTTGTGTCCATCTAAAGCATTGCATGCTGCCAATTGACCATTCAATTTGCCTGTCAAAAAAGATGAGTCTATTCTCAAATATGGACGGTACTCTACTATGAAGCCATCTATGCAAGGCTTGAAAGCCATAAAGAACTTGGAGAAAAGAACTCTACCATCCTCTGTTACCTTAGTATCTATCTCCACAACACTGCCAGGTGACCTCTTTTCCACCTCTGCTTTGAAGTTATAAAGCATCCTAAAAGTATTTGCCCAATCACCATATAATTTTTTAATTGCCCTCTGTTTTGCTTTCCACACTGTGGTATACTTCACCTTAATGGGGTACTGCTTTTCCAAGTCCACTTTAAGTTTCTTTGCTGTAGTGTTTGGTTTCTTGGCTAAAATTGGAGTGATCTTTTCTGCAATCCAAAGCTATGATGTCATGGTTGATACTCTCTATGTACTTGTAATATGAGTATGTGGATCTGGGATTTGATTAACCCTAATGGTACTTCCATCAAGTTGAATTCTAGCAGATATGTACCACTTGCAAGGGCTGACGCTTCCATCGAAACCTCTGCACCTTACATAAAATTTCTTTCTGTCAGTCCACATAGTCTTGGCATCAAACTCATGTTTGACTGCATAAGTCTTGAAACACATCCTAAACTCCTTCATGCTTGGGACCAACTTGCCTACTTCAATAACAAGATTTTCTTTGTCATACACACTTACAAGCTCATCATCATGTGCATCATCTACATCATCTGCAGCATCTTTCATCAGCTGTCCATCCACATCTTCACAAGCATCTCTGTTAGCATCATTAGGCAAACTAGATTCATCCCTCTCTTCCTCATCTTGATCATCTACTGGGTCTACTGGAATGACAATTTTTTTGGCCATCTCAATGTCAGCCATTGGTGCAATGACCAAATCAGTAGTGTCTTCTAATTGTACTGAATTCCAATCAACACAAGCAACCCTTGCAGCACCGTCACGACCATCTTCTACACCTTGATCAACCCTCCTATTAATGTCACTTCACCCGTAAACATGGGCATTATCTGTCTCTGTGAAGCCCAATCATCATCTACCATCTGTGAAGCCAACTTTGAGGGCATATATCCAACCTTAGAATCTGATTTCAGATCAACGAGCTCTGCATGAAAGGTAGTCTATTTGCTTGCCTAGCCATCTTGCCGATCGATTTCATCAACCATCTCTTCACCATTCTCAATTCTCACATACTCACCCTTCCAATTATCAAACCTTATCAATGCTACCTCCTGCTCTGGACCCCAAAAAATGCTCTCCCCAATTTTCTCCATGACATTTCTCACGCCCTCTCTTCCATGCTCTGTATTTCCCGAGGATCAATCTCTGCATATTCAACCTCCCATTTCAGAATTGTACCTCTCTCTATGTCTCGCAGGCTACCATCACCTAGCTTCGCCTTAGAAGGAAAGAATTCGACAGTGAATTCGAATGTCCTACCCCTGTTTGTTAATGGCGGGCAGTGTGAGCTAGCGGAAGCAGACGACGCACAAATCGCATAGGTTGGAAAGATTGCACATACCTAGTCGATGTTGTTGTCTCTAGCGGCTCCATCGCGGTCAGCCCCCCTCCCCCGCACCCAAATCTGGATCAAATCGACCAAAAACAGAGGAAACAGAGGCGATGCGGTGAGTTCTAACTCGACAAGGAGGGGAACATGACAAGGGTTCAGGATTTACTCACCACAGCCGCCGCCGTCGCCGAGAACGACAGCTCCGCCGCTGCTGTCACCGAGAAAAAAGCTCCGGCGCCGTCGCCGGCTCACCGCCGAGAACGAAGAGGAGGGAGCAACGGGTCACTGCTCACCTGATTCAGACAGGCACGGAGCCACATCTCACCTGATGCACTGCCAAGTGGGGTCGTAACTAGATGCTCTGTCAAGTGGGACCCACATGTCTTAAACATAATCTCACTCCCGTTGACGACCATTTTAATCGCCCGAGTGGACCTTGGCTATTTGGGCTTCTGAAGCGTTGCACTACAGCTATTTTCGTCAACCACGTCGCACTCCTTCCAATTCACGTGAAATGTGTCGCACAGGAGTTATTGGCCCACTAGGGACTGGAACTCTCACAACAAAACAATCATTTCAGTTCTGAATTTTCATTTATAGCGGTTTATATTAATTTTTTTGTGTGAAATCCAACTTAATTTTTCTTTAAGCATCAATAAAATTAGACTTATTCTTGGATCAAACTAGTTCTTGTTTGAACCCTCAGTCGCAGTACATATATAATTTGGTCTAATTGCTCTTGTATTTGGTTCACTTTCAGCCAGCTGGATTGATATATTGGGCCCATGCACACATACGGTACCCAATTAGTGATAGAAGGAAAAAAAACTGATCTGGGGAATTCCCACGCTCTGTCTGTTATCGATCTGGAATGGGTTCCCTGCCAGAACTAAGCAATTGCCACAATATATGAGGCGATCTCCAGATTAATTGCCAGCCGCTCAGTCAAATATAGAGGCGTGATCTTCTGTGATGCAGTAACATTTGACACCAAAAAACGGTGGCTCTAGTATTTGCATGTAAACAACGGCCAGTGCGTATATACACTGCATTTCAGGAGATATTGCTCATTAATCCCAAAAGATACGAATCCAGTATTAAATTTTGATTTTTATTTTGGGAGAGAGCGGGATAGAGCATTTTGATGTGATTTTGAACGGACGGTGGAGAGGATGGCTGGCTATGAGGCCTTTCGTCCCTTGCCCCCCTATAAATACCTGGGCATACGGTGGTACAAGGCACACCAACAACAGAGTCTCAAACTGCAAGAGCTCCATCTCTCCTCCTATTCCACGATGAGCGCTAGCTAGCCTCAAGGCCTCAATTCCTTCCTTTGCTTTTCTGCCTTGTTCTCTTCCGACAAGTCGTTGTTTCTGTGTTCATGCTTCCATGATTTACAGATAATTAAGATACTGATTAAGTGCTATACAAGCATATGTACGATGAAACTGAGTACATTTTGATCTATGTAGCAAAATACTTTTTATGTTATTATTGTTGACATCCATGTGTATATGGTTCCATATATACACGTTGCCGTTGGCATTGTTTCTTTGCTTCCCTATTTTTTTTTGTTTCTTTTGTATGTGCGGTTGCTATCTAGCCTCATATTTTGGGTGCTATATATTGCAAAGAAAAACATGGCAATTTATCCATGTGTAGCATAGCACAATGAACTTCTGTTTTTTTATTCATTCAATGTGCCACATTTCCTTTGCCTGTGTTCATCATTTTTTTATTTTTTGTCAGAAGATAAATCATTTTATGATCTTTGTTTTGATTCTTCTTGGGAATTGCAATCTCTGTGCATATATTTGGCTTGGATGGTACATGTTACTTCAAAGAACATGTGAAATCATACATGTATAGCACAGTAGATCTCTTTTATTTTTGTCATGCAAAAAGTATCAACAATTGATGCTGGAGCTCGATCGTTCCCCTGTTCCTCCATAATAAGCTCTAAATCTGGTCTTAAGGTCCCTATTCCTTCATTTGTTTTTCTGTCTTCTTTTCTCATCCGACTTGTAGTACTTTCTGTTCTGTGTACATTCTTTACAGACAAGAGATTGATCATCAATAGGTTTCATACATGTCTATGGTGAAACAAGTACAGTTTGATGATGTTGCACGATTTTGTTGTTGTTTATGTTGTTGCTGTTGTTGGCATCCATGTATATGCACCTAATAACAGCAACGACATAAACAATAACAAAATTCTGCTACATGTCTAGGGTGCAAAATAATGGATATTGATTGTGCTACACAAGGATTGATTGTTGGGGTGTCAGCTGATGATCATGCCATGGAGGAGTTCATGAGTGCTGGGGCTGATTCGTTCGTGCCCAAACCAATGTGGATTGATTGTCTTGGGTCTATAATTCAGGAGGTCATTAATAAGAAGAAGAATGCCATGAAGTACCACATCCAACTTGCTCAAGGGGTGGACGAATAGAGTTTAGATGATCGATCAATGTTCCATTCCATTGGTATTGTCATGTTGTCTGTTTTATCGCTAGAGTTTCATGTTAAAGGTTGGCTGGCGTTAGCAAGAAGAACAAGAGAGACAACCTATGATTATATGTGATCAATATAACATGTACTCCCTCTCTCTCAGTTTACAAGGCGTGCACGTACCCCTAGGTCATCAATTTGACCAACCTAATACAAGTAACCTATATCTATATATATACCTACTAATAAAGCAAGGTGATATTCTTGGTTTCGTCCCGCGGTTAAATGATTTTTTTAGTTTTTTAGATCCGGCGAGGTGGTACCATTCACAGGAAAATATTCATCGTCGTTTCGTGCATTGAGAAAGCATAATCCAAAGGCCGCTACGCCCCAACCGAGTGGGCCTCAGCCTTTCCTTGATGGGCCCGCTCCTGCCACCTTGACCAAAAAAGTGAAAAATATATGTTCCATATATGAATTGAACTCTCAACTCCCGTAGGTGATAGCTAGCCGGTCTAATCCCACCTCGCTTCCTTGCACTCAAATAGACTAATTTAAATACTGCTGCGAGTTGAAATCAATAAATTGGTTGGGATCAATAGGCAAGGGTGGACAAAGAAATTAAAACTCAGGAAGAAGATGATGCTGATCTGAAATCTCAGAAGGAAGAAGATGGATGACTGGAAGCGACAAGGCCACTGCTGGGGACGGCGCAGGGATGGATGACTGGAAGTGACAAGGCCACTGCTGGGGACGGCGCAGGCCGCGGATCCGGTGGCGCAAACACTTCGTTGGGGCGGCCATGGCCATGGCTGGTTCGTGTGGGTGGGGTTAGGGGTCTCAGAGATCGTGAGAAGAAAGAGAGAGAGATGAAACGGAAGGAAGAAAAGGGGAAAGGAGGTGCTCCCGCGGAGCTCCGGCGAGGTTGCTTGCCGGCGGTGGGACATGGATGCAGAAGGGGCGCCGCGGTGGTACAGCCGACAGAGGCGGCACGTCCCTAGGGGAGAGCTCGTGGTTGGGTTGGGTGGGGCATGTACAGTTGTTTCTTTTATTTTGTTATCTGGACGGAACTATGAATAGGACGCTGGAGCGCCAGTGAGGCGGCTGATTTCTTCTAGCTACCAACAAACGTGTTAGCGCTAGCGTGCACGCACATATAGATTTTTATTTTGAGCTGAAAAAAGGTACAGTAGATTTTATTTCTTGGATACAGAATCCATATATGTACGTGGATTCAAGTTCTATACGTGCATGCTACAGAATTAGTGGTTTGTATTTTTCCCCAAAATCTGCTTATATAATTTTAAAAAGTGTCTACATGCTTTAAAAATGGCTGTGTAATTTAAAATGTGTTCATGCTTTTTGAAAAAACAAGTGAATTTTCAAAAGGTGCACTTGCATTTTAAAATGTATGTATTGTTTTTCAAACAGAGTTTATGTATTGAAATATTGCTCGCATTTTTTATAAAAACGCCCTTTTTATAATGTGTTCATGTAATTCTAAAAGTGTTTGCATGTTAAAAAATGTTTGTAATTTAAAAAAGTTTATGTGATTCAAGAACATTCGCGTGTGTGTTTTAAAAAAGAATGGTCATGCATTCTAAAGAAAGTACAATTAAAAGCGTGTTGGATTATAGGTACGGTGTATGGAATAGGTGCAGGGGGTAGCTCGTGTAGGGCGGCCCTTAGGTCCAGCTTGACTAGATTAGTTTTAGAAGTTATAAATATTCCATTGTGTTGGCGCGGTTCAGTAATAAGTCTGTTGTGTGGTGACGATGATCAATGGGGATTTTTTTCTTTTACCCACATGTGAGCCCCAAATTCCTGATTAATTGTTCTTTTACGAACCGCTAATTGAAGCTGTCCAACAACCTGGGTTCATTTGTTTGTTGATCCATCCTGTGTGAGATTATGCTTAGTGCTTTTTCACGTGTTTTCTCTTGACATAGAATGTGATATGCATATGTTGGTCTATGGTATTTGCTCACAAATATTGACAAGTACTACATTATTTCTTTCTCGCAAAAAAATGTACTACATTATTTCTGTTATTAATCTACAAGTTTTTGGCATTAAATGAAACTGTTTAGTTAGCCAAGGAAGCCTACAACTATGTGGAGTAACCTAGGCCTCTTGCCAACGTCATGATTCAGCTCCAGAATTCATTGCATGTTTGTGTCTGATGTAATCGTCAATTCATCAGAGCACCATCTGTGTCCCGTAACATCTTTTTTGAGCCGGTGTCAAGTAAGACTAGGAGTACCGTTTATGTCTCGAGAGAGGGACACGACCGCATCCGGACGGCATCCAGGCAGTGTTGCCTGATATCGACGAGACTGTCTTTACCAAAACACAAAAGATACATGTTTTGCTTGCTGCTACCAAGTTGGTATACTTGCTACTCCGGGTACTCTAGATTGTCGAAAATGTTATATTACTTATTGACATTGTTCTAATTTAAATTTCAGTGTAATGATTATCTGAAACTAACATTGTTCACCTATATCAGTTGATTTGGGATAATGGCCTATATCCCGAACTAAGTCAAAAAAAAATCCCTAGGTCAATTCATTGTTCTTCACCTAGATCAATTGATTTGGGATCATGTCCCATGTCTCGAACTAAGTCTATAAATCTGCCCTCAAAATATACCATTTTTGTTGTCAGTGTCCTGTATCCCGCAACTCAGTTTCTCGATCTGGTAAACCACTATTCATGGCAACTGACATTTGCTCCATACCGGAGCACCAGTAATGATTAGAATCCATTCAATAAAAGAAGATTTCAAATCATGCATCATGAATGATGAATCTCGTCATTCAATATGTACCGACCGCCGCAAGACTATGTCGTGCTCGGTGAATTTTTTTTTCCAACACATACCAATATACAACACCGTCAACAATCTAGATAATGTCCCTCATCCGATTGTTTCATTGGCCACACACCAAGATTTCTGCCATATTTGGCGTGAACCAGAGGTTACTAACTCTGGCATCACCTTGATGAAGTCATTGGAATGCTGTTCCTAAGTAAAAGTTACGTGTCATTTTTTTTATCATTTTGTTAGCATCATTAGTACAAGTTTAGAGCAGCGAGTCTCCAGAGCTTCGTCTTTCACCTTTTTCCCGTCGTTTCATACAAATCATATTGCAGTGCTATATGTTTTCTCTACACTCCCGTTGCAACGCACGGGCATTTGTCCTAGTATATTACAAAAAATATACCAATATAAACTTCAGATGTTCTATTTTTAAAAGATATAATTTTTGTTTTATATACTTTATATTAGGGTGATCAAATTGGCAACCTAGGTATACGCATAGGACTTGTAAACTGAGACGGAGGGAGTAGCTCTTTCAGTTTCAATCCAGTAACTTTTTGTTAATTCGTATATGAGTGATTTATAGCTTTGCTAACATATACCGTTACGAAAGTAATAATTTGAGAACCAAAGGCGGCTCCTCGACTCTGAGACTTTGCCAGAAACATAAAAGAGTTGGCGCCGGCTCGGGAGCTACGGGTGGGTCGACGGCAAGAAAACCGGCTCCATTTTTTTAGGCGGAACTGTAGAAATTTTTTCATACATTATATTTTATGTATTTTGAGTATAAAGAAAAGTCCACTGTACATGATTACCAAGGAGCTAAACATGGAAACCAAAAAAGAAATAAAAGGACCGTACAAAGCAAGTCTACAAGACTTAACTTCTTACAAAAGGATTTAATCCATTCATCAAAACCCTGATACTTTTTTTTCGATGCACTCTGTATTTCATCCACTGAAGCTGCTCTTTAAATCTCCTTCTGCATGAATATAGATATACTTGGTTGGCGGGCTTTGAAAATGAAATGATTTCTCGTATTCCAAACCGCCCAGCGGATAAGCGTGATTATATCTAGAAATGAATGACATTCAAGTGAGCTTTAATTAAGCTGATAGATCTGCCCCTGAATGTCACTGGGTATAAGTTGAGAGTTCTCACACAAAATTATCCGGATACACCAGGTGTGACTTTTGCTTCGTCTTTTTCACATTCATACGAGTCGATTGTATTTTATTTTATTATTTTCTTCAGTTCATATATGTGCATAGATACATGCAAGGATGGCATTTCTGTGGTCAAATATTGCTGACGATGAATATCGCTATAGCTAGTAAAATTTTCTTGACTGGCCACATACTGTATGCAATTTATGTCCAGTACACAATTCTTTCCAGTTTTCTCACATGCTGTGACAAATTTAATGGTTAAAATCATTATAGAAGCCACGGACTTAGACATATTCTTGATCCTAAGATAGCACCTTTTGACCATGGGGAATACAAGTCTGGCCGACGAGAGCAGCTGAGTATGTATTCAATTGGATCGCGAATGCTGATGTCCCGAGTTTGCCGGACTTATGCAGATTAATTTGTGAATCTGTGCTGATTCTTTTTATTCAACAATCTGCATGTTTGCTTGATGTACAGAAACCTTGTGTAATATGGAGTAGGATTATTCTCGTCTTATGTGGCAATTATTTACTCTCAAAACCAATGTAGAGCTTGTACTTTGCGATTATCATTGTCCAACATGACATATTTAAGCTATTATCATATAATCTTTTATCAAGCTATTATCATATAATCTTTTATCAAGCTATTATCATATAATCTTTTATTCTTCTCTGTTATAGCTAATAGGAGGCATTGGTTCGCACTCTCATGATTGTGCACATGTGTCGTAGGACATATAAATTGATTAATGCTCTTTCTTAAAGGATTGACTATCAAGGATTTTTGGCAAGTTGATGACCGAACTATTGTCTTTGTTGCAGATCCAACCTTCGGTTTGATACTTCTGTATTAAAGATAGTATCACAGTACACTTAGTTCTTCCTTTGCCATGGCTATTTTGTTATCTGAATAACGAAACGGATCCCCCATATTGATTGCAAAATTTAGTATATTACTCTAATGAAGTTCAGATATGTATCATTTGTAAAGTGCAATTCCTGAATTAAGAAAAATGAACACTGCTGGGGTGAAGCATGATGCAGGAGTGATCATGACAACCATTCAGTTCACTTATCCATGCAGATGATGTGTCATTTAAGCCTAAGGTCATACTAAATGATGTTAATTCCTGGTGTGTATACTTTGTGTCCATAATATTATCTTGCAACAAAACACGCTTCTTGATGTAGGCCGCACTATTGCACACAAGTGCATGCACTAGAGTGTGTACAATGCCATGCACATGATCTTGATCTAGAATTCCTTTTTTGTTACCGAAGTTTCAGAATTGTACGCTCTATTCATTCAAAATTTCCCTAGCATAGCGCCTTTAATTTTGCAATAAAACTCATTTTATAGTATATTTGTTTCTGCTAGATAAGTTTTGAAACACAAGTGTTGTCACGCACTCGTGCTTACTAGCAGGACAGAAATGCTCAAGCGTGGCTCTGTTTTTGTAGGTAACGTTATAAATTTCGATATTGGTTCATAGATTGATCTGGACATTCCTTAGAGCTTCTGGAGTCATGTCGCAGGGAAGTATGGCATGTTCTATTGGAAAGAAAAGGTTAACACGGCATAACCTTCGTAATGCTGCGTGGTTTCATGTAGCTTTCCTGATCATGCCTTTGTTTACGGCACATGGAACAGGGAGAGGATGCGTCAATTGAAGGCGCTGTGATGTATCGCACTGTCTGAGAGTGACCACAGGGGCAAGTAATTGTTCGGAGGTATTTTAGAGGTGGAAGTTCATCGCGGAAGGACCTAGACATGATGAAGATAAGACCAGAGAATACTATATGTACGTAATCAAAATGTCAGTTACATAAACTGAACATATTTTCGCCTTAATTTTTTAAAGTCAAAGGACATTCGTTTATCCTTGGTAGAATGCTGCAAAGGTATAAAATCATCAGCACCTGGCATCTGATAATCTGGGCAAAGGACATGGCCCCTTGCAGTTGCCAGAGCCATGGGAACCGGCCAGTTCCAGCCGGCTTTTATAGCCAGTGTAGACCAAGATATGTTGTCTGAATTGTATATCTACATTGCTGATTCAAGGTCGATTTCAATTTGGACGATTCGATCGACTATGGTTGTTCGACACTTATTTTCATGTTAATTTCCAGTTGGAAAATGCTAGTTTCATCCTTGAGTCAACTTCGAACATGACTTGGTGTTTGACGAGGATAAGCATATCTACGTTCAGGAAAATAAAATTGTGGACATGCCGGTGTACCTAAGGGCATCTCCAAGGGAATGCCTCAAAATGCCCGCAAATTTCAGATCAATGCGTCCGGACCATTTTTGCCATCCAATGTGGCGCCGCATACCTTCACGGATGCGTACGCATATCTGAATTCCTGGAAACCGGCACCAAACCTGGGGGAGGTTTGCGATCGTTCGGACTCGTGCCACGTATGCGTCCGACAACATGGTCCCACCTAAAATCCTCTCACACGCATCCTCTCGATAGTGCCTCCACGCTGGGTGCTGCATTCACGCAGGTCCAAAGCGGATGCGACGGGTCTGCAGCATGCCGTCTGGAAGGCACAACATTGAAGCGGTGCGGTGGTGGCTGACGATGGGGAGATGTTGGACATGATCCACAACGAAGGCAGCTTCGAGGACTGACAAGTGGATGACTCCTAGCCAGAGACTGGCACAGGCACATGCTACGAGCAATCTAGCAAGTACACCAAGCAGCCGGACTCATACACCGAGCATCCGGACCTTGAGCAGGATGATTGGCTGGCCGGTGCCGACCTAATAGAGAAGAAGGGTAGGGGATAAAGTTTCAATTTAAGGGAGGACGAATTGTTGTGTGATGCTTGGTGGACCATTAGCTTGATTTGTTTCATGGCACGGACCAAAAGGGCTCAACCTTCTGGGCGGATGTTCATGCTTGGTTCCATGAGCACAATCACTTTGATCCTTGTCGCACAGAAGTGATCCGGGATCGTGGTCCGAAGTCGCTGAACCATCGATGGTACACCGCTCAAGAGGCTGTCAAAAAGTATTGCGGCCATTTGAAACAACTCTATGGCCGATGGCTAAGTGGTGCGTAAATCACGGATCAAGTAAACTATTATATATGTTGGTCATTTGGACGGATATGCTCTACATGTTGGTCATTTTGCCGAATATGCAACTAGTTGAACAGGTCTTTTTTTGCTACCCATATTGTGCATGCACATTGTTCTTGAAGATGAAGAAGAAGCACTTCATCTTCATGCGTTGTTGGGTAGTTGAATGCAAACCACAATGGCTCCTATCCATTGCCAATCCCGTCAAGATTACCGGCATCGCCAATGAAGACGAAGATGATGATCCAGCTGACCCAACAAAACGAGGGTTTGAGACAGCCAAGAAGGTCGGGAGGTGGTTTCGGGGGAGGAAGTGGGAGGAGGAGAAGGAGAAGTGAGAGGAGACAACAGCCAAGATGACACAAAAGTTCGAGGACATCACGACGAAGGAGGAGGATGCACTGGCAGAGGAGCCCAGTCGTCAAGGTGTGGCGACCGCCACACCTTGATTCGGCACCAATTTTCTTCTATACGTAAGCATACACTTTTCTTCGTGCGAATACCTAAGCATATACTGCTTGTTGGTTTTAGATCACACTAGATCAATTCTGTTGAGTATATTGATTATTAGGAAAGACGAGATAGACTAGGATTTGTTTGGGCTTGTCTTGTACTTCAAGTAGATCATTGTACTCCTATATATATGTCCACGAGGCTCAAGCAATACAACAGCTATTCCACCACATCTCTCTCTCCCTTCTAACATGGTATGAGCCTAATCGTTCCAACCCTAGCCGCCGCCCCTTGGGCGGTCGGCCTCCATGACCGCCGCCGGGGCCCGCGCCGGGTTCGTCTGTCGGTCGTGTTGACCGGCTTCCCTAGCGAGTCTTTTTCCCGAGCCCTTGCTCTGGGTTTTTTCGCTCTCACGCCGGTCGTCTTGATCGGCGTTTTTCTTTTTGGTTTTCCGATCTATGCTTGATCGTTTTGCGTCGCCCACCGCCGCCGTCGACCCCGTGCGCCTC
Organism: Triticum timopheevii; assembly: GCA_963921465.1. Classification (NCBI taxonomy): domain Eukaryota; kingdom Viridiplantae; phylum Streptophyta; class Magnoliopsida; order Poales; family Poaceae; genus Triticum; species Triticum timopheevii. Next base: position 47,170,792 of record OY997264.1, on the reverse strand, counting down.
TACTCCGACACCGGCGCGACCGGCTGACCTCCTCACCAACTAGGCAGCCTCGCGTGACAGGCGGCCCTCACAGCAGTCATCCGCGCGCCGGCCCGCCCGTCCATCTACGCCGACCATCTCCGCCCTCTCCGACCGGGACACCTGCATCACCTCCACCCGGCGGCCTCGTGCCATGCGGCGGCCAATCATAGCCGCCGCTTGTGCGTCAGTCCGCCAATCGATCCACGCCACCCGCCTCTGCCGCGTATGCACGACGGCCCTGCGGGTTGCCTCGCCGGCCTCGTCCCCGGCTGCGTCAGGCCGGCTGCGTCAGGCCCGTCGGCTGCGTCGAGCTTGGGCGCCGCTGCTCAGTTGGTTGCTGGGGCCTCGCTGCCCGGGTGTCGGCACTGCTTTGGTGGCCCTGGTGCCAGTGCTGACGCGCTCGTCGGCACGTCAGAGGGGAACCTTCTGAATAACAAGCTTATTGCGAATGTTCCAAAGCGTCCAGGCGAGAACCCCAACGCACAGCCATCTAATATGGCGGTAGCGAGTAGGGGAGGCGTTAAGCTCGGCAAGCAGGTCGGGGAAGTTGGTATTACACCGTTGTCCACCAACCGTTTCGCGGAAGCAGGCCCAGAGGAACTGGGCAGATTAGCACGAGAAAAAGATGTGGTTAGCATCCTTAATCGTGCCATAGATGGGGCACATCCCATCACCCGAGCCATTACGCTTGAGGACTTCAACCCCAGAGGGGAGACGTCCACAGATCCATTGCCACAGGAAGCTAGATCCTGATCTTCAGCGGAAGTCGGATGTCCCAGATCAGGCTAAACGGTTCCGGGACCGTCGAGGGAGCAATGGCGCCGTACGGGGACTTCGTGGAGAAATGACCAGAGGGCTCGAGGCGCCAGGAAAGAACATCCCGGTCCTCCACGACGTTCATCGGCATAAGTGCGATGTCTTGGAGGAGGGAGTCCTAGGCGGCCACCTCGATGGGGCCAAAGGGGCGCCGGAAAGCGAGACGCCCTAAGTCAATGAGGGCCGTCTCAATAGAGACCCGAGGGTCAACCGCAATGGCAAATAGATCTGGGAATCGCGCAGCCAGGAGGGAGTTCCCTAGACAGCGGTCGAACCAGAACAAGGTCGAGGCCCCGGAGCCAACCGAGATGGATGTGCCGATGCATAGAATGGGCAGAAGCTGGATCACGGACTGCCAGAACTGGGATCCACCCGTACGTTGGCAAAAGGCAAGAGGTTGGCCACGGAGGTACTTATTACGGATGATGGTCAGCCAAAGGCCTCCCTCCCCATTGGCTATACGCCACAGCCATCGGGTCAGGAGGGCAATGTTCATGCGTCGGGATGACAAGATCCCAAGGCCACCCTGGTCTTTGGGTTTGCAGAAGTCGGGACAGCTCACCATATATGGTATTATTTCTCATATTCCAAACCGCCCAGCGGATAAGCGTGATTATATCCAGAAATGAATGACATTCAAGTGTGGTTTAATTAAGCTAATAGATCTGCCCCTGAATGTCACTGGGTATAAGTTGAGAGTTCTCACACAAAATTATCCGGATACACCAGGTGACTTTTGCTTCGTCTTTTTCACATTCATACAAGTCGCATTGTATTTTATTTTATTATTTTCTTCAGTTCATATATGTGCATAGATACATGCAAGGACTTCTATGGTCAAATATTGCTGACGATGAATATCGCTATAGCTAGTAAAATTTTCTTGACTGGCCACATACTGTATGCAATTTATGTCCAACACAATTCTTTCCAGTTTTCTCACATACTGTGACAAATTTAATGGTTAAAATCATTATAGAAGCCACGGACTTAGATATATTCCTGATCCTAAGATAGCAACTTTTGACCATGGGGAATAAAAGTCTGGCCGACGAGAGCTGCTGAGTATGTATTCAATTGGATCGCGAATGCTGATGTCCCGCGAGTTTGCCGGACTTATGCAGATTAATTTGTGAATCTGTGCTGATTCTTTTTATTCAACAATCTGCATGTTTGCTTGATGTACAGAAACCTTGTGTAATATGGAGTAGGATTATTCTCGTCTTATGTGGCAATTATTTACTCTCAAAACCAATGTAGAGCTTGTACTTGCGATTATCATTGTCCAACATGACATATGTAAGCTATTATCATATAATCTTTTATCAAGCTATTATGATATAATCTTTTATTCTTCTCTGTTATAGCTAATAGGAGGCATTGGTTCGCACTCTCATGATTGTGCACATTTGTCGTAGCACATACAAAATGATTAATGCTCTTTCTTATAGGATTGACTATCAAGGATTTTTGGCAAGTTGATGACCAAACTATTGTCTTTGTTGCAGATCCAACCTTGTTTGATACTTCTGTATTAAAGATAGTATCACAGTACACTTAGTTCTTCCTTTGCCATGGCTATTTTGTTATCTGAATAACGAAACGGATCCCCCATATTGATTGCAAATTTTAGTATATTACTCTAATGAAGTTCAGATATGTATCATTTGTAAAGTGCAATTCCTGAATTAAGAAAAATGAACACTGCTGGGTTGAAGCATGATGCAGGAGTGATCATGACAACCATTCGGTTCACTTATCCATGCAGCTGATGTGTCATTTAAGCCTAAGGTCATACTAAAGGATGTTAATTCCTGGTGTGTATACTTTGTGTGCATAATATTATCTTGCAACAACACACGCTTCTTGATGTAGGCCGCACTATTGCACACAAGTGCATGCACTAGAGTGTGTACAATGCCATGCACATGATCTTGATCTAGAATTCCAGATTTGTTACCGAAGTTTCAGAATTGTACGCTCTATTCATTCAATATTTCCCTAGCATAGCGCCTTTCTTTTTGAAATAAAACACATTTTATAGTATATTTGTTTCTGCTTGATAAGTTTTGAAACACAAGTGTTGTCACGCACTCGTTCTTACTAGCAGGACAGAAATGCTCAAGCGTGGCTCTGTTTTTGTAGGTAACGTTATAAATTTCGACATTGGTTCATAGATTGATCTGGACATTCCTTAGAGCTTCTGGAGTCGTGTCGCAGGGAAGTATGGCATGTTCTATTGGAAAGAAAAGGTTAACACGGCATAACCTTCATAATGCTGCGTGGTTTCCTGTAGCTTTCCTGATCATGCCTTTGTTTACGGCACATGGATCAGGGAGACGATGCGTCAATTGAAGGCGTTGTGATGTATCGCATTGTCTGAGAGAGACCACATGGGCAAGTAATTGTTCGGAGGTATTTTAGAGGTGGAAGTTCATCGCGGAAGGACCTAGACATGATGAAGATAAGACCAGAGAATATTATATGTACGTAATCAAAATGTCAGTTACATAAACTGAACATATTTTCGCCTTAATTTTTTAAAGTCAAAGGACATTCGTTTATCCTTGGTAGAATGCTGCAAAGGTATAAAATCATCAGCACCTGGCATCTGATAATCTGGGCAGAGGACATGGCCCCTTGCAGTTGCCAGAGCCATGGGAACCGGCCAGTTCCAGCCGGCTTTTATAGCCAGTGTAGACCAAGATACGCTATCTGAATTGTATATCTACATTGCTGATTCAACGTCGATTTCAATTTGGATGATTCGATCGACTCTGGTTGTTCGACACTTATTTTCATGTTAATTTCCAGTTGGAAAATGCTGGTTTCATCCTTGAGTCATCTTCGAACATGACTTGGTGTTTGACAAGGATAAGCATATCAACGTTCAGGAAAATAAAATTGTGGACATGCCGGTGTACCTAAGGGCATCTCCAAGGGCATGCCTCAAAATTCCCGCAAATTTCAGATCAATGCATCCGGACCATTTTTGCCATCCAATGTGGCGCCGCATACCTTCACGGATGCGTACGTATGTCTGTATTCCCGAAAACGGCACCAAACCTGGGGAAGGTTTGCGAGCGTCCGGACTCGTGCCACGTATGCGTCCGACAACATGGTCCCACATAAAATCCTCTCACACGCATCCTCTCGATAGTGCCGCCACGCTGGGTGCTGCATTCATGCAGGTCCAAAGCGGATGCGACGGGTCTGCAGCATGCCGTCTGGAAGGCACAACATTGAAGCGGTGCGGTGGTGGCTGACGATGGGGAGATGTTGGACATGATCCACAACGAAGGCAGCTTCAAGGACTGACAAGTGGATAACTCCTAGCCAGAGACTGGCACAGGCACATACTACGAGCAATCTAGCAAGTACACCAAGCAGCCGGACTCGTACACCGAGCATCCGGACCTTGAGCAGGATGATTGGCTGGCCGGTGCCGACCCAACAGAGAAGAAGGGTAGGGGATAAAGTTTCAATTTAAGGGAGGACGAATTGTTGTGTGATGCTTGGTTGACCATTAGCTTGATTTGTTTCATGGCACGGACCAAAAGGGCTCAACCTTTTGGGCGGATGTTCATGCTTGGTTCCATGAGCACAATCACTTTGGTCCTTGTCGCACAGAAGTGATCCGGGATCGTGGTCCGAAGTCGCTGAACCATCGATGGCACACCGTTCAAGAGGCTATCAAAAAGTATTGCGGCCATTTGAAACAACTCTATGGCCGATGGCTAAGTGGTGCGTAAATCACCTAGCAAGTAAACTATTATATATGTTGGTCATTTGGACGGATATGCTCTACATGTTGGTCATTTTGCCGGATATGCAACTAGTTGAACGGGTCTTTTTTTGCTACACATATTGTGCATGCACATTGTTCTTGAAGATGGAGAAGAAGCACTCCATCTTCATGCATTGTTGGGTAGTTGAATGCAAACCACAATGGCTCCTATCCATTGCCAATCCCGTCTAGACTACCGGCATCGCCAATGAAGACGTAGATGGTGATCCAGCTGACCCAACAAAACGAGGGCTTGAGACAGCCAAGAACGTTGGGAGGTGGTTTCGGGGGAGGAAGTTGGAGGAGGAGAAGGAGAAGTGAGAAAAGACAACGACCAAGATGACACAAAAGTTCGAGGACATCACGACGAAGGAGGATGCACTGGCAGAGGAGCCCAGTCGTCAAGGTGTGGCGACCGCCACACCTTGATTCGGCACCAATTTTTTTTATACGTAAGCATACACTTTTCTTCGTGCGAATACCTAAGCATATACTGCTTGTTGGTTTTAGATCACACTAGATCAATTCTGTTCAGTATATTGATTATTAGGAAAGACGAGATAGACTAGGATTTGTTTTGGCTTCTCTTGTACTCCGAATAGATCATTGTACTCCTATATATATGTCCACGAGCCTCAAGCAATACAACAACTATTCCACCAAATCTCTCTCTCCCTTCTAACATGGTATCAGCCTAATCATTCCAACCCTAGCCGCCGCCCAACGCTTCCGCACCTGCGCGCCGCCCCTTGGGCGGTCGGCCTCCATGACCGCCGCCGGGGGCCGTGCCGCTTGATCCGTACCTAGGGTTCGTCCGCCGGCTGTGTTGACCGGCTGCCCTAGCGAGTCTTTTTCTCGAGCCCTTGCTCCGGGTTTTTTCGCTCTCTCGCCGATCGCCTTGATTGGCGTTTTTATTTTTGGTTTTCTGATCTATGCTTGATCGGTTTGCGTCGCCCACCGCTGCTGTCGACCCCGTGTGCCTCTACTCCGACACCGGCGCGACCGGCCGACCTCTTCACCGACTAGGCGGCCTTGCGTGACAGGCGGCCCCTCACGGACGTCGTCCGCGCGCCGGCCTGCCCGTCGATCTACGCCGACCATCTCCGCCCTCTCCGACCGAGACACCCGCATCACCTCCATCCGGCGGCCCCTCACGGCCGTCGTCCGCACGCCGGCCCACCTGTCGATCTACGCCAACCATCTCCGCCCTCTCCACGCATCGGTCCGCCAATCGATCCATGCCACCCGCCTCCGCCGCGTCTGCACGTCGGCCCAGCGGGTTGCCTCGCCGGCCTCGTCCCCAGCTTCGTCGGGCCGGCTGTGTCAGGCCCGTCGGCTGCCTCAAGCTCGGGTGCCGCTACTCCGTTTGTTGCTCGGGCCTCGCTGCCCGGGCGCCGACACTGCTTTGGTGGCCCGGGTGCCAGTGCTGACGCGCTCGTCGGCACGTCGTCCCCCGCCGTCCATCGTCGTCGGCTTCATCTTGGACTCCGCCGCCACCCTGTCTCCATCAAGCGACATCCCCGACCTCACACGCGATCGGATTGATCACCCGCCCGCCGCCGCGATCCGCCTTAACTACGCCGTGCGACCGACATGGCCCGTCGGTTGCGCGTACCTTCGCAAGCCCGTTGAAGACTGTCGCAAGTTTAGCGCGCCCCTCTACCGATCGAGCAACGGGCTACCACTGCGTCGCCCCATTTGGCTGCAGCACCGCTGCCCTGTGGTTCTTCTCTGGGCTGCACCGACCCGCGTCACCGCTGCGTTGCCCATTTGGGCCGTAGTGCTGCGGCCCGCGGTCCACCGCCTCCCCGGGGCCGTCTGCTCCAGGCCGTCCCCGTGGCTGCACCGACCATCGCGCCACCGCTGCATCGCCCCATCGGGCCGTAGCGAGCGTGGCACGCGGTCCACACCGCCGTCCCAAGGACGTCCCCACGGTTGCACCGACCTGCGCTCCGCTGCTGTGCCGCCCCTTAGGGCTGTAGCGTCACGGCACGCGGTCCCTGCAACCGCCACGAGGTCTTCCACCGTCGCCCTGACCCGCCCACCGCCGCTATGTCACCCCTTCGGGCCGTACCGCCACGGCCCGCGGTTCACCGCCATTGCTGCGCGTCGACTTCTCGTGGTATGCGCCGCGCTGCCTCCCTTGGCACGGGAATCCGATAGTCCGCGCCGGTCTTCGTCATGTTGTCGGGTTCTTCGCCTCCTTCGAGCATCACCACCGCGCTCCTAACCTAGCCGCCGCCGCCGTCAGGCCGCCGCCACTGCTCTTCTTCGGCCTCCGCCGCCGCTACCCCAGTAGCTGCCACAGGGGCCCGTCCACCCCATTCGTCTTCGTCTAGCACCAGCTCGTCACTAGCGCCGTCGTCATCTACCCCGACCACTTCGTCCATTCTGACAACCGCGGGCGACATCGGCCCCTCGCTGATTGGCGCCACAATTGTCGTCGAGTCCTTCTCTGCTGGCTTCTCCAACTTCTCTGACATGGCGTACAGCTCGTGCAGGTCCCAGTCTACGCATGCCCGATGCTGGCAACACCGATGCATGCCTTCGTCCACGACGTGTCCCCGGGCCTGGCAAGCCTGGTGCGATGCTTCGTCAACTTCATTTTCGTCCGTCTACACATGCCCGGTGCTAGCAACACCGATGCGTGCCTTCGTCCATCATGTGTCCCCAGGCTTGGCAAACCCGTCGCGACGCGTCGTCAACATTGTCTTCCTCTCGGCGGACCACTACTTCAACACCACTGTGCCCATGTCTAACTCGGTGCCTCCTTGCGCCTGCGGCTACACGGCGACTTCATCGACACCGGCTGCCCCTACTCGACATCGACCACGGCATTTTTCGCATGGCTACCTCGACCACGGCTCCATCAACTACGCTCTCGGCTACCACGACAAATGGCACAAAGGGCTATCGCATTGCTTGAGCAACCTCGTCGGTTGCCACGACTCCGCGATGCATCGATCGATACGACTGTGGAGGGGTGTCCGTCGCTTGCCTTCGGATTTTTCTCCAGTCTCATAATCTGCGTCGCTACCATTGTGACTGCAGGGGATGATGAGTATATTTATTATTAGGAAAGACGAGATAGACAAGGATTTGTTCTGGCTTGTCTTGTACTCCAAGTAGATCATTGTACTCCTATATATATGCTCACGAGGCTCAAGCAATACAATAACTATTCCACCAAATCTCTCTCTCCCTTCTAACAGATTCACCCAAGCAAAGCTAGATGGAAGCACACAGTTAGATTAGAAGCACACAACCAGGTAGCTTGATTGATGTGCTGCCTAGCATATGCACATCTCACGGCGTAGACGTATGCAAACCAGCTCGCTTCTGTTGCACAATGACCTGATCGATTCTCTCGGCGGCTCGCCCTTGGAACTCTCGTAACTTGGCGGCAAAACAGAACAACAAATTTTATTTTATTTTATTTTGCAGGGTGGAGAAAATTTTGTTTGCGTGTGCAACTTGCATTATTTCCCTTGACTTGTATATAAGAGTACATGACTGACTAGCCGTGTATCACGGACTCCACTGCCAACACGATGCGACCCGGTGTTCGGTCCAAAAGGAGGATGACCCCCGGCTTCTGCATCTACGCGATGCATTCAGCCTTTTTATTAATTATACATAAAGATCTTACAAAGTAATACATCAGGTAGTCTGAAGCCACTATATTGGCCAGATCTATCACTACTCCTATCCACTTGATTAAGTGGTACCGATTGTCCGAATCGAATACAAACAAACATCATACCAAAGTCTAACATTTAAAGCCGGAGGCCCCAGCCAAGACAGAAGGAAGATTGGGCACTGCCATTGCATGCATCTTCTAGACGCCATTGAGAGCTTCTGTGCAGTGTGAATTGACTTTTATGTTTTTGCATCAAATTTGTTAAGCTGACAGTTCGCCACACCTTAAATTTTTTTTCTTCCTCCCCTCTGGGAGGATGCATGTGTCAAGCACCATGACAAAAACGAGAAAAATAAGGCCGAGAGGTTTGAGAAGTTCATGGCAGTGTCGGAGAAGAAGATCAAGTTCGAAGAGAAGAGGGTTGAGCTCGTGGCCAAACTCGGACGATGCTAAGACATTGATCTTGAAGATGGAGGATTTGGAACCTGATGCGGCGAAGATCGTGTAAGCCTACGATGCAAGGATGTTAAAGCTTGGCGGCCGAGTTGGAGGAGGCCACCGATGAAAAGTAGCCGGCTGCAGTGAAGAATTCTCCATTCATAGTCGGCCGTCCATACAAAAGTTGACCTTTTTTGCATGGACAATGGTTGCACCGGCGACTTTTGAGATCGGTTGGATATAAAAATTTGTTGAACATCCAATGCTTTTCGATTTTGATGCATACATTTGCAACTATTTTACGTATGCAAAAAAATGCTATTTTTTTGAAACAAGTCAAAAGATTTGCCATTTTCATTGATTAGGAACAAGAGATGTGCCCGGTTAACAAGAGGAAAACCAGGCGAAAACCCATACACAACCCCACAAGGGGCACACAAAGCCGTCCTGGCCACAAACAAAAGCCAAACAGTTGACCGAAACGCCGAGGACAAGGCAACTCCAATTTTGCTGAAGAGCTATATTGGAGAAAGTTGCAAGCCTCGCATGGATCTAGTCCAGCCAGGGGCGGAATTGGGCCTGGGGCAAAATCGCTAGCGTTTTCATCTCTCGCCTGATGCCCCGGTCGATAAGAAACGTTCCTGTGCCGCCCCACGCGTTTCCCTGCTCGACAGATCGGACCTCTGTACCTACTACTCTCCAGATCATCTCGCTTAGGATCTTGGATCATCTTGCATCATAGGGGCAGGCCTCCTATTTATTTATTTTTTGACAGCAGGAGCAGCCCTCCTATTTCTCCTCCTGTTCTGCTCCATCTCCGCGACTGGTTGGACGGGTAAATGAGGTAATCTCTTGTTTTTCGTATTAACTAATTGTCCCTAGTTCTTTTGTATGAGACAAAATCAACGAATTGATGATATTAAATTGAATTACGTTAGACAACTTTTGTTTCATTTTTAGCCTACCAAAATGTTTAATATTTTGTAATGAAGGTAGTATTTGTTAATAGAAAAAAATTCGAAGATATGTGGTATTTGGCCTTTCTTGAGGAATTCCTTTTCAAATTAGTGTTCTTTTAGCGTATTTATAGCCTCTTAGTTTTAGCCCTAGGCTTCGTGAAATCCTGGCTCCGCCTCTGAGTCCAGCGCATCATCCAAAGAGTACCGCCCGCTGAAAACCGTCCTCATGGAGTCATCGTTGCCGCAGAATCATCGCACACAACTACGAATTCTCTGTCACAGCCAGAAGCCAGCATAGGCAAACCCATTGGCGCACCGAACCATCGACATCAGAAGGACAAGCCACGACCTAGCTTCGCACGCCAACATCATCGTCGCCGCACAGGTCGCAACGCCAACTACTCGCATCACCGGTTGCCCGCTAGCCAACTGTGATGCCGTGCATGTCCAACCTGCAGGAAGCACAAAAGGGGCCAAGATCTTCGAAGACGGTGCCCCAAACAGGGAAAACCACATTGAAGACGATGCCACCGCCCAATCCTTGACAGGATCATGACTTTCGCCTGCATATCTTGACCCGAGAGCAGTGGAAGCGCAAAACTCCTCGACGGCGCCTCCAAGGAGGATAGCGACGTCCACGGTCGCCACCGTCGCCGGCCAGCAAGCATCGGCTAGGCTTTCGCCTGGAGCAGCATTACCAACACTCTCACGCAGCACTCCATTGGCCCGAGAATGCTATTGATTTAACATATGCATGTCTCAAATAAAGGAGGCCAGTCTTGGGACCGACATTTGGTGCACATGGTTGAATGTCTTGCTCCCATATCCTTGTTCTTCGGACGTGTTTGGACGCGTCCGCGGGCGTTTACAATGTCGGATGTATTGCCGTTAGAGATGCCCTTAGTCGCAGTACACATATAAATGGGTATAATTCGTGTATATTTCCTTCACATTAACTCATTAAGCCAGTTCGATTGATATATTGGGACCATGCACACATACGGTATCCAATTAATGGTAGATGACAATACTCCCTCCATCTCAGTTTACAAGTCCTATGCGTATACCTAAGTTGCCAATTTGACCACCGTAATATAAGCTATATAACACAAAAAATTATATCTTTTAAAAATAGAACATCTGAAGTTTATATTGGTATATTTTTTGTAATATATGACTTGTATTAGGTTGGTCAAATAGATGACCTAGAGGTACGCGCACGCCCTATAAACTGAGAGAGAGGTAGTATAAGAAATCAGATCTGGCGAATTAACCACCCAATGCCCAACCTGCGTCTGTGATCGATCTGGACCGAGCTCCCTGCCATTCCTGCAAAATAGAAATTCCCTGCCACAGTTAAACTAGTTGCCAAAATATATGACGTGTGATCTCCAGATTAATTGCGTGTGGGTCGGTGTTACAGAACCGTGTCGAGACAAATACTAGTATAGTATGATGTGTGATCTTCTGATGCCATTTTAAGTAACCTTTGACACCAAAAATCTTTGGGTACTTTGATACATGTATATTTTTTTGACAAAGGAAATATATTAATATCGCGAAGATACCAATTACACTCGGCCTCTGTACCAACAAGATGTCCAAAGGCATCAAAGATACACACAGCCAAAAAAGAAAAGTAAAAAAAAAAAAAAGACCACGCCACGATGATCAATCACTAGCATCAGCAGCACTCTAACCACCACCGAAGACAACACCCTGATTACAAAAGAGGTTATCAAAAAGTAATGCCTCCAAGAAGGAAACAATGCATAAGCTTTGTCATTGCCCGATCGAAGATTTTGGGTTTTCACCCTATAGAAAGTCAGAATTCACCAAAAATAATGCCTTCAAAAAGGTCATTGCCAGGTAGAACCAATAAAGGCTAGACCTTGGATTTTCACCCTGGGAGTCGAGACTCGATACTCGAGGAGCACCACCAAAAATGCAGCTCTCCAGTGCTGCCGCCCCCGCTTGCCGAGGCCGCTGTTCCAAGACACCAAACACCTGGCACACAGTCTTCATCACATTCAATACACCCTTTCACCAAAGCTTCAAGACTCCAATTGCAGGCACCATGACTTTCTCCACCTCTATCAATGCGTTGGGAATCTTGACTTAGACATGTCCCATGACATCAATAAGAAAGCGAAGCTTCGTGCCGCGCCCTCTTAAGCCGTGTTGGCTGATAATAAGAGCGCGCACGACCGGAGCCTTTCCGATTCAGATATCCAGGGCGACATATGCCAATCTGTATAGATCTCTGATGGGGAAGACGCGAACTCGTCAGCGGCCAGATCGAAGAGGTCCAGAAAGACGACTTGACGAAAGAAGAGTGCTAGGGCCAAACCACCATTAATAGGCCGGAGCCAGCAGGTTGTGTAGTAGACATCAAGCAATTTCTGGTGCAGTTGCTGGGGAGGTTAGTGCTTGAAGGTATATCTTTAGATCTTGCAATCGAATCTTTTAGTTTCTTGTTTTATCACTAGTTTAGTTTATAAAAGAAAACTACAAAAAAATGAAATTGAGGATGCCTCATATGCTTCATCTTTTTAATATCTTTCATGAAAATAAGGATTCCAAAAATTGTGCTCAAGTGTTAAAAGAAGAATGCATTAAAATGTTTGGCACTAAATATTTGAATGATGAGCATGGTTGCAATGTTGTTAGTACGAATTTCTTGAATATCCATGATGCTAATGATATGCAAAGCCACAAGCTTGGGGATGCTATGTTTGACGAAGATGATATTTTTTTGTCCCCCAAGTTTTGATGAGAATATTTATTTTGATGATAGCATGCCTCCTATTTATGATTATATTGATGAAAGTGGGTTTGGAAGAGTGTCAACTTTAAGAGTGTCAACTTTTGAATCTTATTGTGATAATTATGAAAGTGGATTTGGAGAGGTCATGACTTTATTAAGTGATGAACCCACTATTTCGGAAAAGGTTCCAATTTATTATGAGAACAAAGTTGCTATCTATGAGAATTATTGTGATGACATGTATGCTATAAAGAACAATGATAACCATGAACTTGTCATCTTGATTTTAATTTTCAATTGGATTATGCCTCACATGATAGTTATTTTGTTGAGTTTGCTCCCACTACTATTCATAAGAAGAAATTTGCTTATGTGGAGAGTAATTAAATGTATATGTTTGTGCATCATGAAAAGAGTGCTTTATATGATGGTTATATTGTTGAATTTATTCATGATGCTACTGAAAATTATTATGAGGGAGGAATATATGCTTGTAGGAATTGCAATAATATCAACTTTCCTCTCTATGTGTTAAAAGTTTTGAAGTTATGCTTGTTTTGTCTTCCTATGCTAGTTGATTCTTGTTCCCATAAATTTTTTGCTCACAAAATCCCTATGCATAGGAAGTAGGTTAGGCTTAAATGTGTTAGTCATATTCTTCATGATGCTCTCTTTATGTTTCAGTTCTTATCTTTTATGTGATCATCATTGAAATCATCATGTCTAGCTAGAAAGGCATTAAAGAAAAGTGCTTGTTGGGAGACAACCCAATATTTACCCTTACTATTTTTGTGTGTTCACATGATTATGCTACTGTATTAATAATTTTTATATATTTTGTTTCAATAGAGTGCCAAGTAGAACCTTTGGGAAGACTTGGGTGAAGTCTTTGCGATCTTGCTGTAAAAAATAGAAACGTTTGCGCTCACGAGATTAGCTGCCATGTTTTACTGGAGAGTGATTTTAGGTTGATTCTTTTTGCAGATGATTGATAGATAAATTCTTCAGGTCCACCAATTTATTTCATAATTTTTGGAGTTACAGAAGTACTCAAATGATACAGATTACTACAGACTATTCTGTTTTTGACAGATTCTGTTTTCTATGTGTTGTTTGCTTATTTTGATGAATCTATGAGTAGTATCGGAGGGTATGAACCATACAAAAGTTGTAATAAAGTAGATATTACACCAATATGAACTTATAATGAGTTTACGACAGTACCTAAGTGGTGATTTATTTTCCTATACTACCGGAGCTTACGAGTTTTCTGTTGAGTTTTGTGTTGTGAAGTTTTCAAGTTTTGGGTAAATATTCGATGGACTGTGGAATAAGTTGCGGGAAGAGCCTAAGCTTGGGTATGCCCAAGGCACCCCAAGGTAATATTCAAGGACAACCAAGAGCCTAAGCTTGGGGATGCCCCAGAAGGCATCCCCTCTTTTGTCTTTGTTCATCGGTAATTTTACTTGGAGCTATATTTTTATTCACCACATGATATGTCTTTTGCTTGGAGCGTCATTTTATTTTATTTTGTTTTGCTTGCTATTTGAATGAAATACCAAGATCTGAAATTCTTAAATGTTAGAGAGTCTTCACATAGTTACATAATTATGTAATTACTCGTTGATCTTCACTTATATCTTTCGGAGTAGTTTGTCGTTTACTCTATTGCTTCACTTATATCTTTTTAGAGCACGGCGGTGGCTTTATTTTGAAGAAATAGATGAACTCTCATGCTTCACGTATATTATTTTGAGAGTCTTAAACAACATGGTAATTTGCTTTGGTTATGAATTTAGTCCTAATATGATGGGCATTCAAGATGGGTGTAATAAAAACTTTCATATAGAGTGCATTAAAAACTATGAGAAGTTTGATACTTGATAATTGTTTTGAGATATAACGATGGTGATATTATAGTCATGCTAGCTGAGTAATTGTGAGATTGAGAAATACTTGTGTTGAGGTTTGCAAGTCTCGTAGCATGCACGTATGGTAACCGTTGTGTGACGAATTTGGAGCATGGGGTGTTCTTTGATTGCTTTCCTTATGAGTGGCGGTCGGGGACGAGCGATGGTCTTTTCCTACCAATCTATCCCCCTAGGAGCATGCGCGTAGTGCCTGGTTTTGATGACTTCTAGATTTTTGCAATAAGTATGTGATTTCTTTATGACTAATGTTGAGTCCATGGATTATACGCACTCTCACCCTTCCATCGCTGCTAGCCTCTTCGGTACCATGCATTGCCCTTTCTCACCTCGAGAGTTGATGCAAACTTCGCCGGTCCGTCCAAACCCCGTGATATGATACGCTCCATCACACATAAGCCTCCCTATATCTTCCTCAAAACAGCCACCATACCTACCTATTATGAGATTTCCATAGCCATTCCAAGATATACTGTGATGCAACTTTCCACCATTCCGTTATTATGACATGCGTCTTCATTGTCATATTGCCTTGCATGATCATGGAGTTGACATCATATTTGTGGCAAAGCCACTGTTCATAATTTTTCATACATGTCACTATTGATTCATTGCACATCCCGATACACCGCCGGAGGCATTCACATAGAGTCATATTTTTGTTCTAAGTATCGAGTTGTAATTCCTGAGTTGTAAGTAAATAAAAGTGTGATGATCATCATTATTAGAGCATTGTCCTAGTGAGGAAAGGATGATGGAGACTATGATGAGACTCCAGACGAAAATAAAGAGTCCATAGAAAAGAGAGAGAAGGCCCAAATAAAATAATAATAATAATAAAATATAAAAAATGAGAGAAAAAGAGAGAAGGGGCAATGTTACTATCCTTTTTCCACACTTGTGCTTCAAAGTAGCACCATGATCTTCATGATAGAGAGTCTCTTATTTTGTCACTTTCATGTAATAGTGAGAATTTTTCATTATAGAACTTGGCTTGTATATTCTAATGATGGGCTTCCTCAAAATGCCCTAGGTCTTCGTGAGCAAGAAAGTTGGATGCACACCTACTTAATTTATTTTGTTAAGCTTTCATACATTTATAGCTCTAGTACATCCCTTGCATGGCAATCCCTACTCCTCGCATTGACATCAATTGATGGGCATCTCCATAGCCCGTTGATTAGCCGCATTGATGTGAGACTTTCTCTTTTTTGTCTCCTCCACACAACCTCCATCATCATATTCTGTGCATGATGTGAGACTTTCTTTTTTGCGCTCATATATTGTGTGAAAGTTGAAAAAGTTTGAGAATACTAAAGTATGAAACAATTGCTTGGCTTGTCATAGGGGTTGTGCATGATGGGAGCATTTTGTGTGACAAAAATGAAGCATGACCAAACTATATGATTTTCTACGGACGAGCTTTCTGTGGCTAATGTTATTTTGAGAAGACATAATTGCTTGGTTAGTATGCTTGAAGTATTATTGTTTTTATGTCAATATTAAAATTTTGTCTTGGATCTTTCGGATCTGAACATTCATGCCACAATAAGAAAAATTACATTAAAAATTATGTTAGGTAGCATTCCACATCAAAAATTCTGTTTTTATCATTTACCTACTCGAGGACGACTAGGAATTAAGCTTGGGATGCTTGATACGTCTCCAACGTATCTATTATTTTTTATTGTTCCATGCTATTAAATTATCCATCTAGGATGTTTTATATGCATTTATATGCTATTTTATATGATTTTTGGGACTAACCTATTAACCTAGAGCCCAGTGCCAGTTTCTGTTTTTTTTCTTGTTTTTGAGTATCGCAGAAAAGGAATACCAAATGGAGTCCAATTGATGTGCCAAATTTTGATGATTTTTGATGGACCAAAAGAAGCCCCCGGAGTAAAAGAGTTGGGCCAGAGGAGTCCCGGGCCGTCCACAAGGGTGGGGGCGCACCCTACCCCCCTGGGCGCGTCCCCCTATCTCGTGGATGACTCGGAGACCCCCCCCTGACGTGAGACCTACACCAAAAATTCCTATAAATACAGAAACCTCCAGAAAATAACTGAGATTAGGAGTTCCGTCGCCGCAAGCCTCTACAGCCACCAAAAACCAATCGGGACCCTGTTCCGACACCCTGCCGGAGGGGGGATCCCTCACCGGTGGCCATCTTCATCATCCCGACGCTCTCCATGACGAGGAGGGAGTAGTTCACCCTCAGGGCTGAGGGTATGTACCAGTAGCTATGTGTTTGATCTCTCTCTCTCTCTCTCTCTCTCTCTCTCTCTCTCTCTCTTGTTCTTGATTCGGCACGATCTTGATGTACCACGAGCTTTGCTACTATAGTTGGATCTTATGATGTTTCTCCCCCTCTACTCTTTTGTAATGGATTTAGTTTTCCCTTTGAAGTTATCTTATCGGATTGAGTCCTTAAGGATTTGAGAACACTTGATGTATGTCTTGCGTGGGATACCCGTGGTGACAATGGGGTATTCTATTGATTCACTTGATGTATATTTTGGTGATCAACTTGCGGGTTCTATGACCTTAGGAATCTATGCATAGGGGTTGGCACATGTTTTTGTCTTGACTCTCCGGTAGAAACTTTGGGGCACTCTTTGAAGTACTTTGTGTTGGTTTGAATAGATGAATCTGAGATTGTGTGATGCATATCGTATAATCATACCCACAGATACTTGAGGTGACATTGGAGTATCTAGGCGACATTAGGGTTTTGGTCGATTTGTATCTTAAGGTGTTATTCTAGTACGAACTCTAGGATAGATTGAATGGAAAGAATAGCTTCGTGTTATTTTCCTACGGACTCTTGAATAGATTGATCAGAAAGAATAACTTTGAGGTGGTTTCATACCCTACAATAATCTCTTCGTTTGTTCTCTGCTATTAGTGACTTTGGAGTGACTCTTCGTTGCATGTTGAGGGATAGTTATATGATCCAATTATGTTATTATTGTTGAGAGAACTTGCACTAGTGAAAGTATGAACCCTAGGCCTTGTTTCAACGCATTGCAATACCATTTTTGCTCACTTTTATCATTAGTTACCTTGCTATTTTTATATTTTCAGATTAACAAAACCTATATCTACCACCCATATTGCACTTGTATCGCCATCTCTTCGCCGAACTAGTGCACCTATACAATTTACCATTGTATGGGTGTGTTGGGGACACAAGAGACTCCTTGTTATTTGGTTGCAGGGTTGTTTGAGAGAGACCATCTTCATCCTACGCCTCCCACGGATTGATAAACCTTAGGTCATCCACTTGATGGAAATTTGCTACTGTCCTACAAACCTCTGCACTTGGAGGCCCAACAACGTCTACAAGAAGAAGATTGTTTAGTAGAAACCAACAATCACCAATCCTTCCTCTCAGTTCCCACATGCGCATGATCATGATCCTGATCTAGTCAACCATGTCATGCACATGCAAGTTCTTTAACTGCTTTATCTTGTTGTTAAAACTTTCTGCCAAGTTATTGTTGATATGATCACACTTGATGGCACTGTTAAATCCTGACCTATACCACAATAGAGAATGATAGGTGTTCAACCATGGATCAAACTCACTTCATGCTGCTTTTATCTTATCAAGATGATATGAATGTGTTTGTTTGGTGTAAGATCTTGCTGCTGGCCACATTCTCCCAAATTCTCCCCCTCTGATTTTTTTGATCAAATTCATCCACATATGGCCCAAGCACTTCCTCTGCTCACAATGAGGAAAAACATTCTTCACTGCATTTTCTAGCCCTTTACATGCATATGTGTGTACTGCCAAATGTGACACTGGCCCTATGCATCTTTTCAACTACATCATGAACCATGTCCATGAAAACTCTGTCTCTGACTGAAACAAACCAATAGCAACAGGGAACATCTAGTTGTGTCCATCTAAAGCATTGCATGCTGCCAATTGACCATTCAATTTGCCTGTCAAAAAAGATGAGTCTATTCTCAAATATGGACGGTACTCTACTTTGAAGCCATCTATGCAAGGCTTGAAAGCCATAAAGAACTTGGAGAAAAGAACTCTACCATCCTCTGTTACCTTAGTATCTATCTCCACAACACTGCCAGGTGACCTCTTTTCCACCTCTGCTTTGAAGTTATAAAGCATCCTAAAAGTATTTGCCCAATCACCATATAATTTTTTAATTGCCCTCTGTTTTGCTTTCCACACTGTGGTATACTTTACCTTAATGGGGTACTGCTTTTCCAAGTCCACTTTAAGTTTCTTTGCTGTAGTGTTTGGTTTCTTGGCTAAAATTGGAGTGATCTTTTCTGCAATCCAAAGCTATGATGTCATGGTTGATACTCTCTATGTACTTGTAATACGAGTATGTGGATTTGGGATTTGATTAACCCTAATGGTACTTCCATCAGGTTGAATTCTAGCAGATATGTACCACTTGCAAGGCCTGACGCTTCCATCAAAACCTCTGCACCTTACATAAAATTTCTTTCTGTCAGTCCACATAGTCTTGGCATCAAACTCATGTTTGACTGCATAAGTCTTGAAACACATCCTAAACTCCTTCATGCTTGGGAACAACTTGCCTACTACAATAACAAGATTTTCTTTGTCATACACACTTACAAGCTCATCATCATGTGCATCATCTACATCATCTGCAGCATCTTTCATCAGCTGTCCATCCACATCTTCACAAGCATCTCTGTTAGCATCATTAGGCAAACTAGATTCATCCCTCTCTTCCTCATCTTGATCATCTACTGGGTCTACTGGAATGACAATTTCTTTGGCCATCTCAATGTCAGCCATTGGTGCAATGACCAAATTAGTAGTGTCTTCTAATTGTACTGAATTCCAATCAACACAAACAACCCTTGCAGCACCATCACGACCCTCTTCTACACCTTGATCAACCCCCCTATTACTGTCACTTCACCCGTAAACATGGGCATTATCTGTCTCTGTGAAGCCCAATCATCATCTACCATCTGTGAAGCCAACTTTGAGGGCATATATCCAACCTTAGAATCTGATTTCAGATCAACGAGCTCTGCATGAAAGGTAGTCTATTTGCTTGCCCAACCGTCTTGCCGATCGATTTCATCAACCATCTCTTCACCATTCTCAATTCTCACATACTCACCCTTCCAATTATCAAACCGTATCAATGCTACCTCCTGCTCTGGACCCCAAAAAATGCTCTCCCCAATTTTCTCCATGACATTTCTCACGACCCTCTCTTCCATGCTCTGTATTTCCTGAGGATCAATCTCTGCATATTCAACCTCCCATTTCAGAATTGTACCTCTCTCTATGTCTCGCACGCTACCATCACCTAGCTTCGCCTTAGAAGGAAAGAATTCGACAGTGAATTCGAATGTCCTACCACTGTTTGTTAATGGCGGGCAGTGTGAGCTAGCGGAAGCAGACGACGCACAAATCGCATAGGTTGGAAAGGATGCACATACCTAGTCGACGTTGTTGTCTCTAGCGGCTCCATCGCGGTCAGCCCCCCTCCCCCGCACCCAAATCTGGATCAAATCGACCAAAAACAGAGGAAACAGAGGCGATGCGGTGAGTTCTAACTCGACAAGGAGGGGAACATGACAAGGGTTCAGGATTTACACACCACAGCCGCCGCCGCCGCCGAGAACGACAGCTCCGCCGCTGCTGTCACCGAGAAAAAAGCTCCGGCGCCGTCGCCGGCTCACCACCGAGAACGAAGAGGAGGGAGCAACGGGTCACTGCTCACCTGATTCAGACAGGCACGGAGCCACATCTCACCTGATGCACTGCCAAGTGGGGTCGTAACTAGATGCTCTGTCAAGTGGGACCCACATGTCTTAAACATAATCTCACTCCCGTTGACGACCATTTTAATCGCCCGAGTGGGCCTTGGCTATTTGGGCTTCTGAAGCATTGCACTACAGCTATTTTCGTCAACCACGTCGCACTCCTTCCAATTCACGTGAAATGTGTCGCACAGGAGCTATTGGCCCACTAGGGACTGGAACTCTCACAACAAAACAATCATTTCAGTTCTGAATTTTCATTTATAGCGGTTTACATTAATTTTTTTGTGTGAAATCCAACTTAATTTTTCTTTATGCATCAATAAAATTAGACTTAGGGCCAGTTCTTTTGGGCAATTCTCCCAGAATTGACCCCCTCCCCAGCTTCTCCCAGAATTGCTACTCCATCCGTTTTTACAATTCCTAGCTAGTTAAGGTCTAATTAGCTAGGAATTGTAAAAAAAGATGGAGTGGCAATTCTGGGAGAAGCTGGGGAGGGGGTCAATTCTGAGAGAATTGCCCAAAAGAACTGGCCCTTATTCTTGGATCAAACTAGTTCTTGTTTGAACCCTCAGTCGCAGTACATATATAATTTGGTCTAATTGCTCATGTATTTGGTTCACTTTCAGCCAGCTGGATTGATATATTGGGCCCATGCACACATACGGTACCCAATTAGTGATAGAAGGAAAAAAAACTGATCTGGGGAATTCCCACGCTCTGTCTGTTATCGATCTGGAATGGGTTCCCTGCCATAACTAAGCAATTGCCACAATATATGAGGCGATCTCCAGATTAATTGCCAGCCGCTCAGTCAAATATAGAGGCGTGATCTTCTGTGATGCAGTAACATTTGACACCAAAAAACGGTGGCTCTAGTATTTGCATGTAAACAACGGCCAGTGCGTATATACACTGCATTTCAGGAGATATTGCTCATTAATCCCAAAAGATACGAATCCAGTATTAAATTTTGATTTTTATTTTGGGAGAGAGCGGGATAGAGCATTTTGATGTGATTTTGAACGGACGGTGGAGAGGATGGCTGGCTATGAGGCCTTTCGTCCCTTGCCCCCCTATAAATACCTGGGCATACGGTGGTACAAGGCACACCAACAACAGAGTCTCAAACTGCAAGAGCTCCATCTCTCCTCCTATTCCACGATGAGCGCTAGCTAGCCTCAAGGCCTCAATTCCTTCCTTTGCTTTTCTGCCTTGTTCTCTTCCGACAAGTCGTTGTTTCTGTGTTCATGCTTCCATGATTTACAGATAATTAAGATACTGATTAAGTGCTATACAAGCATATGTACGATGAAACTGAGTACATTTTGATCTATGTAGCAAAATACTTTTTATGTTATTATTGTTGACATCCATGTGTATATGGTTCCATATATACACGTTGCCGTTGGCATTGTTTCTTTGCTTCCCTATTTTTTTTTTGTTTCTTTTGTATGTGCGGTTGCTATCTAGCCTCATATTTTGGGTGCTATATATTGCAAAGAAAAACATGGCAATTTATCCATGTGTAGCATAGCACAATGAACTTCTGTTTTTTTATTCATTCAATGTGCCACATTTCCTTTGCCTGTGTTCATCATTTTTTTATTTTTTGTCAGAAGATAAATCATTTTATGATCTTTGTTTTGATTCTTCTTGGGAATTGCAATCTCTGTGCATATATTTGGCTTGGATGGTACATGTTACTTCAAAGAACATGTGAAATCATACATGTATAGCACAGTAGATCTCTTTTATTTTTGTCATGCAAAAAGTATCAACAATTGATGCTGGAGCTCGATCGTTCCCCTGTTCCTCCATAATAAGCTCTAAATCTGGTCTTAAGGTCCCTATTCCTTCATTTGTTTTTCTGTCTTCTTTTCTCATCCGACTTGTAGTACTTTCTGTTCTGTGTACATTCTTTACAGACAAGAGATTGATCATCAATAGGTTTCATACATGTCTATGGTGAAACAAGTACAGTTTGATGATGTTGCACGATTTTGTTGTTGTTTATGTTGTTGCTGTTGTTGGCATCCATGTATATGCACCTAATAACAGCAACGACATAAACAATAACAAAATTCTGCTACATGTCTAGGGTGCAAAATAATGGATATTGATTGTGCTACACAAGGATTGATTGTTGGGGTGTCAGCTGATGATCATGCCATGGAGGAGTTCATGAGTGCTGGGGCTGATTCGTTCGTGCCCAAACCAATGTGGATTGATTGTCTTGGGTCTATAATTCAGGAGGTCATTAATAAGAAGAAGAATGCCATGAAGTACCACATCCAACTTGCTCAAGGGGTGGACGAATAGAGTTTAGATGATCGATCAATGTTCCATTCCATTGGTATTGTCATGTTGTCTGTTTTATCGCTAGAGTTTCATGTTAAAGGTTGGCTGGCGTTAGCAAGAAGAACAAGAGAGACAACCTATGATTATATGTGATCAATATAACATGTACTCCCTCTCTCTCAGTTTAGAAGGCGTGCACGTACCCCTAGGTCATCAATTTGACCAACCTAATACAAGTAATCTTTATCTATATCTATATCTATATCTATATCTATACCTACTAATAAAGCAAGGTGATATTCTTGGTTTCGTCCCGTGGTTAAATGATTTTTTTAGTTTTTTAGATCCGGCGAGGTGGTACTATTCACAGGAAAATATTCATCGTCGTTTCGTGCATTGAGAAAGCATAATCCAAAGGCCGCTACACCTCAACCGAGTGGGCCTCAGCCTTTCCTTGATGGGCCCGCTCCTGCCACCTTGACCAAAAAAGTGAAAAATATATGTTCCATATATGAATTGAACTCTCAACTCCCGTAGGTGATAGCTAGCCGGTCTAATCCCACCTCGCTTCCTTGCACTCAAATAGAAATACTGCTGCGAGTTGAAATCAATAAATTGGTTGGGATCAATAGGCAAGGGTGGACAAAGAAATTAAAACTCAGGAAGAAGATGATGCTGATCTGAAATCTCAGAAGGAAGGAGATGGATGACTGGAAGCGACAAGGCCACTGCTGGGGACGGCGCAGGGATGGATGACTGGAAGTGACAAAGCCACTGCTGGGGACGGCGCAGGCCGCGGATCCGGTGGCGCAAACACTTCGTTGGGGCGGCCATGGCCATGGCTGGTTCCTGTGGGTGGGGTTAGGGGTCTCAGAGATCGTGAGAAGAAAGAGAGAGAGATGAAACGGAAGGAAGAAAAGGGGAAAGGAGGTGCTCCGGCGGAGCTCCGGCAAGGTTGCTTGCCGGCGGTGGGGCATGGATGCAGAAGGGGCGCCGCGGTGGTACAGCCGACAGAGGCGGCACGTCCCTAGGGGAGAGCTCGTGGTTGGGTTGGGTGGGGCATGTACAGTTGTTTCTTTTATTTTATTAACTGGACGGAATTGTGAATAGGACGCTGGAGCGCCAGTGAGGCGGCTGATTTCTTCTAGCTACCAACAAACGTGTTAGCGCTAGCGTGCACGCACATATAGATTTTTATTTTGAGCTGAAAAAAGGTACAGTAGATTTTATTTCTTGGATACAGAATCCATATATGTACGTGGATTCAAGTTCTATACGTGCATGCTACAGAATTAGTGGTTTGTATTTTTCCCCAAAATCTGCTTATATAATTTTAAAAAGTGTCTACATGCTTTAAAAATGGCTGTGTAATTTAAAATGTGTTCATGCTTTTTGAAAAAACAAGTGAATTTTCAAAAGGTGCACTTGCATTTTAAAATGTATGTATTGTTTTTCAAACAGAGTTTATGTATTGAAATATTGCTCGCATTTTTTATAAAAACGCCCTTTTTATAATGTGTTCATGTAATTCTAAAAGTGTTTGCATGTTAAAAAATGTTTGTAATTTAAAAAAGTTTATGTGATTCAAGAACATTCGCGTGTGTGTTTTAAAAAAGAATGGTCATGCATTCTAAAGAAAATACAATTAAAAGAACATTCCTCGACTCTGAGACTTTGCCAGAAACATAAAAGAGTTGGCGCCGGCTCGGAAGCTACGGGTGGGTCGACGGCAAGAAAACCGGCTCCATTTTTTTAGGCGGAACTGTAGAAATTTTTTCATACATTATATTTTATGTATTTTGAGTATAAAGAAAAGTACACTGTACATGATTACCAGGGAGCTAAACATAGAAACCAAAAAAGAACAAAAAGGACCGTACAAAGCAAGTCTACAAGACTTAACTTCTTACAAAAGGATTTAATCCATTCATCAAAACCCTGATACTTTTTTTTTATGCACTCTGTATTTCATCCACTGAAGCTGCTCTTTAAATCTCCTTCTGCATGAATATAGATATACTTGGTTGGCGGGCTTTGAAAATGAAATGATTTCTCGTATTCCAAACCGCCCAGCGGATAAGCGTGATAATATCCAGAAATGAATGACATTCAAGTGAGCTTTAATTAAGCTGATAGATCTGCCCCTGAATGTCACTGGGTATAAGTTGAGAGTTCTCACACAAAATTATCCGGATACACCAGGTGTGACTTTTGCTTCGTCTTTTTCACATTCATACGAGTCGCATTGTATTTTATTTTATTATTTTCTTCAGTTCATATATGTGCATAGATACATGCAAGGATGGCATTTCTGTGGTCAAATATTGCTGACGATGAATATCGCTATAGCTAGTAAAATTTTCTTGACTGGCCACATACTGTATGCAATTTATGTCCAGTACACAATTCTTTCCAGTTTTCTCACATGCTGTGACAAATTTAATGGTTAAAATCATTATAGAAGCCACGGACTTAGATATATTCCTGATCCTAAGATAGCACCTTTTGACCATGGGGAATACAAGTCTGGCCGACGAGAGCAGCTGAGTATGTATTCAATTGGATCGCGAATGCTGATGTCCCGAGTTTGCCGGACTTATGCAGATTAATTTGTGAATCTGTGCTGATTCTTTTTATTCAACAATCTGCATGTTTGCTTGATGTACAGAAACCTTGTGTAATATGGAGTAGGATTATTCTGGTCTTATGTGGCAATTATTTACTCTCAAAACCAATGTAGAGCTTGTACTTTGCGATTATCATTGTCCAACATGACATATTTAAGCTATTATCATATAATCTTTTATCAAGCTATTATCATATAATCTTTTATCAAGCTATTATCATATAATCTTTTATTCTTCTCTGTTATAGCTAATAGGAGGCATTGGTTCGCACTCTCATGATTGTGCACATGTGTCGTAGGACATATAAATTGATTAATGCTCTTTCTTAAAGGATTGACTATCAAGGATTTTTGGCAAGTTGATGACCGAACTATTGACTTTGTTGCAGATCCAACCTTCGGTTTGATACTTCTGTATTAAAGATAGTATCACAGTACACTTAGTTCTTCCTTTGGCATGGCTATTTTGTTATCTAAATAACGAAACGGATCCCCCATATTGATTGCAAAATTTAGTATATTACTCTAATGAAGTTCAGATATGTATCATTTGTAAAGTGCAATTCCTGAATTAAGAAAAATGAACACTGCTGGGGTGAAGCATGATGCAGGAGTGATCATGACAACCATTCAGTTCACTTATCCATGCAGATGATGTGTCATTTAAGCCTAAGGTCATACTAAATGATGTTAATTCCTGGTGTGTATACTTTGTGTCCATAATATTATCTTGCAACAAAACACGCTTCTTGATGTAGGCCGCACTATTGCACACAAGTGCTTGCACTAGAGTGTGTACAATGCCATGCACACGATCTTGATCTAGAATTCCAGATTTGTTACCGAAGTTTCAGAATTGTACGCTCTATTCATTCAAAATTTCCCTAGCATAGCGCCTTTAATTTTGCAATAAAATTCATTTTATAGTATATTTGTTTCTGCTAGATAAGTTTTGAAACACAAGTGTTGTCATGCACTCGTGCTTACTAGAAGGACGGAAATGCTCAAGCGTGGCTCTGTTTTTGTAGGTAACGTTATAAATTTCGATATTGGTTCATAGATTGATCTGGACATTCCTTAGAGCTTCTGGAGTCATGTCGCAGGGAAGTATGGCATGTTCTATTGGAAAGAAAAGGTTAACACGGCATAACCTTCGTAATGCTGCGTGGTTTCATTTAGCTTTCCTGATCATGCCTTTGTTTACGGCACGTGGAACAGGGAGAGGATGGGTCAATTGAAGGCGCTGTGATGTATCGCACTGTCTGAGAGTGACCACAGGGGCAAGTAATTGTTCGGAGGTATTTTAGAGGTGGAAGTTCATCGCGGAAGGACCTAGACATGATGAAGATAAGACCAGAGAATACTATATGTACGTAATCAAAATGTCAGTTACATAAACTGAACATATTTTCGCCTTAATTTTTTAAAGTCAAAGGACATTCGTTTATCCTTGGTAGAATGCTGCAAAGGTATAAAATCATCAGCACCTGGCATCTGATAATCTGGGCAGAGGACATGGCCCCTTGCAGTTGCCAGAGCCATGGGAACCGGCCAGTTCCAGCCGGCTTTTATAGCCAGTGTAGACCAAGATATGATGTCTGAATTGTATATCTACATTGCTGATTCAACGTCGATTTCAATTTGGACGATTCGATCGACTATGGTTGTTCGACACTTATTTTCATGTTAATTTCCAGTTGGAAAATGCTAGTTTCATCCTTGAGTCAACTTCGAACATGACTTGGTGTTTGACGAGGATAAGCATATCTACGTTCAGGAAAATAAAATTGTGGACATGCCGGTGTACCTAAGGGCATCTCCAAGGGCATGCCTCAAAATGCCCGCAAACTTCAGATCAACGCGTCCGGACCATTTTTGCCATCCAATGTGGCGCCACATACCTTCACGGATGCGTACGCATATCTGAATTCCCGGAAACCGGCACCAAACCTGGGGGAGGTTTGCGAGCGTTCGGACTCGTGCCACGTATGCGTCCGACAACATGGTCCCACCTAAAATCCTCTCACACGCATCCTCTCGATAGTGCCTCCACGCTGGGTGCTGCATTCATGCAGGTCCAAAGCGGATGCGACGGGTCTGCAGCATGCCGTCTGGAAGGCACAACATTGAAGCGGTGCGGTGGTGGCTGACGATGGGGAGATGTTGGACATGATCCACAACGAAGGCAGCTTCGAGGACTGACAAGTGGATGACTCCTAGCCAGAGACTGGCACAGGCACATTCTACGAGCAATCTAGCAAGTACACCAAGCAGCCGGACTCATACACCGAGCATCCGGACCTTGAGCAGGATGATTGGCTGGCCGGTGCCCACCTAATAGAGAAGAAAGGTAGGGGATAAAGTTTCAATTTAAGGGAGGACGAATTGTTGTGTGATGCTTGGTTGACCATTAGCTTGATTTGTTTCATGGCACGGACCAAAAGGGCTCAACCTTCTGGGCGGATGTTCATGCTTGGTTCCATGAGCACAATCACTTTGATCCTTGTCGCATAGAAGTGATCCGGGATCGTGGTCCGAAGTCGCTGAACCATCGATGGTACACCGTTCAAGAGGCTGTCAAAAAGTATTGCGGCCATTTGAAACAACTCTATGGCCGATGGCTAAGTGGTGCGTAAATCACGGATCAAGTAAACTATTATATATGTTGGTCATTTAGACGGATATGCTCTACATGTTGGTCATTTTGCCGAATATGCAACTAGTTGAACAGGTCTTTTTTTGCTACCCATATTGTGCATGCACATTGTTCTTGAAGATGAAGAAGAAGCACTTCATCTTCATGCATTGTTGGGTAGTTGAATGCAAACCACAATGGCTCCTATATCCATTGCCAATCCCGTCAAGACTACCGGCATCGCCAATGAAGACGAAGATGGTGATCCAGCTGACCCAACAAAACGAGGGTTTGAGACAGCCAAGAAGGTTGGGAGGTGGTTTCGGGGGAGGAAGTGGGAGGAGGAGAAGGAGAAGTGAGAGGAGACAACGACCAAGATGACACAAAAGTTCGAGGACATCACGACGAAGGAGGAGGATGCACTGGCAGAGGAGCCCAGTCGTCAAGGTGTGGCGACCGCCACACCTTGATTCGGCACCAATTTTTTTCTATACGTAAGCATACACTTTTCTTCGTGCGAATACCTAAGCATATACTGCTTGTTGGTTTTAGATCACACTAGATCAATTCTGTTGAGTATATTGATTATTAGGAAAGACGAGATAGACTAGGATTTGTTTGGGCTTGTCTTGTACTTCAAGTAGATCATTGTACTCCTATATATATGTCCACGAGGCTCAAGCAATACAACAACTATTCCACCACATCTCTCTCTCCCTTCTAACATGGTATCAGCCTAATCGTTCCAACACTAGCCGCCGCCCCTTGGGCGGGCGGCCTCCGTGACCGCCGCCGGGGGCCGCGCCGGGTTCATCTGTCGGTCATGTTGACCGGCTGCCCTAGCGAGTCTTTTTCCCGAGCCCTTGCTCTGGGTTTTTTCACTCTCACGCCGGTCGTCTTGATCGGCGTTTTTCTTTTTGGTTTTCTGATCTATGCTTGATCGGTTTGCGTCGCCCACCGCCGCCGTCGACCCCGTGCGCCTCTACTCCGACACCGGCGCGACCGGCTGACCTCTTCACCAACTAGGCAGCCTCGCGTGACAGGCGGCCCTCACAGCAGTCGTCCGCGCGCCGGCCCGCCCATCGATCTACGCCGACCATCTCCGCCCTCTCCGACCGGGACACCTGCATCACCTCCACCCGGCGGCCTCGTGCCATGCGGCGGCCAATCATAGCCGCCGCTCGTGCGTCGGTCCGCCAATCGATCCACGCCACCTGCCTCCGCCGCGTCTGCACGACGGCCCTGCGGGTTGCCTCGCCGGCCTCGTCCCCGGCTGCGTCAGGCCGGCTGCGTCAGGCCCGTCGGCTGCCTCGAGCTTGGGCGCCGCTGCTCAGTTGGTTGCTGGGGCCTCGCTGCCCGGGTGCCGGCACTGCTTTGGTGGCCCAGGTGCCAGTGCTGACGCGCTCGTCGGCACGTCAGAGGGGAACCTTCTGAATAACAAGCTTATTGCGAATGTTCCAAAGCGTCCAGGCGAGAACCCCAACGCACAGCCATCTAATATGGCGGTAGCGACTAGGGGAGGCGTTAAGCTCGGCAAGCAAGTCGGGGAAGTTGGTATTACACCGCTGTCCACCAACCGTTTCGCGGAAGCAGGCCCAGAGGAACTGGGCAGATTAGCACGAGAAAAAGATGTGGTTAGCATCCTTAATCGTGCCACAGATGGGGCACATCCCATCACCCGAGCCATTACGCTTGAGGACTTCAACCCCAGAGGGGAGACGTCCACAGATCCATTGCCACAGGAAGCTAGATCCTGATCTTCAGCGAAAGTCGGATGTCCCAGATCAGGCTAAACGGTTCCGGGGCCGTCGAGGGAGCAATGGCTCCGTACAGGGACTTCGTGGAGAAATGACCAGAGGGCTCGAGGCGCCAGGAAAGAACATCCCGGTCCTCCACGACGTTCATCGGCATAAGTGCGATGTCTTGGAGGAGGGATTCCTAGGCGGCCACCTCGATGGGGCCAAAGGGGCGCTGGAAGGCGAGACGCCCTAAGTCAATGAGGGCCGTCTCGATAGAGACCCGAGGGTCAACCGCAATGGCAAATAGATCTGGGAATCGCGCAGCCAGGGGGGAGTTCCCTAGCCAGCGGTCGAACCAGAACAAGGTCGAGGCCCCGAAGCCAACCGAGATGGATGTCCCGATGCATAGAATGGGCAGAAGCTGGATCACGGACTGCCAGAACTGGGATCCACCCGTACGTTGGCAAAAGGCAAGAGGTTGGCCATGAAGGTACTTATTACGGATGATGGTGAGCCAAAGGCCTCCCTCCCCATTGACAATACGCCACAGCCATCGGGTCAGGAGGGCAACGTTCATGCGTCGGGATGACAAGATCCCAAGGCCACCCTGGTCTTTGGGTTTGCAGATGTCGGGCCAGCTCACCATATATGGTATTATTTCTCGTATTCCAAACCGCCCAGCGGATAAGCGTGATTACATCCAGAAATGAATGTCATTCAAGTGTGTTTTAATTAAGCTGATAGATCTGCCCCTGAATGTCACTGGGTATAAGTTGAGAGTTCTCACACAAAATTATCCGGATACACCAGGTGACTTTTGCTTCGTCTTTTTCACATTCATACAAGTCGCATTGTATTTTATTTTATTATTTTCTTCAGTTCATATATGTGAATAGATACATGCAAGGACTTCTATGGTCAAATATTGCTGACGATGAATATCGCTATAGCTAGTAAAATTTTCTTGACTGGCCACATACTGTATGCAATTTATGTCCAGTACACAATTCTTTCCAGTTTTCTCACATACTGTGACAAATTTAATGGTTAAAATCATTATAGAAGCCACGGACTTAGATATATTCCTGATCCTAAGATAGCACCTTTTGACCATGGGGAATAAAAGTCTGGCCGACGAGAGCTGCTGAGTATGTATTCAATTGGATCGCGAATGCTGATGTCCCGCGAGTTTGCCGGACTTATGCAGATTAATTTGTGAATCTGTGCTGATTCTTTTTATTCAACAATCTGCATGTTTGCTTGATGTACAGAAACCTTGTGTAATATGGAGTAGGATTATTCTGGTCTTATGTGGCAATTATTTACTCTCAAAACCAATGTAGAGCTTGTACTTGCGATTATCATTGTCCAACATGACATATATAAGCTATTATCATATAATCTTTTATCATGCTATTATGATATAATCTTTTATTCTTCTCTGTTATAGCTAATAGGAGGCATTGGTTCGCACTCTCATGA
The DNA here is from genome assembly GCA_963921465.1 of Triticum timopheevii. Taxonomy (NCBI): domain Eukaryota; kingdom Viridiplantae; phylum Streptophyta; class Magnoliopsida; order Poales; family Poaceae; genus Triticum; species Triticum timopheevii. Next base: position 47,139,863 of record OY997264.1, on the reverse strand, counting down.
TTGTGCACATGTGTCGTAGCACATATAAATTGATTAATGCTCTTTCTTATAGGATTGACTATCAAGGATTTTTGGCAAGTTGATGACCAAACTATTGTCTTTGTTGCAGATCCAACCTTCGGTTTGATACTTCTGTATTAAAGATAGTATCACAGTACACTTAGTTCTTCCTTCGCCATGGCTATTTTGTTATCTGAATAACGAAACGGATCCCCCATATTGATTGCAAATTTTAGTATATTACTCTAATGAAGTTCAGATATGTATCATTTGTAAAGTGCAATTCCTGAATTAAGAAAAATGAACACTGCTGGGTTGAAGCATGATGCAGGAGTGATCATGACAACCATTCGGTTCACTTATCCATGCAGCTGATGTGTCATTTAAGCCTAAGGTCATACTAAAGGATGTTAATTCCTGGTGTGTATACTTTGTGTGCATAATATTATCTTGCAACAACACACGCTTCTTGATGTAGGCCGCACTATTGCACACAAGTGCATGCACTAGAGTGTGTACAATGCCATGCACATGATCTTGATCTAGAATTCCTGATTTGTTACCGAAGTTTCAGAATTGTACGCTCTATTCATTCAATATTTCCCTAGCATGGCGCCTTTAATTTTGCAATAAAACACATTTTATAGTATATTTGTTTCTGCTTGATAAGTTTTGAAACACAAGTGTTGTCACGCACTCGTGCTTACTAGCAGGACAGAAATGCTCAAGCGTGGCTCTGTTTTTGTAGGTAACATTATAAATTTCGATATTGGTTCATAGATTGATCTGGACATTCCTTAGAGCTTCTGGAGTCGTGTCGCAGGGAAGTATGGCATGTTCTATTGGAAAGAAAAGGTTAACACGGCATAACCTTCATAATGCTGCGTGGTTTCCTGTAGCTTTCCTGATCATGCCTTTGTTTACGGCACATGGAACAGGGAGAGGATGCGTCAATTGAAGGCGTTGTGATGTATCGCATTGTCTGAGAGAGACCACATGGGCAAGTAATTGTTCGGAGGTATTTTAGAGGTGGAAGTTCATCGCGGAAGGACCTAGACATGATGAAGATAAGACCAGAGAATACTATATGTACGTAATCAAAATGTCAGTTACATAAACTGAACATATTTTCGCCTTAATTTTTTAAAGTCAAAGGACATTCGTTTATCCTTGGTAGAATGCTGCAAAGGTATAAAATCATCAGCACCTGGCATCTGATAATCTGGGCAGAGGACATGGCCCCTTGCAGTTGCCAGAGCCATGGGAACCGGCCAGTTCCAGCCGGCTTTTATAGCCAGTGTAGACCAAGATATGATGTCTGAATTGTATATCTACATTGCTGATTCAACGTCGATTTCAATTTGGACGATTCGATCGACTCTGGTTGTTCGACACTTATTTTCATGTTAATTTCCAGTTGGAAAATGCTGGTTTCATCCTTGAGTCAACTTCGAACATGACTTGGTGTTTGACAAGGATAAGCATATCTACGTTCAGGAAAATAAAATTGTGGACATGCCGGTGTACCTAAGGGCATCTCCAAGGGCATATGCCTCAAAATTCCCGCAAACTTCAGATCAATGCATCCGGACCATTTTTGCCATCCAATGTGGCGCCGCATACCTTCACGGATGCGTACGTATGTCTGTATTCCCGAAAACGGCACCAAACCTGGGGAAGGTTTGCGAGCGTCCGGACTCGTGCCACGTATGCGTCCGACAACATGGTCCCACATAAAATCCTCTCACACGCATCCTCTCGATAGTGCCGCCACGCTGGGTGCTGCATTCATGCAGGTCCAAAGCGGATGCGACGGGTCTGCAGCATGCCGTCTGGAAGGCACAACATTGAAGCGGTGCGGTGGTGGCTGACGATGGGGAGATGTTGGACATGATCCACAACGACGGCAGCTTCAAGGACTGACAAGTGGATAACTCCTAGCCAGAGACTGGCACAGGCACATACTACAAGCAATCTAGCAAGTACACCAAGCAGCCGGACTCGTACACCGAGCATCCGGACCATGAGCAGGATGATTGGCTGGCCGGTGCCGACCCAACAGAGAAGAAGGGTAGGGGATAAAGTTTCAATTTAAGGGAGGACGAATTGTTGTGTGATGCTTGGTTGACCATTAGCTTGATTTGTTTCATGGCACGGACCAAAAGGGCTCAACCTTCTGGGCGGATGTTCATGCTTGGTTCCATGAGCACAATCACTTTGATCTTTGTCGCACAGAAGTGATCCGGGATCGTGGTCCGAAGTCATTGAACCATCGATGGCACACCATTCAAGAGGCTGTCAAAAAGTATTGCGGCCATTTGAAACAACTCTATGGCCGATGGCTAAGTGATGCGTAAATCACCTAGCAAGTAAACTATTATATATGTTGGTCATTTGGACGAATATGCTATACATGTTGGTCATTTTGCCGGATATGCAACTAGTTGAACAGGTCTTTTTTTGCTACCCATATTGTGCATGCACATTGTTCTTGAAGATGGAGAACAAGCACTCCATCTTCATGCATTGTTGGGTAGTTGAATGCAAACCACAATGGCTCCTATCCATTGCCAATCCCGTCAAGACTACCGGCATCGCCAATGAAGGCGAAGATGGTGATCCAGCTCACCCAACAAAACGAGGGCTTGAGACAGCCAAGAAGGTCAGGAGATGGTTTCGGGGGAGGAAGTGGGAGGAGGAGAAGGAGAAGTGAGAAGAGATAACGACCAAGATGACACAAAAATTCGAGGACATCACGACGAAGGAGGATGCACTGGCAGAGGAGCCCAGTCGTCAAGGTGTGGCGACCGCCACACCTTGATTCGGCACCAATTTTCTTTTATACGTAAGCATACACTTTTCTTCGTGCGAATACCTAAGCAAATACTGCTTGTTGGTTTTAGATCACACTAGATCAATTCTGTTGAGTATATTGATTATTAGGAAAGACGAGATAGACTAGGATTTTTTTTGGCTTGTCTTGTACTCCAAGTAGATCATTGTACTTCTATATATATGTTCACGAGGCTCAAGCAATACAACAAATATTCCACCACATCTCTCTCTCCCTTCTAACATGGTATCAGCCTAATCGTTCCAACCCTAGCCGCCGCCCGACGCTTCCGCACCCGCGCGGCGGTCGGCCTCCATGACCGCCGTCGAGGGCCGACCCGCCCGTACCTAGGGTTCGTCTGCCGGTCGTGTTGACCGGCTGCCCTAGCGAGTCTTTTTCCCGAGCCCTTGCTCCGGGTTTTTCGCTCTCTCTCTGGTCGTCTTGATCGGCGTTTTTCTTTTTGGTTTTTCGATCTATGCTTGATCAGTTTGCGTCGCCCACACCGCCGTCGACCCCGTGCGCCTCTACTCCGACACCGGCGCGACCGGCCGACCTCTTCACCGACTAGGCAGCCTTGCGTGACAGGCGGCCCCTCACGGCCGTCGTCCGCGCGCCGGCCCACCCATCGATGTACGCCGACCATCTCCGCCCTCTCCGACCGGGACACCTGCATCACCTTCACCCGGCGGCCTCGCGCCATGCAGCGGCCAATCATAGCCGCCGCTCGCGCGTCGGTCCACCAATCAATCCACGCCACCCGCCTCCACCGCGTCTGCACGACGGCCCTGCGGGTTGCCTCGCCGGCCTCGTCCCCGGCTGCGTCAGGCCCGTCGGCTGCCTCGAGCTCGGGCGCCGCTACTCCGTTGGTTGCTCGGTCCTCGCTTCCCGCGCGCCGGCACTGCTTTGGTGGCTCGGGTGCTAGTGCTGACGCGCTCGTCGGCACGTCGTCCCCCGCCGTCCATCGTCGTCGGCTTCATCTCGGACTCCGCCGCCACCCCGTCTCCATCGAGCGACGTCCCCGACCTCATGCGTGATCGGATTGATCACCCGCCCGCCGCCGTGCGACCGACCTGGCCCGTCGGTTGCGCTTACCTTCGCAGGCCCGTTGAAGACTGTCCCAAGTTTAGCGCGCTCCTCTACCGATCGAGCAACGAGCTGCCGCTGCGTCGCCCCATCGGGTCGTAGCGCCGCCGCCCCGTGGTTCATTTCCCGGCTACACCGACCCTCGTCACCGTTGCGTTTCCCCTTTGGGCCATAGTGCCGCGGCCCGCGGTCCATCGCCTCCCAAGGGTCGTTTGCTCCAGGCCGTCCCCGTGGCTGCACCGACCATCGCGCTGCCGCTGCGTTGCGCCCCGTCGGGCCGTAGCGAGCGTGGCATACGGTCCACACCGCTGTCCCGAGGTCGTCCCCGCGGTTGCACTGACCCGCGCTCTGCCGTTGTGCCGCCCCTTCGGGCTGTAGCGTCGCCGCGGTCCCTGCGACCGCCCTGAGGTCTTCCGCCGTCGCCCTTACCCGCCCGCCGCCGCTGTGTCACCCCTTCGGGCCGTAGAGCCGCGGTCCGCGGTCCACCGCCGTCGCTGCACGTCGACTTCTCGTGTTATGCGTCGCGCCGCCTTCCTTGGCGCGGGAATGCCATCGTCTGCGCCGGTCTTCGTCATGCTGTCGGGTTCTTCGCCTCCTTCGAGCATCACCACCGCGCTCCTAACCTAGCCGTTGCCGCCGGCACTGCTCTTCTTCGGCCGCCACCGCCGCTACCCCAGTAGCTGCCGCAGCGGCCCGTCCACCCCGTTCGTCTTCGTCCAGCACCAGCTCGTCGCTAGCGCCATCGTCATCTACCCCGACCACTTCCTCTACTCCGACAATCGCGGGCGACATCGTCCCGTCGCAGATTGGCGCCACAACTGTCGTCAAGTCCTTCTCTGCTGGCCTCTCCGACTTCTCCGACATGGCGTACTGCTCGTCCAGGTCCCAGTCTACGCATGCCTGGTGCTGACAACACCAATGCGTCCTTCGTCCACGACGTGTCCCCGGGCCTGGCAAGCCTGGTGTGGAGCTTCGTCAACTTTGTTTTCGTCCATCTATGGATGCCCGGTGCTGGCAACACCGATGCGTGCCTTCGTCCACGATGTGTCCCCAGGCTTGGCAAACCCGCCGCGACGCGTCATCAACATTGTTTTCCTCCCGGCGCACCACTACTTTGACACCACTGTGCCCATGTCTAACTCGGTGCCTCCTTGCACCTGCGGCTCCACAGCGACTTCATCGACACTGGCTGCCACGACTCGACATCGACCACGGCATTTTTCGCATGGCTACCTCGACCACGGCTACACCACCTACGCTTTCTGCTATCACGACAAACGGCACAAAGGGCTATCGCATTGCTTGAGCAACCTCGTCGGTTGCCACTCCAGCCACTGACTCCGCGATGCATTGACCAACACGACTGTGGAGGGGTGTCCGTCGGCTTGCCTTCGGATTTTTCTCCAGTCTCACTGTCTGCGTCACTACCGTTGTGATTGCAGGGGTATGATGAATATATTGATTATTAGAAAAGACGAGATAGACTAGGATTTGTTCTGGCTTGTCTTGTACTCCAAGTAGATCATTGTACTCCTATATATATGCTCACGAGGCTCAAGCAATACAACAACTACTCCACCAAAACTCTCTCTCTCCCTTCTAACATATTCACCCAAGCAAAGCTAGATGCAACTGCAGGGGGTATGATGAGTATATTGATTATTAGAAAAGACGAGATAGATTAGGATTTGTTCTGGCTTGTCTTGTACTCCAAGTAGATCATTGTACTCCTATATATATGCTCACGAGGCTCAAGCAATACAACAACTATTCCACCAAATCTCTCTCTCTCCCTTCTAACATATTCACCCAAGCAAAGCTAGATGGAAGCACACAGTTAGATCAGAAGCACACAACCAGGTAGCTTGATTGATGTGCCACCTAGCATATGCACATCTCACGGTGTAGACGTATGCAAACCAGCTCGCTTCTGTTGCACAATGACCTGATCGATTCTCTCGGCGGCTCGCCCTTGGAACTCTCGTAACTTGGCGGCAAAACAGAACAACAAATTTTATTTTATTTTATTTTGCAGGGTGGAGAAAATTTTGTTTGCGTGTGCAACTTGCAATTTTTTTCCTTGACTTGTATATAAGAGTACAATGACTGACTAGCCGTGTATCACGGACTCCACTGCCAACACGATGCAACCCGGTGTTCGGTCCAAAAGGAGGATGACCCCCGGCTTCTGCATCTACGCGATGCATTCAGCCCTTTTATTAATTATACATAAAGATCTTACAAAGTAATACATCAGGTAGTCTGAAGCCACCATATTGGCCACATCTATCACCACTCCTATCCACTTGATTAACGGTACCGATTCTCCAATCGAATACAAACAAACATCACACCAAAGTCTAACATTTAGAACCGGAGGCCCCAACCAAGACAAAAGGAAGATTGGGCACTGACATTGCATGCATCTTCTAGACGCCATTGAGAGCTTCTGTGCAGTGTGAATTGACTTTTATGTTTTTGCATCAAATTTGTTAAGCTGACAGTTTGCCACACCTTAAATTTTTTTTCTTCCTCCCCTCTTGGAGGATGCATGTGTCAAGCGCCATGACAAAAACGAGAAAAATAAGGCCGAGAGTTTGAGAAGTTCATGGCAGCAACGGAGAAGAAGATCAAGGTCGAAGAGAAGAGGTTGAGCTCGTGGCCAAACTCGGACGATGCTAAGACGTTGATCTTGAAGATGGAGGATTTGGATCCTGATGCGGCGGAGATCGTGTAAGCCTACGATGCAAGGATGTTAAAGCTTGGCGGCCGAGTTGGAGGAGCCCACCGACGAAAAGTAGCCGGCTGCAGTGAAGAATTTGCCACTCATAGTCGGCTGTCCATGCAAAAGTTGACCTTTTTTTGCATGGACAATGGTTGCACCGGCGACTTTTGAGATCGGTTGGATATAAAAATTTGTTGAACATCCAATGCTTTTGGATTTTGATGAATACATTTGCAACTATTTTACGTATGCAAAAAAATGCTATTTTTTTTGAAACAAGTCAAAAGATTTGCCATTTTCATTGACTAGGAAGAAGAGATGTGCCCGGTTAACAAGAGGAAAACCATGCGAAAACCCATACACAACCCCACAAGGGGCACACAAAACCGTCCTGACCACAAACAAAAGCCAAACAGTCGACCGAAACGCCGAGGACAAGGCAACTCCAATTTTGCTGAAGAGCTACATTGGAGAAAGTTGCAAGCCTTGCACCGATCTAGTCCAGCCAGGGGCGGAATTGGGCCTGGGGCAGCTGGGGCTATAGCCCCAGGCGTGGCCCAACTAGTGTTGTACATCTAGTAGGAATTTTGGTCAGATTTGTCCCCCTATACAGGCCCAGCCATAGGCGTGCTCACCCAGCCCCATGCCTCAGCCCACATAGCTTCTATTTCTCATTAAACAAAAGGCCCACATAGCTTCGCAACCCACCGAGCTCCGAGGACGCACGAATCACCAAAGGAATCAATCTTGTCTTAAAAAAAAAAACCCAAAGGAATCAATCGATATGTCTTCCTTTTTTAGGGCAAAATCGCTAGCGTTTTCATCTCTCGCCTGATGCCCGGTCGATAAGAAACGTTCCTGCGCCGCCCCACGTGTTTCCCTGCTCGACAGATCGGACCTCTGTACCTACTACTCTCCAGATCATCTCGCTTAGGATCTTGGATCATCTCGCATCATAGGGGCAGCCCTCCTATTTATTTATTTTTTTGACGGCAGGAGGAGCCCTCCTATTTCTCCTCCTGTTCTGCTCCATCTCCGCGACTGGTTGGACGGGTAAATGAGGTAATCTCTTGTTTTTCGTATTAACTAATAGTTCCTAGTTCTTTTGTATGAGACAAAATCAACGAATTGATGATATTAAATTGAATTACGTTAGACAACTTTTGTTTCATTTTTAGCCTACCAAAACGTCTAATATTTTGTAATGAAGGTAGTATTTGTTAATAGAAAAAAATTCGAAGATATGTGGTATTTGGCCTTTCTTGAGGAATTCCTTTTCAAATTAGTGTTCTTTAGCGTATTTATAGCCTCCTAGTTTTAGCCCTAGGCTTCGTGAAATCCTGGCTCCGCCTCTGAGTCCAGCGCATCATCCGAAGAGTACCGCCCGTTGAAAACCGCCCTCATGGAGTCATCGTTGCCGCAGAGACATCGCACGCAACTCCGAATTCTCTGTCACAGCCAGAAACCAGCATAGGCAAACCCATTGGCGCACCGAACCATCGACATCAGAAGGACAAGCCACGACCTAGCTTCGCACGCCAACGTCGTCATCGCCGCACAGGTCGCAACGCCAACTACTCGCATCACCGGTTGCCCGCTAGCCAACTGTGATGCCGTGCACGTCCAACCTGCAGGAAGTACAAAAGGGGCCAAGATCTTCGGATATGGTGCCCCAAACACGGAAAACCACATTGAAGACAACGCCACCGCCCAATCCTTGACAGGATCATGACTTTCGCCTGCATATCTTGACCCGAGAGCAGTGGAAGCGCAAAATTCCTCGACGGCGCCTCCAAGGAGGACAGCGACGCCCACGGGCGCCACCGTCGCCGGCCAGCAAGCATCGGCTAGGCTTTCGCCTGGAGCAGCACGACCAACACTCTCACGCAGCACTCCATTGGCCCGAGAATGCTATTGATTTAACATATGCATGTCTCAAATAAGGGAGGCCAGTCTTGGGACCGACATTTGGTGCACATGGTTGAATGTCTCGCTCCCATATCCTTGTTCTTCGGACGTGTTTGGACGCGTCCGCAGGCGTTTACAGTGTCGGAGGTATTGCCGTTAGAGATGCCCTTAGTCGCAGTACACATATAAATGGGTATAATTCGTGTATATTTCGTTCACATTAACTCATTAAGCCAGTTCGATTGATATATTGGGACCATGCACACATACGGTATCCAATTAATGGTAGATGACAATATAAGAAATCAGATCTGGCGAATTAACCACCCAATGCCCACCCTGCGTCTGTGTTCGATCTGGAACGAGCTCCCTGCCATTCCTGCAAAATATAATCCCTGCCACAGTTAAACTAGTTGCCAGAATATATGACGTGTGATCTCCAGATTAATTGCCTGTGGGTCGGTGTTACAGAACCGTGTCGAGACAAATACTAGTATAGTATGATGTGTGATCTTCTGGTGCCATTTTAAGTAACCTTTGACACCAAAAATCTTTGGGTCCTTTGATACATGTATATTTTATTTGACAAAGGAAATATATTAATATCGCGAAGATACCAATTACATCCGGCCTCTGTACCAACAAGATGTCCAAAGGCATCAAAGATACACACAACCAAAAAAGAAGAGTAAAAAGAACAAGAAAAAGACCCCGCCACGATGATCAATCACTAGCATCAACAGCACTCTAACCACCACCGAAGACAACACCCTGATTACAAAAGAGGTTATCAAAAAGTAATGCCTCCAAGAAGGAAACAATGCATAAGCTTTGTCATTGCCCGATCGAAGATTTTGGGTTTTCACCCTGAAGAAAGTCCGAATTCACCAAAAATAATGCCTTCAAAAAGGTCATTGCCAGGTAGAACCAATAAAGGCCAGACCTTGGATTTTCACCCTGGGAGTCGAGACTCGATACTCGAGGAGCACCACCAAAAATGCAGCTCTCCAGTGCTGCCGCCCCCGCTTGCCGAGCCTTTCCAATTCAGATATCCAGGGCGACATACGCCAATATGTATAGATCTCCGATGGGGAAGACCGGAACTCGTCAGCGGCCAGATCAAAGAGGTCCAGAAAGACGACTTGACGAAAGAAGAGTGCTAGGGCCAAACCACCATTAATAGGCCGGAGCCAGCAGCCCCCACGCCGCCCTCCTCTCGATCCAGACCTGCAGATCAACTACGTACTTCCACACAAGCTTCCCAACCGGCTGGATCATGGTCGAGTCGTGCAGATTAGCTCCACACAAGCCTCCCAACTGTGCCGCCATTGATCAAAGGCCACGAACGACGGATCTAGACAGGAGCCCAGACCCACGGCCGGCTGCCGCTGCCCACTCCGGATCCGTGGCCATCGTGGCCATGGGTTGCCGCACGGAGTCCACCTCGCCTATGTGAACAGCGATAGGGGACGACCCCGGTGGGCTGGGCCAGGCCGTACTGTGGGTCTTTGCTATTTTTCTTTTCTTTTATTTATGTTTATTCTTTCTGTACTATTTTCATTTTCTTTTAGTATCAAGTGATTTTAGTTGTAGATGAAACTTGTCACATAGGCAATGTTTTGAGCTAGCTCACCAAGCTTCAATTTATTTTGAAACTCTTAAGTATTTTTAAAATTGAAATGGATCAATTTAATGTTGATGGTTCTGTTAAATGATATTAAGGGCATTTAAATAACTCAAATGATGTTGGTTTCTTCATGATAATTATTTAGTAAATATTTGCAATAACACCAACATTTTTGTTTTACTCTTTGAAGAAATAATAAATTGACTTGCAATTTGAATTTGAATTTGAGTTTAGTTTTTTTATCAAGGGGCAATAATCTTAGCAAAATAAGATGGCATGTGATCATTAGGGTGAAATCACTTAGCTTAATTATAGGGGCGTTCTGTAGTATGATAGTGACATGATGTTGACACTTGAGCAAATCTTGAACATACCACTTGGATCCCCTGTTAATAGTGTGGGATCCTTGTAACTCAAAATTTATCTAAAAGAGTATACACTTCTTCTCTATTGTCATCTTCTTGAGTCATATCTCGTTTTATGTGTCCATGATCCCAACATAATGATGCCAAGGAGACTAATATCATGTGTATTCACTTAGCAACCGTAATTAGTCTCCTATATGTATTTTGTCATAAATATCAAAATATGATTAAGAGCATGATTGCACTTTCACATTTGCTCATTAAATATATAATCAAAACTTCTTATTGGTTCCATTTTGATTAGAGATGCATAAAATAACGTAATGACCATCAAGAACATCAGCTAAATTAATACCGTTTAGCCGCCGAGCCAACTAGTCGCTGGGCCAGGGCCGAGCCTGGAAGGAGGCCGGTCATGTCTTTGCCGGCGAACCGTCGCCAGCATAGATCCGAGCGGCTAGAGGCAGATTCGGTAACTGCTTGCGACGCGAAGGCGTTGCCATGGTTGTGCGAACCAGTACTCAGCAAATCCATGGCAAGGCGCAATCACAGGCGGCCGGATTCACCAAATCCGGCAGCCGCGTGCGCCAAATCCTGCGGCTGCATATATAGCGGTTGACCGCCGGTGCCGGTGCTAGAGAGGCACATATCCGACTGTCGTGCTGTGGTCGGTTGGCCTAGACTGCGAGGCAGCGAGTCAGCGAGGTGGCCGAGAAAATGGTGGCGGCGGCTATGGCGGGGGTGGGGGCGAGGGGGAGGGGAGAAGAAAAAGGGACGACTGTCGTGGAATTGTCACGGCAGATGTCCTAATGTAAGGACTTAGTCATGGAGACATCGCAACGAGATTAGCTTAAAGGGGTTAATCAGGGCAAAGGACACGAGGAGTTTATACTGGTTCGGCACCTTGCGGTGAAGGTAAAGGCCTAATCCAGTTTGAGGTGGTATTGTTAGGGTTTCGATGACCAGGGAGCGAATACGCTTAGCCTGACTCTCGATCTGTTCTTTCTTGTCCCTAAACCGCCGGCGGGTCGTCCCTTTATATACGAAGGTTGACGCCCGGCGGTTCACAGATCCCGGCCGGCTCATAAACATGTCCGGCTCGGTATCTACTCTTTCCTATCTTACAATACAAGTCATACACCTATGGCAGTTTACATCTATGGGCCCTAACCCGCCTCTGGGCTTTGAGCCTGCTCATTAAGTCGCCTTCGTAAGTCGCCATCTTCTATGTCTTCATGGGCTTCAATACTGGTAAATCATCATGAACATAACCCGGCCCCTCCTGGGCAGTTTATACTCAATAGTTATATCCCCAACATTAGGCCCCAGGTTGATTTGAACTTGTTCACACTACTAGGGAAAAGCCTAGCAGCAGCGCGGGTTTTGGCCCTCTCAGTAGCGCGGGTACCGGCGCTACTAATAAAGCGCTACAGCTAACGTATAGCAGTAGCGCGTGTTAACCCACGCTACTGCTACACATGAATAGCTACAGCGCTCTTTAGAAAAGGACGCTACTGATATTATCTGCAACGCCGTTTACAGGGAAGCGCTACTGGTAAGCCGGCGCTACTGCTAAATCCCCCACTCGCTACTACTAGTTTTATTAGTTTTTTTCCCTGCATATTTGTTTTTTATTTGTTTTGCATTTGAATAGGCTTTATACAATAATCTTTAGCATATCATCCACATACAAATGTAATCATAGCATATACATACAATTAGTCTCATCAAATCATGTCATCATCATAATCATCATCCAACACAAAGTGGTCTCTCGTCATCAATCTCAAAAATAGCGATACAAGTCTCGATTACTTGCAAATACATCGTCATCCATCTAAACAATGATATACACGAGAATAGCTATCACTTTGAGTACATGAGTTCGTATCCCTCTCTCGCATTAGCGTGAACCTAAACTAAGTACTGCGTGTCGCTCGGAAACCAAAAACCGGTACACCTGGGCCTGACACTCCGGCCACTTGTCGTATATATACTCCTGGCGTAGCACTTCTTCGCCATTTATGATCTATGCACCTGCATCGTCACATGAGTCGATGATATGCAACATATATAGTTGAGCAACACAAAGAGACAGACTTGGCAAAAATAGAAACAACATATCGTAAGTATAAATAACAAAGTTCATCGTACCCAAAATGACCTAACTAGAGTGATTTTCGCTAGTCGAGGAGGAGGACGGTTTAATTACATCACAAATAAAGTTTCACCGTGCATAACTCAAAGTTTTGTCATAAAAGAAAGTATGGACTAAACGGACACATTGTCATATATCGACAATCACTCCATCATGTCATGCCATCCATCCAAGTCAGTGAGATAGTCATCGAGCTTAGTGAAAGGCTTCATGTCGAGACGCTGAGAGGCTATCCATGTTCGGACGTCTTCCCGCGACATTTGTCCTTCTCCATGGAACATCCCTGTTTTTCCGATGACCTCATTCATGATGATTTGGGCAAGTTCGCGCTGGATGTTATAGAACTCAGCTCGAAGTCGATGATCCTCGATATCTCCTATGGCCTTTGCCCATTGCAGAATATGGGCATCGCTAGATCTAGGTGCCATGTGAAGGTTCTGGTGATCCCGTCGGTACTCCAACATGTGGTGTAGGACATAGAATCCATCATTAAGAGAATCGTTTGGTTCCTGGATGCAGCAGAAGTCGGTCTTATGGCTGAAGGCGGCCCTGCCGCCCCTTCTCTTCTTGTCCCTAACCTCTCCACCCCTTGCTTGGTAGTAAAACATAGCACCGTCGAGAACATCTTTGATGTGGGTGTAATCCTTTTTGTGAATGTTCTTCGACGAGTCCAAGTAAAGAGCGTGGGAGAATCGGGGGTAGAGGATGATGAGGACGGCGCGCCCGCCGCTGCGCAAAATAAGTACACCTCAAATTAATTAGCCTCCACCGTGCAAATGAATTATTGAAATCGAAGGAAGGATAGCAGCGCGGATGACTTAGACGGGATGATAAGGCATGAGAATCGCCTCCTTGTCCTTATTGGCGAGCATGAAACTGACGATGTAATCCCTCGCGTATTCACGATGCTGTGCACAGACTCCCAAGAAGCCCTCGTGCATGTAGTACGGGTCAGCGACACAGATAAAATGTATCTGCTCAACCCCAATGATGTAGCTCATGTGCAAGGCATAAAGGCGGACAAAAGTAAAATCCAGCTTCTTCACGTGAAACATGTCAAATATGTAATCGAATCGGAGGAAGAACTTATCCGCGGGGAAGCCCTCGACGTACGACATTTGCTGCGGAACGTTAACCACGTAGAGTGGGTATCCTGGATCTTTCGAGGCGATGAGGCCTTTCTCTACCCGCAGCACATCATCATGAAGTCTCCTTAGATCGCCGAAACTGGCCCGTAGCGCTGTTTCAGGTAGGATTGGTCGACCGGGGATATGCCATTTATCCACATCGGGGATATCTACACGGTCCTGAAGCCGAGGCTGCTGAGGCGGCTGGATCATAGAATCAGCTTTTTTGCCTTTCCTCGCTCTCTTCCTAGGCTTCTTTACCACCGGATGGTCGTCAATAACACGTTGAGACGGTAATTCAGGCACCGACTCATGATGCTCAAACCCTGAGGAGGCGCCAGTATATACATACTGTTCAGCGCCATCGTCATCCTCATCCTCATCCATGGCGACGTCATCAGCCTCTAATGGAGCCACCTGCTTACCCCGTCCGCTATCACCCAACCCGACACCCGACGCTAATTGGGTAGGTGGGGTGTTGATGTTCATACCTTGCTGAGGCTGCGTGCTCATGGGTGTGCTCCCGGCCGCCTCCAGACGAAGCAGACTCTTTGGCCACAACAGGACCCACCCATTGCAACAATCACCAAGCCGCCGCGGGGTCTCGTCGTCATCCCCCACTAGTATTAGAGGAGGCAAATTCTCGTGGCCCGGTCTGACACTGGCCACGGAAACCTTGAAGACGTTCGGGGGGATCGACCGGCTGTGGAACAATGGTTCCTTCGGCTCCATTATCGTCCCCTTCCCCACGTCCACCTTCTATTCGCCGATGGTGTATAATATGGTGCACGGGGTTTCATCGGCCTGCAAAGAAAAGTCTGCGACGTGAAACATCTGAAAGGCAACGAAAACGGGAGATTATACATCCAGAACCCTGTCCTTCATCGTTGCTAGCCATGTTTCCTATGATTAAATCTAGTCAATTAATTCTAGACCTAATAAAATGAATAATGACATAAAAAAGGACTATTGTTTTGCAGGAATGTTGACTCCTTCCTGGTGCGGCAAATCCCGGGCACTCGTTATGTCCTAGTTTGTAGCACAAGTCATGCCGAAATTCACGGGAAATTTTGGCATGACCTTTGCTAAAAAGTGGACAAATCGAGAAACTGAAATTTGCCAGAACAGAAATGAATCAACATTCCGGTAAAACATAGGACACTCAGCATCATTCCCTGGAAACAACAAAGCCACTTGGGCACAATCGAACAACTTCAATGAAAAGATATAACATGACCACTTCAATGAAAAATAAAATTTGCCTAAATTCTTTTCCTTGAAAAATAGTGGTCTTTTCAAAAATCAAAAACCTTTGCCAATCTACTTAACCTAGCTTGTTAATCCAACGAACCTAATTAACCTACCTATTTAACCTAGTTAGTTAATCTAGTTTACCTAGATATATAACCCTAATTAAACTAGTTAACGCAGCTAGTTCTCTGTCAAAGCCTAAAATAAATTTTTGCACTAATTAACATGGATAATTAACCTAATTAAACTAGTTAACCTGACTAGTTCTCTGTCAAAGCCCTAACTAAGTTTCTGCACTAACCTAGATAATTAACCTAATTAAACTAGTTAACCTAACTACTTCTCTGTCAATGCCCTAACTAAATTTTTGCCCTAACCTAGATAATTAACCTAATTAAACTGGCTAACCTATGCATGAGAGAGAGAGGAGGGGTGGGGGCTTACAGATGATGGCTCCGGTGTTGGCGACGGAGGCAGTGGTGGCGAGGGAGGCAGGGGCGTCTCCGGTGACGGCGAGGGAGGCAGGGGCGTCTCCGGTGACGGCGAGGAAGGTGGCGTCGACGGCGGCTCCGGTGGCGTTGACGAGGCCGCGCGGCTCCGTGGCGTTGGGGGCGGTTCCGGTGTCGTCGACGGCGCACGGCTCTGGTGGCGTCGTCGTCGGCGGCGAAGTGGAGCGACTGTGAATCGGGGAGATGGCGGCGCGCGCGCGGGGTGGGTTTGAGGGATTTGGGGGAAGTGGTGGCCGGGGGGAAACGGTTTTTTGGCTAAGTCAAACTTAGCGGTAGCACGTTTCGCAAAACGCGCTATAGCTAAGATAGCTATAGCGCTTTCTTCAAAACGCGCTGCTGCTATAGCTATGTAAATTTCTTCCTTTTTTAATTTCCTATTCTGTTTCTACAGCGGGGGTCTAGGACACGCGCTGCAGCTATGTTAGCTATAGCGCCTCTTACAAACAAACGCTGCTGCTATGCCTTCCTCCGATTTTTCGCTTTTTCGTTTATTTTGCTTTACATTTTATTTTTCCCTTTCTCCTTTTTCTATTTCTTTCATTTTCATTTAAATTTCTATTTGTTTTTCATCTTATTTTATTTCCGTTAGTAGTAGCGCTCTTCTCAGGAAACGCGCTGCTAACTGTGCTCTAGCAGTAGCGCGTTTCTTCGAAGCTCGCTACTGCTATGCGTAGCCTAGCATTCTGCCAATGGGAATATTAGTAGTAGCGCTTTCTCTACCACAAGCGCTACTGCTAAGTTTGTGTCTGTAGCGCGGTTTTTATTTGGTCGCTACTGCTATGTAGCACTAGCGCAGTTTTTTGACCCGCGCTGTTGCTAAATTTCTGTGTATAAGGTTTTCCCTAGTAGTGTCATGTCAATCTTCAACACTAAAGAAAAATCCCTCCTTCATTACCTTTGCGAAACTTATAACTCGCCATGACATCACCCTTTGGAATCTTGATATCCCGCCGTGACGTCACCTGCCACTAATTTTACAGAGCCAAAATCTTTAATGTATCTCCTTATTTTTAATGAGTCTTCGGAAATCGAGGCGTCGACCCCGTTCTATATCCAATTTGGAGCTCCTCGATTCCCGCGCATGCCACTTATCCATTCGCCTTATAAATAGGGCCAGGGGTCCCTTTCACTCCCCCCCCCCCCCGTGCCTCTTCGTCTCGTCTTCTTCCTTGCGACGCCCTAGCACTCGAGCTCAGCCGCCGCCGTCAAGCTTCGCCTCTGCTTCAACGTTGGTCATTGCATCAACCTGATTGGTCCAGATCTCACTCGCGTGCCTCCGCCGCTCCAGCAGCCTCGGAAAGTTCTTCCTCCTCCCTCTCCATAGATCCCATTAGAGTTTGTTCGAGCTCATGGAAGTTCAGCACCGTTCTTCCCTTGTTCTTCGTTGTAGCATGAACTCTTGATCCAAACTTGATATTTCCCTGTGCGGCAATAGCCATAGTCCTTCTTTCCTCATCAGAACATCTATTTTTAAGCAGAAAATCCAATCTAAACTTTTATAAACAGTTTTACCAATATTTAGGTCTGAATATATTTTCATTTTTCGACACGTAGTAGATCCGAAATTGTGATATCCATCTGTGAAAACTGTTTTTCATCACTTAGTCATTTTCCACTTCAGATCTATACTTTCAATATCTGTGTAGGCGGTTTAACTCAAAAAATAATAACCCGCCAGGTACCATTAGTCCCCTCTTAAACCGCCAATTACTCATCTCTGCAAATTGATAACATCAATCTCCGGTTTAACACTTTTGCATGCTTCAACACCTTTCTGCCTTTTGACCTTTAGCGGATTAATCATGAATCTTAAACCGACACAAACCTTCTTTCAGGTTATTGAATAAATGGCCAAGTCCTTTATTCCTGCAACTGGGTTCAATCCCTAGTTACAGAAGAAGAACAGAACGGATGTGTTGCTACTGGCACTTTAGCCAAAAAGGAAGTCATCCACTGGAGAGTCCCTGGTCCTGAAAATCCCCCTGAACCCAAGGAAGGGGAAGTGATCATTTTTGCTGACCATCTGAGTCGAGGATTCAGCCCTCCCAGATCAAAAAATTTCCATGATGTACTTCATTTCCGCCAACTTCACCCTCAAGATATTGGACCAAACTCCGTATCCAATATTTGCAATTTTCAAGTGTTCTGTGAAGCTTACCTGCAAGAGGAGCCCATGGTCGAGATGTTCAGAGATTTCTACTATGTAAACCGCCATACAGAATTTGTGGACGGGCCCAATACCGAACTTGGTGGGGTGTCAATGCAAAAGAGGAAAGATGTTAGCTTCCCTCATGCTAACCATCATAGCCATCCCAAAGACTGGAATCAAACTTGGTTCTATTGCCGAGATATGTCTCCAGCTGGTGAGAATCCTCTGCCGGGTTACTGTGCTCACCGGCTTAGCAGTACACATCCACTCCCCCAAAGACTCAGCCCAAAAGAACGGGCTAAGTATGCACCACAACTTTCAAAGCTCAGAGCCTTTGTGGCAAACGATTTAACAGGCGTCGATTTCGTCCGTTGCTGGGTGTCTTGGAGTATTTTACCCTTAAGCCGTCGCCCCGGTTTAATGTGTGAATACACAGGGGACGTGAAAGATCCTCAACGCCACATCGATATTGAGCTGACCGACGCTGAAGTTACTGAAGCCGTCAAGAAAATGTTGGATATACCGGTGGCCGAGTGCAGCAAAACAGGGCTTAGTCCTTTCTGCGCTTTAAATAAACCGCCAGCTGTAAGAATTGCCTAACTCCTGCTTAATCCATATTTTTGAATACTCCCTTATGATGTTTTCAACTCTTAACAGGGTGATGATCCATTCTGGAAGAGGAAAACGCAGGATAAACCGGCTAAAACAACTCGCCCCAAGACCAAGGTCACCAAGAAGCCTGCCAAGAAGAAAACCGTCGAATCTGGTGAGTTGAACATTGATGAGGACAATGATAACCAGGAATCAGAGGTAGAACTTGCTTCACTTGGTTCCTTTTTCATACATCTCATTGACAATGATTATTATCAGGACGATGCTGAAGCTAGCCATGCAAGTGACGCAGAGGTAATTATTCTTTCATCCGGCTCAGAATCTCTGCCCACACAGAAAACCCGACAAGCAAACCGGAAAGTAAGATTTTCTCACCCTCTAGCTCACTTGGACCCAAACTTTATTTTGAAGAAACAACAACATGAAGCTCGCCGCACAACCCGGCACAGTGGCCATGTGGTAACTTCTTCCGGTTTACCGAACACGCCGGTTCGTAAACGCCGCCCAAAGGTCTCTTATACTTCTGACACACGTTATCCCAAGGCGGGTTATTTCCGACAACCTCTTAATCCGTCTGATTCAAATTATCAGGGTAACTCCCATTCTTCCTCCGGCGAGTCAACAGGAACGCGAATTCCAACCCTCAAAACGGTTCCTGGGTGAGCATGTTTAACTGACCCTTCATATCTTATACTTGATCTTTATACTAACCTGATCTATATTTATTATTTTCAGGGCCCAAGCCAAAGCCAGTAAAAGGGCCAAAGTGAATAAGCCAGCTGAAGACAGCATTCCAACTGATCCGAAACAGACCCTGGAACAATCTAATCCAAATACTGAAGCTATTCTTGATGATCCGCCACCACAAGATCATGAAACTGAAGTTGAACATATATAAGTTGATCCGATGATTCATGCTGATAAACTGCCAAGCCCAACTAAAGTTGCTGATTACAACACTGACGATGTTATGGTCATTGGTGTTAGTTATACGGCCCGAGGCAACCCCACTGCTCTGTCAAAACATAGTGCCAAAGAAGAATTTTTCGCTACTGACAAAGGCAAGTGGAAAGCAGACTTGGAAAGTTATGCCCACCTCAGCACCCAAGATATCCATTCTGGGTTTTTAAACCCTTTGTACACAAGCCATGACTATGAAGCCGGTTTACTGAATATGATGAAGGAGCGATACGAGGTAAATGATGTTAACTCTGCATAAATATTCTTCCCTTAGCCGCCAAGTTTATTGGACATCAAAGAATAGAATGTACTGTAAACTTCCAAGAACCATATAGGTCAACTCCAGTAGCCCCCAAGGGCCAGTTTTTACTTTCAAGATGAACCGGGAGTTTAGAATAACAACTCTTCAATTTTTCCTGTGTAGCACCCAAGGGCCGACTTAACAAATATGTTCAGTTGGGACTATTGATGTTGTAAACCGGCTTCAAAAATTGTTGTTTAAGACTTTTTGTAAACCGGTTGACCACCGAGCTAATAGTTGAAGAAAAATCCATAGCTTTTAACTAGAGCAAACATGCATTAGCCCCCAAGTGCCAAGAATAATACTTGTATTGAGCTTGGGACTTGTAAAAAAAGTTGATAAGAAGCAATAGACATTAGCCCCCAAGTGCCAAGAATAATACTTGTATTGAGCTTGGGACTTTGAATATGCACTGTCATCTCATAAATTGTTTGTCTTCTTGCAGGCTGAGCTTAGCAAGAAGGAATCCCATATCGCCGACCTTCAAGAAAATATTAAGTTGCAACAAGCAGAGACTTCCAAGGCCAAGGATGAACTGACCAGTTCCTTAGCAGCAATGGAAAAACTGAAGGAAAGCTTCAAAATGAGCGGGCAGGTTGGGATATAGAAAAGACAGCTCTGCTAAAGAGGGCTGAGGTGCTGAAGCGGCCCTTAATCCGGTGGCGGAGGAGCTGACTGGCTTGAAACAACAAATAAATGCCATGACTGCTGCTGTTTTTGGTAAATAGCTTCTTCATAAGCTTTTAGACATGTTTTATCCAATAAATTGCCGGTTTACGGACGTTTTTGATGATGCAGGACCTCGCATTCCTCATCTTGGCTCGGATATGCGGAAAAAACTGAAAGCTTCCTATACACTTATAGAGCAATTATATACCGATGCACAACGGGTCATATGCATAGCTTCCCATAACAAGTTGCCCCCAACTTTGATCAAGGAAACACTCGAAAGGCTGTCTATGATGCCTGTCCGGTTTGAAGAACTAAAGAAATCAGCTGCAAGGGCAGGTGCTCTTACCGCACAAACTCAGGCCAAAGCATGGATAACTGATCTTGATCCATCTGATTTGGCTAACGGCTACCCAAGCATAAAGGAGGACGGATCATATTTTAATACTGCTAACCTCGGAGCCCTTACGAGGGAAATGCGCCCACTGGCTAGAAAATTGGCTGAGGAGACCGATCTTTGATATTATCAGTCGGTTTATGATGCCAACAATAAGAGAGTTAAAGCGGCAACTTATGATGCTCCAAGCCTTACTCCTCTAATCCGTAAGCACACTTATGCCCCTGATGTTGATCCCTCCACACTTATAAGTGATGAAGCTGTATTCAAAGCCTTAGCTGGGATCAATTGGACAACCATTGACTTCCAGCCACTTGGTAGAGAAGAGGAAGCTGAACTGGCGCTGGATGATCCACAACCTTCAAGTCCCCCAGCCCAAGATTCATAAACCGGAGGTTGGATGAACATCTGCTTTCTGCAAGACTTGTTAAAACAAGTATTCTTTTGGGCACAAAACGCCTTGTAATAGGCTAGCTTAAACTCTTGATCTGCTATGCCATCCCGCATATTTTGCTTTGCATGACACTGATGATTTCACCATGTTAAGATATGCCACATATGCTTTATGATATTAGCAATGTTAAATCTGTTCCTGCATACAACAGATTAAAAGTGTCCTGGCGGTTTACCGCTGGACGGGTCATAACGCCCAATATAAAGCCATGGGAAACTAAAATAGTTGATAACCAAGGCTGGCCTTAATTATAACCATACATAATTGGAAATATATCATACCTGTGACATCTGATCACACTGGTGGTTTACCAAACCAGTGTAGTAAGGGTGATGACCCACATTCTGAGCACTGATAATTATCATATACTGCCAACTGATGAACAAGCCAGGCCAGGTTAATAAACACCGGACATTATCTTATCTCATACTGGCGACTTATAGTCAAAAACCAAACCAGGTTAATAAACACCGGTGAATTGTAACCATAAAGCATTATAAGCCTTATTGAATAAACCTCAAAAAACCTGTTGAACAAAAACAAACGAAAAAAACGAGGCTTTTCATGGGCTGCCAGGCCGAAAACCAAGTGCTTTCACGGGCTGCATAGGCCACTGAGTTAAACCGTTTTACAAACCTTATAAGATGGACCTCACATAACCAATCGCCATTTTAACTTAGACAAGTTCAGGGTCTGCATAAGATTGACTTGTCAAACATTCGGCGGGTCATTCCAGGATTACCTGGGCGGAGTGGCTTACTTAAAAAGGCATGGTAACCCGGGGTTTTAGGTGAATACACCTGGCTTCCAAGCCTGGCTTTTAAGCCTATTACAAGGGTTACAAAAACTCTTTGTTCTTTAGAACAAAAGAGCCCCCAAGCAATATTTTTGAGCTGTGCTCAATGGGCGCCTATGTTTGAGTTGTGCTTTTGCATCAGACTCTCTTTGGTCCCCTTTTAACCTGGGTAGCAAGCCCGCAAGTTTTTTTTATGTGTGCGGCCTATCAGTCGGACCAAAGGTAACCATAACTTCGCTTTATAAAGCAAAAGCTCCCATGTGACCGAAAACTCGTTGTTTAAAGAGAAAACGACAGAGGCCCTACTTTAACAGGGATGCCGACTTTATTATATTGATCATAATATATACATTGTCAAAATATGTACATCAGAAGAGCCGGTGGCTCAGGTGTAGTAAGGCCGAAGATGAGCAATATTCTAGGGCCGGTGGGTCTCCTTCTCCGACTTACGTGAGTCTGTGCTCTCGAACATCGATGAGGTAGTATGACCCGTTGTTTAGATTCTTGCTGACCACAAAGGGTCTTTCCCAAGGTGGGGATAACTTGTGCATATCAGTGTGATCCTGGATGAGCCGAAGCACTAGACTGCCTTCTTGTAAAGTTCTGGTTTTAACCCGGTGGCTATGGTAACGGCACAGATCTTGCTGGTAAATTACCGAACGAGCCGCTACGATGCCATGCTCCTCATCTAACAGGTCAAGTGCTTCCTCATTGTCAGCTTCAACATAAGCCGGGGCGAGTCATGACAGATGTCACTAGGGAGAACCGCCACTACTCCATAAACCATGAAGAAAGGCGTGTAACCCGTAGACCTGTTGGGGTGGTATTAATGCTCCATAACACGGAAGGTAACTCCTCCACCCAACAACCCGGCGTCCTCTACAGAGGAACCATAAGCCGGGGCTTGATGCCTCGCAAAATCTCTTGATTGGCTCTCTCAGCTTGATCATTAGATTGGGGGTGAGCCACTAATGACACGTCAAGCCGGATGTGCCCACGTTAACAAAATTCTTTCATAGCACCCTTGGACAGATTAGTGCCATTATCGGTTATGATATTGTGGGGAAAGCAAAAATGGAAAATCACCTTTTTCATGAACTGAACCGTCGTCGCCGCATCACATTTACTGACCGGCTCTGCCTCAACCCACTTTGTAAATTTGTCAACCCCCACCAGGAGGTGTGTCTTTTTGTCCTTGGACCTTTTGAAAGCTCCAACCATATCCAGCCCCCAAACTGCAAACGGCCAAGTAATTAGAATCATCCTCAATTCTTGAGCCAGCACATGGGCGCGTCATGAAAACTTTTGACAACCATCACATTTACTAACCAGATCCTCAGCATCAGCATGAGCTGTCAGCCAATAAAATCCATGACAAAAAGCTTTAGCCACGAGAGACTTTGAGCCGGCATGATGACCACAGTCTCCTTCATGAATCTCAAGGCCCTCTTCTGGAGAAACAACGTTGAAAAGCCCCTGTAACACTACAATGATGCAGCTCTCCATTGACAATTGTCATTAACTTAGACCGCCGGGTTATCTGACTGGCTAAAGTTTCATCCTCAGGTAACTCGCCCCGGGTCATATAAGCCAAATAAGGGATTGTCCAATCAGGAATAGCATGAACGGCTGCCACCATCTGAGCTTCCGGGTCAGGAATAGCCAAATCCTCCTCTGTAGGTATCTTGACCGATGGGTTATGCAAAATGTCAAGAAAGGCATTAGGCGGCATCGGCTTATGTTGAGAACCCAACCGGCTTAAGGCATTAGCCGCTTCATTTTTTCTCCGATCAACATGCTCAACTTGATAACCCTTGAAGTGACCAGCAATAACGTCCACCTCTCGTTGATAAGCTGCCATGAGTGGATCCTTAGAATCCCAAGTACCAGAGACTTGTTGAGCCACCAAATCAGAGTCACCAAAGCACCTTACCCGTCTTAAGTTGACCTCCTTAGCCATACGAAGACCATGGAGCAAGGCATCATATTTAGCTGCATTGATAGTGCAAGGGAACATCAAACGGAAACATAACAAAATTTATCACCTCGAGGGGAAGCTAGCACAACTCCAGCCCGCGAGCCCTCCAATTGCCTGGACCCGTCAAAGTGAATATGCCAATACGTGTTATCCAGTTTTTCCTCAGGCATCTGCAGCTCTGTCCAGTCATTGATGAAATCCACCAGTGCTTGAGACTTGATGGCCATGCGAGGCATATATTTCAAACCATGAGGTCCAAGCTCAATGGCCCACTTGGCTATTCGACCTGTATCTTCTCTATTTTGAATAATATCCCCTAAGGGAGCATAACTAATCACAGTGATAGGATGACCCAAAAAGTACTGCTTAAGCTTCCGACTGGCCATAAACACCCCATATACAAGCTTCTGCCAATGTGGACACCTCTGCTTGGACTCGATCAACACCTCAACGATGTGGTAAACCGACCTCTGAACCGGGTACTCTTTGCCTGCCTCCTTCCGTTCCACCACAATGGCTACGCTGACCGCCCGGGCATTATCAGCCACATATAACAATAACGGCTCTTTATCAATAGGAGTAGCAAGAACGGGCGGCTCAGCCAACTGTTTCTTCAGGTCCTCAAATGCTTGATTAGCAGCGTCACTCCAAACAAAGTGATCCGTCTTCTTCATCATCTGATAAAGAGGAATAGCCTTCTCATCAAGCCGTCTTATGAACCAGGTCAGAACCGCAATACGACCCGCCAGGCGCTGAACATCATTAACACATGTCGGTTTAGCCAAAGAAGTAATGGCCTTGGTCTTCTCTGGGTTAGCTTCAATCCCTTTGTTGGAGACCAGGAAACCCAAGAGCTTGCCTGCTGGCACACCAAAGACACATTTGGCCGGGTTAAGCATCATCTTGTAGACCCGGAGATTGTCAAACGTCTCCTTCAAATCATCAATCAGGGTCTCCTTCTTTCTCGACTTCACCACAATGTTATCTACATAAGCATGAACATTGCGCCCAATCTGATTGTGAAGGCAATTCTGCACACATCGCTGGTAAGTCGCGTGGGCACTCTTGAGCCCAAAAGGCACAGACACATAGCAGAAGGCTCCAAAGGGAGTTATAAAAGCCGTCTTCTCCTGGTCCTTAACTGCCATCTTGATCTGATGATAACCAGAATAAGCATCCAAAAAACTCAAACACTCACAACCCTCCGTAGCATCAATAATCTGATCAATATGAGGGAGAGCAAAAGGATCAGCCAGACAAGCCTTCTTTAAATCTGTGTAGTCCACACGCTACGCCAAGTGCCGTTCTTCTTAAGTACTAGCACCGGGTTAGCCAACCACTCAGGATGAAAAACTTCAACAATAAACCCAGCCGCCAAGAGCCGGGCTACCTCGTCAACAATGGCCTTACGCCTTTCTTCATTAAAACGACGAAGGAACTGCTTGACCGGTTTAAACTTAGGATCAATATTAAGAGTGTGCTCAGCGAGTTCCCTCGGTACACCTGGCATGTCAGAAGGTTTCCATGCACAGATGTCCCTATTCTCACGGATGAACTCGATGAGCGTGCTTTCCTATTTCGGATCCAGATTAGCACTAATGCTGAACTGCTTGGATGAATCGCCAAGAACAAAATCAACCATCTTAGTATCAGCTGCCGACTTAAACTTCAAGGCTGGGTCATGCTCTATGGTTGGCTTTTTCAAAGATGTCATGTCCGCCGGATCAACATTATCTTTGTAAAATTTTAACTCCTCTATTGCACAAACTGCCTCAACATATGCTGCAACACCTTCCTCACACTCCAAAGCGATCTTCCGGCTTCCGCGCATGGTGATAGTTCCCTTGTGGCCCGACATCTTGAGCTGTAGGTAAACATAACAGGGCCTGGCCATAAACTTAGCATAAGTCGGCCGTCCAAACAGAGCATGATAAGGTCTCTTAATTTTCACCACTTCTAAGGTCAATGTCTCCGACCTAGAGTCATGATCATCTCCAAAAGCAACTTCCAAAGCTATCTTACCAACTGGGTACGCCGATTTACCAGGCACCACGCCGTGGAAAACAGTGCTCGACAGTTTAAGATTTTTATCTGTCAACCCCATGCGACGGAAAGTTTCATAATAAAGGATATTGATGCTGCTCCCTCTGTCCATGAGTACCTTGGTGAACTTATACCCAACAACCTGAGGTGCGACCACCAACTCTAGGTGACCTAGATTATCAACCCGGGGCGGGTGATCTTCCCGACTCCACACAATGGGCTGTTCAGACTAGCGCAAGTAATGGGGAACTGCCGGTTCAACGACATTCACCGCCCTTTTATGAAGCTTCTGATCCCGCTTGCATAAACTTGTGGTGAAAACATGGTACTACCCACTACTCAACTGCTTTGGGTTACTCTGATACCCAGATTGCTGCTGTTGATTCCCCTGACCTGATTGTTGATGGTAGCCATCCTGATTGCCTTGACTACCTCGGAATCCAGAGCTAGAACCGCCACCGCCATAACCCAGTCCATGAGAGTCGGATCCTGAGCCACCACCCGGCCCATGACTGTCTTGAAAAAGATTTGAATTTTTGAACTCCTTCATAATGTAGCAATCCTTCCAGAGGTGCCCAGACGGTCTTTCTCGCGTCCCATGTCTCGGGCAGGGCTGATTTAGCAGCCGCTTGAGATTGAGGCCTAACATTCCAGTCCGTGGGGGCGGTTTACCCTTATGACGCTGACCATTATTCTGCGTATTGGTATTAGCCACAAAGTCCAAACTATTATTAGCTTTGTGCTTACCGTTGTTTCCATGGCTCGCCGGGTTATGTTGCCGCCCCTTGGTGCTGCTGTTCTTCTTTCCCTTTCCTGGCTTTTCATCATTAGACTCGGGGTCCTTGGTACCATCAGAGTCATCATACTTAACCAGAGCCGCGATAAGTGTCCCCATGTCATTGCAGTGACGTTTGAGCCGCCCTAATTTCTGCTTCAGGGGCGTGAAACGACAATTGTTCTCCAACATCAAGACTGCTGAATCGGCATTGATGCGATCCGACGAGTGCAGGATTGTTGAAACCTGGTGTACCCAATGGGTTGTAGATTCACCTTCTTCTTGGACACAGGAGGCCAAATCCACGATTGACATGGGCTGCTTGCACGTATCTTTAAAATTTTGGATAAATGGGCTTTTAACTCAGCCCATGACCTAATGGAATTAGCTGGCAACCCCTTCAACCAAGTACGAGTTGTCCCTTCCAACATCATGGTGAAGTACTGAGCGCACGCAGCATCGTCAACATCCAACAGTTCCATCGCCATCTCATAACTCTCAACCCACCCCTCAGGGGGTAAGTCAGCAGTGTAATTGGGCACCATACGGGGACCTTTGAAATCCTTGGGTAATCGTACGTTACGTAGAGCCGGAGACAAACACGGCACACCCAAAGTCCTGGAGGTCACACCTGTCTCCACCGAAGTTGTCGGACGAATCGGGGAATGCTGATGAGCCGCATACTGAGCTGCCAGCTCGGCCTCCCGACGCGCTCTTCCTTGATCCACGACGTTTTGGGCATTAACCCCACCACCTGCCGGGTTATGTCCACGGGGCGGGTTACGGTTCCGTCCACTGCTTGACACGGCCGGTTCCTCAATATGCCTGCTATAACCCCGGCTTGGGCGTGGGGTTGAATGAATCCTTTAACGACTGTAAGAATAAGCCTGCTGCTGAACCAATGCCGTCTGAAGAAGCTCTCTAGCCCTTCGCATCTCAATTGCTGCTGGAGACTCGGCTTCAACTGGGAGAGCCGCCAATCATGATGTGGCAGCGATCATGTTATCCAGGGGGTTAGAATAATGACCCGGTGGTGTCGGCACGTGCTGTGGTGGGACATTGTCTTGACGAGGCGGGTCTGTCGTGCGCGGATGAACCGGCGCCCCCGTTCTAGGTGTTTCCACCTGGTTTACCACTGGCTGGTTACTGGTCCCTGTTCCAGGTGTGCTAAAGAGATTTCTTGCCTCATAAACCGGAGGCAGGCGAGTCCGATGCCTTCTCCTCATGACGTCATTCGAAGCGTTCTGATCTAGCATGAGCCGGAAGGACTCTGATTGAATCCACGGTGGGTGCCAACTATCGTGGAATTGCCACGGTAGATGTCCTAGTGTGAGCACTTAGTCGTGGAGCCATCGCAATGAGATTAGCTTAAAGGGGTTAATCAGGGCAAAGTACACAAAGAGTTTATACTGGTTCGGTCCATTGCTGTGAAGGTAAAGGCCTAATCCAGTTTGAGGTGGTATTGCTAGGGTTTCGATGACCAGGGAGCGAATACGCTTAGCCTGGCTCTTGATCTGTTCTTTCTTGTCCCTAAACCGCTGTCGGGTCGTCCCTTTATATAGACAGGTTGATGCCCGACGGTTCACAGTATCCCGGCGGGCTCATAAATGTGTCCGGCTTGGTATCTACTCTTTCCTATCTTACAATACAAGTCATACACCTATGGCGGTTTACATCTTTGGGCCCTAACCCGCCTCTGGGCTTTGAGCCTGCTCATTAAGTCTCCTTCGTAAGTCGCCATCTCCTATGTCTTCATGGGCTTCAATACTAGTAAATCATCATGAACATAACCTGGCCCCTCCTGGGCGGTTTATACTCAATAGTTATATCCCCAACAACGACCATGTCCCCGACGGGTGGGCTAGGGGAGGACAAGGGCATGTGTCGTGCTCGTCCGCCCGTGTCCTTTTTGATGCAAACACGGCCCAAATTTGGACCAGGAATGGTTTGAAAGAGGACAGAAAAAGAACATTTGTCCATTTGCTCCCGCGCGTTGGGCCATGTTTTGTGTTTGTTTAGCCCCAAACGGACGCGACCGGACCATTTGGGGTCGTGCGTTGGAGTTGGCCTTAGATGGCCAAGTACTTTCTAGGGCAACAAGCTTACCCAGGGTTCAAGTTCTACACGTCGCATGGGTGCTCAAATATTTTCTATATTTAATCCACTCTTTCTGACACTATTATTTCAATGCTATGACTTGGCCTTTTACAATGTAGTGCTTGTGGGGACATTGTCAATCTCAACATCTATTGATTCAACATCACATAGCTACTCCCAGTGGTAGGTATATGTGTGCTCCTTCATAGGGGTGTGTGTGTGTTGTGAGTTTATATGTTGTAACGTGTTGCTACTTCTTAATCTTGCATTGATTTTTCCCTTGAACAGGGAAGGGTGATGCAACAAACTAGAAATAAGTATTTTCCTCAATTAAGAACCAAGGTATCAATCCAGTAGGAGGTACACACAAGTCTCCAATAGACGCAACTGCACAAACTAACAAACTCTCGCACACAGCGCGAAAAAGGGGTTGTCAATCTCTTCAAGGTCACTAGCAAGGGTGAGATATGATAGAGATTGATATAAAAGATAAGTAAAAGTGTAAAATAAAGTAAATATAAATAAATTACAACAAGGTATTTTTTTATTTTTCGTTTTATAGATCTGAAAATAAAAATAGACTCGGGGGCATAGGTTTCACTAGAGGCTTCTCTCTTGAAAGAAACATGCGATGGGTAAACAAAATACGGTTGAGTAATTGATAGAAAAACGCATAGTTATGACGATATCTAACGCAATGATCATGAAAATAGGCATCACGTCCGTGACAAATAGACTGAAATAGTTCTGCATCTACTTCCACACATCGACCGCTATCCAGCATGCATCTAGTGTGTTAAGTTAACAAGAACGAAGTAACATCTTAAGCAAGATGACATGATATTGAGGGATAGATCCAATCAATATTGGTAAAAAAACCATATTATTATCCTTGATGGCAACAAATACGTGCCTCGCTACCCCTACTATCACTGGGTGAGGACACCGCAAGGTTCAACCCATCACAAAGCACCTCTCCCATTGCAAGAAAGATCAATCTAGTTGGTCAAACCAAATCAATAGATCGGAGAGAAATAAAAATCTATCTTAATCATGCATAAAAGAATTCAGAGAAAACTCAAATAACATTCATAGATAATCTGATCATAAATTCACAATTCATCATATCTCAACAAACGCACCGCAAAAGAGGATTACATCGAACAGATCTCCAAGAACATTGAGGAGAACATTGTATTGAAGATCAAAGAGAGAGCAGAAGCCATCTAGCTACTAGCTATGGACCCGTAGGTCCGTGGCAAACTACTCACACATCATCGGTAGGGCAGCAAGGTTGGTGTAGAAGCCCTACGTGATCGAATCCCCCACCGGCAGAGTGATGGAAAAGGCCCCAAGATGGGATCTCATGAGAACAGAAGCTTGCGGCGGTGGGAAAGTATTTTTGGTGTGCCCTCTAGTATACGCGGAATATTTGGGTATCTATGGAGCTGAGGTTAGGGTTAGGGGAGTCCTGAGGGGCCCACAAGCCTGGGGGTGCCACCCCCTCCTAGGGTGCACCCTGTGAGCTTGTGGCTCCCTCGTGGCCCCTCTGGCCTCCTCCGGAAGCTTCGTAGTTGTCTTCTTGTCCAAGAAAAATACTTAAAAAGTTTCGTTCCATTTGGACTCTGTTTGGTATTGATTTTCTGTAAAAGACAAAAACAAGGAAAAAACAGCAACTGGCACTGGGCACTAGGTTAATAGGTTAGTCCCAAAAAAGATATAAAATAGCATATTAATGCATATCAAACATCTAAGATGGTTAATATAATAGCATCAAATAATAAAAAAATAGATACGTTGGAGATGTATGACATGACTCACAAAATAAAATATTAACTATAGTATATTGGCCAACATTCAAAATTTCAAACTATAACTCATACAACTTCTAGTAACTTGATGACATATAGTTTAATACATGACCTTAGATATGAAACATTAAGTTGCATATAAACGTCAATCAAAAATATTTATGTGGGGACATGACTCATTAATAAAAAAATATTTGTGACCAATATTGATTTCTCCATTTATACTTGGGCGAAGATCGGTGCGGATTTTTTGCGCGTGTGAAGGCCGTGGAGATAGGTTGTCCATTGGCCATACTTACCGTTTCCCATCTATAAATAGCTTATCATACGAGGCATACCACCAACCACCATACTATCTAGTGGGAAGAGTAGGAAGATCCCCAATCTCCTCGAGCACCATCTAGCTCTAACCTTCAGGTACATGTTCCATTATTTGTTTTCATGCCTTGTTCTATCATTGGGCTTCTGGTGCTTTTAGTTTCATCACGAGGCTTCTGGTGCTTTTAGTTTCATCATGAGGCTTCTAGTGCTTTTAGTGTCCACGCTTTACATCCATGAGAATTTTAGAGGTGGATCTATACCAGCATAGGGTGGAAATATCCATTTTAATTTGATCTGTTAATCAATATCTTCATGGTTGTTGTTGTTAGCACCCATCTATATACATTTATATATTATTGCGGGCATGTTCATTGTTTATTTTCCATGTTGATGTTATCTAGGCGCATCGGTTACCTGCACAGCATAGAAAAAGGAATGAACATGGGAAACTTTGCATGCATAGCACAATCAATCGTTCTTTGTCATTGTTTCATTTGAAATAGACAATTTTGTTTCATTGTGTTATGCGATGTTTAAACTATGAGTTTAGTAATATATTAGGATTTTGCTAGTTGATTCTTTTCAAGAATAAGAATGTGCTTGCAAGCACTAATATGACATGCGTGGATCAAGAATAAAATATATTCATGTGTTTGTAATTCATTCAGGTGATCATGGAGCTCAAGGCCAAAGGATCCACCTCTATCAAGGCACTACTTGTAGAGGACATTGGAGTTTGTAGGTTGGTCCTCTCAACAATTCTTCTCAGACTTCACTGTGAGGTTACTCTAGCCATGAATGGGAAGGAAGCTGTTGATTTGTTCCTTGCGGGGAAAAAGTTTGACATTGTTTTGTTCGATAAGAATATGCCCATCATGACTGGTCCAGAGGTACTTAATTCTATATCATTGTATATGCAAGTATTTGGCATGTATATATATATAAATATAATCCTCTTATTTACAAAAAAGACAATATAATATTTATATTGCTCGACAGGCAATTGTGAATATTCGTGCTATGGGGGAAACTGATGTGAAGATGGTTGGGGTTTCTGCCGATGACCATGCCATGGAGGCGTTCATGAGTGCTGGTGCTGATTTATTTGTGCCCAAACCAATGAGGATGGAGGCTCTTGGCCCTATCATTCAGGAGGTCATCAAGAAGAAGAATGACATGGTCTAGCGCAATTCATCTTGCTTAAGTGGTGGAGGAAATAATAATGTATAACTTTTCGATCTATGTTTGCTTCAGTCTCTGTTGTTGTGTTGCTTGTTCAAATGTATCATTTGATTTCGAGAACTTCGTGTTAATGGCAAGACATCATTATCCATAATAATAAGGTGCCTATGATATATTGGATCGATATGAGCTATAGGTCTTTCTGTTTTTGGCCAAGGCTTCTCACTAACTCAGGTTTCATGTTGTGAGTCATGTACCCTTTTGAGAGGAAAATTATTCGACTATCAATATTTTTTAACTGTTATATGGTACTAGTTAATGGTCAGTGTGGCATATCCAATTAATGACCGCTATTATTAATCCATCACTGATCCTTTATATAAAACTATTGGCAAACATCCCCATATCTCTGCCATGTCCATATAAGTAAAATTAACTTGCCATGCACCCATCCATCTGCTTGAGAAAGGTTTCACTACTAGTGCGTCTACGGATTGCAGCAAGGTTCATAGACCCCTTATTCGAAATCCTAGCATTTACGGTATTACCTCATTTATTTCCCGACCTTTCTCCTCTTGCAACATCAGCAAGCACAAACTTGACATTTGGCTCTAGCCCCGCCATTCAGCCTCCCTGGTGTTGACGAGTTTTACATTTAAAATATTACAATCTACTGTGAGGTTTTTGAAGGAAGTACAGAGGAGCGTTGTGTCATCTCCTACTTCCAAATGAGTGAGATTAACACGCCATACATCCAATCGGCTTCATGCAGAAGAAAGAGGGCACGTGCGAGCTGCATAAACGAATTGATCAAAAAAAAGGAGTGAAGCTTGCGACGGAAATGGAGAAGTTAGTTTAGGGATCTATTATCTCGTTGAGGAGGTCCTTCTTGAACAACCAAGGAGCACCACGAGCGAGGTAGGGCTTGGGGCTGCCCCAAATAGCCTTCGACCATCTATGTCACTACATCTGGCCTCTACTTGAACTATTACTACTGGAATGAAAAATACACTACATATGTACAAAGAATAGTAATCCTTGATTTTCCTTTGCATAGCATAATCGAATATTGCAAAGGAGAACACAAAGCTTACGTAGACATGATAACCAGCGAGAGTACATGCATAAATCGGTAACTATGGATTACACGGTTGTGTGACTGACGGGTGGGGCCTATTGACTGCTGAGTCAGCAGTCAACAGTCAGGTTGACTAGTCAAACCTGACCAATGGGACCCACTGGCCAGTGGGGTTTAGTCAGCATTTTAATTAGTTTAACTAACTATAATTAGGAGGTGGGGACTAGTGGTTAGTGACAAGGGTTAATTAATAGGGTATTATTTAAATTAAGTAAATGCTAATATGGGGCCGTGTGTGAGTGACGTATTACACTTTTTGTTAGTGCTAATGATGTTCCTGGTAAGCCGGGCCCACGTGTCAGTGACTCGGGACAGTCCAAACGTGGTGGCGTGCTGGCGGTAGAGCTCCGGCGACCACAAGAACGATGGTGGGGCTCGGGATGCGTAACCAGTGACCATTTTGCGCACGGAGGACGCATTTGAATCAGAGAAGCGGCGAGCGTGCAACGGTGGCATCGGTTCATCTGGAGATGGCCGGAGTTGGCATTGTCGGCGAGGCGGCGGTTGGAGCTTGGGGTGGACGCTGGCGAGGCTGCGGAGGACGACAAGCCGAACTGACGGTGGCGTTGGGTTCCTAGGAGCTCTAGGAGCTCGATATGGTGCTCGAATGCAAGCTTGGAAAGTAGTGGCTGTGGCGGTGATGCAGATGGTGGCAACGAGTACCGTCAATGGCCAGGGAGCTAGCTAGGGGCCACACGTGGGTAGAAAGATAGCGGAGGAAGACGGCGGGGATCATAGTAAGACTATAGAGGTGCAAAGTAGGATGGCAAGGCTTTGGTTGGCGAGCAGCGAGCGGCGCAACAGAGCTTGAGGACGACGTCGATTCCGGCGATGCAGGGGCTCCCGACGTGAGCTCGTGGCTGCAGGCGACGTGGGCGACAACGAGGAAGCTCCTATACATGAACTCAGACAAGGAGGAGCTCGATGGCCATGCGAAGGGGGTCGTCCATGGCGAAGGCGAAGTCGGGTTCGCGCGGATGAAAATAGAAGTGGTGCAGAGGGGGAAGATGGTGAGTTCAGGTTCAATATGGGGTCGTAGGGTTCTTATAGGTGCCGTAGGGAGGTTTGGATGGCCAGCATGTGGCCATCCTGGCCATGGGTTGCCGCACGGAGTCCACCTCGCCTTTGTGAATAGTGGTAGGGGACGACCTGGGTGGGCTGGGCCAGGCCGCACTATGCAGTGATAGCCCAAGTGCAGAGTGGGTCTTTGCTATTTTTCGTTTCTTTTATTTACGTTTATTCTTTCTTTACTATTTTGCATTTTCTTTTAATACCAAATGATTTTAGTTCTAGATGAAACTTGTCACTAAATAGTAGGTAATGTTTTGAGCTAGCCCACCAAGTTTCAATTTATTTTGATATATTTAAATATTTTTTAAAATTCAAATGAATCAATTTAATGTTGATGGTTCTATTTAAATGGTATTGAGGGCATTCAAATATTTCAAATTATGTTTGTTTCTTCATGAAAATTACTATGTGGATATTTGCAACAATACCAACATTTTGTTTTACTGTTTGAAGAAATATTAATTTGACATGCAATTTGAATTTGAATTTGAATTTGATTTCTTTTATCAAGGGGCTATAAGCTTAGCAAAATAAGATTGCGGGGCATCATTAGGATGAATTCACTATAGCTTAATTATAGGGGCGTTACAGTACATGTAGTATGATAGTGCCATGATGTTGACATTTGAACAAATCTTGAACATACCACTTGGATCCCCTCTTAACAGTGCGGGATCCTTGTAACTCAAAATTTATATAAAAGAGTCTACACTTCTTCTCTGTTGTCATCTTCTTGAGTCATATCTCATTTGATGTGTCCATGATCCCTACATAATGATGCCAAGGAGACTAATATCATGTGTATTCACTTACCAACTATAATTAGTCTCATGTATGTATTTTGTCATCAACATCAAAATTTGATTAAGAGCATGATTGCACTTTCACATTTGCTCATTAAATCTATAATCAAAACTTCTTGTTGGTTCCATTTTGATTAGAGATGCATAAAATCACATAATGACCATCACGAACATTAGCTAAATTAATACCGTTTAGCTGCTGGGCCAGGGCCAGCCGGGATAGAGGCCGGCCATGTCTTTGTGGACGAACCGTCGTAGGGGTAGATTCGAGCGGCAAAAGGTAGATTCAGTACCTGCATGCGACGCGGAGGCGTTGCCATGGTTGTGCAAACCGGTACCCTGCCAATCCATGGCAAGGCGCAATCACATGCGGCCGCATTAGCCAAATCCGATAGTCGTGTGCACCAAATCCCGCAGCCGCAGATATAGCGATTGACCGCCGGTGCTGGGGCGAGAGAGGCACATATCCGACCGTCGTGCTGTGGTCGATTGGGCTAGACTGCGAGACAGTGAGTCAGCAAGGTGGCCGAGAAAATGGCGGCGGCAGCTAGAGCGGGGGTGGGGGCAAGGGGGAGGGGAGGAGGAGAAGAAAAAGGGACGACCATGTCCCCAACGGGCGGGCCAGGGGAGGACAAGGTCACACGTGACGCTCGTCCGCCCATGTCCTTTTCGATGCAAACGCGGCCCAAATTTGGACCGGGAATGGTTCGAAAGCGGACAGAAAAAGGACATTTGTCCATTTGCTCCCGCGCGTTGGGTCGCGTTTTGTGTCTATTTAGCTCCAAATGGACGCGGCCAAGCCAGTTGGAGTCGTGCGTTGGAGTTGGCCTTAGATGGCCAAATACTTTCTAGGGCAACAAGCCTACCTGGGGTTCAAGTTCTACACATCGCATGGGTGCTCAAATATTTTCTGTATTTAGTTCAGTATTTCTTACGTTATTATTTCAATGCAATGACTTGGACTTTAACAATGAAGTGCATGTGGTGGCATTGTCAATCTCAACATCTATTGATTCAGCATCACATAGCTGCTCCCAGTGGTAGGTATATGTGTGCGCCTTCATAGGGGTGAGTGTGTGTGTGTGTTGTGAGTTTATGCGTTGTAACATGTCTCTCAAAATAAAATATTAACTATAGTATATTGGCCAATGAGGGAGTCCTGGACTAGGGGGTGTCCGGACAGCCGGACTATCATCGTCCGCCGGACTCCAAGACTACGAAGATACAAGATTGAAGACTCTGTCCCGTGTCCGGATGGGACTTTCCTTGGCGTGGAAGGCAAGCTTGGCGATACGGATATGTAGATCTCCTACCATTGTAACCGACTCTGTGTAACCCTAGCCTCCTCCGGTGTCTATATACGGATAACGAGGACCAACGGGCCGCGGCAGAAGATAACCCAGACGACAAAGAACCTAAAGGGCGGCGCAGACGCCGCCCTAAGTCCCGCCTCGACAACAACAACACTCCTAAGGATCCCGCAATACAGCAGGGCATACAAGTGGACGACGAACATGCAGATAAGCAACCGTCCGAACAGGACGAGTCAGATAATCAGTCCAGGACCGGCGAAAACGACAGTCCGGACGATCTCATGCCGGACACGCCGCCGGATAGTAAAAACCTTCGGAAAAGACTCGTCAACACTGCAAGAAGCTTGAAGAAGGAAAAACGGAAGCTCAAAACAGCGGAAGACACACTCAGGATGAGGTGGAGCAAAGTGCTCAAAACCGCGGATAAATACGGCAATAGCCACCAATCCAAGAGCTACCCGAAGCGCAAGCTGTTACCAGAATTTGACGAGGAGGCCATAGAGCCCCCAAAGTCAAAACATGAAAAGGCCGCCTGGTTGGATAGACGGCCAGATGATAGGCCAAATTCTGAAAGCGGCGCCGCACATAAACCGATTAATGAACCTGGAAAGACAGATGGCCCAGGCAGGTCCATTTACGGGCCAAAGAGGAAGGCCCCAGGAAGCAACGCAACACGTCAAGTGTCCGAAGATAGTGGCACACCCAAATACAGGGGAGCCGCACACCCACTATGTTTCACCAATGAGGTGCTGGACCATGAATTCCCAGCAGGATTTAAACCCATAAACATAGAGGCCTACGATGGAACAACAGACCCTGGAGTCTGGATAGAAGATTATATACTACACATACACATGGCCAGAGGAGATGATCTCCACGCCATAAAATACCTACCCCTCAAGCTCAAAGGGCCAGCCCGTCATTGGCTTAAAAGCCTCCCAGAAAACACTGTTGGAAGTTGGGAAGAGCTCGAGGACGCGTTTAGAGAAAATTTTCAAGGGACTTATGTCCGCCCTCCGGATGCAGACGATCTAAGTCATATAACTCAACAGCCCGGAGAGTCAGCGCGCAAATTCTGGAACAGGTTCCTCACCAAAAAGAACCAAATACTCGACTGTCCGGACGCCGAAGCCTTAGCAGCTTTTAAACATAACGTCCGAGACGAATGGCTTGCCAGACACCTCAGCCAAGAGAAACCGAGGACAATGTCCGCGCTAACAAGCCTCATGACCCGCTTCTGTGTGGGAGAGGATAGCTGGTTAGCAAGATGCAGCACCAGCGACCCAAGTACATCCGAGATAAGAGATGGAAACGGAAAATCACGGCGCAGAAAAGAGCAGCGCCGGAATAAAGAGAAAAGCCCAAAGAGCACGGCAGTCAACGCCGGATTCAAAAGCTCGCGGCCAAACAACAAAACACTACCTCTTAAGGATGACAGTGATGAGCTGTCCAACTTAAACAAGATTTTGGGTCGGATATGTCAAATCCACAGTACCCCCGGAAGGCCTGCAAACCACACCCATCGAGATTGTTGGGTTTTCAAACAGTCCGGCCGATTAAACGCCGAACACAAGGGGCTCGACGCGTCAAGCGAAGAGGATAAACCCCACCAGCAGAGCTCCGGAAAGCAAAAGACTTTCCCACAAGAGGTCAAAGCAGTAAACTCACTTCATGTGATAATATGGAAAAATAGTGCGGCACCTTCTAAAAAGAGCCTCGCACGGTCCAACCCAGCAGACCATAGAGATTGGATATCAAAACCAATCACTTTCGACCACCTGGATTATTCCAGAAGTGTTCGAAACGCAGGACAGACTGCCCTGCTATTGGATCCCATAATCGACGGACTACAATTTACTAAAGTCCTGATGGACGGAGGCAGCGACTTAAACCTGCTGTATTCAAACACAATCGGCAAGATGGGGATAGACCCTACTAACATTCGACATAGCCGCACTTCCTTCAAAGGAGTGACGCCAGGCCCTTACGCCAAGTGCACAGGCTCCCTATTACTAGAAGTTGTGTTCGGATCACCGAACAACTTCCGACGCGAAAAACTAATTTTTCATATCGTCCCATTTAAAAGTGGATATCAAGCACTCTTGGGACGAGAGGCTTTTGTCCGTTTCAACGCCCATACCACATTACGCGTCTCTTACACTCAAAATGCCCGGTCCACGCGGCATCATTTCAGTGCGAGGGTCACTTAAAGACCCCGGACACGGATAGACGAGTCCGGCATAAGTAGGCTAGGGGCTCCCTAGCCGCCCACCCCTCCACAAGGGGCTGCGCGCAGAAACAACTGCGAGTTCATACAGGCCCCGCTTTACTCATTTATATTTCTTCTTTCACATATACCTTTCTCGCACGAGTTGTTTTCAAACTAAGTTCCTCTCTTTTTACAGATGAACAACGTGCACACCCGTCCAGGATAACGGCACAACGGAGACACAGGCGCAGATGTACAGCAGGGACCCGTTGCGAGGATTCTTTTCAGATTAAGACCCTGCGTAAACCTTCTTTACTGTCTCTTGTTGTTATTCTTCCTTGGTTTCTTCCTATAACCAAAGCGAAGCCTGATGTTTTGGCATCGGCCGCGTCAGAGGACCATGCCCGTACCTGGACACTAGGGGCATAGGGCATTGTTCTGCCCATTATTATAAAGACCGAACACCTTAGGGAGTGTTCGGCGTCTCGAGTTAGGCATTATATGCATCAGCTCCGAATCATGTCTTTGGTCGAATGTTGGGTTTGCCCAGCTCCTGTGTTTTGCTGCCTTACGTTCCGTATCATTGGCTAACGCGACACCAGGAGAACTACTGCGATTGTGCCCCAGTTCGGCTGGGCGAGCACCTCAGTAGAGAAAGCCAAAAACTGACTGTCATGATATAGCGAGAGACTGGTCAACCACTCGATCGACTACTGGAATGTTTAGAATTCTCCGCTTTGACGAAGGACCGTTTCCCGGTCAGGCACACACGCGCCCCAAACTCGGAGAAGCGCGGTGCCCCAAGGGGCTATATCGTAGCCCCACCCTCGAACTCCACTGGCTAAGTGAAAGTGATAAAGCATTATAGTCCGGATTGCCTCGTTTGCTACGCTACCACCTCCTTAACAGGACCGAGACGTCGGATTAAGTGTGAAAACGCGCTATTTTTGCGAACACCCCCGCACCTTGTGCGTGGGGGCTGAAGCCGAAGACTGCAATCTTTCAGGTTATACAAATGTATACGTAAACGGCCGCATAGGAGATATTTTACTACTTGGGACGCACAAGTATAAAAAGCAGTTATAGCATAATCATTGTTTTACAAGCTAAAACGTTCATTTGAACATGACATTTTTTGAGCACTGCGACTCTATTACACGAGCGCCACGCATAACTTCCCCAAAATAGTGCTCGGCGGGTAACCGGCTTTCGTCCGAACCCTGGGCGGCAATAGCGGTGGCATCCATCTCTGTCCAATGTGTCTTCACACGGGCAAGAGCCATCCGCGCGCCTTCGATGCAGGCCGACCGTTTCATCTCCTTGATATGCGGCACCGCTCCAAGAAATTGCTGCAATAAGCCGAAATAGCTCGTCTCCTTGGGCCTCTCTGGCCAGACATGAGCCACGACGTAAGTCATGGCAAGTCCGGACAATCTATTTAGCTCGGCCCATTCGGCCAACCGATCGGTCAACGGCAGTGAACGATCCGGATTATGGAATTGAGACCAAAATAGCTCTTCCGTCTTGTGATCCTTCTGGCTCCGGAAGTGCTCAACGGCATCAGCCGCACTTGCCGCCAAGTCCATATACGGATCCTCCGGACCCCACAGCTGGCCAAGTTGAGCATACTTTTGATCCGTAAACCGGCGATGCAACAGAAAAGGCTTGCCAGCCACAATATCTCCGGCCTGGCGCAGCTCCTCCTTCATAGCCCGCATTGCAGAACGGGCATCCTTGGCCTCGGCGGTGGCCTTCCCCAGGTCTTCCCGCTCCGATAAGCGCTCCTTCTCAAGAGCCTCATTGCGGTCGGCAGCATCTCTTAATTTCACGGCCAATTCGGCCACCTTTTCCCTGCTTAGGCAGTGTGCAGCCTTTTCGGCTTTCAACTCCTCAGCCGCCCTCGAGGCAGCCGCATCACTCCTTCGGGCTTGCTCCTTAGCTTGAGCAAGTTCGGCCCGAAGGCTCTCCACAGCAGCAGCACCGTCTGTACCACAGCATATAATTTATCAGAGGAGGGCTTTTACCCCCTTAAATAAAGCGACTGTGGAGAACTCATTTACCTTGCGACTCGTCAAGTCGCCGGTTGACAAGTGCGATGTCCGCATCCGCCACGTCAAGTTGCCGCATTAACTCGGCAACTCCACTAGTCCGGCTAGCCCTCGGACTATCCGCCACCTGCATAGAAACGGCGACATTCATTACTTGCGATTTTGATCCTCGGCACGCTGTCGTTTTTGACAACCTATCGAGTCTCAGGGGCTACTATCTATACAGGGTGCACTTTTATGTGCAAAACTGTCAAAAAAAAGGTGTGTCATTCTTGCGTACCTCAAATCCCGCCAGCAAACTCTTAGCGGCATTACGTAATCCGCTCTCGGGGGACGAAATCCTTCCAATCACCATACGCATCAAAGCACGGTGATCTTCTGAGATGGACGCCCTCTCAAGCAGATTCTTTAGTTCTCCCGGCCGGATACTAGTAGCCGCCGAACTCTCCGGCCCCTCCGGACTCTGGGATACCCTCCGTGACGATACTTCAGGCTCATCTGCCTATCTGACGGTGCAGCAGACGGAGGCGTTTCGCTCTCCATCATCTCCGGAAGACGATCCCCCGAAGACGAACTCATTTGAGAAGGCTGCAAATCCGAACTCCAAGATAAAAATTTTGGTTATCCACAGAAGCACAAATGGAGGTATTTTCTTACTAATGAACTCCCCTTTTCCTACTCACGGCTCGCTGGAGGGCTGATCCTTTAGAGACGATTGTACGTCCGGGTTCTCCCCGGACGCCGGACCCCCCGGTGAAGATTTCTTCCCTCATTTAGGGGCTTTGGCCTCCGGATCTTCGGAGGCGGTCCTCTTCTCCCCCTGGAAGGAGGGGTTTTTGATTCCCCTCTCTTCAGACGCCCCTTTGGGCGAAATAATAGCTCCTCTATTTTTCCCATCGCTCCCTTCTACGGGCGCGACCTCCAACATTCTGACCAGCACGGGCTCCAGTGCGGTCTCTGGGAGGGGAGCCGGACACCTTATCAGCTTCGATCGCGCTACCCACTCCTGATGAAGAGTAATGGGTCAGGAGGCGAACTCTAGAAAAGCAGATAAATAGAACGTTCGGACTCTGAGCTATTTACCTGAGCATCCGGGCGATTGCAGCTTAGGCCTGCGTCCTCGGTCAATTCCGGACACGCTACCTGCGGTCCGAAGAACAACTTGTACATCTCCACGGGTGTCGCACCCATGAAGTGTTGGAGAATCCGAGGTCCCTCCGGGTTGAACTCCCATAGACGGAGAGGACGGCGTTTGCAGGGCAGAAGACGCCTGATTAGCATAACCTGCATCACCACGACCAGATTGATCTCCCTCGCCTGGAGGTCTCGAATCTGGCCCTGCAATGAGGGCACGTCTTCGGACGGTCCCCAATTGAGCCCCTGGTTGACCCACGACACCAGTCGGCGTCGAGGTCCCGGGCGGAATGAAGGCGGCGGCTTTTGCTTGCTGCCCTTCGGAGCGGTGATATAGAACCACTCCTGCTGCCACAATCCGAGTTCCTCTTGGAAGGAACCCTCGGGACACGGGGCATCGGCCCTTTTGCTTATGGCCGCCCCGCCGCACTCCTCTTGACGCCCCCCGATCATCTTCGGCTCCACATTAAAGGTCTTCAGCCACATGCCGAAGTGGGGAGTGACACTATCCTGGACACTATCCTGGAATTATTCTCTCTACGGTGGAATGTGGAATTTATTTTGCAGAGCCGGACACTATCCTAGTGTTCATGATCTTCTCTGGATTATTCAAGGGAGGAACCCGCCTTGCAATGCCGAACATTATGCGCGCCGGACTTATCGTCATTGAAGCCTGGTTCAGGGGCTACTGAGGGAGTCCTGGACTACGGGGTGTCCGGACAGCCAGACTATCATCGTCCGCCGGACTCCAAGACTACGAAGATACAAGATTGAAGACTCCGTCCCGTGTCCGGATGGGACTTTCCTTGGCGTGGAAGGCAAGCTTGGCGATACGGATATGTAGATCTCCTACCATTGTAACCGACTCTGTGTAACCCTAGCCTCCTTCGGTGTCTATATAAACCGGAGGGCTTTTGTCCGTAGGACAACATACATTACAACAATCATACCATAGGCTAGCTTTAGGGTTTAGCCTCCTTGATCTCGTGGTAGATCCACTCTTGTACTACCCATATCATCAATATTAATCAAGCAGGACGTAGGGTTTTACCTCCATCAAGAGGGCCCGAACCTGGGTAAAACATCGTGTCCCTTGTCTCCTGTTACCATCCGCCTAGACGCACAGTTCGGGACCCCCTACCCGAGATCCGCCGGTTTTGACACCGACAGCCAACATTCAAAATTTGGAACTATAACTCATACAACTTCTAGTAAAATTGAGGACATATAGTTTAATACATGACCTTAGATATGAAACATTAAGTTGCATATAAACATCAATTGAGAATATTTATGTGGGGACATGACTCATTAGTAACAAAATATTCGCGACCAATATTGATTTCCCCATTTATACTTGGGCGAAGATCGGTGCGGATTTTCTACGCGTGTGAAGGCGGTGGAGATAGATTGTCCATTGGCCACACTTAGCTTTTCCCATCTATAAATACCTTGTCATACAAGGCATACCAGCACCCAACCACCAGACTATCTAGTGGGAAGAGTAGGAAGATCCCCAATCTCCTCCAGCACCATCTAGCTCTAACCTTTAGGTACATGTTCCATTATTTGTTTTCATGCCTTGTTCTATCATTGGGCTTCTGGTGCTTTTAGTTTCATCACGAGGCTTCTGGTGCTTTTAGTTTCATCATGAGGCTTCTAGTG
This sequence comes from Triticum timopheevii, assembly GCA_963921465.1. NCBI lineage: Eukaryota > Viridiplantae > Streptophyta > Magnoliopsida > Poales > Poaceae > Triticum > Triticum timopheevii. Next base: position 47,096,351 of record OY997264.1, on the reverse strand, counting down.
CTTTTAGTGTCCACGCTTTACATCCATGAGAATTTTAGAGGTGGATCTATACCAGCATAGGGTGGAAATATCCATTAATGGTCAGTGTGGCGTATCCAATTAATGACCGCTATTATTAATCCATCACTGATCCTTTATATAAAACTATTGGCATACACCCCCATATCTCTGCCATGTCCATGTAAGTTAAATTGAATTGCCATGCACCCATCCATCTGCTTCAAAAAGGTTTCACTAGTAGTGTGTCTACGGATTGCAGAAAGGTTCAAAGACCCCTTATTCGAAGTCCTAGCATTTATGGCATTACTACATTTATTTCACGATCTTTCTCCTCTTGCAACATCAGCAAGCACAAACTTGACATTTGGCTCTAGCCCTACCATTCAGCCTCCCTGTTGTCGAAGAGTTATACACTTAGAACCACAAAAGACGTTGTGAATACAAAAGAATAAATACTTGCACCCAACGCGATCAAGGGGGTTGTCAATCCCCTCGGCGGTTAATTGCAAGGATCAAGTGTGATAATGACAGATAGATAAAAACACAAAATAAAAGAATGGTAAATAAATTGTAGCAAGGTATTTTTGAATTTTAATATATGATAAGGATAGACCTGGGGGTCATAGTTTTCAATAGAGGCTTCTCTCTCGAACAAAAAGCATCGGTGGGTAAACAAATTACTGTTAGGCAATTGATCGAAAAGAGCATAGTTATGATGATATTCAAGGCAATGATCATGTACATAGGCATCACGCCCGAGACAAGTAGACCGACTCCTACCTGCATCTACTATTATTACTCCACACATTGACTGCTATCCAACATGCATCTAGAGTATTATGTTTGTAAAGAACGGAGTAACACCTTAAGCAAGATGACATGATGTAGACAAAGTAAATCCAATCAATATGAATAAGCCCCATCGTTTTTCCTTAATGGCAACAATACAAATACGTGTCTTGTCCCTTTCTGTCACTGAGATATCGATCACTGCAAGATTGAACCCATTACAAAGCACCTTTCCCATTGCAGGATAAATCAATCTAGTTGGCTGAAACAAATGGATAGGTCGGAGAGATATATAAAGCTATAACCATCATGCATATAAGAATTCAGAAAAGACTCAAATAATATTCGTGAACAATCTGATCATAAACCCACAATTCATCGGATCCCAACAAACGCACCACAAAAGAAGATTATATCGAATAGATCTCCAAGAACATCAAGGAGAACATTGTGTTGAAGATCATAGAGAGAGAAGAAGCCATCTAGCTACTCAATATGGACCCGTAGGTCTGTGGTAAACTACTCACACATCATTGGAAGGACAACAAGGTTGGCGTACAAGCCCTCCCTGATCAATTCCCCCTCCGGCAGAGTACCAAAAAAGGCCTCCAGATGGGATCTTGGAACAACAGAAACTTGCGGCGGCGGAAAAAGTATTTTGGGTGGCTCTCTATTGGTTTCCCGATGCCTCGTGGTCTCTTCGTTTCTCCTCTGGTCTCCTCCAGAAGCTTCGAGGGTCTCTCTTGTCCAGAAAAATTCGTCAAAAAGTTTCATGGCATTTGGACTTCATTTGGTATTGATTTCCTGGAAAACCAAAAACAGGCAAGAAAGAACAACTGCCACTTGGCACTAAGTTAATAGGTTAGTCCCAAAAAATGATATATAATTGCAAATAAACATCCAAGATTGATACTATAATAGCATGGAATAATAAAAAATGATAGATACATTGGAGACATATCAACTGATCAGTTGGGTTTTGTCAACATTTTAGTTAGTTTAATTAACTATAACTAGGAGGTGGGGCCTAGTGGTCAGTGGCAGGGGTTAATTAATAGGGTATTACTTAAATTAACTAAATGCTAATATGGGGGCCATATGTCAGTGACACATTACATTTTTTGTTAGTTCTAGTGACGTTCCTGGCATGCCGGGCCCACGAGTCAGTGACTCAAGATGGTCCAAATGTGGTGGCGCGCCGGTGTAGAGCTCCGGCGACCACAAGAGCGGCAGTGGGGCTCGGGATTGCGTCTCCGGTGACCATTTGGCACGCGGATGACGCACTTCAATCAGAGAGGTGGTGCGCGTGCAACGGTGGCATCGGTTCATCTGGAGATGGCCAGAGTTGGCATCGGCATTGAGGCGAGGCGGCGGCCGGAGCTTGGGATGGATGCTAGCGAGGCTGTGGAGCATGACAAGGCAAACAGACGACATCGTTAGGTTCCTGGGAGCTCCAAGAGCTCGATGCGGTGCTCGAATGCAAGCTTGGCAAGTAGTGGTTGCGGCAGTGATGTGGATGGTGGCAACGAGCACCGTCTATGGCCAGGGAGCTAGCTAGGGGCGCACGCGAGCAGAAAGATAGAGGGGGAAGACGGCGGGCTCATAGTGAGACTATAGAGGTGCAAAGCGGGCTTGGCGAGGCTCCAGTCGGCGAGCGGCGGGGCAGAGCTTGAAGACGACATCGATCCCAGTGATGTAGGGGCTCCCGACTTGAGCTCGTGGCCGCAGGCGACATGGGCGACGAAGACGAAGTTCCTAGATGTGATCTCAAGCAAGGAGAAGCTTGGTGGCCACGCGGAGGAGGTCGTCCATGGCGAAGGCGACGTCGGGTTTGCGTGGGAGAAAATAAAAACGGTGCGAAGGGGGAAGATGGTGAGCTATGGTTTAACAGGGGGTTGTGAGGGTCCTATAGGCGCCATGGGGAGGTTTGGACGGTGGCATGTGGCCATCCTGGCCATGGGCTGCCGCCCGGAGTCCACCTCGCCTATGTGAACAGCGGTAGGGGACGACCCAGGTGGGCTGGGCCAGGCCGCACTGTGCCATGATGGCCCAAGTGCAGAGTGGGTCTTTGCTATTTTTCTTTTCTTTTATTTATGTTTATTCTTTCTTTACTATTTTGCATATTATTTTAATAAAGATTTTTATTGTAGATGAAACTTGCCACATAAATAGTAGGCAATGTTTTGAGCTCGCCCACCAAGTTTCAATTTATTTTGAAATTTTGAAATATTTTTTAAAATTGAAATGGATCAATTTAATGTTGATGGTTCTATTTAAATGGTATTAAGGACATTTAAATATTTCAAATGATGTTGGTTTCTTCATGACAATTACTTAGTGAATATTTGCAACAGCACCAACATTTTTGTTTTACTGTTTGAAGAAATAATAATTTGACTTGTAAATTGAATATGAATTTGAGTTTGATTTTTTTTATCAAGGGGCAATAAGCTTAGCAAAATAAGTTGGCATGGCATCATTAGGGTGAAACCACTATAGCTTATCTTAGCTTAATTTATCAAGGGGCAATAAGCTTAGCTTAATTATAGGGGCGTTATAGTACATGTAGTTTGATACTGACATGATGTTGACACTTGAGCAAATCTTGAACGTACACTTGGATCCCCTCTTAATAGTGTGGGATCCCTGTAACTCAAAATTTAGATAAAATACTAGTTTCTTCTCTTGTTGTCATCTTCTTGAGTCATATCTCGTTTGATGTGTCCTTGATCCCTACATAATGATGCCAAGGAGACTAATAGCATGTTTATTCACTTAGCAACCATAATTAGTCTCCTATATTTATTTTGTCACCAATATCAAAATATGATTAAGGGCATGATTGCACTTTCATATTTGCTTATTAAATCTATAATCAAAACTTCTTGTTGGTTCCATTTTGATTAGAGATGCATAAAATCACATATGACCATCAAGAACATCGGCTAAATTAATACCAACATTATCAATAAAGTAACATCATCAGACACAAGGACACCTTTTGGCACAAAAGTTGACATTGATAATAACATTAAACATAAGTATAAAATTTGTCATTAAGTTCTTAATGAAAATGCTATTGGAATAAATATCAATAATATAGATGACATTCAGAGTGGTAATGTCAGTAATATTAATCATCATAGAACTCTCCAATTTATAAGACCACGTGACCTTTGGAAAAAAAATCCCTAAACAAAATTCCTTTGTTAAGAGAACCATCATAATTACATAAACCATTATTTAGAGTTGTATGCATATTTTGTTAAGACATAAAAGGCACCAACCAAAAACTTATGTCTTTTGTTCCCAATAGGGATATTGCCCCAACATTATTGTAACATATAGTGTGGCACAGAAAATTGAGCCATGCGACCATCAACAGTCTCCTTGAGGTGGCCTTAGCCCATTAATAATGACCACAACATTACAAAAATGCCATAAGAATGAACTCAACATAAACTTCACTCAAATAAAAACGGTATTAACATGACCACCACATAAAATTTCCTACAATAAAATTTTAAACATGATTTTAACGTATCTTCAGACATCAAAAACATATTGTCGATGCAGAAAACATTAATTATAACATAAATCAAATGCACCTTTTTTCGCCTAAAGAACATAATTTTGGCCCATAATAACCCACGGCATACCTATAAATATTTCTCTTTAAATGTATCCTGACATAGTTTATGGAACATTTTTGTCTCACTTAAATACTAGTACATTACTCCTTAGAAAAACAAAAGGGTCATATCATAGAAAATGTACTGATAAACATAAGGCCCCGAAGGAATAATTTCGGCCGAGAAGACCTACGGCAGCCCGTTACAGTTTAAGGCCAGCAGCAGCCCATGGCCAGAATTTGGCCCGTGAAGCCACCGCAGCCCGTCTGGTGCTCTGAGTCGCTCACAGCTGAAAGCCCGAAACAAAAGTGCTGTCGGCCGAAAACCTAGCTCGTTCCCTCTTTCCTCCCCGATTCATCCGGTGCGGCGACTTCAGCGACGTGAGCGCCGGCGGCGGATCTTGTGGCGCTGACGGCGACGTGGGAGGTGCGCATCCGTAAGTGTTCCGCCGGCTACCTTCTTCCCGCGCGTCATCCAGAAACAGCGGCGTCGCGGCGACGATGCCCACCCACAGCGGCAGCTGTGCGGGATCTCGATGCCCACTCGATAGTTGCGATAATGGCAACCTGGAGGGTGGCCGTGATGGTGGAAAACAGAAGGAAAAATGTACCGATAGCAGTGAGATGAGAAAAATAGCAATGGCTTTCATGGCAGGATTGACCGTTGGCAAAAACTGGGTTCAGCCTTTGATCAGCAAAAGAAGCATGGAACCTTTCATCATCACGAAAAGAGGGGTGGAATCTTTGATCATCAGCAGAAGAAGCGCCGAACCTTTGACGGCGTCATTGCTACCTGATTCTCTAGGGTCTGCACATGCAAGCGGTTTGGGTCAGGTGCTGTCGTTATTACCCGATTCTTCAATGTCTTCACACGGACATGGTTTGGATCCGATGCCGCTGCCGGTGACATGTGGAGAAACTTCATCTGGCCCAGTTGTCAGCTCTTCTGGAATTTTGTTATGTGGATCGGAGGTGCCGCTAGAGCCGATCCGCGCTAAAACTGCTAACGTTCCTGCTGTTAAGTCTCCCTTGATTTCTTTGCACGGACCAGATTTGGGTGAGGTGCAAGGACTGATCAGTGCGAGTGAAACTACTTTGACTGGGAATTCACCCGAGGAAGATATGGTTAACTTCATTAAGAAATATATCCCCTCAGAACCATATCTTCGTACAGGCCAGGCTCTCTTCAATATTTCCTCTATCCACACAAATTTGTGCTTGATAAAGACTATCGCGATTTATGATTATCAAGGTGGTACTTTAGTCTACAAGTCCAAGGAAGGAGAAAAGGACCAGTTTATCAAAAGACGCTCCGTTTGGTTATCAGAGAATATAGAAAGAAAACCTTCTGATTTCATCGTATGATATTTATTCATAAACATAACTAAATCATCCTTTTCTTTTATTTAGTGAATTTACTGCTGATGTTTTTATAATATATATACATATGTATGCAGGACTCTCTTGTTCTCAAAGGCCCGAGCCGTCCCATGACTGCTGATGATGGGTGGTTGATCATTGAAACTGATGTTCCGGTTGAATCATCTTTCGAGCCTCAAGTCGATCCTGATATACCCGGGGGAGTATTTGAGACCACGTTATTGTTGGATGATGATTACCTTGACAAACCCATGTGCAGTTTGATTTCTATCAGAGGTGGCTTTGTGAACATCACATCAGTGACTTTCAGCAATGCGGTTTGCTCTACAATTCGATTTCGACTTTGTTCTCACCAAGATAGCAGCTTTTATGTGCGCCCTAAAGTGGAGGGCGAGCTTGTATTATCTGTTGAAAACAATCCAGCTGGCTTCACTATTTTCAAAAATCAAGTTGAGGATGATGTTCATTTCATGAGAATACCGAGTGGCACAGCAGTATTCGAACTTCCCTTGACTCGGCATGTTCTTGCACTGCCTCTAGGATCTCGTGTACGTGTCCTGGGGACTTTGAAACTAGCGACTTTGGAAGTGTTTGTAGATCAGTATATGGTGCTCGACAAGAATGATGTATGGGCTAGATGGACTGTGGAAACTGGCCTGGATGCTGCTATATGCATCGAGGCAAGTTCTTTTTTCTAGAGCTCGGAGTGCCTAATGTGAAACCTAGAATTACTGTACCCATTATTATTTTCTGACATGCACTTGTTGTAGTTTAATTAACCCCAATGTAATGGATTTGGTGACCATGTATGGATGAAATAATGCTCAGTTATCTCTACTCCTAATGTCTCACTTTGGTAGGCTAGCCTCCATGGTTTTTTTCATCCCCATTTCTGTCTGATTTTTTCGTCCAGTTTTTTTTTCGTCTCCCCTCCACCCGTGCCTTTTCGCTTCACCACCCACGTAATGGGAAAAACCAGGCAACGCCGCTCCATGGCCCTATCATATTGATTACCATATAAGAAATAAATCATAATCAATCAAGCATTGATGGGATATTTCCTTACATTGATGTGATTTTTCCTTTCTTATCACCAATCATACACGTCAAAATCTCTACTCCTAATATCTCATTTGGTAGGCTAGCCTCCACGGTTTTTCTAGAGCTCTAGTTATAGGAGTGCCTGATGGGAAATCTAGAATTACTGTACCGATTATTATTTTCTGGCCTGAACTTGTAGTAGTTTAATTAGCCCACCAAGTTTGAATCCTGCACTATTCTACTGTTTCATGGCTTGCCGAACCATGGCTCCGCCAATGACCATAGCCTTAATACCAGCCCTTTGCCCCTGGTTGTTGGTCAGTGCCAGGCAGACCCGGGTTGCCGCGGCGGCGGCATTGGGAACATGGTAAGGAGCTGGAGCACCTAAGCGTCAGGAGAATGCTCTTGGATGTGGTCGAGCTTGTGGAGAAGCACTACGGGGTTGGCCCCAGTAGCTGGCGTAGACACACACCCCGAGCACAAGCAGCATGGGCGCTCAACATAGGTGGCCTCAGAGAGTGCGCGCAGCGGTGTGCGTGTGTGTGCTTCATGCTTGGCATGGCCGGTGTCGCCATGGCGTCGGCAGGACTGGACTATTAAGCGACGACACATCACACATGGCAAGACAACCAAGCCCAGGAACCAGGCCGGTTTGTGCCTGGTACCCCATGGCCACACCGAGGACGGGGAGGGAGCTACGGCATGGCAGCCAGCTAGATGGCGGCGGCGTGGTTCCTTGGACGGACCTGTGGAGGAGGCGGCGGCAGCTCCCCTTTCCCACTGTCCCTCTTTCGTTATCTCCCTGTCTCTCGAAGAGAGAAGAAAGGAAGCGACGGCGCTAGACCAACGAGGTGTTTTGCCTCCAACTGTCCCTGCCTGCGCCAGAAATTCAGCAACTTGTGCCTGGACTTTCTAAAGCACCTTTTCCTTTGGCATCGACGACAAGCTCGATTCAATCAATCAGACCAATGTAGGTTTCCAGGAATCTGTGAGCAGGCAATTGCAAACTGCAAAAGGTTTCAGCATAGTTTGCACACTGCAGGCAAGCCACTCATAAACTATGCCAACTATATTTCCAACTATAATCAGCATAGGAGAGAGATAGCTTTGATGAGAGCAGCAAGTGCAAACTGCAGTAATCCAGTAGCCCAACACCACCAATCTCCTACAAGTCCATTTGACAGAGCGGACACTTCGCCGAACCCAGAGCCGCTCACAAACCAAAACAAAACAGACACAGTCAGGTGCACCGCAGAGTTGGCATTGCCACACAGAAAAAAGAACTAAACATACCCAAAATGCCACTTAATGTACAAGGTGAAAGCATAACAGAGTTAGAAATGAAGATATGTATTTCAAGAATATACATGAAAAAACATAATGCTGAACTTCCAACCAGCACCAAAGAAGGAACTAGCGCGGCTGTGTCTGTACAGGAGATATCGATGTATACGCGTTATCTGAAGAGAAAAACAAGACTGATGAACGCAAGAGCACGAGCAATAGCACTTCCAGAGACAGAATAAAAGTGGCCTAGAACTGAACAAGGAAAATCCCATCTTGGGCTCGGGTGTGCGCTGCTTTGTACAATCAAAGAGGGATGTGCACAGAAAAGATAACTAACTCATTCCCTCTTTGCTGCTGGCTATAATTGGTCTTAGTAATGTGTTGCCAGTGATAACCTTTGTTGTTGCAACCAGGAAGTCATAGCCCATTCCTTCCTGCGGTAGACAAGAGACAGGACACGGCAAGTAAGAAACTCGAGTCTATGGCAGGATTTTCCTGAAATAAACTGTAGTGTGATACTATAATGTCGAGCTGCAAGCAAAACCTCATCTACAGAGTCAAGTCAAACTCAGACTCCCAACAATCACTTTGAAAAAGCATGAAAGAGAACTAGACATGAAAAATAGTGAAAACAGTGGATAAGGTAGAAAGGAACTGGAACAAACTCTTTCCATTTTTATTTTCCAAATTTGGAACTCCAAAATGTACCGAAATTGTAGCATCTTGGCGTCCATTTCCTATTCACATCTGAAAGAAAATGGAAATCAATTTGCACATACGTACATGTGCACTAAGAAATCGAAGCGCAGCAATCTCAGCAGATGTGACACCGCCAATAAATACAACCAGAACCAGGGAGCGATGCCCAACCCTAGAACAAACAGACATTTTTATAACAAATCCAGGTGAAGAAAAACTTGGCGATGACACTGCTATCAAGCACAAGAGGGGAAAACCATCTAGTTAAACCAGTCATACGGTTCTGGCAACAAACAACTTCGCTTAACAAAACAGTGCAATTCTTGGCTTCTCCAGGGGACAAAAGTCGTAGGGGATGCAGTGTCAAATGATAGTATTAATAGTACTCCCTCTGTAAAGAACTATAAGAGCATTTAGATTACTAATCTTCTTTGTCTTTTTCACCTTGGTTTCATGTCTCCCTAGTTTTACTCTTCACGTCCTCCCCTGGACTTTACATATAATCTCGTCTCCAAGATCTGTTACTTTATGATCCCACACCCTCAGTCCTCACATGTCACAAGTTCTAATGGCCCAAAAAATGTCGAACTAAGCTCATACAGCAGAAACATCATATAACTTAGGATCACACCATGTGGAGAACACCACAATTTTGACAGTCTAACTCTCGACACAAGAAAAAATACTTGCTCGGTAAGATCATGAAATAACATGAGAACTGGTATATCAGATCAACAAACAATGCCAGCACCTATTATTCGAGCAAGTTTATGAAGCAGACATGATGGGGGTAACCAGACCCTTTCCGTTTCTAGCATCACAAAATGTGGCAACAGTTCACATCAAGGTAATTTACCTGTCGGTACTCTGTTGTGACCCGGAACCTGGTAGTAATTCTGATGAACTAATGGTCGAGACACCCTATATGAGTAAACTGGATCAATATCTTAAGAGAAAACATTCAATGTCTCCAAAACTGAAATTCAATGTAGAGAATATTTGCTCACTCTTTTCAAATCCATATGAGGACCTGGCAATAATTTCAACAGTTCTTCAAAAGTTCGCCTGCACAATGGTACACAAATTGATATTGGAAAAAACATCTTAACCTGTGGCACCTTCTAACCCTTCAATACTGTTTTTTCAAGCAAACCACTTGCTCAACATCATAGATAAGAAAGTCGATACAACTTGTTATAGAGAAGGACTTCGGTACAACCCCCCCCCCCCCTCCCCCAATAAACGTATAAGGGGTAGTATTGTCCATACTAAATTATGTATTAGTGTACCCGCCGTCCGTTGTAGGGCCGGCCGCCCGTGTACGTCGCGCCCTGTACTCCCGCGTCGTACGCGTGCGGTTCGGTAGTGCGATCGGGAAAGGAAAAAAAAAACTACGCCCCACCCCGACACCCCATCTCCGCGTACGAAACCCTAGCGGCATCAACGCCGCCGTGGTCCACCGCCGTCACGACGTCGGGCAGCATCCGTAGTCACCCACACGCCGTGAAACCGACACCCCATCCCCGCCTAGGAAACCCTAGCAGCATCAACGCTGCCGTGGTCCACCGCCGTCACGACATCGACCCCGACATGCCCGTCTAGTCGCGAGCACCGACGGCGTCCGTAGTCACCCACACGCCGTGTCGCCGGTGAAACGCCCAGCGCTCCCGTGAACGTTCTGTCCTAGTACGCGCCCTCCACGACGTGGGTGGCGGCAACGCATCGGCGTCGACCCCAGGCGAGGACCCCTCGACGGCGCACAGTAGGTTAGGATGGCTCTTTTTGTTCTTTTTGATTTGTCCATTGCATTTTTGTGCATTTTTTTACGCAAAATGATTCCCTACTTAGGTAAATAAGAGAGGAGAGTAGTGACCTCTTAATGACCTCATAATGATTTTGTATGTTCAAATTTGTATGCATGCCACATAGTCATGTCACTGTTCGCGAATTTACTGTATTCGCTATGATGTTTTGTGGAATGTTGGCATTGATCTCACACCTTATTTGTATGTGCATAGATGGAGCAAGTAACCGGATACGCCAGTGATGATTCCGGTAGCGATAATGGATCCTCGTCATTGAATGCGAACCAACCTCCTGGAGACAACTATATGAGTCAGGATGAATCGTACAGTGGTAATGTAAGTGCCTTCAATGTTGACCAAAACATATTGAATACAAACTAGTTATTTGACACTTACATGTCCTTTTAAATTTGTACAGCTACATGGCAATGATGACAATGAGGAATATGATATAGATGAACAATTTTATGCAGATAGTGTGAGCCAGGTATGTTGAAAAAATTGTAGAGAAATGATTGACATTAAAATTGTATTGCCACTTATGTTACTTTACATGTGCACAGATAAATGCTAATGGTGACAATGAGCGTAATAGTATAGATGATGACAATGCCGAGAGCGAGGTCGATGCATCTCGTAGTGGGAGCGGTAGCCAAGTAAGTTCTTTACTTATTTATGGTTAGTAACAATACAAGAACAGATTGACATGCAAGGTTATATGTCATATTTTGCAGGGAGGTGTTGATGGTCCTAGCGGGAATGACGAGCACAGCGATGATGATCAGTTTGACCTTGACATGTGCTATGATGAATATCAGCAAGAGTCACTTGATAGGCATTGGGCAGTGATGGTAAAGACATTCAGGTCATTAGACGAGGTGTACACGTTCTACAACAAGCATGCGAGAGAACGTGGGTTCAACATCAGGAAGGACTTGCTAAAATTTTCGAAGGATCGCGCAAGGACTCCGCGCTTGAGGAGGTATCTCTGTTCCGCCGCAGGAAAACGACAGGCCAAGTTCTGTACCATGGAAGGCCGGACCCGCAGGCTTAGACCGGAGAGTCGATTCTTATGCGAAGCCCATTTGACAATTAAGCTTGATAAAAAGCTCAATCTTTGGTATGTCAGCAGTTTCTCCGATGATCACAGCCACACTCTTGCACGACTGGATGAAGTCCCTTTCCTCCGATCTCATAATCAGATCAAAGCATTTGAGAGAGCTGAGATCTTAGCTATGGCTGGAGCTGGGATAAGAAAACATATCATTTTTGACGACATCGTTAGCAGGTATGGGTCGTATGCAAAGTCACCATTTCAGAGGACAAAGCTGTATAACATGTGCTATAGGGAGAAGATGAAATTGTTGGGGAACGTTGCAGAAAATTAAAAAAAATTCTACGATTTCACTAAGATCCATCTATGAGTTCATCTAAGCAACGAGTGATAGGAGTGCATCTACATACCCTTGTAGATCGTGAGCGGAAGCGTTCAAGAGAACGCGGATGATGGAGTCGTACTTCGCCAAGCAACCGCGGGAGGAGGAAGAGGTGTAGCAGGGGGAGGGAGGCGCCAAGACACAGGGGTGCGGCTGCCCTCCCTCCCCCCTCCTTTATATAGGCCCCCAGGGGGGTAGCCGGCCCTAGAGATGGGATCTCTAGGGGGGGCGGCGGCCAATGGGGGTGGAGTGCCCCCCAAGGCAAGTGGAGGCGCCCCCTCCCCTAGGGTTCCCAACCCTAGGTGCAGAGGGGGGCCCAGGGGGGCGCACCAGCCCACCATGGGCTGGTCCCCTCCCCACTTCAGCCCACGGGGCCCTCCGGGATGGGTGGCCCCACCCGGTGGACCCCCGGGACCATTCCGGTGGTCCCGGTACAATACCGGGTGACCCCGAAACTTTCCCGATGGCCGAAACAGCACTTCCTATATATAAATCTTCACCTCCGGACTATTCCGGAACTCCTCGTGACGTCCGGGATCTCATCTGGGACTCCTAACAACATTCGGTAATCACATACAAGTCTTCCTAATAACCCTAGCGTCACCGAACCTTAAGTGTGTAGACCCTACGGGTTCGGGAATCATGCAGACATGACCGAGACAGCTCTACGGCCAATAACCAACAGCGGGATCTGGATACCCATGTTGGCTCCCACATGTTCCACGATGATGTCATCGGATGAACCACGATGTCGAGGATTCAATCAACCCCGTATACAATTCCCTTTGTCAATCGGTACGTTACTTGCCCGAGACTCGATCGTCGGTATCCCAATACCTTGTTCAGTCTCGTTACCGGCAAGTCACTTTACTCGTACCGTAATGCATGATCCCGTGACCAAACACTTGGTCACTTTGAGCTCATTATGATGATGCATTACCGAGTGGGCCCAGAGATACCTCTCCGTCATACGGAGTGACAAATCCCAGTCTCGATCCGTGTCAACCCAACAGACACTTTCGGAGACACCTGTAGTGCACCTTTATAGTCACCCAGTTACGTTGTGACGTTTGGTACACCCAAAGCACTCCTACGGTATCCGGGAGTTACACGATCTCATGGTCTAAGGAAATGATACTTGACATTGGAAAAGCTCTAGCAAACGAACTACACGATCTTGTGCTATGCTTAGGATTGGGTCTTGTCCATCACATCATTCTCCTAATGATGTGATCCCGTTATCAACGACATCTAATGTCCATAGCCAGGAAACCATGACTATCTGTTGATCAACGAGCTAGTCAACTAGAGGCTTACTAGGGACATATTACGGTCTATGTATTCATACGTGTATTACGATTTCCAGAAAATACAGTTATAGCATGAATAAAGACAATTATCATGAACAAGGAAATATAATAATAATCTTTTATTATTGCCTCTAGGGCATATTTCCAACAGTCTCCCACTTGCACTAGAGTCAATAATCTAGTTACATTGTGATGAATCGAACACCCATAGAGTTCTGGTGTTGATCATGTTTTGCTCGCGAGAGAGGTTTAGTCAACGGATCTGCGACATTCAGATCCGTATGTACTTTGCAAATATCTATGTCTCCATCTTGAACATTTTCACGGATGGAGTTGAAGCGACGCTTGATGTGCATGGTCTTCTTATGAAACCTGGGCTCCTTGGCAAGGGCAATAGCTCCAGTGTTGTCACAGAAGAGTTTGATCGGCCCCGACGCATTGGGTATGACTCCTAGGTCGGTGATGAACTCCTTCACCCAAATTGATTCATGTGCCGCCTTCGAGGCTGCCATGTACTCCGCTTCACATGTAGATCCCGCCACGACGCTCTGCTTGCAGCTGCACCAGCTTACTGCTCCACCATTCAACATATACACGTGTCCGGTTTGTGACTTAGAGTCATCCAGATCTCTGTCGAAGCTAGCGTCGACGTAACCCTTTACGACAAGCTCTTCGTCACCTCCATAAACGAGAAACATGTCCTTTGTCCTTTTCAGGTACTTCAGGATATTCTTGACCGCTGTCCAGTGTTCCTTGCCGGGATTACTTTGGTACCTTCCTACCAAACTTACGACAAGGTTTACATCAGGTCTGGTACATAGCATGGCATACATAATAGATCCTATGGCTGAAGCATAGGGAATGACACTCATCTCTTCTTTATCTTTTGTCGTGGTCGGGCATTGAGCCGAGCTCAATCTCACACCTTGCAATACAGGCAAGAACCCTTTCTTGGACTGATCCATTTTGAACTTCTTCAAAATCTTATCAAGGTATGTGCTTTCTGAAAGACCTATGAGGCGTCTCGATCTATCCCTATAGATCTTGATGCCTAATATGTAGGCAGCTTCTCCAAGGTCCTTCATTGAAAAACACTTATTCAAGTAGGCCTTAATGCTATCCAAAAGTTCTATATCATTTCCCATCAAGAGTATGTCATATACATACAATATGAGAAATGCTACAGAGCTCCCACTCACTTTATTGTAAACGCAGGCTTCTCCATAAGTCTGCATAAACCCAAACGCTTTGATCATCTCATCAAAACGAATGTTCCAACTCCGAGATGCTTGCACCAGCCCATAAATGGATCGCTGGAGCTTGCATACTTTGTTAGCATCTTTAGGATTGACAAAACCTTCCGGCTGCATCATATACAGTTCTTCCTTAAGATGTCCGTTAAGGAATGCCGTTTTGACGTCCATTTGCCATATCTCATAATCATAGTATGCAACAGTTGCTAACATGATTCGGACGGACTTCAGCTTCGCTACGGGAGAGAATGTCTCATCGTAGTCAACCCCTTGAACTTGTCGATAACCCTTAGCGACAAGTCGAGCTTTATAGATGGTAACATTTCCATCCGCGTCCGTCTTCTTCTTAAAGATCCATTTGTTTTCTATCGCTCGCCGATCATCGGGCAAGTCTGTGAAATTCTATACTTTGTTTTCATACATGGATTCTATCTCGGATCGCATGGCTTCAAGCCATTTGTTGGAACCTGGGCCCGCCATCGCTTCTTCATAGTTCGAAGGTTCACCGTTGTCTAACAACATGATTTCCAAGACAGGGTTGCCGTACCACTCTGGTGCGGAACGTGTCCTTGTGGACCTACGAAGTTCAGTAGCAACTTGATCCGAAGTACCTTAATCATCATCATTATTTTCCTCTCCAGTCGGTGTAGGCATCAAAGGAACATTTTCCTGAGCTGCACTACTTTCCTGTTCAAGAGGTAGTACTTCACCGAGTTCTACTTTCCTCCCACTTACTTCTTTCGAGAGAAACTCTTTTTCTAGAAAGGATCCGTTCTTGGCAACAAAGATCTTGCCCTCGGATCTTAAGTAGAAGGTATACCCAATGGTTTCCTTAGGGTATCCTATGAAGACGCATTTTTCCGACTTGGGTTCGAGCTTTTCAGGTTGAAGTTTCTTGACATAAGCATCGCATCCCCAAACTTTTAGAAACGACAGCTTAGGTTTCTTCCCAAACCATAATTCATACGGTGTCGTCTCAATGGATTTAGACGGTTCCCTATTTAAAGTGAATGTAGCTGTCTCTTGTGCGTATCCCCAAAATGATAGCGGTAAATCGGTAAGAGACATCATAGACCGCACCATGTCCAATAGAGTGCGATTACGATGTTCGGACACACCGTTACGATGAGGTGTTCTAGGCGGCGTGAGTTGTGAAACGATTCCACATTTCCTTAAGTGTGTACCAAATTCGTGACTTAAATATTCTCCTCCATGATCTGATCGTAGGAATTTTATCTTTCGGTCACGTTGATTCTCTACCTCATTCTGAAATTCCTTGAACTTTTCAAAGGTCTCAGACTTGTGTTTCATTAAGTAGACATACCCATATCTACTCAAGTCATCAGTGAGAGTGAGAACATAGCGATATCCTCCGCGAGCCTCAACGCTCATTGGACCGCACACATCAGTATGTATGATTTCCAACAAGTTGGTTGCTCGCTCCATTGTTTCGGAGAGCGGTGCCTTGGTCATCTTGCCCATGAGGCATGGCTCGCATGTGTCAAACGATTCATAATCTAGAGACTCTAAAAGTCCATCAGCATGGAGCTTCTTCATGCGCTTGACACCAATGTGACCAAGGCGGCAGTGCCACAAGTATGTGGGACTATCGTTATCAACTTTACATCTTTTGGTATTCACACTATGAATATGTGTAATATTACGCTCGAGATTCATTAATAATAAACCATTGACCATCGGGGCATGACCATAAAACATATCTCTCATATAAATAGAACAACCATTATTCTCGGATTTAAATGAGTAGCCATCTCGTATCAAACGAGATCCAGATACAATGTTCATGCTCAAACTTGGCACTAAATAACAATTATTAAGGTTTAAAACTAATCCCGTAGGTAAATGTAGTGGTAGCGTGCCGACGGCGATCACATCGACCTTGGAACCATTCCCGACGCGCATCGTCACCTCGTCCTTCGCCAGTCTCCGCTTATTTCGCAGCTCCTGCTGTGAGTTACAAATGTGAGCAACGGCACCGGTATCAAATACCCAGGAGTTACTACGAGTACTGGTAAGGTACACATCAATTACATGTATATCACATATACCTTTAGTGTTGCCGGCCTTCTTGTCCGCTAAGTATTTGGGGCAGTTCCGCTTCCAGTGACCCTTCCTTTGCAATAAAAGCATTCAGTCTCAGGCTTGGGTCCATTCTTTGACTTCTTCCCGGCAACTGGCTTACCGGATGCGGCAACATCTTTACCGTCCTTCTTGAAGTTCTTCTTACCCTTGCCCTTCTTGAACTTGGTGGTTTTATTGACCATCAACACTTGATGTTCTTTCTTGATTTCTACCTCTGCTGACTTCAGCATTGAAAATACTTCAGGAATAGTTTTCACCATCCCCTGCATATTGTAGTTCATCACAAAGCTCTTGTAGCTTGGTGGGAGCAACTGAAGGATTCTGTCAATGACCGCCTCGTCCGGGAGGTTAATGTCCAGCTAGGACAGGCGGTTGTGCAACCCAGACATTTTGAATATGTGCTCACTGACAGAACTATTTTCCTCCATCTTACAACTGTATAACTTGTCGGAGACTTCATATCTCTCGACCCGGGCATGAGCTTGGAAAACCATTTTCAGCTCCTCGAACATCTCATATGCTCCGTGTTGCTCAAAACGCTTTTGGAGCCCCGGTTCTAAGCTGTAAAGCATGCTGCACTGAGCGAGGGAGTAATCATCAGCACGTGACTGCCAAGCGTTCATAACGTCTTGGTTCTCTGGGATGGGTGCTTCACCTAGCGGTCCATCTAGGACATATGCTTTCTTGGCAGCTATGAGGATGATCCTCAGGTTCCGGACCCAGTCCGTATAGTTGCTGCCATCATCTTTCAGCTTGGTTTTCTCTAGGAACGCGTTCAAGTTCATGTTGACATGAGCGTTGGCCATTTGATCTACAAGACATATTTGCAAAGGTTTTAGACTAAGTTCATCTAATCAAATTATTTCAATGAACTCCCACTCAGATTAGACATCCCTCTAGTCATCTAAGTGTTACACGATCCGAGTCGACTAGGTCGTGTCCGATCATCACGTGAGACGGACTAGTCATCATCGGTGAACATCTCCATGTTGATCGTATCTTCCATACGACTCATGTTCGACCTTTCGGTCTCTGTGTTCCGAGGCCATGTATGTACATGCTAGGCTCATCAAGTTAACCCTAAGTGTTTTTGCGTGTGTAAAACTGTCTTACACCCGTTGTATGTGAACGTAAGAATCTATCACACCCGATCATCACGTGGTGCTTCGAAACGACGAACTTTAGCAACGGCGCACAATTAGGGGAGAACACTTCTTGAAATTATTATAAGGGATCATCTTATTTACTACCGTCGTTCTAAGTAAACAAGATGCATAAACATAATAAACATCACATGCAATTATATAGTAGTGACATGATATGGCCAATATCATATAGCTCCTTTGATCTGCATCTTCGGGGCTCCATGATCATCTTCGTCATCGGCATGACACCATGATCTCCATCATCATTTCTTCATGAAGTTGTCACGCCAACGACTACTTCTACTTCTATGGCTAACGTTTAGCAATAAAGTAAAGTAATTTACATGGCGTTCTTCAATGACACGCAGGTCATACAAAAAATAAAGACAACTCCTATGGCTCCTGCCGGTTGTCATACTCATCGACATGCAAGTCGTGATTCCTATTACAAGAACATGATCTCATACATCACATATATATCATTCATCATTCATCACAACTTTGGCCATATCACATCACAAGACACTTGCTGCAAAAACAAGTTAGACGTCCTCTAATTGTTGTTGCAAGTTTTTACGTGGCTTCTATAGGTGATCTAGCAAGAACGTTTTCTTACCTACGTTAAAGCCACAACGTGATTTGTCAACTTATATTTACCCTTCATAAGGACCCTTTTTGTCGAATCCGCTCCAACTAAAGTGGGAGAGACAGACACCCGCTAGCCACCTTATGCAACTTGTGCATGTCAGTCGGTGGAACCTGTCTCACGTAAGCGTACGTGTACGGTCGGTCCGGGCCGCTTCATCCCACAATACCGCTGAAGCAAAATAAGACTAGTAGCGGCAAGAGAGTTGACAACATCTACGCCTCGCTACTACTAATCGTCTGCCATAGTAGTAGCGCGGGGCATGGCCTATTTGCAAATTTTTCAAAGTCTACCCCCCTGGACCGCCTTTTCAATTTTAAAAATAATATAATAAAATGATAAAAATGTCAAAAAATAAAAGAAAATAAGTTTCCCATGTGATATGTGGTCTAGTTGTTGGGAAAATTTACAAATATGAATTTCGACTTTATTTGCAAAATCTCTTTGGAAATTTGTAAAATGGCCATAACTTTTGCATACGAACTCGGATGAAAAAGTTTTTTATATGAAAAATCATCTACTCGAAAAGTTACATCCGAATTTAACGGGGGGAACCCCGTTAAACATTTTTAAAATCCTCAAAAACCTAACAGAAAAAAAAAGTTACGGGGCTTTCAAGATCTAGAGGCAAAAAAATTCAAAAAAAATCAGTTTTTTTTTATTTTTGTTAAATCTGGTCAAACTATGGTCAAACTAATTATTCAAGAATATTAGTGTTACTAAATAATTATTTTAGTTTTTTTGAATTTTGGTCAAATCTGGTCAAACTATGGTCAAACTATGGTCAAATCTGGTCAAACTATGGTCAAACTGTGGTCAAACTAATTATTCAAGAATTATTAGTGTTACTAAGTTTTTAGAACAATAGTTTCAAACTCAAAGAGTGAAATGTGTGACTTCATGCTCAAGCTAAATTCCTGAGGTTAATAGGATTGACATCTTATTATTGTCAGGAAAGCAACAAGTGCAGACTTGGAAACGAGGGAGAATAGAACCCGAAAGTTAAGCGTGCTCAGGCTGGAGTAGTGAGAGGATGGGTGACCGTCCGGGAAGTTAGATGATTTGGAATGATGAGGGGTGATTAGAGATTAAATTCAGCAGCGATGAGGGGTGATTAGAGATTTGAGGTTAAATTAATTCAGAAATTTGAAAATTAGAGAAAAATCGAAAAAAATCGAAAAAATTCAAAATAAAAATCAGAGATTACAGATTAGTAGTAGCGCAGGTTTTTACCCACGCTACTGCTATAAGTTAGCTGTAGCGCGGGTTGCACCCGCGCTACTGCTATAAGTTAGCTGTAGCGCCTTATTAGTAGCGCCGGCCCCCGCGCTACTAATAGGCCCAAAACCCGCGCTGCTGCTAGGCTTTTCCCTAGTAGTGTAGGCATCACGTCCGTGACAAGTAGACCGACTCCTGCCTACATCTACTACTATTACTCCACACATCGACCGCTATCCAGCATGCATCTAGAGTATTAAGTTCATAAAGAACAGAGTAACGCATTAAGAAAGATGACATGATGTAGAGGGATAAACTCATGCAATATGATATAAACCCAATCTTTTTATCCTCGATGGCAAAAATACAATACGTGCCTTCCTGCCCCTGCTGTCACTAGAAAAGGACACCGCAAGATTGAACCCAAAGCTAAGCACTTCTCCCATTGCAAGAAAGATCAATCCAGTAGGCCAAACCAAACTGATAATTCGAAGAGACTTGCAAAGATAACTTAGTCACACATAAAAGAATTCAGAGGGGATTCAAATATTTCTCATAGATAAACTTGATCATAAACCGACAATCCATCAGCTCTCGACAAACACACCGCAAAAAGAGTTACATCGAATAGATCTCCAAGAAGATCGAGGAGAACTTTGTATTGAGATTCAAAGAGAAAGAAGAAGCCATCTAGCTAATAACTATGGACCCGAAGGTTTGTGGTAAACTACTCACAACTCATCGAAGAGGCCTTGGAGATGATGTAGAGGCCCTCCATGGTCGATTCCCCCTCCGGCGGAGCGCCGGCGAAGGCTCCAAGATGGGATCTCGCCGATACAGAAGGTTACGGCGGTGGAAATAGTTTTTCGTGGTTGCTTCTGATGTTTTCGGGGTACATGGGTATATGTAGGAGGAACAAGGAGGTCGGTGGACGCTCGAGGGGCCCACGAGGGTGGGGCACGCGCCCACCTGTAGGAGGCGCGCCAGGCACCCTCGTGACCGCCTTGCTTGTTTCTTGACTTCCACTCCAAGTCCTTTGGATCACGTTTGTTCCAAAAAGATCGCTCCCGAAGGTTTCATTCTGTTTGGACTCCGTTTGATATTCCTTTTCTTCGAAACACTGAAATAGGCAAAAAAACAGCAATTCGGGCTGGGCCTTCGGTTAGTAGGTTAGTCCCAAAAATGATATAAAAGTGTAAAGTAAAGCCCATAAACATCCAAAACGGGTCATATAATAGCATGGAACAATCAAAAATTATAGATACGTTGGAGACGTATCACTGGCACACCAAAGACACATTTGGCTGGGTTAAGCATCATCTTGTAGACCCGGAGATTGTCAAACGTGTCCTTCAAATCATCAATCAGGGTCTCCATCTTTCTTGACTTCACCACAATGTCATCTACATAAGCATGAACATTGCGCCCAATCTGATTGTGAAGGCAATCCTACACACATCGCTGGTAAGTCGCCTGGGCACTCTTGAGCCCAAAAGGCATAGACACATAGCAGAAGGCTCCAAAGGGAGTTATAAAAGCCATCTTCTCCTAGTCCTTAATTTCCATCTGGATCTGATGATAACCTGAATAAGCATCCAAAAAAATCAAACGCTCACAACTCGCCGTAGCATCAATAATCTGATCAATACGAGGGAGAGCAAAAGGATCAGCCGGACAAGCCTTGTTTAAATCTGTGTAGTCCACACACATATGCCAAGTGCCGTTCTTCTTAAGTACTAGCACCGGGTTAGCCAACCACTCAGGATGAAAAACTTCAACAATAAACCCATCCGCCAAGAGCCGGGATACCTCTTCACCAATGGCCTTACGCCTTTCTTCATTAAAACGACGAAGCAACTGCTTGACCGGTGTAAACTTAGGATCAATATTAAGAGTGTGATCAGCAAGTTCCCTCGGTAAACCTGGCATGTCAGAAGGTTTCCATGCACAGATGTCTCGATTCTCACGGATGAACTTGATGAGCATGCTTTCCTATTTCGGATCCAGATTAACACTAATGCTGAACTGCTTGGATAAATCACCAGGAACGAAATCAACCATCTTAGTATCAGCTACCGACTTAAACTTCAAGGCCGGGTCATGCTCTGTGGTTGGCTTTTTCAAAGATGTCATGTCAGCCGGATCAACATTATCTTTGTAAAATTTTAACTCCTCTGTTGCACAAACTGCCTCAATATATGTTGCATCAGCTTCCTCGCACTCCAAAGCGATCTTCCGGCTTCCGTGCACAGTGATAGTTCCCTTGTGGCCCGACATCTTGAGCTGTAGGTAAACATAACAAGGCCTGGCCATAAACTTAGCATAAGCCGGCCGTCCAAACAGAGCATGATAAGGGCTCTTAATTTTCACCACTTCAAAGGTCAATGTCTCTGACCTAGAGTCATGATCATCTCCAAAAGCAACTTCCAAAGCTATCTTACCAACTGGGTACGCTGATTTACCAGGCACCACGCCATGGAAAAAAGTGCTCGACGGTTTAAGATTTTTATCTGTCAACCCCATGCGATGGAAAGTTTCATAATAAAGGATATTGATGCTCCCTCCGTCCATGAGTACCTTCGTGAACTTATACCCTCCAACCTGAGGTGCGACCACCAACTCTAGGTGACCTAGATTATCAACCCGGGGCGGGTGATCTTCCCGACTCCACACAATGGGCTGTTCAGACAAGCGCAAGTAACGGGGAACTGCAGGTTCAACGGCATTCACCACCCTTTTATGAAGCTTCTGATCCCGTTTGCATAAACTTGTGGTGAAAACATGGTACTGCCCACTACTCAACTGCTTTGGGTTACTCTGATACCCAGATTGCTGTTGTTGATTCCCCTGACCTAATTGTTGATGGTAGCCACCCTGATTGCCTTGACTACCTTGGAATCCAGAGCTAGAACCGCCACTTCCATAACCCGGTCCATGAGAGCCGGATCCTGAGCCACCACCTGGCCCATGACTGTCTTGAAAAAGATTTGAATTTTTGAACTCCTTCATAATGTAGCAATCCTTCCAGAGGTGCCCAGACGGTCTTTCTCGCATCCCATGTCTCGGGCAGGACTGATTTAGCAGCTGCTCGAGATTGAGGCCTGACCTTCCAGTCCGTGGGGGCGGTTTACCCTTATGACACTGACTATTATTCTGCATATTGGTGTTAGCCACAAAGTCCAAACTATTATCAGCTTTGTGCTTACCGTTGTTTCCATGGCTCGTCGCGTTATGTTGCTGCC
This sequence comes from Triticum timopheevii, assembly GCA_963921465.1. Classification (NCBI taxonomy): domain Eukaryota; kingdom Viridiplantae; phylum Streptophyta; class Magnoliopsida; order Poales; family Poaceae; genus Triticum; species Triticum timopheevii. The sequence continues at coordinate 47,073,366 of OY997264.1, read as the reverse complement.
CCTTGGTGCTGCTGCTCTTCTTTCCCTTTCCCGGCTTTTTATCATCAGACTCGGGTTCCTTGGTACCATTAGATTCAGCATACTTAACCAGAGCCACCATAAGTGTCCCCATGTCATTGCAGTGATGTTTGAGCTGCCCTAATTTCTGCTTCAGGGGCATGAAACGACAATTGTTCTCCAACATCAAGACTACTGAATCGGCATTGATGCGATCCAACGAGTGCAGGATTGTTGAAATCGGCGTATTGTCGATTCACCTTCTTCTTGGACACAGGAGGCCAAATCCACGATTGACATGGGCTGCTTGCACGTATCTTTAAAATTCTGGATAAACGGGCTTTTAACTCATCCCATGACCCAATGGAATTAGCTGGCAACCCCTTCAACCAAGTACGAGCTATCCCTTCCAACATCATGGTGAAGTACTTAGCGCACGCATCATCGTCAACATCTAACAGTTCCATCGCCATCTCATAACTCTCAACCCATGCCTCAGGGGGTAAGTCAGCAGTGTAATTGGGCACCTTATGGGGACCTTTGAAATCCTTGGGTAATCGTACGTTACGTAGAGCCGGAGACAAACATTGCACACCCAAAGTCCTGAAGGTCACACCAATCTCCACCGAAGTTGTCGGACGAACCAGGGAATGCTGATGAGCCGCATACTGAGCCGCCAGCTCGGCCTCCCGACGCGCTCTTCCTTGGTCCATGACATTTTGGGCATTAACCCCACCACCCGCCGGGTTATGTCCACGGGGCGGGTTACGGATCCGTCCACTGCTTGACACGGCCGGTTCCTCAATATGCCTGCTATAACTCCGGCTTGGGCATGGGGTTGAATGAATCCTCTCACGACTGTAAGAATAAGCTTGCTGCTGAACCAATGCCGTCTGAAGAAGCTCTCTATCTCTTCGCATCTCAACTGCTGCTGGAGACTCGGCTTCAACTGGGAGAGCCGCCAATTGTGAAGCGGTAGTGATCATGTTATCCAGGGGGTTAGAGTAATGACCCGGTGGCGTCAGCACGTGCTGTGGTGGGATATTGTCTTGACAAGGCGGGTCCGTCGTGCGCGGCTGAACCGGCGCCCCCGTTCCAGGTGTTTCCACTCGGTTTACCACTGGCTGGTTACTGGTCCCTGCTCCGGGTGTGTTAAAGAGATTTCTTGCCTCGTAAACCGGAGGCAGGCGAGTCCGATGCCTTCTCCTCATGACGTCATTCGAAGCGTTCTGATCTAGCATGAGCCGGAAGGACTCTGAATCCATGGTGGGCGCCAACTGTCGTGGAATTGTCACGGCAGATGTCCTAGTGTGAGGACTTAGTCGTGGAGCCATGGCAACGAGATTAGCTTAAAGGGGATTAATCAGGGCAATGGACACGAGGAGTTTACTGGTTCGGCCCCTTGCGGTGAAGGTAAAGGCCTGATCCAGTTTGAGGTGGTATTGCTAGGGTTTCGATGACCAGGGAGTGAATACGCTTAGCCTGGCTCTCGATCTATTCTTTCTTGTCCCAAAACCGCTGTCGGGTCGTCCCTTTATATAGACAGGTTGACGCCCGGCAGTTCACAGTATCCCGGCCGGCTCATAAACGTGTCCGGCTCGGTATCTACTCTTTGCTATCTTACAATGCAAGTCATACACCTATGGCGGTTTACATCTATGGGCCCTGACCCGCCTCTGGGCTTTGAGCCTGCTCATTAAGTCTCCTTCGTAAGTCGCCATCTTCTATGTCTTCATGGGCTTCAATACTGGGAAATCATCATGAACATAACCCAGCCCCTCCTGGGCAGTTTATACTCAATAGTTACATCCCCAACAACGACCGTTTCCCCGACGGGTGGGCTAGGGGAGGACAAGGGCATGTGTCGTGCTCGTCCTCCCGTGTCCTTTTTGATGCAAACACGGCCCAAATTTGGACTAGGAATGGTTTGAAAGCGGACAGAAAAAGGACATTTGTCCATTTGCTCCCGCGTGTTGGGCCGTGTTTTGTGTTTGTTTAGCCCCAAACGGACGCGGCCGGACCATTTGGGGTCGTGCGTTGGAGTTGGCCTTAGATGGCCAAGTACTTTCTAGGGCAACAAGCTTACCCGGGGTGCTCAAATATTTTCTATATTTAATTCAATCTTTCTAACACTATTATTTCAATGCTATGACATGGCCTTTTACAATGAAGTGCTTGTGGGGACATTGTCAATCTCAACATCTATTGATTCAACATCACATAGCTACTCCCAGTGGTAGGTATATGTGTGCTCCTTCATAGGGGTGTGTGTGTTGTGAGTTTATATGTTGTAACGTGTTGCTACTTCTTGATCTTGCATTGATTTTTCCCTTGAACATGGAAGGGTGATGCAACAAAGTAGAAATAAGTATTTTCCTCAGTTAAGAACCAAGGTATCAATCCAGTAGGAGGTACACGCAAGTCTCCAATAGATGCAACTGCACAAACTAACAAACTCTTGCACACAGCGCGAAAAAGGGGTTGTCAATCTCTTCAAGGTCACTAGCAAGGGTGAGATCTGATAGAGATTGATATAAAAGATAAGTAAAAGTGTAAAATAAAGTAAATATAAATAAATTACAGCAAGGTATTTTTTGATTTTTGGTTTTATAGATCTGAAAATAAAAATAGGATAAAAATAGACTCGGGGGCATAGGTTTCACTAGAGGCTTCTCTCTTGAAAGAAACATGCGATGGGTAAACAAATTACGGTTGAGTAATTGATAGAAAAGCGCATAGTTATGACGATATCTAACGCAATGATCATGAATATAGGCATCATGTCCGTGACAAGTAGATCGAAACAGTTTTGCACCTACTTCCACACATCAACCGCTATCCAGCATGCATCTAGTGTATTAAGTTAACAAGAACGGAGTAACATCTTAAGCAAGATGACATGATTTAGAGGGATAGATCCAATCAATATTGGTAAAAAAAACCATATTTTTATCCTTGATGGCAACAATACAAATACGTGCCTCGCTACCCCTACTGTCACCGGGTGAGGACACCGCAAGATTGAACCCATCACAAAGCACCTCTCCCATTGCAAAAAAGATCAATCTGATTGGCCAAACCAAATCAATAGATCGGAGAGAAATAAAAAGCTATCTTAATCATGCATAAAAGAATTCAGAGAAGACTCAAATAATATTCATAGATAATCTGATCATAAATTCACAATCCATCATATCTCAACAAACGCACCGCAAAAGAGGATTACATCAAATAGATCTCCAAGAACATCGAGGAGAACACTGTATTGAAGATCAAAGAGAGAGCAGAAGTCATCTAGCTACTAGCTATGGACCCGTAGGTCTGTGGTAAACTACTCACACATCATCAGTAGGGCAGCAAGGTTGGTGTAGAAGCTCTCCGTGATCGAATCCCCCACCAACAGAGTGATGGAAAAGGCCCAAAGATGGGATCTCACGAGAACAGAAGCTTTCGACGGTGGGAAAGTATTTTTGGTGTGCCCTCTAGTATACATGGAATATTTGGGTATTTATGGAGCTGAGGTTAGGGTTAGGGGAGTCCCGAGGGGCCCACAAGCCTGGGGGCGCCACCCCCTCCTAGGGCGCACCCTATGAGCTTGTGGCTCCCTCGTGGCCCCTCTGTCCTCCTCCGGAAGCTTCGTAGTTGTCTTCTAGTCCAAGAAAAATACTTAAAAAGTTCCGTTCCGTTTGGACTCTGTTTGGTATTGATTTTCTATAAAAGACAAAAACAAGGAAAAAACAGCAACTGACACTGGGCACTAGGTTAATAGGTTAGTCCCAAAAATGATATAAAATAGCATATTAATACATACAAAACATCTAAGATGGATAATATAATAGCATCAAATAATAAAAAAATAGATACGTTGGAGACGTATCACATGTCTCACAAAATAAAATATTAACTATAGTATATTGGCCAACATTCAAAATTTCGAACTATAACTCATACAACTTCTAGTAACTTGATGACATATAGTTTAATAAATGACCTTAGATATGAACCATTAAGTTGCATATAAACATCAATCGAAAATATTTATGTGGGGACATGACTCATTAATAAAAAAATATTCGCGACCAATATTGATTTCCCCGTTTAGACTTCGGCGAAGATCAGTGCGGATTTTCTGCGCGTGTGAAGGCCGTGGAGATAGGTTGTCCATTGGCCATACTTACCATTTCCCATCTATAAATACCTTATCATACGAGGCATACTATCACCCAACCACCATACTATCTACTGGGCAGAGTAGGAAGATTCCCAATCTCCTCGAGCACCATCTAGCTCTAACCTCCAGGTACATGTTCCATTATTTGTTTTCCTGCCTTGTTCTATCATCGGGCTTCTGGTGCTTTTAGTTTCATCATGAGGCTTCTGGTGCTTTTAGTTTCATCATGAGGCTTCTAGTGCTTTTAGTGTCCACGCTTTACATCCATGAGAATTTTAGAGGTGGATCTATACCAGTATAGGGTGGAAGTATCCATTTTAATTTGATCTGTTAATCAATATCTTCATGGTTGTCGTTGTTAGCTCCCATCTATATGCATTTATGTATTATTGCTGGCATGTTCATTGTTTATTTTCCATGTTGATGTTATCTAGGCGCATCGGTTTTTTGAAGAAAAAGGAATGAACATGGGAAACTTTGCATGCATAGCACAATCGATCGTTCTCTGTCATTGTTTCATTTGAAATAGACAATTTTGTTTCATTGTGTTATGCGATGTTTAAACTATGAGTTTAGTAATATATTAAGATTTTGCTAGTTGATTCTTTCCAAGAATAACATTGTTCTTGCAAGTACTAATATGGCATGCGTGGATCTAGAATAAAATATGTTCATGTGTTTGTAATTCATTTAGGTAATCATGGAGCTCAAGGCCAAAGGATCCACCTCTATCAAGGCACTACTTGTAGAGGACATTGGAGTTTGTAGGTTGGTCCTCTCAACAATTCTTCTCAGACTTCACTATGACGTTACTCTAGCCATGAATGGGAAGGAAGCTGTTGATTTGTTCCTTGCGGGGAAAAAGTTTGACATTGTTTTGTTCGATAAGAATATGCCCATCATGACTGGTCCAGAGGTACTTAATTTTATATCATTGTATATGCAAGTATTTGGCATGTATATATATAAATATAATCCTCTTATTTACAAAGAAGACAATATAATATTTATATTGCTCGACAGGCAATTGCGAATATTCGTGCTATGGGGGAAACTGATGTGAAGATGGTTGGGGTTTCTGCCAATGACCATGCCATGGAGGCGTTCATGAGTGCTGGTGCTGATTTATTTGTGCCCAAACCAATGAGGATGGAGGATCTTGGCCCTATTATTCAGGAGGTCATCAACAAGAAGAAGAATGACATGGTCTAGCGCAATTCATCTTGCTTAAGTGGTGGAGGAAATAATAATGCATAACTTTTTGATCTATGTTTGCTTCAGTCTCCGTTGTTGTGTTGCTTGTTCAAATGTATCATTTGATTTCGAGAACTTCGTGTTAATGGAAAGATATCATTATCCATAATAATAAGGTACTTATGATATATTGGATTGATATACTCTATAGGTCTTTCTGTTTGTGGCCAAGGCTTCTCACTAACTCAGGTTTCATGTTGTGAGTCATGTACCCTTTTGAGAGGAAAATTATTCGACTATCAATATTTGGTAACTTTTATATGGTCCGGGTTACTAGTTAATGGTCAGTGTGGCATATCCAATTAATGATAGCTATTATTAATCCATCACTGATCCTTTATATAAAACTATTGGCAAACACCCACATATCTCTGCCATGTCCATGTAAGTTAAATGACTTGCCATGCACCCATCCATCTGCTTCAAAAAGGTTCCACTAGTAGTGCGTCTACGGATTGCAGCAAGGTTCAAAGACCCCTTATTCTAAGTCCTAGCATTTATGGCATTACCACATTTATTTCCCGATCTTTCTCCTCTTACAACATCAGCAAGCACAAACTTGACATTTGGCTCTAGCCCTGCCATTCAGCCTCCCTGGTGTCAAAGAGTTATACACTTAGAACCACACAAGACGTTGTGAATATAAAAGAATAAATACTTGCACCCAACGCGATCAAGGGGGTTGTCAATCCCCTCGGCGGTTAATTGCAAGGATCAAGTGTGATAATGATAGATAGATAAAAACATAAAATAAAAGAACGGTAAATAAATTGTAGCAAGGTATTTTTGAATTTCAATATATGATAAGGATAGATCTGGGGGTCATAGTTTTCACTAGAGGCTTCTCTCTCGAACAAAAAGCATACGGTGGGTAAACAAATTACTGTTGGACAATTGATCGAAAAGAGCATAGTTATGACGATATTCAAGGCAATGATCATGTACATAGGCATCACCCCCGAGACAAGTAGACCGACTCCTATGTGCATCTACTATTATTACTCCACACATTGACTGCTATCCAACATGAATCTAGAGTATTAAGTTTGTAAAGAACGGAGTAACGCCATAAGCAAGATGACATGACGTAGACAAAGTAAATCCAATCAATATGAATAAACCCCGTCGTTTTCCCTTAATGGAAACAATACAAATACGTGTCTTGTCCCTTTCTGTCACTGAGATATCGATCACCGCAAGATTGAACCCATTACAAAGCACCTCTCCCATTGCAGGATAAATCAATCTAGTTGGCTGAAACAAATGGATAGGTCGGAGAGATATACAAAGCTATAACCATCATGCATATAAGAATTTAGAAAAGACTCAAATAATATTCATGAACAATTTGATCATAAACCCACAATTCATCGGATCCCAACAAACGCACCACAAAAGAAGATTACATCGAATAGATCTCTAAGAACATCAAGGAGAACATTGTATTGAAGATCAAAGAGAGAGAGAAGAAGCCATCTAGCTACTCGATATGGACCCATAGGTCTGTGGTAAACTACTCACACATCATTGGAAGGACAGCAAGGTTGACGTACAAGCCCTCCCTGATCAATTCCCCCTCCGGCAGAGTACCGAAAAAGGCCTCCAGATGGGATCTTGGAACAACAGAAACTTGCGGTGACGGAAAAAGTATTTTGGGTGGCTCTCTATTGGTTTCCCGATGCCTCATCGTCACTTCGTTTCTCCTCTGGTCTCCTCCAGAAGCTTCAAGGGTCTCTCTTGTCCAGAAAAATTCGTCAAAAAGTTTCATGGCATTTGGACTTCGTTCGGTATTGATTTCCTCGAAAACCAAAAACAGGCAAGAAAGAACAACTGCCACTTGGCACTAAGTTAATAGGTTAGTCCCAAAAAATGATATATAATTGCATATAAACATCCAAGATTGACACTATAATAGCATGGAATAATAAAAAAATTATAGATACATTGGAGACGTATCACCTGGTCAGTTGGGTTTTGTCGACATTTTAATTAGTTTAATTAACTATAACTAGGAGGTGGGGCCTAGTGGTCAGTGGCAGGGGTTAATTAATAGTGTACTATTTAAGTTAACTAAATGCAAATATGGGGGCCGTCTGTCAGTGACACATTACATTTTTTGTTAGTTCTCATGACTTTCCTGGCATGCCGGGCCCACAAGTCAGTGACTCAAGATGGTCCAAATGTGGTGCCGTGCCGGTGTAGAGCTCCAGCGACCACAACAGCGGCAGTGGGGCTCGGGATTGCGTCTCCGGCGACCATTTGGCACGCGGATAACGCACTTCAATCAGAGAGGCGGCGCGCATGCAACGGTGGCATCGATTCATCTGGAGATGGCCAGAGTTGGCATCGGCATTGAGGCGAGGCGGCGGCCGGAGCTTGGGATGGATGCTAGCGAGGCTGTGGAGCATGACAAGGCAAACGGACGACATCGTTAGGTTACTGGGAGCTCCAAGAGCTCGATGCGGTGGTCAAATGCAAGCTCGGCAAGTAGTGTTGCGGCAGTGATGTGGATGGTGGCGACGAGCACCGTCTATGGCCAGGGAGCTAGCTAGGGGGCGCACGCGAGCAGAAAGATAGAGGGGAAAGACGGCGGGGCTCATAGTGAGACTATAGAGGTGCAAAGCGGGCTTGGCGAGGCTCCAATCGGCGAGCGGCGGGGCAGAGATTGAAGACGACATCGATCCCGGTGATGTAGGGGCTTCGGACTTGAGCTCATGGCCGCAGGCGACATGGGCGACGAAGAGGAAGTTACTAGATGTGATTTCAGGCGAGGAGAAGCTTGGTGGCCACGCGGAGGAGGTCGTCCATGGCGAAGGCAACGTCGGGTTTGCGTGGGAGAAAATAAAAACGGTGCCAAGGCGGAAAATGGTGAGCTATGGTTCAACAGGGGGTTGTGAGGGTCCTATAGGCGCCATGGGGAGGTTTGGATGGCGGCATGTGGCCATCCTGGCCATGGGCTGCCGCACGGAGTCCACCTCGCCTATGTGAACAGCGGTAGGGGACGACCCAGGTGGGCTGGGCCAGGCCGCACTGTGCCATGATGGCCCAAGTGCAAAGTGGGTCTTTGCTATTTTTCTTTTCTTTTATGTATGTTTATTCTTTCTTTACTATTTTGCATATTATTTTAATAAAAGATTTTAGTTGTAGATAAAACTTGTCACATAAATAGTAGGCAATGTTTTGAGCTCGCCCACCAAGTTTCAATTTATTTTGAAATTTTGAAATATTTTTTAAAATTGAAATGGATCAATTTAATGTTGATGGTTCTATTTAAATGGTATTAAGGACATTTAAATATTTCAAATGATGTTGGTTTCTTCATGACAATTACTTAGTGAATATTTGCAACAACACCAACGATTTTGGTTTTACTGTTTGAAGAAATAATAATTTGACTTGTAAATTGAATATGAATTTGAGTTTGATTTTTTTATCAAGGGGCAATAAGCTTAGCAAAATAAGTTGGCATGGCATCATTAGGGTGAAATCATTGTAGCTTATCTTAGCTTAATTTATCAAGGGGCAATAAGCTTAGCTTAATTATACGGGCGTTATAGTACATGTAGTTTGATACTGACATGATGTTGACACTTGAGCAAATCTTGAACGTACACTTGGATCCCCTCCTAATAGTGTGGGATCCCTGTAACTCCAAATTTATATAAAATACTCTAAGTTTCTTCTCTTGTTGTCATCTCCTTGAGTCATATCTGGTTTGATGTGTCCATGGTCCCTACATAATGATGCCAAGGAGACTAATAGCATGTTTATTCACTTAGCAACCATAATTAGTCTCCTATATTTATTTTGTCACCAATACCAAAATATGATTAAGGGCATGATTGCACTTTCACATTTGCTTATTAAATCTATAATCAAAACTTCTTGTTGGTTCCATTTTGATTAGAGATGCATAAAATCACATATGACCATCAAGAACATCGGCAAAATTAATACCAACATTATCAATAAAGTAACATCATCAGACACAAGGACACCTTTTGGCACAAAAATTGACATTGATAATAACATTAAACATAAGTATAAAATTTGTCATTAAGTTCTTAATGAAAATGCTATTGGAATAAATATCAATAATATAGATGACATTCAAAGTGGTAATGTCAGTAATATTAATCATCATAGAACTCTCCAATTTATAAGACCACGTGACCTTTGGAAAAAAATCCCTAAACAAAATTCCTTTGTTAAGAGAACCATCATAATTACATAAACCATTATTTAGAGTTGTATGCATATTTTGTTAAGACATAAAAGGCACCAACCAAAAACTTTTTTCTTTTGTGCCTAATAGGGATATTGCCCCAACATTATTATAAAACATAGTGTGGCACGGAAAAATTGAGTCACGCAACCATCAGCATTCTCCTTGAGGTGGCCTTAGCCCATTGATAATGACCACAACATTAAGAAAAAATGGCATAAGAATGAACTCAACATAAACTTCACTCAAATAAAAACGATATTAACATTGCCACCACATAAAATTTCCTACCATAAAACTTTAAACATGATTTTAACGTATCTTCAGGCATCAAAAACATATTGTCAATGCAGAAAACATTAATTATAACATAAATCAAATGCACCTTTTTTTCCCCTAAAGAACATAATTTTGGTCCATAATAACCCACGGCATACCTATAAATATTTCTCTTTAAATGTATCTTGACATAGTTTATGGAACATTTTTGTCTCACTTAAACAGTACAATACCCTTAGAAAAAGAAAAGGGTCATATCATAGAAAATACACTGATAAACATAAGGGAAACGTTTCCAGACGGTGCACCGGCCGAAGCTTCGGCCGGTCGCACGCCTCGTCACGCGGCAGGCGCGAGCGCAGAGGGCCACACCCCCTATTTTCATGGGCGCATGTAACCGTCCTCTCCCCTTCCCCTGATCCAACCTCCCCTGCGAGCTTCCCCTCCGTTCCCCGCTGCCAAGACGCACGCCTCCACCGCCGCCTCCCCGTGCTCCGTCCCCCCCTCCCCCCTCCCTTGCCCCCATTTCTCCACCGGCGGCGATGCTGCGTTTTTGCTACAACTGGTATTGAGAAAGCTACCACCGGCGCTCGATTTTGTTGCAACCAGGCGACGACGAGCGTGGCCGGCGACGATGGCGCCTGATTTTGCTACAATAAGACGTTCAAGTGTAGAATGTTGCAACCGGCAAAAACAAAAGCTGGAATGGGTGTTCACGTTTGCTGGAAGCGTATTTTGATTTTGCTTCAACCGACCACCGGAGCTCTTGACACCCTCGCCGGCGGCGCCGTAAAATGTTGCAACCGTCAAAAACAAAAGCTGGAACGGGCGTTCATGTTTGCTGGAAGCGTTTTATGATTTTGCTTCAACGACCAACGAAGCTCTGATTTTGTTGCAACCGGCAACCTGCAAAGCTTCCACCGGTGAGTTTTTTTGCTTCGATGGCGACAGATGGGAAGTGGTGGCCAAAGAGATGACGGCGATGCTAGCGGCATACACCCGGCGACGAGGGTCGGCGAGGGCGGTTGGGTGTGCACCCTAGTGTTGCAACCATGGGGGGCGGCGAGGTGCAACCGTCGCCGGCCGGTGCTACATGGATGCGATGTTGGAGCGGTGACCCGCCATGGAGAGGATCTGCCAGGAACCCGACGGCCGGCGATGAGGGAAGCGAATGGCGGCGACGAGGTTGCAAGCGCAGCGCGGGAAGGCCGGTGGTGGCTCGCTGCCGGGTGCAGGAGGCGGCGCTCTCCTTCCTCTCCTTTCCCCCCGCGCGGGAGGTTGACGATGGATGCGGTAGAGGACGGGGGAGAGATCTAACGGTTGTGTGCGTAGATCGAACGGACCTGGCCAGACCGGCCGAAAGTTTCGGCCGGTGCGCCGGCGCAGAGTACTGCCCTAAACATAAGGCCCCGAAGGAATAATTTCGGTCGAGAAGACCTACGGCAGCCCGTTACAGTTTAAGGCCAGCAGCAGCCCATGGCCAGAATTTGGCCCGTGAAGCCACCGCAGCCCGTCTGGTGCTCTGAGTCGCTCACAGCTGAAAGCCCGAAACAAAAGTGCTGTCGGCCGAAAACATAGCTCGTTCCCTCTTTCCTCCCCGATTCATCCGGTGCGGCGACTTTAGCGACGTGAGCGCCGGCGGCGGATCTTGTGGCGCTGACGGCGACGTGGGAAGTGCGGAGGCCCTTCACACGTGCACATCCGTAAGTGTTCCGCCGGCTACCTTCTTCCCGCGCGTCATCCAGAAACAGCGGCGTCGCGGCGACGATGCCCACCCACAGCGGCAACTGTGCGGGATCTCGATGCCCACTCGATAGTTGCGATAATGGCAACCTGGAGGGTGGCCGTGATGGTGGAAAACAGAAGGAAAAATGTACCGATAGCAGTGAGATGAGAAAAATAGCAATGGCTTTCATGGCAGGATTGACCGTTGGCAAAAACTAGGTTCAGCCTTTGATCAGCAAAAGAAGCATGGAACCTTTCATCATCACGAAAAGAGGGGTGGAATCTTTGATCATCAGCAGAAGAAGCGCCGAACCTTTGACGGCGTCATTGCTACCTGATTCTATAGGGTCTGCATATGCAAGCGGTTTGGGTCAGGTGCTGTCGTTAGTACCCTATTCTTCAATGTCTTCACACGGACATGGTTTGGATCCGATGCCGCTGCCGGTGACATGTGGAGAAACTTCATCTGGCCCTGTTGTCAGCTCTTCTGGAATTTTGTTACGTGGATCGGAGGTGCCGCTAGAGCCGATCCGCGCTAAAACTGCTAACATTCCTGCTGTTAAGTCTCCCTTGATTTCTTTGCACGGACCAGATTTGGGTGAGGTGCAAGGACTGATCAGTGCGAGTGAAACTACTTTGACTGGGAATTCACCCGAGGAAGATATGGTTAACTTCATTAAGAAATATATCCCCTCAGAACCATATCTTCGTACAGGCCAGGCTCTCTTCAATATTTCCTCTATCCACACAAATTTGTGCTTGATAAAGACTATCGCGATTTATGATTATCAAGGTGGTACTTTAGTCTACAAGTCCAAAGAAGGAGAAAAGGACCAGTTTATCAAAAGACGCTCCATTTGGTTGTCAGAGAATATAGAAAGAAAACCTTCTGATTTCATCGTATGATATTTATTCATAAACATAACTAAATCATCCTTTTCTTTTATTTAGTGAATTTACTGCTGATGTTTTTATAATATATATACATATGTATGCAGGACTCTCTTGTTCTCAAAGGCCCGAGCCGTCCCATGACTGCTGATGATGGGTGGTTGATCATTGAAACTGATGTTCCGGTTGAATCATCTTTCGAGCCTCAAGTCGATCCTGATATACGCGGGGGACTATTCGAGACCACGTTATTGTTGGATGATGATTACCTTGACAAACCCATGTGCAGTTTGATTTCTATTAGAGGTGGCTTTGTGAACATCACATCAGTGACTTTCAGCAATGCGGTTTGCTCTACAATTCGATTTCGACTTTGTTCTCACCAAGATGGCAGCTTTTATGTGCGCCCTAAAGTGGAGGGCGAGCTTGTATTATCTGTTGAAAACAATCCAGCTGGCTTCACTATTTTCAAAAATCAAGTTGAGGATGATGTTCATTTCATGAGAATACAGAGTGGCACAGCAGTATTCGAACTTCCCTTGACTCGGCATGTTCTTGCACTGCCTCTAGGATCTCGTGTACGTGTCCTGGGGACTTTGAAACTAGCGACTTTGAAAGTGTTCGTAGATCAGTATATGGTGCTCGACAAGAATGATGTATGGGCTAGATGGACTGTGGAAACTGGCCTGGATGCTGCTATATGCATCGAGGCAAGTTCATTTTTCTAGAGCTCAGAGTGCCTAATGTGAAACCTAGAATTACTGTACCGATTATTATTTTCTAATAACATGCACTTGTAGTAGTTTAATTAGCCCCAATGTAATGGATTTGGTGACCATGTACGGATGAAATGATGCTCAGTTATCTCTACTCCTAATGTCTCACAATGGTAGGCTAGCCTCCACGGTTTTTTTCATCCCCATTTTTGTTTGATTTTTTCGTCCAGTTTTTTTCCGTCTCCCCTCCACCTGTGCCTTTTCGCTTCACCACCCACGTAATGGGAAAAACCAGGAAACGCCGCTCCATGGCCCTATCATATTGACTACCATATAAGAAATAAATCATAATCAATCAAGCATTGATGGGATATTTCCTTACATTGATGTGATTTTTCCTTTCTTATCACCAATCATACATGTCAAAATCTTACTCCTAATATCTCATTTGGTAGGCTAGCCTCCACGGTTTTTCTAGAGCTCTAGTTATAGGAGTGCCTGATGGGAAATCTAGAATTACTGTACCGATTATTATTTTCTGGCCTGAACTTGTAGTAGTTTAATTAGCCCACCAAGTTTGAATCCTGCACTATTCTACTGTTTCAGTGGAGTTCACCAGCTGAGCTCAGGCAGCTGCCCAGGCTTGCCGAACCATGGCTCCGCCAATGACCATAGCCTCAATACCAGCCCTTTGCCCCTGGTTGTTGGTCAGTGCCAGGCAGACCCGGGTTGCCGCGGCGGCGGCATTGGGAACATGGTCATGGAGCTGGAGCACCTGAGCGGGAGAATGCTCTTGGATGTGGTCGAGCTTGTGGAGAAGCACTACGGGGTTGGCCTTGGCCCCAGTAGCTGGCGTAGACACACACCCCGAGCACAAGCAGCATGGGGGCTCAAGATAGGTGCCCTCAGAGAGTGCGCACGGCGGTGTGCGTGTGTGTGCTTCATGCTTGGCATGGCTGGTGTCGCCATGGCGTCAGCAGGACTGGACTGTTCAGCGACGACACATGGCAAGACAACCAAGCCCAGGAACCAGGCCGGTTTGTGCCTGGTACCCAACGGCCACACCGAGGACGGGGAGGGAGCTACGGCATGGCAGCCAGCTAGATGGCGGCGTCGTGGTTCCTTGGACGGACTGTCCCTGCCTGCGCCAGAAATTCAGCAACTTGTGCCTGAACTTTCTTAAGCACCTTTTCCTTTGGCATCGACAACAAGCTCGATTCGATCAATCAGACCAATGTAGGTTTCCAGAAATCTGTGAGCAGACAAGTGCAAACTGCAAAAGGTTTCAGCATAGTTTGCAAACTGCAGACAAGCCGCTCACAAACTATGCCAACTATATTTCCAACTATAATCAGCATAGAGGAGAGAGATAGCTTTGATGAGAGCAGGCAAGTGCAAACTGCAGTAATCCAGTAGCGCAAGTGCCCAACACCACCATCTCTTACAGGTCCATTTGACAGAGCGGACACTTTGCCGAACCCAGAGCCGCTCACAAACCAAAACAAAACAGACGCAGTCAGGTGCACCGCAGAGTTGGCATTGCCACACAGAAAAAAGAACTACACATACCCGACACGCCACTTGATGTACAAGGTGAAAGCAGAACAAAGTTAGAAATGAAGATAAGTATTTCAAGAATATACATGAAAAGACATAATGCTGAACTTCCATCAAGCACCAAGGAACTAGCACGACTGTGTCTGTACAGGAGATATCGATGTATACGCGTTATCTGACGAGAAAAACAAGACTGATGAACGCAAGAGCGCGAGCAATAGCACTTCCGGAGACAGAATAAAAGTGGCCTATAACTGAACAAGGAAAATCCCATCTTGGGCTCGGGTGTGCGCTGCTTTGTACAATCAAAGAGGGATGTGCACAGAAAAGACAACTAAATCATTCCCTCTTTGCTGCTGGCTATAATTGGTCTCAGTAATGTGTTGCCAGTGATAACCTTTGTTGTTGCAACCAGGAAGTCATAGCCCATTCCTTCCTACGGTAGACAGGAGACAGGACACGGCAAGTAAGAAACTCGAGTCTATGGCAGGATTTTCCTGAAATAAACTGTAGTGTGATACTATAATGTCGAGCTGCAAGCAAAACCTCATCTACAGAGTCAAGTCAAACTCAGACTCCCAACAATCACCTTGAAAAAACATGAAAGAGAACTAGATATGAAAAATAGTGAAAACAGTGTATAAGATAGAAAGTAACTGGAACAAACTCTTTCCATTTTTATTTTCCAAATTTGGAACTCCAAAATGTACCGAAATTGTAGCATCCTGGCGTCCATTTCCTATTCACATCTGAAAGAAAATGGAAATCAATTTGCAACATACGTACCTGTGCACTAAGAAATCGAAGCGCAGCAATCTCAGCAGATGTTACACCGCCAATAAATACAACCAGAACCAGGGAATGATGACCAACCCTAGAACAAACAGACATTTTTATAACAAATCCAGGTGAAGAAAAACTTGGCGATGACACTGCTATCAAGCACAATAGGGGAAAACCATCTAGTTAAACCAGTCATACGGTTCTGGCAACAAACAACTTCGATTAACAAAACAGTGCAATTCTTGGCTTCTCCAGGGGACAAAAGTCATAGGGGATGCAATGTCAAATGATAGTATTAATAGTACTAATCTTCTTTGTCTTTTTCACCTTGGTTTCATGTCTCCCTGGTTTTACTCTTCACGTCCTCCCCTGGACTCTACATATAATCTCTTCTCCAAGATCTGTTACTTTATGATCGCACACCCTCAGTCCTCACATGTCACAAGGTCTAATGGCCAAAAAATGTCGAACTAAGCTCATACAGCAGAAACATCATACAACTTAGGATACACACCATGTGGAGAACACCACAATTTTGACAGTCTAACTCTCAACACACAAAAAAATACTTGCTCGGTAAGATCATGAAATGACATGGGAACTGATATATCAGATCAACAAATACAGCACCTATTATTCGAGCAAGTTTATGAAGCAGACATGATGGGGGTAACCAGACCCTTTACGTTTCTAGCATTCACAAAATGTGGCAACAGTTCACATCAAGGTAATTTACCTGTCGGTACTCTGTTGTGACCCGGAACCTGGTAGTAATTCTGATGAACTAATGGTCGAGACACCCTATATGAGTAAACTGGATCAATATCTTGAGAAAAAACATTCAATATCTCCAAAGGTGAAATTCAATGTAGAGAATATTTGCTCACTCTTCTCAAATCCATATGAGGACCTGGCAATAATTTCAACAGTTCTTCAATAGATCGCCTGCACAATGGTACACAAATTGATATTGGAAAAAACATCTTTGCCTGTGGCACCTTCTAACCCTTCAATACTGGTTTTTCAAGCAAACCACTTGCTCAACATCATAGATAAGAAAGTCGATACGACTTGTTATAAGGGAGAACTCATACACAGATGAATCAAACAAATTGGCACTGCCAACTCTTTTGCTATGATGTATTACGAAACAAGTAATTAATGAGCTCCCCAAAAACTACATTCCATAAGGAATGAATAAGTATACTTATAAGAAAAATGGAAGTTCATTCGTGTTGTGGAGAATGTCATTTGAGAATGACACGGGCGCAAAGAAGGGACACCATTATTTCTCACCATGTATAAAGTTCTGTTACAGCTAAAAGTGCAGAAAAAGGGAAGTTCATAAATAATGCCTACTTTATGTAACTTAGAGCACACTAGTGATGTTTACCAGGGTTCTCTGTTTGATATTTTAGCTTATTTTCTCCAAAAAGGATCTATCTCTAGGTAAATTAAACATATTTTCTCATGAAAACTACATTCTAACTAGCATGTATTTTTTTTAAACATAAACTGATTGGATATACTTACCATCCGGACCTCACTGCATGCTGAACAAGGCGAATACTAAGAGGTGCATATCCAGCAAAGATGTATGCTATATCATCAGGGCTGAGATTGAAAACAGGAACATTTTAGTTATAGTTGTTATCATGACCAAGATAACATGCGATCACAGTTAAGTATGGAAACTTAGTAACAAATGCACAACAGGCAGAAGAATGAATGTTCTCATAAGTGCTATGAATATTTTCATAACATGGTGAGGGAAAATGAAAAACATTTCAACATATTAAAACACACACAAAAAATGCACCAAACAAGTCTCAACAAAGCATATGGCATGAACCTTCATTGGAAATATGGAATTTAGCATTTTTCTTCATTCATACAAATTTTATTTATTGAAGCAACAAAAATTGAGAAAATTCTTTTGCATCTCACAACAGCTCAAGACTCCAAAATCATTTCGGTTAGAGTCAGATCAGTATGGGTACGTTTTAAGAACATAAATTAGCCAGTTCTGAAAATAAGCAAAAAAAATACATTAATAAACTACACCTTCTGAAAGATGAAAATTTTGTGGAGATTAATTCAGCATAAAGTTTTATAAGTGAAACTTGAAAGAGAAGCCAAAGTAAATCTGAAGTTTATGCAGTTAATACTTTTCAGGATCCTTTGTATCAACTATAAGCTGGAGAGCTCTGCTAATAACAGGCCAATTAGTCCTCGATTCCTGCACAACACGATAGTATATTATAGAAACTGACGCGAGAGGAACAGGAACAAATAACAAGATAAAACACCATTGAGGAGAAGATACTTTGACTAACCTGTTCAAGATAAAACAACTAGTCAAAGAAAAAGTTATCTTGAAAACAGGAACGTTTTAGTTATAGTTGTTAACACAAAATAACAGGAACGTTCTTTGACTAGTTGCAAATTTGTAAAGTGAAAATATACATGGTAACACAACGCATCATGAAATCCCAGAAATACAGTGATTTATAAAGAAATATAAGAATACCTCAAGTAGTCAAAATTCTTCTTCGGCAACCCAGCATTTGTAAGGGAAAATAACACTAGAAGGCGAAGTACAGTTTCAATAGGCTCTTGCTTCTGTATAATCTCCTCAATGTACTCGTAACACCTGGGCATGGTTAGCTTAGTCTAATATTTCAACACAGATCAGAGGGAACTAATTGACAGCAGCTTGATATCCTAAAAGCCAAAAACAAAGGAGTGGATTGCACAAAATATTTTGGGGGAACCTTTCTATATGCCACTGGCAAATATTGAATCTTCTATCGGACCTATATTATTTTGGCATTAGACATGAAAAAACTTACTGTTTCATACCAGTATGGCAATTGAAGCCAAAACAGTACCCATTAGCATTTTTCCGTTTTGTACCCTTCACATGTTAGTAAATCAGGAAATGACAGCATACAGTCATCTAAGTTACTAGACCGACCGACACATGGAACCACAGCAAAGCAACAAGCTAAGGTTGAGCCCAAGAAAGCACGAGAAATCCATGTAGAAAATCAACGAAGAACTTACACCCTTTAGAAGGCAAGAAAGGATAGTTCACGCCCCCGAAAAGGCTCCCACCTCCATTCCTCTCCCCACCACCACATGGCTGAACAGGTTTAACCCTATGACGTGTGCATCCCAGCATACAGTAGCTCATCCAAAGCATAGGCATACCACTACCCAGCAGAATCGGCAGGAATGCATGAATTATTTATATTTTCAAACTAAAAAGAACATGGGAACAGTCCGATAGGCCATAGGGATAAAATGTGTGCTACTCCTAGAAAGTAGATATACAAAGCTCCAGTATGTCACACCCCATCTGTAGATCGAGATCAGAAACAGGGCGCACTTTTATGTGCAAAACTGTCAAAAAAAAGGTGCGTCATTCTTGCGTACCTCAAATCCCGCCAGCAAACTCTTAGCGGCATTACGTAATCCGCTCTCGGGGGACGAAATCCTTCCAATCACCATACGCATCAAAGCACGGTGATCTTCTGAGATGGACGCCCTCTCAAGCAGATTCTTTAGTTCTCCCAGCCTGATACTAGTAGGCGCCGAACTCTCCGGCCCCTCCGGACTCTGGGATACCCTCCGTGACGATACTTCAGGCTCGTCTGCCCTATCTGACGGCGCAGCAGACGGAGGCGTTTCGCTCTCCATCATCTCCGGAAGAAGATCCCCCGAAGACGAACTCATCTGAGAAGGCTGCAAATCCGAACTGCAAGATAAAAATTTCGGTTATCCACAGAAGCACAAATGGAGGTATTTTCTTACTAATGAACTCCCCTTTTCCTACTCACGGCTCGCTGGAGGGCTGATCCTTTAGAGACGATTGTACGTCCGGGTTCTCCCCGGACGCCGGACCCCCCGGTGAAGATTTCTTCCCTCATTTAGGGGCTTTGGCCTCCGGATCTTCGGAGGCGGTCCTCTTCTCCCCCTGGAAGGAGGGGTTTTTGATTCCCCTCTCTTCAGACGCCCCTTTGGGCGAAATAATAGCTCCTCTATTTTTCCCATCGCTCCCTTCTACGGGCGCGACCTCCAACATTCTGACCAGCACGGGCTCCAGTGCGGTCTCTGGGAGGGGAGCCGGACACCTTATCAGCTTCGATCGCGCTACCCACTCCTGATGAAGAGTAATGGGTCAGGAGGCGAACTCTAGAAAAGCAGATAAACAGAACGTTCGGACTCTGAGCTATTTACCTGAGCATCCGGGCGATTGCAGCTTAGGCCTGCGTCCTCGGTCAATTCCGGACACGCTACCTGCGGTCCGAAGAACAACTTGTACATCTCCACGGGTGTCGCACCCATGAAGTGTTGGAGAATCCGAGGTCCCTCCGGGTTGAACTCCCATAGACGGAGAGGACGGCGTTTGCAGGGCAGAAGACGCCTGATTAGCATAACCTGCATCACCACGACCAGATTGATCTCCCTCGCCTGGAGGTCTCGAATCTGGCCCTGCAATGAGGGCACGTCTTCGGACGGTCCCCAATTGAGCCCCTGGTTGACCCACGACACCAGTCGGCGTCGAGGTCCCGGGCGGAATGAAGGCGGCGGCTTTTGCTTGCTGCCCTTCGGAGCGGTGATATAGAACCACTCCTGCTGCCACAATCCGAGTTCCTCTTGGAAGGAACCCTCGGGCCACGGGGCATCAGCCCTTCTGCTTATGGCCGCCCCGCCGCACTCCGCTTGACGCCCCCCGATCATCTTTGGCTCCACATTAAAGGTCTTCAGCCACATGCCGAAGTGGGAAGTGACGCGGAGGAAGGCTTCGCAGACGATAATGAATGCGGAGATATGGAGGATGGAATCCGGAGCCAAGTCGTGAAAATCCAGCCCGTAGTAGAACATGAGCCCTCTCACGAAGGGGTCCGTCAGGAAGCCTAAGCCCCGACGGAGGTGGGATACAAAGACAACGTACTCACCAGGCTCGGGGGCGGGCACGGCCTGCCCTTGAGCGGGCAACCTGTGCGAAATCTCGTAGGACAGGTACTTGGCCTCACGAAGCTTTAACACGTCCTCCTCCGTGACGGAGGAGGGCATCCACCGGCCGTGGAGGTCGGAGCCGGACATGGATGAGAATCCGAAGTGCTCGAATCTGGGGCTCTGGGTGTTGGAACTGGGAGCAAAGAGGAGATTCGATGCGAGATTGAAGAAAAAAAACGAGCCTTGGTCCTCTTATAAAGGGGGAAAATACCAAGAGTTGTCCCCGTGACCGTTCGGGATTCGCCTTCGATAGAGGAGGCGTGGCGACGGGCACGGTTGGGTTACCCACGTACGTATTGATGAGAATCCCGGAATAAGGGGAACACGATCTCTGCTTCGACAAGACGTGCCAAGGAAACCGCTTCGCTAAACGTGCTGAGGTGGTATAATAAAAAACGATTCAAATAAAGGCTTGGAAGCGGTGTGATGTCATGCCGCATAAAACGTCAGCAGATTGGATTTATGTGCATTATTCTCTCTACGGTGGAATGTGGAATTTATTTTGCAGAGCCGGACACTATCCTGGTGTTCATGATCTTCTCTGGATTATTCAAGGGAGGAACCCGCCTTGCAATGCCGAACATTATGCGCGCCGGACTTATCGTCATTGAAGCCTGGTTCAGGGGCTACTGAGGGAGTCCTGGACTAGGGGGTGTCCGGACAGCCGGACTATCATCGTCCGCCGGACTCCAAGACTACGAAGATACAAGATTGAAGACTCCGTCCCGTGTCCGGATGGGACTTTCCTTGGCGTGGAAGGCAAGCTTGGCGATACGGATATGTAGATCTCCTACCATTGTAACCGACTCTGTGTAACCCTAGCCTCCTTCGGTGTCTATATAAACCGGAGGGCTTTTGTCCGTAGGACAACATACATTACAACAATCATACCATAGGCTAGCTTTAGGGTTTAGCCTCCTTGATCTCGTGGTAGATCCACTCTTGTACTACCCATATCATCAATATTAATCAAGCAGGACGTAGGGTTTTACCTCCATCAAGAGGGCCCGAACCTGGGTAAAACATCGTGTCCCTTGTCTCCTGTTACCATCCGCCTAGACGCACAGTTCGGGACCCCCTACCCGAGATCCTCCGGTTTTGACACCGACAGCCAACATTCAAAATTTGGAACTATAACTCATACAACTTCTAGTAAAATTGAGGACATATAGTTTAATACATGACCTTAGATATGAAACATTAAGTTGCATATAAACATCAATTGAGAATATTTATGTGGGGACATGACTCATTAGTAACAAAATATTCGCGACCAATATTGATTTCCCCATTTATACTTGGGCGAAGATCGGTGCGGATTTTCTACGCGTGTGAAGGCGGTGGAGATAGATTGTCCATTGGCCACACTTAGCTTTTCCCATCTATAAATACCTTGTCATACAAGGCATACCAGCACCCAACCACCAGACTATCTAGTGGGAAGAGTAGGAAGATCCCCAATCTCCTCCAGCACGATCTGGCTCTAACCTTCAGGTACATGTTCCATTATTTGTTTTCCTTCCTTGTTTGATCATTAGTATGGTGCTTTTAGTTTCATCATGAGGCTTCTGGTGCTTTTAGTGTCCACGCTTTACATCCGTGAGAATGTTAGAGGTGGATCTATACCAGTATAGGGTGGAATCCATTTTAATTTGATATGTTAATAAATATCTTCATGGTTGTTGTTCTTAGAACCCATATATATGCATTTATGTATTATTGTTGGCATGTTCATTGTTTATTTTCCATGTTGATGTTATCTAGGCTCATCAGTTTTTTCAGTCCTGC
Source organism: Triticum timopheevii (assembly GCA_963921465.1). Taxonomy (NCBI): domain Eukaryota; kingdom Viridiplantae; phylum Streptophyta; class Magnoliopsida; order Poales; family Poaceae; genus Triticum; species Triticum timopheevii. The sequence goes on along the minus strand of OY997264.1, from coordinate 47,050,955 downwards.
TCATCATAGAAAGAGGAATGAACATGGGAAACTTTGCATGCATAGCACAATCGATCGTTATCTGTCATTGTTTCATTTGAAGTAGACGATTTTGTTCATTGTGTTATGCGATGTTTAAACTATGAGTTTAGTAATATATTAAGATTTTGCAAGTTGATTATTATCAAGAATAACAATGTGCTTGCAAGTACTAATATGGCATGCATGTATCAAGAATAAAATATATTCATGTGCTTGTTATTCATTTAGGTGATCATGGAGCTCAAGGCCAAAGGATCCACCTCTATCAAGGCACTACTTGTAGAGGACATTGGAGTTTGTAGGTTGGTCCTCTCAACAATTCTTCTCAGACTTCACTGTGAGGTTACTCTAGCCATGAATGGGAAGGAAGCTGTTGATTTGTTCCTTGCGGGGGAAAAGTTTGACATTGTTTTGTTCGATAAGAATATGCCCATCATGACTGGTCCAGAGGTACTTAATTCTAAATCATTGTATATGCAAGTATTTGGCATGTATATATATAAATATAATCCTCTTATTTACAAAGAAGACAATCTAATATTTATATTGCTCGACAGGCAATTGTGAAGATTCGTGCTATGGGGGAAACTGATGTGAAGATGGTTGGGGTTTCTGCCGATGACCATGCCATGGAGGCATTCATGAGTGCTGGTGCTGATTTATTTGTACCCAAACCAATGAGGATGGAGGCTCTTGGCCCTATCATTCAGGAGTTCATCAACAAGAAGAAGAATGACATGGTCTAGCGCAATTCATCTTGTTAAGTGGTAGAGGAAATAATAATGTATAACTTTTTGATCTATGTTTGCTTCAGTCTGTGTTGTTGTGTTGCTTGTTCAAATGTATCATTTGATTTCGAGAACTTCATGTTAATGGCAAGACATCATTATCCTTAATAATAAGGTGCCTATGATATATTGGATCGATATGAGCTATAGGTCTTTCTGTTTTTGGCCAAGGCTTCTCACTAACTCAGGTTTCATGTTGTGAGTCATGTACCCTTTTGAGAGGAAAATTATTCGACTATCAATATTTTTTAACTGTTATATGGTCCGGATTACCAATTAATGGTCAGTGTGGCATATCCAGTTAATGAACGCTATTATTAATCCATCACTGATCCTTTATATAAAACTATTGGCATACACCACCATATCTCTGCCATGTCCATGTAAGTTAAATTGAATTGCCATGCACCCATCCATCTGCTTCAAAAAGGTTTCACTAGTAGTGCGTCTACGGATTGCAGAAAGGTTCAAAGACCCCTTATTCGAAGTCCTAGCATTTATGGCATTACTACATTTATTTCACGATCTTTCTCCTCTTGCAACATCAGCAAGCACAAACTTGCCATTTGGCTCTAGCCCTACCATTCAGCCTCCCTGTTGTCGAAGAGTTATACACTTAGAACCACAAAAGACGTTGTGAATACAAAAGAATAAATACTTGCACCCAACGCGATCAAGGGGGTTGTCAATCCCCTCGGCGGTTAATTGCAAGGATCAAGTGTGATAATGATAGATAGATAAAAACACAAAATAAAAGAATGGTAAATAAATTGTAGCAAGGTATTTTTGAATTTTAATATATGATAAGGATAGACCTGGGGGTCATAGTTTTCAATAGAGGCTTCTCTCTCGAACAAAAAGCATCGGTGGGTAAACAAATTACTGTTAGGCAATTGATCGAAAAGAGCATAGTTATGATGATATTCAAGGCAATGATCATGTACATAGGCATCACGCCCGAGACAAGTAGACCGACTCCTACCTGCATCTACTATTATTACTCCACACATTGACTGCTATCCAACATGCATCTAGAGTATTATGTTTGTAAAGAACGGAGTAACACCTTAAGCAAGATGACATGATGTAGACAAAGTAAATCCAATCAATATGAATAAACCCCATCGTTTTTCCTTAATGGCAACAATACAAATACGTGTCTTGTCCCTTTCTGTCACTGAGATATCGATCACTGCAAGATTGAACCCATTACAAAGCACCTTTCCCATTGCAGGATAAATCAATCTAGTTGGCTGAAACAAATGGATAGGTCGGAGAGATATATAAAGCTATAACCATCATGCATATAAGAATTCAGAAAAGACTCAAATAATATTCATGAACAATCTGATCATAAACCCACAATTCATCGGATCCCAACAAACGCACCACAAAAGAAGATTATATCGAATAGATCTCCAAGAACATCAAGGAGAACATTGTATTGAAGATCAAAGAGAGAGAAGAAGCCATCTAGCTACTCAATATGGACCCGTAGGTCTGTGGTAAACTACTCACACATCATTGGAAGGACAACAAGGTTGGCGTACAAGCCCTCCCTGATCAATTCCCCCTCCGGCAGAGTACCAAAAAAGGCCTCCAGATGGGATCTTGGAACAACAGAAACTTGCGGCGGCGGAAAAAGTATTTTGGGTGGCTCTCTATTGGTTTCCCGATGCCTCGTGGTCTCTTCGTTTCTCCTCTGGTCTCCTCCAGAAGCTTCGAGGGTCTCTCTTGTCCAGAAAAATTCGTCAAAAAGTTTCATGGCATTTGGACTTCATTTGGTATTGATTTCCTGGAAAACCAAAAACAGGCAAGAAAGAACAACTGCCACTTGGCACTAAGTTAATAGGTTAGTCCCAAAAAATGATATATAATTGCAAATAAACATCCAAGATTGATACTATAATAGCATGGAATAATAAAAAATGATAGATACATTGGAGACATATCAACTGATCAGTTGGGTTTTGTCGACATTTTAGTTAGTATAATTAACTATAACTAGGAGGTGGGGCCTAGTGGTCAGTGGCAGGGGTTAATTAATAGGGTATTACTTAAATTAACTAAATGCTAATATGGGGGCCATATGTCAGTGACACATTACATTTTTTGTTAGTTCTAGTGACGTTCCTGGCATGCCGGGCCCACGAGTCAGTGACTCAAGATGGTCCAAATGTGGTGGCGCGCCGGTGTAGAGCTCCGGCGACCACAAGAGCGGCAGTGGGGCTCGGGATTGCGTCTCCGGTGACCATTTGGCACGCGGATGACGCACTTCAATCAGAGAGGCGGCGCGCGTGCAACGGTGGCATCGGTTCATCTGGAGATGGCCAGAGTTGGCATCGGCATTGAGGCGAGGTGGCGGCCGGAGCTTGGGATGGATGCTAGCGAGGCTGTGGAGCATGACAAGGCAAACAGACGACATCGTTAGGTTCCTGGGAGCTCCAAGAGCTCGATGCGGTGCTCGAATGCAAGCTTGGCAAGTAGTGGTTGCGGCAGTGATGTGGATGGTGGCAACGAGCACCGTCTATGGCCAGGGAGCTAGCTAGGGGCGCACGCGAGCAGAAAGATAGAGGGGAAAGACGGCGGGCTCATAGTGAGACTATAGAGGTGCAAAGCGGGCTTGGCGAGGCTCCAGTCGGCGAGCGGCGGGGCAGAGCTTGAAGACGACATCGATCCCGGTGATGTAGGGGCTCCCGACTTGAGCTCGTGGCCGCAGGCGACATGGGCGACGAAGACGAAGTTCCTAGATGTGATCTCAAGCAAGGAGAAGCTTGGTGGCCACGCGGAGGAGGTCGTCCATGGCGAAGGCGACGTCGGGTTTGCGTGGGAGAAAATAAAAACGGTGCGAAGGGGGAAGATGGTGAGCTATGGTTCAACAGGGTGTTGTGAGGGTCCTATAGGCGCCATGGGGAGGTTTGGACGGTGGCATGTGGCCATCCTGGCCATGGGCTGCCGCCCGGAGTCCACCTCGCCTATGTGAACAGCGGTAGGGGACGACCCAGGTGGGCTGGGCCAGGCCGCACTGTGCCATGATGGCCCAAGTGCAGAGTGGGTCTTTGCTATTTTTCTTTTCTTTTATTTATGTTTATTCTTTCTTTACTATTTTGCATATTATTTTAATAAAGATTTTTATTGTAGATGAAACTTGTCACATAAATAGTAGGCAATGTTTTGAGCTCGCCCACCAAGTTTCAATTTATTTTGAAATTTTGAAATATTTTTTAAAATTGAAATGGATCAATTTAATGTTGATGGTTCTATTTAAATGGTATTAAGGACATTTAAATATTTCAAATGATGTTGGTTTCTTCATGACAATTACTTAGTGAATATTTGCAACAGCACCAACGTTTTTGTTTTACTGTTTGAAGAAATAATAATTTGACTTGTAAATTGAATATGAATTTGAGTTTGATTTTTTTTATCAAGGGGCAATAAGCTTAGCAAAATAACTTGGCATGGCATCATTAGGGTGAAACCACTATAGCTTATCTTAGCTTAATTTATCAAGGGGCAATAAGCTTAGCTTAATTATAGGGGCGTTATAGTACATGTAGTTTGATACTGACATGATGTTGACACTTGAGCAAATCTTGAACGTACACTTGGATCCCCTCTTAATAGTGTGGGATCCCTGTAACTCAAAATTTAGATAAAATACTAGTTTCTTCTCTTGTTGTCATCTTCTTGAGTCATATCTCGTTTAATGTGTCCATGATCCCTACATAATGATGCCAAGGAGACTAATAGCATGTTTATTCACTTAGCAACCATAATTAGTCTCCTATATTTATTTTGTCACCAATATCAAAATATGATTAAGGGCATGATTGCACTTTCACATTTGCTTATTAAATCTATAATCAAAACTTCTTGTTGGTTCCATTTTGATTAGAGATGCATAAAATCACATATGACCATCAAGAACATCGGCTAAATTAATACCAACATTATCAATAAAGTAACATCATCAGACACAAGGACACCTTTTGGCACAAAAGTTGACATTGATAATAACATTAAACATAAGTATAAAATTTGTCATTAAGTTCTTAATGAAAATGCTATTGGAATAAATATCAATAATATAGATGACATTCAGAGTGGTAATGTCAGTAATGTCAGTAATATTAATCATCACGTGACCTTTGGAAAAAAAATCCCTAAACAAAATTCCTTTGTTAAGAGAACCATCATAATTACATAAACCATTATTTAGAGTTGTATGCATATTTTGTTAAGACATAAAAGGCACCAACCAAAAACTTTTGTCTTTTGTTCCCAATAGGGATATTGCCCCAACATTATTGTAACATATAGTGTGGCACAGAAAATTGAGCCATGCGACCATCAACAGTCTCCTTGAGGTGGCCTTAGCCCATTAATAATGACCACAACATTACAAAAATGCCATAAGAATGAACTCAACATAAACTTCACTCAAATAAAAACGGTATTAACATGACCACCACATAAAATTTCCTACAATAAAATTTTAAACATGATTTTAACGTATCTTCAGACATCAAAAACATATTGTCGATGCAGAAAACATTAATTATAACATAAATCAAATGCACCTTTTTACGCCTAAAGAACATAATTTTGGCCCATAATAACCCACGGCATACCTATAAATATTTCTCTTTAAATGTATCCTGACATAGTTTATGGAACATTTTTGTCTCACTTAAATACTAGTACATTACTCCTTAGAAAAACAAAAGGGTCATATCATAGAAAATGTACTGATAAACATAAGGCCCCGAAGGAATAATTTCGGCCGAGAAGACCTACGGCAGCCCGTTACAGTTTAAGGCCAGCAGCAGCCCATGGCCAGAATTTGGCCCGTGAAGCCACCGCAGCCCGTCTGGTGCTCTGAGTCGCTCACAGCTGAAAGCCCGAAACAAAAGTGCTGTCGGCCGAAAACCTAGCTCGTTCCCTCTTTCCTCCCCGATTCATCCGGTGCGGCGACTTCAGCGACGTGAGCGCCGGCGGCGGATCTTGTGGCGCTGACGGCGACGTGGGAGGTGCGGAGGCCCTTCACACGTGCACATCCGTAAGTGTTCCGCCGGATACCTTCTTCCCGCGCGTCATCCAGAAACAGCGGCGTCGCGGCGACGATGCCCACCCATAGCGGCAGTTGTGCGGGATCTCGATGCCCACTCGATAGTTGCGATAATGGCAACCTGGAGGGTGGCCGTGATGGTGGAAAACAGAAGGAAAAATGTACCGATAGCAGTGAGATGAGAAAAATAGCAATGGCTTTCATGGCAGGATTGACCGTTGGCAAAAACTGGGTTCAGCCTTTGATCAGCAAAAGAAGCATGGAACCTTTCATCATCACGAAAAGAGGGGTGGAATCTTTGATCATCAGCAGAAGAAGCGCCGAACCTTTGACGGCGTCATTGCTACCTGATTCTCTAGGGTCTGCACATGCAAGCGGTTTGGGTCAGGTGTTGTCGTTATTACCCGATTCTTCAATGTCTTCACACGGACATGGTTTGGATCCGATGCCGCTGCCGGTGACATGTGGAGAAACTTCATCTGGCCCAGTTGTCAGCTCTTCTGGAATTTTGTTATGTGGATCGGAGGTGCCGCTAGAGCCGATCCGCGCTAAAACTGCTAACGTTCCTGCTGTTAAGTCTCCCTTGATTTCTTTGCACGGACCAGATTTGGGTGAGGTGCAAGGACTGATCAGTGCGAGTGAAACTACTTTGACTGGGAATTCACCCGAGGAAGATATGGTTAACTTCATTAAGAAATATATCCGCTCAGAACCATATCTTCGTACAGGCCAGGTTCTCTTCAATATTTCCTCTATCCACACAAATTTGTGCTTGATAAAGACTATCGCGATTTATGATTATCAAGGTGGTACTTTAGTCTACAAGTCCAAGGAAGGAGAAAAGGACCAGTTTATCAAAAGACGCTCCGTTTGGTTATCAGAGAATATAGAAAGAAAACCTTCTGATTTCATCGTATGATATTTATTCATAAACATAACTAAATCATCCTTTTCTTTTATTTAGTGAATTTACTGCTGATGTTTTTATAATATATATACATATGTATGCAGGACTCTCTTGTTCTCAAAGGCCCGAGCCGTCCCATGACTGCTGATGATGGGTGGTTGATCATTGAAACTGATGTTCCGGTTGAATCATCTTTCGAGCCTCAAGTCGATCCTGATATACCCGGGGGAGTATTTGAGACCACGTTATTGTTGGATGATGATTACCTTGACAAACCCATGTGCAGTTTGATTTCTATCAGAGGTGGCTTTGTGAACATCACATCAGTGACTTTCAGCAATGCGGTTTGCTCTACAATTCGATTTCGACTTTGTTCTCACCAAGATAGCAGCTTTTATGTGCGCCCTAAAGTGGAGGGCGAGCTTGTATTATCTGTTGAAAACAATCCAGCTGGCTTCACTATTTTCAAAAATCAAGTTGAGGATGATGTTCATTTCATGAGAATACCGAGTGGCACAGCAGTATTCGAACTTCCCTTGACTCGGCATGTTCTTGCACTGCCTCTAGGATCTCGTGTACGTGTCCTGGGGACTTTGAAACTAGCGACTTTGGAAGTGTTTGTAGATCAGTATATGGTGCTCGACAAGAATGATGTATGGGCTAGATGGACTGTGGAAACTGGCCTGGATGCTGCTATATGCATCGAGGCAAGTTCTTTTTTCTAGAGCTCGGAGTGCCTAATGTGAAACCTAGAATTACTGTACCGATTATTATTTTCTGACATGCACTTGTAGTAGTTTAATTAACCCCAATGTAATGGATTTGTTGACCATGTATGGATGAAATAATGCTCAGTTATCTCTACTCCTAATGTCTCACTTTGGTAGGCTAGCCTCCATGGTTTTTTTCATCCCCATTTCTGTCTGATTTTTTCGTCCAGTTTTTTTTTCGTCTCCCCTCCACCTGTGCCTTTTCGCTTCACCACCCACGTAATGGGAAAAACCAGGCAACGCCGCTCCATGGCCCTATCATATTGATTACCATATAAGAAATAAATCATAATCAATCAAGCATTGATGGGATATTTCCTTACATTGATGTGATTTTTCCTTTCTTATCACCAATCATACACGTCAAAATCTCTACTCCTAATATCTCATTTGGTAGGCTAGCCTCCACGGTTTTTCTAGAGCTCTAGTTATAGGAGTGCCTGATGGGAAATCTAGAATTACTGTACCGATTATTATTTTCTGGCCTGAACTTGTAGTAGTTTAATTAGCCCACCAAGTTTGAATCCTGCACTATTCTACTGTTTCATGGCTTGCCGAACCATGGCTCCGCCAATGACCATAGCCTTAATACCAGCCCTTTGCCCCTGGTTGTTGGTCAGTGCCAGGCAGACCCGGGTTGCCGCGGCGGCGGCATTGGGAACATGGTAAGGAGCTGGAGCACCTAAGCGTCAGGAGAATGCTCTTGGATGTGGTCGAGCTTGTGGAGAAGCACTACGGGGTTGGCCCCAGTAGCTGGCGTAGACACACACCCCGAGCACAAGCAGCATGGGCGCTCAACATAGGTGGCCTCAGAGAGTGCGCGCAGCGGTGTGCGTGTGTGTGCTTCATGCTTGGCATGGCCGGTGTCGCCATGGCGTCGGCAGGACTGGACTATTAAGCGACGACACATCACACATGGCAAGACAACCAAGCCCAGGAACCAGGCCGGTTTGTGCCTGGTACCCCATGGCCACACCGAGGACGGGGAGGGAGCTACGGCATGGCAGCCAGCTAGATGGCGGCGGCGTGGTTCCTTGGACGGACCTGTGGAGGAGGCGGCGGCAGCTCCCCTTTCCCACTGTCCCTCTTTCGTTATCTCCCTGTCTCTCGAAGAGAGAAGAAAGGAAGCGACGGCGCTAGACCAACGAGGTGTTTTGCCTCCAACTGTCCCTGCCTGCGCCAGAAATTCAGCAACTTGTGCCTGAACTTTCTAAAGCACCTTTTCCTTTGGCATCGACGACAAGCTCGATTCAATCAATCAGACCAATGTAGGTTTCCAGGAATCTGTGAGCAGGCAATTGCAAACTGCAAAAGGTTTCAGCATAGTTTGCACACTGCAGGCAAGCCACTCATAAACTATGCCAACTATATTTCCAACTATAATCAGCACAGGAGAGAGATAGCTTTGATGAGAGCAGCAAGTGCAAACTGCAGTAATCCAGTAGCCCAACACCACCAATCTCCTACAAGTCCATTTGACAGAGCGGACACTTCGCCGAACCCAGAGCCGCTCACAAACCAAAACAAAACAGACACAGTCAGGTGCACCACAGAGTTGGCATTGCCACACAGAAAAAAGAACTAAACATACCCAAAATGCCACTTAATGTACAAGGTGAAAGCAGAACAGAGTTAGAAATGAAGATATGTATTTCAAGAATATACATGAAAAAACATAATGCTGAACTTCCAACCAGCACCAAAGAAGGAACTAGCGCGGCTGTGTCTGTACAGGAGATATCGATGTATACGCGTTATCTGAAGAGAAAAACAAGACTGATGAACGCAAGAGCACGAGCAATAGCTCTTCCAGAGACAGAATAAAAGTGGCCTAGAACTGAACAAGGAAAATCCCATCTTGGGCTCGGGTGTGCGCTGCTTTGTACAATCAAAGAGGGATGTGCACAGAAAAGATAACTAACTCATTCCCTCTTTGCTGCTGGCTATAATTGGTCTTAGTAATGTGTTGCCAGTGATAACCTTTGTTGTTGCAACCAGGAAGTCATAGCCCATTCCTTCCTGCGGTAGACAAGAGACAGGACACGGCAAGTAAGAAACTCGAGTCTATGGCAGGATTTTCCTGAAATAAACTGTAGTGTGATACTATAATGTCGAGCTGCAAGCAAAACCTCATCTACAGAGTCAAGTCAAACTCAGACTCCCAACAATCACTTTGAAAAAGCATGAAAGAGAACTAGACATGAAAAATAGTGAAAACAGTGGATAAGGTAGAAAGGAACTGGAACAAACTCTTTCCATTTTTATTTTCCAAATTTGGAACTCCAAAATGTACCGAAATTGTAGCATCTTGGCGTCCATTTCCTATTCACATCTGAAAGAAAATGGAAATCAATTTGCACATACGTACATGTGCACTAAGAAATCGAAGCGCAGCAATCTCAGCAGATGTGACACCGCCAATAAATACAACCAGAACCAGGGAGCGATGCCCAACCCTAGAACAAACAGACATTTTTATAACAAATCCAGGTGAAGAAAAACTTGGCGATGACACTGCTATCAAGCACAAGAGGGGAAAACCATCTAGTTAAACCAGTCATACGGTTCTGGCAACAAACAACTTCGCTTAACAAAACAGTGCAATTCTTGGCTTCTCCAGGGGACAAAAGTCGTAGGGGATGCAGTGTCAAATGATAGTATTAATAGTACTCCCTCTGTAAAGAACTATAAGAGCGTTTAGATTACTAATCTTCTTTGTCTTTTTCACCTTGGTTTCATGTCTCCCTAGTTTTACTCTTCACGTCCTCCCCTGGACTTTACATATAATCTCGTCTCCAAGATCTGTTACTTTATGATCCCACACCCTCAGTCCTCACATGTCACAAGTTCTAATGGCCCAAAAAATGTCGAACTAAGCTCATACAGCAGAAACATCATATAACTTAGGATCACACCATGTGGAGAACACCACAATTTTGACAGTCTAACTCTCGACACAAGAAAAAATACTTGCTCGGTAAGATCATGAAATAACATGAGAACTGGTATATCAGATCAACAAACAATGCCAGCACCTATTATTCGAGCAAGTTTATGAAGCAGACATGATGGGGGTAACCAGACCCTTTCCGTTTCTAGCATCACAAAATGTGGCAACAGTTCACATCAAGGTAATTTACCTGTCGGTACTCTGTTGTGACCCGGAACCTGGTAGTAATTCTGATGAACTAATGGTCGAGACACCCTATATGAGTAAACTGGATCAATATCTTAAGAGAAAACATTCAATGTCTCCAAAACTGAAATTCAATGTAGAGAATATTTGCTCACTCTTTTCAAATCCATATGAGGACCTGGCAATAATTTCAACAGTTCTTCAATAGTTCGCCTGCACAATGGTACACAAATTGATATTGGAAAAAACATCTTAACCTGTGGCACCTTCTAACCCTTCAATACTGTTTTTTCAAGCAAACCACTTGCTCAACATCATAGATAAGAAAGTCGATACAACTTGTTATAGAGAAGGACTTCGGTACAACCCCCCCCCCCCCCCCTCCCCCAATAAACGTATAAGGGGTAGTATTGTCCATACTAAATTATGTATTAGTGTACCCGCCGTCCGTTGTAGGGCCGGCCGCCCGTGTACGTCGCGCCCTGTACTCCCGCGTCGTACGCGTGCGGTTCGGTAGTGCGATCGGGAAAGGAAAAAAAAAACTACGCCCCACCCCGACACCCCATCTCCGCGTACGAAACCCTAGCGGCATCAACGCCGCCGTGGTCCACCGCCGTCACGACGTCGGGCGGCATCCGTAGTCACCCACACGCCGTGAAACCGACACCCCATCCCCGCCTAGGAAACCCTAGCGGCATCAACGCTGCCGTGGTCCACCGCCGTCACGACATCGACCCCGACGTGCCCGTCTAGTCGCGAGCACCGACGGCGTCCGTAGTCACCCACACTCCGTGTCGCCGGTGAAACGCCCAGCGCTCCCGTGAACGTTCTGTCCTAGTACGCGCCCTCCACGACGTGGGTGGCAGCAACGCATCGGCGTCGACCCCAGGCGAGGACCCCTCGACGGCGCACAGTAGGTTAGGATGGCTCTTTTTGTTCTTTTTGATTTGTCCATTGCATTTTTGTGCATTTTTTTACGCAAAATGATTCCCTACTTAGGTAAATAAGAGAGGAGAGTAGTGACCTCTTAATGACCTCATAATGATTTTGTATGTTCAAATTTGTATGCATGCCACATAGTCATGTCACTGTTCGCGAATTTACTGTATTCGCTATGATGTTTTGTGGAATGTTGGCATTGATCTCACACCTTATTTGTATGTGCATAGATGGAGCAAGTAACCGGATACGCCAGTGATGATTCCGGTAGCGATAATGGATCCTCGTCATTGAATGCGAACCAACCTCCTGGAGACAACTATATGAGTCAGGATGAATCGTACAGTGGTAATGTAAGTGCCTTCAATGTTGACCAAAACATATTGAATACAAACTAGTTATTTGACACTTACATGTCCTTTTAAATTTGTACAGCTACATGGCAATGATGACAATGAGGAATATGATATAGATGAACAATTTTATGCAGATAGTGTGAGCCAGGTATGTTGAAAAAATTGTAGAGAAATGATTGACATTAAAATTGTATTGCCACTTATGTTACTTTACATGTGCACAGATAAATGCTAATGGTGATAATGAGCGTAATAGTATAGATGATGACAATGCCGAGAGCGAGGTCGATGCATCTCGTAGTGGGAGCGGTAGCCAAGTAAGTTCTTTACTTATTTATGGTTAGTAACAATACAAGAACAGATTGACATGCAAGGTTATATGTCATATTTTGCAGGGAGGTGTTGATGGTCCTAGCAGGAATGACGAGCACAGCGATGATGATCAGTTTGACCTTGACATGTGCTATGATGAATATCAGCAAGAGTCACTTGATAGGCATTGGGCAGTGATGGTAAAGACATTCAGGTCATTAGACGAGGTGTACACGTTCTACAACAAGCACGCGAGAGAACGTGGGTTCAACATCAGGAAGGACTCGCTAAAATTTTCGAAGGATCGCGCAAGGACTCCGCTCTTGAGGAGGTATCTCTGTTCCGCCGCAGGAAAACGACAGGCCAAGTTCTGTACCATGGAAGGCCGGACCCGCAGGCTTAGACCGGAGAGTCGATTCTTATGCGAAGCCCATTTGACAATTAAGCTTGATAAAAAGCTCAATCTTTGGTATGTCAGCAGTTTCTCCGATGATCACAGCCACACTCTTGCACGACTGGATGAAGTCCCTTTCCTCCGATCTCATAATCAGATCAAAGCATTTGAGAGAGCTGAGATCTTAGCTATGGCTGGAGCTGGGATAAGAAAACATATCATTTTTGACGACATCGTTAGCAGGTATGGGTCGTATGCAAAGTCACCATTTCAGAGGACAAAGCTGTATAACATGTGCTATAGGGAGAAGATGAAATTGTTGGGGAACGTTGCAGAAAATTAAAAAAAATTCTACGATTTCACCAAGATCCATCTATGAGTTTATCTAAGCAACGAGTGATAGGAGTGCATCTACATACCCTTGTAGATCGTGAGCGGAAGCGTTCAAGAGAACGCGGATGATGGAGTCGTACTTCGCCAAGCAACCGCGGGAGGAGGAAGAGGTGTAGCAGGGGGAGGGAGGCGCCAAGACACAGGGGTGCGGCTGCCCTCCCTCCCCCCTCCTTTATATAGGCCCCCAGGGGGGTAGCCGGCCCTAGAGATGGGATCTCTAGGGGGGGGCGGCGGCCAAGGGGGGTGGAGTGCCCCCCAAGGCAAGTGGAGGCGCCCCCTCCCCTAGGGTTCCCAACCCTAGGTGCAGAGGGGGGCCCAGGGGGGGCGCACCAGCCCACCATGGGCTGGTCCCCTCCCCACTTCAGCCCACGGGGCCCTCCGGGATGGGTGGCCCCACCCGGTGGACCCCCGGGACCCTTCCGGTGGTCCCGGTACAATACCGGGTGACCCCGAAACTTTCCCGATGGCCGAAACAGCACTTCCTATATATAAATCTTCACCTCCGGACTATTCCGGAACTCCTCGTGACGTCCGGGATCTCATCTGGGACTCCTAACAACATTCGGTAATCACATACAAGTCTTCCTAATAACCCTAGCGTCACCGAACCTTAAGTGTGTAGACCCTACGGGTTCGGGAATCATGCAGACATGACCGAGACAGCTCTACGGCCAATAACCAACAGCGGGATCTGGATACCCATGTTGGCTCCCACATGTTCCACGATGATGTCATCGGATGAACCACGATGTCGAGGATTCAATCAACCCCGTATACAATTCCCTTTGTCAATCGGTACGTTACTTGCCCGAGACTCGATCGTCGGTATCCCAATACCTTGTTCAGTCTCGTTACCGGCAAGTCACTTTACTCGTACCGTAATGCATGATCCCGTGACCAAACACTTGGTCACTTTGAGCTCATTATGATGATGCATTACCGAGTGGGCCCAAAGATACCTCTCCGTCATACGGAGTGACAAATCCCAGTCTCGATCCGTGTCAACCCAACAGACACTTTCGGAGACACCTGTAGTGCACCTTTATAGTCACCCAGTTACGTTGTGATGTTTGGTACACCCAAAGCACTCCTACGGTATCCGGGAGTTACACGATCTCATGGTCTAAGGAAATGATACTTGACATTGGAAAAGCTCTAGCAAACGAACTACACGATCTTGTGCTATGCTTAGGATTGGGTCTTGTCCATCACATCATTCTCCTAATGATGTGATCCCGTTATCAACGACATCTAATGTCCATAGCCAGGAAACCATGACTATCTGTTGATCAACGAGCTAGTCAACTAGAGGCTTACTAGGGACATATTATGGTCTATGTATTCATACGTGTATTACGATTTCCAGAAAATACAGTTATAGCATGAATAAAGACAATTATCATGAACAAGGAAATATAATAATAATCTTTTATTATTGCCTCTAGGGCATATTTCCAACAGTCTCCCACTTGCACTAGAGTCAATAATCTAGTTACATTGTGATGAATCGAACACCCATAGAGTTCTGGTGTTGATCATGTTTTGCTCGCGAGAGAGGTTTAGTCAACGGATCTGCGACATTCAGATCCGTATGTACTTTGCAAATATCTATGTCTCCATATTGAACATTTTCACGGATGGAGTTGAAGCGACGCTTGATGTGCCTGGTCTTCTTATGAAACCTGGGCTCCTTGGCAAGGGCAATAGCTCCAGTGTTGTCACAGAAGAGTTTGATCGGCCCCGACGCATTGGGTATGACTCCTAGGTCGGTGATGAACTCCTTCACCCAAATTGATTCATGTGCCGCCTTCGAGGCTGCCATGTACTCCGCTTCACATGTAGATCCCGCCACGACGCTCTGCTTGCAGCTGCACCAGCTTACTGCTCCACCATTCAACATATACACGTGTCCGGTTTGTGACTTAGAGTCATCCAGATCTCTGTCGAAGCTAGCGTCGACGTAACCCTTTACGACAAGCTCTTCGTCACCTCCATAAACGAGAAACATGTCCTTTGTCCTTTTCAGGTACTTCAGAATATTCTTGACCGCTGTCCAGTGTTCCTTGCCGGGATTACTTTGGTACCTTCCTACCAAACTTACGACAAGGTTTACATCAGGTCTGGTACATAGCATGGCATACATAATAGATCCTATGGCTGAAGCATAGGGAATGAAACTCATCTCTTCTTTATCTTTTGCCGTGGTCGGGCATTGAGCCGAGCTCAATCTCACACCTTGCAATACAGGCAAGAACCCTTTCTTGGACTGATCCATTTTGAACTTCTTCAAAATCTTATCAAGGTATGTGCTTTGTGAAAGACCTATGAGGCGTCTCGATCTATCCCTATAGATCTTGATGCCTAATATGTAGGCAGCTTCTCCAAGGTCCTTCATTGAAAAACACTTATTCAAGTAGGCCTTAATGCTATCCAAAAGTTCTATATCATTTCCCATCAAGAGTATGTCATCTACATATAATATGAGAAATGCTACAGAGCTCCCACTCACTTTATTGTAAACGCAGGCTTCTCCATAAGTCTGCATAAACCCAAACGCTTTGATCATCTCATCAAAGCGAATGTTCCAACTCCGAGATGCTTGCACCAGCCCATAAATGGACCGCTGGAGCTTGCATACTTTGTTAGCATCTTTAGGATTGACAAAACCTTCCGGCTGCATCATATACAGTTCTTCCTTAAGATGTCCGTTAAGGAATGCCGTTTTGACGTCAATTTGCCATATCTCATAATCATAGTATGCAGCAGTTGCTAACATGATTCGGACGGACTTCAGCTTCGCTACGGGAGAGAATGTCTCATCGTAGTCAACCCCTTGAACTTGTCGATAACCCTTAGCGACAAGTCGAGCTTTATAGATGGTAACATTTCCATCCGCGTCCGTCTTCTTCTTAAAGATCCATTTGTTTTCTATCGCTCGCCGATCATCGGGCAAGTCTGTGAAAGTCCATACTTTGTTTTCATACATGGATTCTATCTCGGATCGCATGGCTTCAAGCCATTTGTTGGAACCTGGGCCCGCCATCGCTTCTTCATAGTTCGAAGGTTCACCGTTGTCTAACAACATGATTTCCAAGACAGGGTTGCCGTACCACTCTGGTGCGGAACGTGTCCTTGTGGACCTACGAAGTTCAGTAGCAACTTGATCCTAAGTACCTTGATCATCATCATTATTTTCCTCTCCAGTCGGTGTAGGCATCAAAGGAACATTTTCCTGAGCTGCACTACTTTCCTGTTCTAGAGGTAGTACTTCACCGAGTTCTACTTTCCTCCCACTTAGTTCTTTCGAGAGAAACTCTTTTTCTAGAAAGGATCCGTTCTTGGCAACAAAGATCTTGCCCTCGGATCTTAAGTAGAAGGTATACCCAATGGTTTCCTTAGGGTATCCTATGAATACGCATTTTTCCGACTTGGGTTCGAGCTTTTCAGGTTGAAGTTTCTTGACATAAGCATCGCATCCCCAAACTTTTAGAAACGACAGCTTAGGTTTCTTCCCAAACCATAATTCATACGGTGTCGTCTCAATGGATTTAGACGGTGCCCTATTTAAAGTGAATGTAGCTGTCTCTTGTGCGTATCCCCAAAATGATAGCGGTAAATCGGTAAGAGACATCATAGACCGCACCATGTCCAATAGAGTGCGATTACGATGTTCGGACACACCGTTACGATGAGGTGTTCTAGGCGGCGTGAGTTGTGAAACGATTCCACATTTCCTTAAGTGTGTACCAAATTCGTGACTTAAATATTCTCCTCCATGATCTGATCGTAGGAATTTTATCTTTCGGTCACGTTGATTCTCTACCTCATTCTGAAATTCCTTGAACTTTTCAAAGGTCTCAGACTTGTGTTTCATTAAGTAGACATACCCATATCTACTCAAGTCATCAGTGAGAGTGAGAACATAGCGATATCCTCGGCGAGCCTCAACGCTCATTGGACCGCACACATCAGTATGTATAATTTCCAACAAGTTGGTTGCTCGCTCCATTGTTTAGGAGAGCGGTGTCTTGGTCATCTTGCCCATGAGGCATGGCTCGCATGTGTCAAACGATTCATAATCTAGAGACTCTAAAAGTCCATCAGCATGGAGCTTCTTCATGCGCTTGACACCAATGTGACCAAGGCGGCAGTGCCACAAGTATGTGGGACTATCGTTATCAACTTTACATCTTTTGGTATGCACACTATGAATATGTGTAATATTACGCTCGAGATTCATTAAGAATAAACCATTGACCATCGGGGCATGACCATAAAACATATCTCTCATATAAATAGAACAACCATTATTCTCGGATTTAAATGAGTAGCCATCTCGTATCAAACGAGATCCAGATACAATGTTCATGCTCAAACTTGGCACTAAATAACAATTATTAAGGTTTAAAACTAATCCCGTAGGTAAATGTAGTGGTAGCGTGCCGACGGCGATCACATCGACCTTGGAACCATTCCCGACGCGCATCGTCACCTCGTCCTTCGCCAGTCTCCGCTTATTTCGCAGCTCCTGCTGTGAGTTACAAATGTGAGCAACGGCACCGGTATCAAATACCCAGGAGTTACTACGAGTACTGGTAAGGTACACATCAATTACATGTATATCACATATACCTTTAGTGTTGCCGGCCTTCTTGTCCGCTAAGTATTTGGGGCAGTTCCGCTTCCAGTGACCCTTCCTTTGCAATAAAAGCATTCAGTCTCAGGCTTGGGTCCATTCTTTGACTTCTTCCCGGCAACTGGCTTACCGGGTGCGGCAACATCTTTACCGTCCTTCTTGAAGTTCTTCTTACCCTTGCCCTTCTTGAACTTGGTGGTTTTATTGACCATCAACACTTGATGTTCTTTCTTGATTTCTACCTCTGCTGACTTCAGCATTGAAAATACTTCAGGAATAGTTTTCACCATCCCCTGCATATTGTAGTTCATCACAAAGCTCTTGTAGCTTGGTGGGAGCAACTGAAGGATTCTGTCAATGACCGCCTCGTCCGGGAGGTTAATGTCCAGCTAGGACAGGCGGTTGTGCAACCCAGACATTTTGAATATGTGCTCACTGACAGAACTATTTTCCTCCATCTTACAACTGTATAACTTGTCGGAGACTTCATATCTCTCGACCCGGGCATGAGCTTGGAAAACCATTTTCAGCTCCTCGAACATCTCATATGCTCCGTGTTGCTCAAAACGCTTTTGGAGCCCCGGTTCTAAGCTGTAAAGCATGCTGCACTGAGCGAGGGAGTAATCATCAGCACGTGACTGCCAAGCGTTCATAACGTCTTGGTTCTCTGGGATGGGTGCTTCACCTAGCGGTCCATCTAGGACATATGCTTTCTTGGCAGCTATGAGGATGATCCTCAGGTTCCGGACCCAGTCCGTATAGTTGCTGCCATCATCTTTCAGCTTGGTTTTCTCTAGGAACGCGTTCAAGTTCATGTTGACATGAGCGTTGGCCATTTGATCTACAAGACATATTTGCAAAGGTTTTAGACTAAGTTCATCTAATCAAATTATTTCAATGAACTCCCACTCAGATTAGACATCCCTCTAGTCATCTAAGTGTTACACGATCCGAGTCGACTAGGTCGTGTCCGATCATCACGTGAGACGGACTAGTCATCATCGGTGAACATCTCCATGTTGATCGTATCTTCCATACGACTCATGTTCGACCTTTCGGTCTCTGTGTTCCGAGGCCATGTATGTACATGCTAGGCTCATCAAGTTAACCCTAAGTGTTTTTGCGTGTGTAAAACTGTCTTACCCCCGTTGTATGTGAACGTAAGAATCTATCACACCCGATCATCACGTGGTGCTTCGAAACGACGAACTTTAGCAACGGCGCACAGTTAGGGGAGAACACTTCTTGAAATTATTATAAGGGATCATCTTATTTACTACCGTCGTTCTAAGTAAACAAGATGCATAAACATAATAAACATCACATGCAATTATATAGTAGTGACATGATATGGCTAATATCATATAGCTCCTTTGATCTCCATCTTCGGGGCTCCATGATCATCTTCGTCATCGGCATGACACCATGATCTCCATCATCATTTCTTCATGAAGTTGTCACGCCAACGACTACTTCTACTTCTATGGCTAACGTTTAGCAATAAAGTAAAGTAATTTACATGGCGTTCTTCAATGACACGCAGGTCATACAAAAAATAAAGACAACTCCTATGGCTCCTGCCGGTTGTCATACTCATCGACATGCAAGTCGTGATTCCTATTACAAGAACATGATCTCATACATCACATATATATCATTCATCATTCATCACAACTTTGGCCATATCACATCACAAGACACTTGCTGCAAAAACAAGTTAGACGTCCTCTAATTGTTGTTGCAAGTTTTTACGTGGCTTCTATAGGTGATCTAGCAAGAACGTTTTCTTACCTACGTTAAAGCCACAACGTGATTTGTCAACTTATATTTACCCTTCATAAGGACCCTTTTTGTCGAATCCGCTCCAACTAAAGTGGGAGAGACAGACACCCGCTAGCCACCTTATGCAACTTGTGCATGTCAGTCGGTGGAACCTGTCTCACGTAAGCGTACGTGTAAGGTCGGTCCGGGCCGCTTCATCCCACAATACCGCTGAAGCAAAATAAGACTAGTAGCGGCAAGAGAGTTGACAACATCTACGCCTCGCTACTACTAATCGTCTGCCATAGTAGTAGCGCGGGGCATGGCCTATTTGCAAATTTTTCAAAGTCTACCCCCCCTGGACCGCCTTTTCAATTTTAAAAAAAATAAAAGAAAATGATAAAAATGTCAAAAAAAATAAAAGAAAATAAGTTTCCCATGTGATATGTGGTCTAGTTGTTCGGAAAATTTACAAATATGAATTTCGACTTTATTTGCAAAATCTCTCTGGAAATTTGTAAAATGGCCATAACTTTTGCATACGAACTCGGATGAAAAAGTTTTTTATATGAAAAATCATCTACTCGAAAAGTTACATCCGAATTTAACGGGGGGAACCCCGTTAAACATTTTTAAAATCCTCAAAAACCTAACAGAAAAAAAGTTACGGGGCTTTCAAGATCTAGAGGCAAAAAAATTCAAAAAAAATCAGTTTTTTTTTATTTTTGTTAAATCTGGTCAAACTATGGTCAAACTAATTATTCAAGAATATTAGTGTTACTAAATAATTATTTTAGTTTTTTTGAATTTTGGTCAAATCTGGTCAAACTATGGTCAAACTATGGTCAAATCTGGTCAAACTATGGTCAAACTGTGGTCAAACTAATTATTCAAGAATTATTAGTGTTACTAAGTTTTTCGAACAATAGTTTCAAACTCAAAGAGTGAAATGTGTGACTTCATGCTCAAGCTAAATTCCTGAGGTTAATAGGATTGACATCTTAATATTGTCAGGAAAACAACAAGTGCAGACTTGGAAACGAGGGAGAATAGAACCCGAAAGTTAAGCGTGCTCAGGCTGGAGTAGTGAGAGGATGGGTGACCGTCCGGGAAGTTAGATGATTTGGAATGATGAGGGGTGATTAGAGATTAAATTCAGCAGTGATGAGGGGTGATTAGAGATTTGAGGTTAAATTAATTCAGAAATTTGAAAATTAGGGAAAAATCGAAAAAAATCGAAAAAATTCAAAATAAAAATCAGAGATTACAGATTAGTAGTAGCGCGGGTTGCACCCGCGCTACTGCTATAAGTTAGTTGTAGCGCCTTATTAGTAGCGCCAGCCCCCGCGCTACTAATAGGCCCAAAACCCGCGCTGCTGCTAGGCTTTTCCCTAGTAGTGTAGGCATCACGTCCGTGACAAGTAGACCGACTCCTGCCTACATCTACTACTATTACTCCACACATCGACCGCTATCCAGCATGCATCTAGAGTATTAAGTTCATAAAGAACAGAGTAACGCATTAAGAAAGATGACATGATGTAGAGGGATAAACTCATGCAATATGATATAAACCCAATCTTTTTATCCTCGATGGCAAAAATACAATACGTGCCTTCCTGCCCCTGCTGTCACTGGAAAAGGACACCGCAAGATTGAACCCAAAGCTAAGCACTTCTCCCATTGCAAGAAAGATCAATCCAGTAGGCCAAACCAAACTGATAATTCGAAGAGACTTGCAAAGATAACTTAGTCACACATAAAAGAATTCAGAGGAGATTCAAATATTTCTCATAGATAAACTTGATCATAAACCGACAATCCATCAGCTCTCGACAAACACACCGCAAAAAGAGTTACATCGAATAGATCTCCAAGAAGATCGAGGAGAACTTTGTATTGAGATTCAAAGAGAAAGAAGAAGCCATCTAGCTAATAACTATGGACCCGAAGGTTTGTGGTAAACTACTCACAACTCATCGAAGAGGCCTTGGAGATGATGTAGAGGCCCTCCATGGTCGATTCCCCCTCCGGCGGAGCGCCGGCGAAGGCTCCAAGATGGGATCTCGCGGATACAGAAGGTTACGGCGGTGGAAATAGTTTTTCGTGGTTGCTTCTGATGTTTTCGGGGTACATGGGTATATGTAGGAGGAACAAGTAGGTCGGTGGACGCTCGAGGGGCCCACGAGGGTGGGGCGCGCGCCCACCTGTAGGAGGCGCGCCACGCACCCTCGTGACCGCCTTGCTTGTTTCTTGACTTCCACTCCAAGTCCTCTGGATCACGTTTGTTCCAAAAAGATCGCTCCCGAAGGTTTCATTCTGTTTGGACTCCGTTTGATATTCCTTTTCTTCGAAACACTGAAATAGGCAAAAAAAAACAGCAATTCGGGCTGGGCCTTCGGTTAGTAGGTTAGTCCCAAAAATGATATAAAAGTGTAAAGTAAAGCCCATAAACATCCAAAACGGGTCATATAATAGCATGGAACAATCAAAAATTATAGATACGTTGGAGACGTATCACTGGCACACCAAAGACACATTTGGCTGGGTTAAGCATCATCTTGTAGACCCGGAGATTGTCAAACGTGTCCTTCAAATCATCAATCAGGGTCTCCATCTTTCTTGACTTCACCACAATGTCATCTACATAAGCATGAACATTGCGCCCAATCTGATTGTGAAGGCAATCCTACACACATCGCTGGTAAGTCGCCTGGGCACTCTTGAGCCCAAAAGGCATAGACACATAGCAGAAGGCTCCAAAGGGAGTTATAAAAGCCATCTTCTCCTAGTCCTTAATTTCCATCTGGATCTGATGATAACCTGAATAAGCATCCAAAAAAATCAAACGCTCACAACTCGCCGTAGCATCAATAATCTGATCAATACGAGGGAGAGCAAAAGGATCAGCCGGACAAGCCTTGTTTAAATCTGTGTAGTCCACACACATATGCCAAGTGCCGTTCTTCTTAAGTACTAGCACCGGGTTAGCCAACCACTCAGGATGAAAAACTTCAACAATAAACCCATCCGCCAAGAGCCGGGATACCTCTTCACCAATGGCCTTACGCCTTTCTTCATTAAAACGACGAAGGAACTGCTTGACCGGTGTAAACTTAGGATCAATATTAAGAGTGTGATCAGCAAGTTCCCTCGGTAAACCTGGCATGTCAGAAGGTTTCCATGCACAGATGTCTCGATTCTCACGGATGAACTTGATGAGCATGCTTTCCTATTTCGGATCCAGATTAACACTAATGCTGAACTGCTTGGATAAATCACCAGGAACGAAATCAACCATCTTAGTATCAGCTACCGACTTAAACTTCAAGGCCGGGTCATGCTCTGTGGTTGGCTTTTTCAAAGATGTCATGTCAGCCGGATCAACATTATCTTTGTAAAATTTTAACTCCTCTGTTGCACAAACTGCCTCAATATATGCTGCATCAGCTTCCTCGCACTCCAAAGCGATCTTCCGGCTTCCGTGCACAGTGATAGTTCCCTTGTGGCCCGACATCTTGAGCTGTAGGTAAACATAACAAGGCCTGGCCATAAACTTAGCATAAGCCGGCCGTCCAAACAGAGCATGATAAGGGCTCTTAATTTTCACCACTTCAAAGGTCAATGTCTCTGACCTAGAGTCATGATCATCTCCAAAAGCAACTTCCAAAGCTATCTTACCAACTGGGTACGCTGATTTACCAGGCACCACGCCATGGAAAATAGTGCTCGACGGTTTAAGATTTTTATCTGTCAACCCCATGCGATGGAAAGTTTCATAATAAAGGATATTGATGCTCCCTCCGTCCATGAGTACCTTCGTGAACTTATACCCTCCAACCTGAGGTGCGACCACCAACTCTAGGTGACCTAGATTATCAACCCGGGGCGGGTGATCTTCCCGACTCCACACAATGGGCTGTTCAGACAAGCGCAAGTGACCCAGATTGCTATTGTTGATTCCCCTGACCTAATTGTTGATGGTAGCCACCCTGATTGCCTTGACTACCTTGGAATCCAGAGCTAGAACCGCCACTTCCATAACCCGGTCCATGAGAGCCGGATCCTGAGCCACCACCTGGCCCATGACTGTCTTGAAAAAGATTTGAATTTTTGAACTCCTTCATAATGTAGCAATCCTTCCAGAGGTACCCAGACGGTCTTTCTCGCATCCCATGTCTCGGGCAGGGCCGATTTAGCAGCTGCTCGAGATTGAGGCCTGACCTTCCAGTCCGTGGGGGCGGTTTACCCTTATGACACTGACTATTATTCTGCATATTGGTGTTAGCCACAAAGTCCAAACTATTATCAGCTTTGTGCTTACCGTTGTTTCCATGGCTCGTCGCGTTATGTTGCTGCCCCTTGGTGCTGCTGCTCTTCTTTCCCTTTCCCGGCTTTTCATCATCAGACTCGGGTTCCTTGGTACCATTAGATTCAGCATACTTAACTAGAGCCACCATAAGTGTCCCCATGTCATTGCAGTGATGTTTGAGCTGCCCTAATTTCTGCTTCAGGGGCATGAAACGACAATTGTTCTCCAACATCAAGACTACTGAATCGGCATTGATGCGATCCAACGAGTGCAGGATTGTTGAAACCGGCGTATTGTCGATTCACCTTCTTCTTGGACACAGGAGGCCAAATCCACGATTGACATGGGCTGCTTGCACGTATCTTTAAAATTCTGGATAAACGGGCTTTTAACTCATCCCATGACCCAATGGAATTAGCTGGCAACCCCTTCAACCAAGTACGAGCTATCCCTTCCAACATCATGGTGAAGTACTTAGCGCACGCATCATCGTCAACATCTAACAGTTCCATCGCCATCTCATAACTCTCAACCCACGCCTCAGGGGGTAAGTCAGCAGTGTAATTGGGCACCTTATGGGGACCTTTGAAATCCTTGGGTAATCGTACGTTACGTAGAGCCGGAGACAAACATTGCACACCCAAAGTCCTGAAGGTCACACCTGTCTCCACCGAAGTTGTCGGACGAACCAGGGAATGCTGATGAGCCGCATACTGAGCCGCCAGCTCGGCCTCCCGACGCGCTCTTCCTTGGTCCATGACATTTTGGGCATTAACCCCACCACCCGCCGGGTTATGTCCACGGGGCGGGTTACGGATCCGTCCACTGCTTGACACGGCCGGTTCCTCAATATGCCTGCTATAACTCCGGCTTGGGCATGGGGTTGAATGAATCCTCTCACGACTGTAAGAATAAGCTTGCTGCTGAACCAATGCCGTCTGAAGAAGCTCTCTATCTCTTCGCATCTCAACTGCTGCTGGAGACTCGGCTTCAACTGGGAGAGCCGCCAATTGTGAAGCGGTAGTGATCATGTTATCCAGGGGGTTAGAGTAATGACCCGGTGGCGTCAGCACGTGCTGTGGTGGGATATTGTCTTGACAAGGCGGGTCCGTCGTGCGCGGCTGAACCGGCGCCCCCGTTCCAGGTGTTTCCACCCGGTTTACCACTGGCTGGTTACTGGTCCCTGCTCCAGGTGTGCTAAAGAGATTTCTTGCCTCGTAAACCGGAGGCAGGCGAGTCCGATGCCTTCTCCTCATGACGTCATTCGAAGCGTTCTGATCTAGCATGAGCCGGAAGGACTCTGAATCCACGGTGGGCGCCAACTGTCGTGGAATTGTCACGGCAGATGTCCTAGTGTGAGGACTTAGTCGTGGAGCCATGGCAACGAGATTAGCCTAAAGGGGATTAATCAGGGCAATGGACACGAGGAGTTTACTGGTTCGGCCCCTTGCGGTGAAGGTAAAGGCCTGATCCAGTTTGAGGTGGTATTGCTAGGGTTTCGATGACCAGGGAGTGAATACGCTTAGCCTGGCTCTCGATCTATTCTTTCTTGTCCCAAAACCGCTGTCGGGTCGTCCCTTTATATAGACAGGTTGACGCCCGGCAGTTCACAGTATCCCGGCCGGCTCATAAACGTGTCCGGCTCGGTATCTACTCTTTTCTATCTTACAATGCAAGTCATACACCTATGGCAGTTTACATCTATGGGCCCTGACCCACCTCTGGGCTTTGAGCCTGCTCATTAAGTCTCCTTCGTAAGTCGCCATCTTCTATGTCTTCATGGGCTTCAATACTGGGAAATCATCATGAACATAACCCAGCCCCTCCTGGGCGGTTTATACTCAATAGTTACATCCCCAACAACGACCGTTTCCCCGACGGGTGGGCTAGGGGAGGACAAGGGCATGTGTCGTGCTCGTCCTCCCGTGTCCTTTTTGATGCAAACACGGCCCAAATTTGGACTAGGAATGGTTTGAAAGCGGACAGAAAAAGGACATTTGTCCATTTGCTCCCGCGCGTTGGGCCGTGTTTTGTGTTTGTTTAGCCCCAAACGGACGCGGCCGGACCATTTGGGGTCGTGCGTTGGAGTTGGCCTTAGATGGCCAAGTACTTTCTAGGGCAACAAGCTTACCCGGGGTGCTCAAATATTTTCTATATTTAATTCAATCTTTCTAACACTATTATTTCAATGCTATGACATGGCCTTTTACAATGAAGTGCTTGTGGGGACATTGTCAATCTCAACATCTATTGATTCAACATCACATAGCTACTCCCAGTGGTAGGTATATGTGTGCTCCTTCATAGGGGTGTGTGTGTGTTGTGAGTTTATATGTTGTAACGTGTTGCTACTTCTTGATCTTGCATTGATTTTTCCCTTGAACATGGAAGAGTGATGCAACAAAGTAGAAATAAGTATTTTCCTCAGTTAAGAACCAAGGTATCAATCCAGTAGGAGGTACACGCAAGTCTCCAATAGATGCAACTGCACAAACTAACAAACTCTTGCACACAGCGCGAAAAAGGGGTTGTCAATCTCTTCAAGGTCACTAGCAAGGGTGAGATCTGATAGAGATTGATATAAAAGATAAGTAAAAGTGTAAAATAAAGTAAATATAAATAAATTACAGCAAGGTATTTTTTGATTTTTGGTTTTATAGATCTGAAAATAAAAATAGGATAAAAATAGACTCGGGGGCATAGGTTTCACTAGAGGCTTCTCTCTTGAAAGAAACATGCGATGGGTAAACAAATTACGGTTGAGTAATTGATAGAAAAGCGCATAGTTATGACGATATCTAACGCAATGATCATGAATATAGGCATCACGTCCGTGACAAGTAGATCGAAACAGTTTTGCACCTACTTCCACACATCAACCGCTATCCAGCATGCATCTAGTGTATTAAGTTAACAAGAACGGAGTAACATCTTAAGCAAGATGACATGATTTAGAGGGATAGATCCAATCAATATTGGTAAAAAAGACCATATTTTTATCCTTGATGGCAACAATACAAATACGTGCCTCGCTACCCCTACTGTCACCGGGTGAGGACACCGCAAGATTGAACCCATCACAAAGCACCTCTCCCATTGCAAAAAAGATCAATCTGATTGGCCAAACCAAATCAATAGATCGGAGAGAAATAAAAAGCTATCTTAATCATGCATAAAAGAATTCAGAGAAGACTCAAATAATATTCATAGATAATCTGATCATAAATTCACAATCCATCGTATCTCAACAAACGCACCGCAAAAGAGGATTACATCAAATAGATCTCCAAGAACATCGAGGAGAACATTGTATTGAAGATCAAAGAGAGAGCAGAAGTCATCTAGCTACTAGCTATGGACCCGTAGGTCTGTGGTAAACTACTCACACATCATCAGTAGGGCAGCAAGGTTGGTGTAGAAGCTCTCCGTGATCGAATCCCCCACCAACAGAGTGATGGAAAAGGCCCAAAGATGGGATCTCACGAGAACAGAAGCTTTCGACGGTGGGAAAGTATTTTTGGTGTGCCCTCTAGTATACATGGAATATTTGGGTATTTATGGAGCTGAGGTTAGGGTTAGGGGAGTCCCGAGGGGCCCACAAGCCTGGGGGCGCCACCCCCTCCTAGGGCGCACCCTATGAGCTTGTGGCTCCCTCGTGGCTCCTATGTCCTCCTCCGGAAGCTTCGTAGTTGTCTTCTAGTCCAAGAAAAATACTTAAAAAGTTCCGTTCCGTTTGGACTCTGTTTGGTATTGATTTTCTATGAAAGACAAAAACAAGGAAAAAACAGCAACTGACACTGGGCACTAGGTTAATAGGTTAGTCCCAAAAATGATATAAAATAGCATATTAATGCATACAAAACATCTAAGATGGATAATATAATAGCATCAAATAATAAAAAAATAGATACGTTGGAGACGTATCACATGTCTCACAAAATAAAATATTAACTATAGTATATTGGCCAACATTCAAAATTTCGAACTATAACTCATACAACTTCTAGTAACTTGATGACATATAGTTTAATAAATGACCTTAGATATGAACCATTAAGTTGCATATAAACATCAATCGAAAATATTTATGTGGGGACATGACTCATTAATAAAAAAATATTCGCGACCAATATTGATTTCCCCGTTTAGACTTCGGCGAAGATCAGTGCGGATTTTCTGCGCGTGTGAAGGCCGTGGAGATAGGTTGTCCATTGGCCATACTTACCATTTCCCATCTATAAATACCTTATCATACGAGGCATACTATCACCCAACCACCATACTATCTACTGGGCAGAGTAGGAAGATTCCCAATCTCCTCGAGCACCATCTAGCTCTAACCTCCAGGTACATGTTCCATTATTTGTTTTCCTGCCTTGTTCTATCATCGGGCTTCTGGTGCTTTTAGTTTCATCATGAGGCTTCTGGTGCTATTAGTTTCATCATGAGGCTTCTAGTGCTTTTAGTGTCCACGCTTTACATCCATGAGAATTTTAGAGGTGGATCTATACCAGTATAGGGTGGAAGTATCCATTTTAATTTGATCTGTTAATCAATATCTTCATGGTTGTCGTTGTTAGCTCCCATCTATATGCATTTATGTATTATTGCTGGCATGTTCATTGTTTATTTTCCATGTTGATGTTATCTAGGCGCATCGGTTTTTTGAAGAAAAAGGAATGAACATGGGAAACTTTGCATGCATAGCACAATCGATCGTTCTCTGTCATTGTTTCATTTGAAATAGACAATTTTGTTTCATTGTGTTATGCGATGTTTAAACTATGAGTTTAGTAATATATTAAGATTTTGCTAGTTGATTCTTTCCAAGAATAACATTGTTCTTGCAAGTACTAATATGGCATGCGTGGATCTAGAATAAAATATATTCATGTGTTTGTAATTCATTTAGGTAATCATGGAGCTCAAGGCCAAAGGATCCACCTCTATCAAGGCACTACTTGTAGAGGACATTGGAGTTTGTAGGTTGGTCCTCTCAACAATTCTTCTCAGACTTCACTATGACGTTACTCTAGCCATGAATGGGAAGGAAGCTGTTGATTTGTTCCTTGCGGGGAAAAAGTTTGACATTGTTTTGTTCGATAAGAATATGCCCATCATGACTGGTCCAGAGGTACTTAATTTTATATCATTGTATATGCAAGTATTTGGCATGTATATATATAAATATAATCCTCTTATTTACAAAGAAGACAATATAATATTTATATTGCTCGACAGGCAATTGCGAATATTCGTGCTATGGGGGAAACTGATGTGAAGATGGTTGGGGTTTCTGCCGATGACCATGCCATGGAGGCGTTCATGAGTGCTGGTGCTGATTTATTTGTGCCCAAACCAATGAGGATGGAGGATCTTGGCCCTATTATTCAGGAGGTCATCAACAAGAAGAAGAATGACATGGTCTAGCGCAATTCATCTTGCTTAAGTGGTGGAGGAAATAATAATGCATAACTTTTTGATCTATGTTTGCTTCAGTCTCCGTTGTTGTGTTGCTTGTTCAAATGTATCATTTGATTTCGAGAACTTCGTGTTAATGGAAAGATATCATTATCCATAATAATAAGGTACTTATGATATATTGGATTGATATAATCTATAGGTCTTTCTGTTTGTGGCCAAGGCTTCTCACTAACTCAGGTTTCATGTTGTGAGTCATGTACCCTTTTGAGAGGAAAATTATTCGACTATCAATATTTGGTAACTTTTATATGGTCCGGGTTACTAGTTAATGGTCAGTGTGGCATATCCAATTAATGACAGCTATTATTAATCCATCACTGATCCTTTATATAAAACTATTGGCAAACACCCCCATATCTCTGCCATGTCCATGTAAGTTAAATGACTTGCCATGCACCCATCCATCTGCTTCAAAAAGGTTTCACTAGTAGTGCGTCTACGGATTGCAGCAAGGTTCAAAGACCCCTTATTCTAAGTCCTAGCATTTATGGCATTACCACATTTATTTCCCGATCTTTCTCCTCTTACAACATCAGCAAGCACAAACTTGACATTTGGCTCTAGCCCTGCCATTCAGCCTCCCTGGTGTCAAAGAGTTATACACTTAGAACCACACAAGACGTTGTGAATATAAAAGAATAAATACTTGCACCCAACGCGATCAAGGGGGTTGTCAATCCCCTCGGCGGTTAATTGCAAGGATCAAGTGTGATAATGATAGATAGATAAAAACATAAAATAAAAGAACGGTAAATAAATTGTAGCAAGGTATTTTTGAATTTTAATATATGATAAGGATAGATCTGGGGGTCATAGTTTTCACTAGAGGCTTCTCTCTCGAACAAAAAGCATACGGTGGGTAAACAAATTACTGTTGGACAATTGATCGAAAAGAGCATAGTTATGACGATATTCAAGGCAATGATCATGTACATAGGCATCACCCCCGAGACAAGTAGACCGACTCTTATGTGCATCTACTATTATTACTCCACACATTGACTGCTATCCAACATGCATCTAGAGTATTAAGTTTGTAAAGAACGGAGTAACGCCATAAGCAAGATGACATGATGTAGACAAAGTAAATCCAATCAATATGAATAAACCCCGTCGTTTTCCCTTAATGGAAACAATACAAATACGTGTCTTGTCCCTTTCTGTCACTGAGATATCGATCACCGCAAGATTGAACCCATTACAAAGCACCTCTCCCATTGCAGGATAAATCAATCTAGTTGGCTGAAACAAATGGATAGGTCGGAGAGATATACAAAGCTATAACCATCATGCATATAAGAATTTAGAAAAGACTCAAATAATATTCATGAACAATTTGATCATAAACCCACAATTCATCGGATCCCAACAAACGCACCACAAAAGAAGATTACATCGAATAGATCTCTAAAAACATCAAGGAGAACATTGTATTGAAGATCAAAGAGAGAGAGAAGAAGCCATCTAGCTACTCGATATGGACCCATAGGTCTGTGGTAAACTACTCACACATCATTGGAAGGACAGCAAGGTTGACGTACAAGCCCTCCCTGATCAATTCCCCCTCCGGCAGAGTACCGAAAAAGGCCTCCAGATGGGATCTTGGAACAACAGAAACTTGCGGTGACGGAAAAAGTATTTTGGGTGGCTCTCTATTGGTTTCCCGATGCCTCATCGTCACTTCATTTCTCCTCTGGTCTCCTCCAGAAGCTTCAAGGGTCTCTCTTGTCCAGAAAATTTCGTCAAAAAGTTTCATGGCATTTGGACTTCGTTCGGTATTGATTTCCTCGAAAACCAAAAACAGGCAAGAAAGAACAACTGCCACTTGGCACTAAGTTAATAGGTTAGTCCCAAAAAATGATATATAATTGCATATAAACATCCAAGATTGACACTATAATAGCATGGAATAATAAAAAAATTATAGATACATTGGAGACGTATCACCTGGTCAGTTGGGTTTTGTCGACATTTTAATTAGTTTAATTAACTATAACTAGGAGGTGGGGCCTAGTGGTCAGTGGCAGGGGTTAATTAATAGTGTACTATTTAAGTTAACTAAATGCAAATATGGGGGCCGTCTGTCAGTGACACATTACATTTTTTGTTAGTTCTCATGACTTTCCTGGCATGCCGGGCCCACAAGTCAGTGTCTCAAGATGGTCCAAATGTGGTGCCGTGCCGGTGTAGAGCTCCAGCGACCACAACAGCGGCAGTGGGGCTCGGGATTGCGTCTCCGGCGACCATTTGGCACGCGGATAACGCACTTCAATCAGAGAGGCGGCGCGCATGCAACGGTGGCATCGATTCATCTGGAGATGGCCAGAGTTGGCATCGGCATTGAGGCGAGGCGGCGGCCGGAGCTTGGGATGGATGCTAGCGAGGCTGTGGAGCATGACAAGGCAAACGGACGACATCGTTAGGTTACTGGGAGCTCCAAGAGCTCGATGCGGTGCTCAAATGCAAGCTCGGCAAGTAGTGTTGCGGCAGTGATGTGGATGGTGGCGACGAGCACCGTCTATGGACAGGGAGCTAGCTAGGGGGCGCACGCGAGCAGAAAGATAGAGGGGAAAGACGGCGGGGCTCATAGTGAGACTATAGAGGTGCAAAGCGGGCTTGGCGAGGCTCCAATCGACGAGTGGCGGGGCAGAGATTGAAGACGACATCGATCCCGGTGATGTAGGGGCTTCGGACTTGAGCTCATGGCCGCAGGCGACATGGGCGACGAAGACGAAGTTACTAGATGTGATTTCAGGCGAGGAGAAGCTTGGTGGCCACGCGGAGGAGGTCGTCCATGGCGAAGGCAACGTCGGGTTTGCGTGGGAGAAAATAAAAACGGTGCCAAGGCGGAAAATGGTGAGCTATGGTTCAACAGGGGGTTGTGAGGGTCCTATAGGCGCCATGGGGAGGTTTGGATGGCGGCATGTGGCCATCCTGGCCATGGGCTGCCGCACGGAGTCCACCTCGCCTATGTGAACAGCGGTAGGGGACGACCCAGGTGGGCTGGGCCAGGCCGCACTGTGCCATGATGGCCCAAGTGCAAAGTGGGTCTTTGCTATTTTTCTTTTCTTTTATGTATGTTTATTCTTTCTTTACTATTTTGCATATTATTTTAATAAAAGATTTTAGTTGTAGATAAAACTTGTCACATAAATAGTAGGCAATGTTTTGAGCTCGCCCACCAAGTTTCAATTTATTTTGAAATTTTGAAATATTTTTTAAAATTGAAATGGATCAATTTAATGTTGATGGTTCTATTTAAATGGTATTAAGGACATTTAAATATTTCAAATGATGTTGGTTTCTTCATGACAATTACTTAGTGAATATTTGCAACAACACCAACGATTTTGGTTTTACTGTTTGAAGAAATAATAATTTGACTTGTAAATTGAATATGAATTTGAGTTTGATTTTTTTATCAAGGGGCAATAAGCTTAGCAAAATAAGTTGGCATGGCATCATTAGGGTGAAATCATTGTAGCTTATCTTAGCTTAATTTATCAAGGGGCAATAAGCTTAGCTTAATTATACGGGCGTTATAGTACATGTAGTTTGATACTGACATGATGTTGACACTTGAGCAAATCTTGAACGTACACTTGGATCCCCTCCTAATAGTGTGGGATCCCTGTAACTCCAAATTTATATAAAATACTCTAAGTTTCTTCTCTTGTTGTCATCTCCTTGAGTCATATCTGGTTTGATGTGTCCATGGTCCCTACATAATGATGCCAAGGAGACTAATAGCATGTTTATTCACTTAGCAACCATAATTAGTCTCCTATATTTATTTTGTCACCAATACCAAAATATGATTAAGGGCATGATTGCACTTTCACATTTGCTTATTAAATCTATAATCAAAACTTCTTGTTGGTTCCATTTTGATTAGAGATGCATAAAATCACATATGACCATCAAGAACATCGGCTAAATTAATACCAACATTATCAATAAAGTAACATCATCAGACACAAGGACACCTTTTGGCACAAAAATTGACATTGATAATAACATTAAACATAAGTATAAAATTTGTCATTAAGTTCTTAATGAAAATGCTATTGGAATAAATATCAATAATATAGATGACATTCAAAGTGGTAATGTCAGTAATATTAATCATCATAGAACTCTCCAATTTATAAGACCACGTGACCTTTGGAAAAAAATCCCTAAACAAAATTCCTTTGTTAAGAGAACCATCATAATTACATAAACCATTATTTAGAGTTGTATGCATATTTTGTTAAGACATAAAAGGCACCAACCAAAAACTTTTTTCTTTTGTGCCTAATAGGGATATTGCCCCAACATTATTATAAAACATAGTGTGGCACGGAAAAATTGAGTCACGCAACCATCAGCATTCTCCTTGAGGTGGCCTTAGCCCATTGATAATGACCACAACATTAAGAAAAAATGGCATAAGAATGAACTCAACATAAACTTCACTCAAATAAAAACGATATTAACATTGCCACCACATAAAATTTCCTACCATAAAACTTTAAACATGATTTTAACGTATCTTCAGGCATCAAAAACATATTGTCAATGCAGAAAACATTAATTATAACATAAATCAAATGCACCTTTTTTTCCCCTAAAGAACATAATTTTGGTCCATAATAACCCACGGCATACCTATAAATATTTCTCTTTAAATGTATCTTGACATAGTTTATGGAACATTTTTGTCTCACTTAAACAGTACAATACCCTTAGAAAAAGAAAAGGGTCATATCATAGAAAATACACTGATAAACATAAGGGAAACGTTTCCAGACGGTGCACCGGCCGAAGCTTCGGCCGGTCGCACGCCTCGTCACGCGGCAGGCGCGAGCGCAGAGGGCCACACCCCCTATTTTCATGGGCGCATGTAACCGTCCTCTCCCCTTCCCCTGATCCAACCTCCCCTGCGAGCTTCCCCTCCGTTCCCCGCTGCCAAGACGCACGCCTCCCCGTGCTCCGTCCCCCCCTCCCCCCTCCCTTGCCCCCGTTTCTCCACCGGCGGCGATGCTGCGTTTTTGCTACAACTGGTATTGAGAAAGCTACCACCGGCGCTCGATTTTGTTGCAACCAGGCGACGACGAGCGTGGCCGGCGACGATGGCGCCTGATTTTGCTACAATAAGACGTTCAAGTGTAGAATGTTGCAACCGGCAAAAACAAAAGCTGGAATGGGTGTTCACGTTTGCTGGAAGCGTATTTTGATTTTGCTTCAACCGACCACCGGAGCTCTTGACACCCTCGCCGGCGGCGCCGTAAAATGTTACAACCGTCAAAAACAAAAGCTGGAACGGGCGTTCATGTTTGCTGGAAGCGTTTTATGATTTTGCTTCAACGACCAACGAAGCTCTGATTTTGTTGCAACCGGCAACCTGCAAAGCTTCCACCGGTGAGTTTTTTTGCTTCGATGGCGACAGATGGGAAGTGGTGACCAAAGAGACGACGGCGATGCTAGCGGCATACACCCGGCGACGAGGGTCGGCGAGGGCGGTTGGGCGTGCACCCTAGTGTTGCAACCATGGGGGGCGGCGAGGTGCAACCGTCGCCGGCCGGTGCTACATGGATGCGATGTTGGAGCGGTGACCCGCCATGGAGAGGATCTGCCAGGAACCCGACGGCCGGCGATGAGGGAAGCGAATGGCGGCGACGAGGTTGCAAGCGCAGCGCGGGAAGGCCGGTGGTGGCTCGCTGCCGGGTGCAGGAGGCGGCGCTCTCCTTCCTCTCCTTTCCCCCCGCGCGGGAGGTTGACGATGGATGCGGCAGAGGACGGGGGAGAGATCTAACGGTTGTGTGCGTAGATCGAACGGACCTGGCCAGACCGGCCGAAAGTTTCGGCCGGTGCGCCGGCGCAGAGTACTGCCCTAAACATAAGGCCCCGAAGGAATAATTTCGGTCGAGAAGACCTACGGCAGCCCGTTACAGTTTAAGGCCAGCAGCAGCCCATGGCCAGAATTTGGCCCGTGAAGCCACCGCAGCCCGTCTGGTGCTCTGAGTCGCTCACAGCTGAAAGCCCGAAACAAAAGTGCTGTCGGCCGAAAACATAGCTCGTTCCCTCTTTCCTCCCCGATTCATCCGGTGCGGCGACTTTAGCGACGTGAGCGCCGGCGGCGGATCTTGTGGCGCTGACGGCGACGTGGGAAGTGCGGAGGCCCTTCACACGTGCACATCCGTAAGTGTTCCGCCGGCTACCTTCTTCCCGCGCGTCATCCAGAAACAGCGGCGTCGCGGCGACGATGCCCACCCACAGCGGCAGCTGTGCGGGATCTCGATGCCCACTCGATAGTTGCGATAATGGCAACCTGGAGGGTGGCCGTGATGGTGGAAAACAGAAGGAAAAATGTACCGATAGCAGTGAGATGAGAAAAATAGCAATGGCTTTCATGGCAGGATTGACCGTTGGCAAAAACTAGGTTCAGCCTTTGATCAGCAAAAGAAGCATGGAACCTTTCATCATCACGAAAAGAGGGGTGGAATCTTTGATCATCAGCAGAAGAAGCGCCGAACCTTTGACGGCGTCATTGCTACCTGATTCTATAGGGTCTGCATATGCAAGCGGTTTGGGTCAGGTGCTGTCGTTAGTACCCTATTCTTCAATGTCTTCACATGGACATGGTTTGGATCCGATGCCGCTGCCGGTGACATGTGGAGAAACTTCATCTGGCCCTGTTGTCAGCTCTTCTGGAATTTTGTTACGTGGATCGGAGGTGCCGCTAGAGCCGATCCGCGCTAAAACTGCTAACATTCCTGCTGTTAAGTCTCCCTTGATTTCTTTGCACGGACCAGATTTGGGTGAGGTGCAAGGACTGATCAGTGCGAGTGAAACTACTTTGACTGGGAATTCACCCGAGGAAGATATGGTTAACTTCATTAAGAAATATATCCCCTCAGAACCATATCTTCGTACAGGCCAGGCTCTCTTCAATATTTCCTCTATCCACACAAATTTGTGCTTGATAAAGACTATCGCGATTTATGATTATCAAGGTGGTACTTTAGTCTACAAGTCCAAAGAAGGAGAAAAGGACCAGTTTATCAAAAGACGCTCCATTTGGTTGTCAGAGAATATAGAAAGAAAACCTTCTGATTTCATCGTATGATATTTATTCATAAACATAACTAAATCATCCTTTTCTTTTATTTAGTGAATTTACTGCTGATGTTTTTATAATATATATACATATGTATGCAGGACTCTCTTGTTCTCAAAGGCCCGAGCCGTCCCATGACTGCTGATGATGGGTGGTTGATCATTGAAACTGATGTTCCGGTTGAATCATCTTTCGAGCCTCAAGTCGATCCTGATATACGCGGGGGACTATTCGAGACCACGTTATTGTTGGATGATGATTACCTTGACAAACCCATGTGCAGTTTGATTTCTATCAGAGGTGGCTTTGTGAACATCACATCAATGACTTTCAGCAATGCGGTTTGCTCTACAATTCGATTTCGACTTTGTTCTCACCAAGATGGCAGCTTTTATGTGCGCCCTAAAGTGGAGGGCGAGCTTGTATTATCTGTTGAAAACAATCCAGCTGGCTTCACTATTTTCAAAAATCAAGTTGAGGATGATGTTCATTTCATGAGAATACAGAGTGGCACAGCAGTATTCGAACTTCCCTTGACTCGGCATGTTCTTGCACTGCCTCTAGGATCTCGTGTACGTGTCCTGGGGACTTTGAAACTAGCGACTTTGAAAGTGTTTGTAGATCAGTATATGGTGCTCGACAAGAATGATGTATGGGCTAGATGGACTCTGGAAACTGGCCTGGATGCTGCTATATGCATCGAGGCAAGTTCTTTTTTCTAGAGCTCAGAGTGCCTAATGTGAAACCTAGAATTACTGTACCGATTATTATTTTCTAATAACATGCACTTGTAGTAGTTTAATTAGCCTCAATGTAATGGATTTGGTGACCATGTACGGATGAAATGATGCTCAGTTATCTCTACTCCTAATGTCTCACTTTGGTAGGCTAGCCTCCACGGTTTTTTTCATCCCCATTTTTGTTTGATTTTTTCGTCCAGTTTTTTTCCGTCTCCCCTCCACCCGTGCCTTTTCGCTTCACCACCCACGTAATGGGGAAAACCAGGCAACGCCGCTCCATGGCCCTATCATATTGACTACCATATAAGAAATAAATCATAATCAATCAAGCATTGATGGGATATTTCCTTACATTGATGTGATTTTTCCTTTCTTATCACCAATCATACACGTCAAAATCTTACTCCTAATATCTCATTTGGTAGGCTAGCCTCCACGGTTTTTCTAGAGCTCTAGTTATAGGAGTGCCTGATGGGAAATCTAGAATTACTGTACCGATTATTATTTTCTGGCCTGAACTTGTAGTAGTTTAATTAGCCCACCAAGTTTGAATCCTGCACTATTCTACTGTTTCAGTGGAGTTCACCAGCTGAGCGCAGGCAGCTGCCCAGGCTTGCCGAACCATGGCTCCGCCAATGACCATAGCCTCAATACCAGCCCTTTGCCCCTGGTTGTTGGTCAGTGCCAGGCAGACCCGGGTTGCCGCGGCGGCGGCATTGGGAACATGGTCATGGAGCTGGAGCACCTGAGCGGGAGAATGCTCTTGGATGTGGTCGAGCTTGTGGAGAAGCACTACGGGGTTGGCCTTGGCCCCAGTAGCTGGCGTAGACACACACCCCGAGCACAAGCAGCATGGGGGCTCAAGATAGGTGCCCTCAGAGAGTGCGCACGGCGGTGTGCGTGTGTGTGCTTCATGCTTGGCATGGCCGGTGTCGCCATGGCGTCGGCAGGACTGGACTGTTCAGCGACGACACATGGCAAGACAACCAAGCCCAGGAACCAGGCCGGTTTGTGCCTGGTACCCCACGGCCACACCGAGGACGGGGAGGGAGCTACGGCATGGCAGCCAGCTAGATGGCGGCGTCGTGGTTCCTTGGACGGACTGTCCCTGCCTGCGCCAGAAATTCAGCAACTTGTGCCTGAACTTTCTTAAGCACCTTTTCCTTTGGCATCGACAACAAGCTCGATTCGATCAATCAGACCAATGTAGGTTTCCAGAAATCTGTGAGCAGACAAGTGCAAACTGCAAAAGGTTTCAGCATAGTTTGCAAACTGCAGACAAGCCGCTCACAAACTATGCCAACTATATTTCCAACTATAATCAGCATAGAGGAGAGAGATAGCTTTGATGAGAGCAGGCAAGTGCAAAAACTGCAGTAATCCAGTAGCGCAAGTGCCCAAC
Organism: Triticum timopheevii; assembly: GCA_963921465.1. Classification (NCBI taxonomy): domain Eukaryota; kingdom Viridiplantae; phylum Streptophyta; class Magnoliopsida; order Poales; family Poaceae; genus Triticum; species Triticum timopheevii. Next base: position 47,012,431 of record OY997264.1, on the reverse strand, counting down.
ACCACCATCTCCTACAGGTCCATTTGACAGAGCGGACACTTCGCCGAACCCAGAGCCGCTCACAAACCAAAACAAAACAGACGCAGTCAGGTGCACCGCAGAGTTGGCATTGCCACACAGAAAAAAGAACTACACATACCCGACACGCCACTTGATGTACAAGGTGAAAGCAGAACAAAGTTAGAAATGAAGATAAGTATTTCAAGAATATACATGAAAAGACATAATGCTGAACTTCCATCAAGCACCAAGGAACTAGCACGGCTGTGTCTGTACAGGAGATATCGATGTATACGCGTTATCTGACGAGAAAAACAAGACTGATGAACGCAAGAGCGCGAGCAATAGCACTTCCGGAGACAGAATAAAAGTGGCCTATAACTGAACAAGGAAAATCCCATCTTGGGCTCGGGTGTGCGCTGCTTTGTACAATCAAAGAGGGATGTGCACAGAAAAGACAACTAAATCATTCCCTCTTTGCTGCTGGCTATAATTGGTCTCAGTAATGTGTTGCCAGTGATAACCTTTGTTGTTGCAACCAGGAAGTCATAGCCCATTCCTTCCTACGGTAGACAGGAGACAGGACACGGCAAGTAAGAAACTCGAGTCTATGGCAGGATTTTCCTGAAATAAACTGTAGTGTGATACTATAATGTCGAGCTGCAAGCAAAACCTCATCTACAGAGTCAAGTCAAACTCAGACTCCCAACAATCACCTTGAAAAAACATGAAAGAGAACTAGATATGAAAAATAGTGAAAACAGTGTATAAGATAGAAAGTAACTCGAACAAACTCTTTCCATTTTTATTTTCCAAATTTGGAACTCCAAAATGTACCGAAATTGTAGCATCCTGGCGTCCATTTCCTATTCACATCTGAAAGAAAATGGAAATCAATTTGCAACATACGTACCTGTGCACTAAGAAATCGAAGCGCAGCAATCTCAGCAGATGTTACACCGCCAATAAATACAACCAGAACCAGGGAGTGATGACCAACCCTAGAACAAACAGACATTTTTATAACAAATCCAGGTGAAGAAAAACTTGGCGATGACACTGCTATCAAGCACAATAGGGGAAAACCATCTAGTTAAACCAGTCATACGGTTCTGGCAACAAACAACTTCGATTAACAAAACAGTGCAATTCTTGGCTTCTCCAGGGGACAAAAGTCATAGGGGATGCAATGTCAAATGATAGTATTAATAGTACTAATCTTCTTTGTCTTTTTCACCTTGGTTTCATGTCTCCCTGGTTTTACTCTTCACGTCCTCCCCTGGACTCTACATATAATCTCTTCTCCAAGATCTGTTACTTTATGATCGCACACCCTCAGTCCTCACATGTCACAAGGTCTAATGGCCAAAAAATGTCGAACTAAGCTCATACAGCAGAAACATCATACAACTTAGGATACACACCATGTGGAGAACACCACAATTTTGACAGTCTAACTCTCAACACACGAAAAAATACTTGCTCGGTAAGATCATGAAATGACATGGGAACTGATATATCAGATCAACAAATACAGCACCTATTATTCGAGCAAGTTTATGAAGCAGACATGATGGGGGTAACCAGACCCTTTACGTTTCTAGCATTCACAAAATGTGGCAACAGTTCACATCAAGGTAATTTACCTGTCGGTACTCTGTTGTGACCCGGAACCTGGTAGTAATTCTGATGAACTAATGGTCGAGACACCCTATATGAGTAAACTGGATCAATATCTTGAGAAAAAACATTCAATATCTCCAAAGGTGAAATTCAATGTAGAGAATATTTGCTCACTCTTCTCAAATCCATATGAGGACCTGGCAATAATTTCAACAGTTCTTCAATAGATCGCCTGCACAATGGTACACAAATTGATATTGGAAAAAACATCTTTGCCTGTGGCACCTTCTAACCCTTCAATACTGGTTTTTCAAGCAAACCACTTGCTCAACATCATAGATAAGAAAGTCGATACGACTTGTTATAAGGGAGAACTCATACACAGATGAATCAAACAAATTGGCACTGCCAACTCTTTTGCTATGATGTATTACGAAACAAGTAATTAATGAGCTCCCCAAAAACTACATTCCATAAGGAATGAATAAGTATACTTATAAGAAAAATGGAAGTTCATTCGTGTTGTGGAGAATGTCATTTGAGAATGACACGGGCGCAAAGAAGGGACACCATTATTTCTCACCGTGTATAAAGTTCTGTTACAGCTAAAAGTGCAGAAAAAGGGAAGTTCATAAATAATGCCTACTTTATGTAACTTAGAGCACACTAGTGATGTTTACCAGGGTTCTCTGTTTGATATTTTAGCTTATTTTCTCCAAAAAGGATCTATCTCTAGGTAAATTAAACATATTTTCTCATGAAAACTACATTCTAACTAGCATGTATTTTTTTTAAACATAAACTGATTGGATATACTTACCATCCGGACCTCACTGCATGCTGAACAAGGCGAATACTAAGAGGTGCATATCCAGCAAAGATGTATGCTATATCATCAGGGCTGAGATTGAAAACAGGAACATTTTAGTTATAGTTGTTATCATGACCAAGATAACATGCGATCACAGTTAAGTATGGAAACTTAGTAACAAATGCACAACAGGCAGAAGAATGAATGTTCTCATAAGTGCTATGAATATTTTCATAACATGGTGAGGGAAAATGAAAAACATTTCAACATATTAAAACACACACAAAAAATGCACCAAACAAGTCTCAACAAAGCATATGGCATGAACCTTCATTGGAAATATGGAATTTAGCATTTTTCTTCATTCATACAAATTTTATTTATTGAAGCAACAAAAATTGAGAAAATTCTTTTGCATCTCACAACAGCTCAAGACTCCAAAATCATTTCGGTTAGAGTCAGATCAGTATGGGTACGTTTTAAGAACATAAATTAGCCAGTTCTGAAAATAAGCAAAAAAAATACATTAATAAACTACACCTTCTGAAAGATGAAAATTTTGTGGAGATTAATTCAGCATAAAGTTTTATAAGTGAAACTTGAAAGAGAAGCCAAAGTAAATCTGAAGTTTATGCAGTTAATACTTTTCAGGATCCTTTGTATCAACTATAAGCTGGAGAGCTCTGCTAATAACAGGCCAATTAGTCCTCGATTCCTGCACAACACGATAGTATATTATAGAAACTGACGCGAGAGGAACAGGAACAAATAACAAGATAAAACACCATTGAGGAGAAGATACTTTGACTAACCTGTTCAAGATAAAACAACTAGTCAAAGAAAAAGTTATCTTGAAAACAGGAACGTTTTAGTTATAGTTGTTAACACAAAATAACAGGAACGTTCTTTGACTAGTTGCAAATTTGTAAATTGAAAATATACATGGTAACACAACGCATCATGAAATCCCAGAAATACAGTGATTTATAAAGAAATATAAGAATACCTCAAGTAGTCAAAATTCTTCTTCGGCAACCCAGCATTTGTAAGGGAAAATAACACTAGAAGGCGAAGTACAGTTTCAATAGGCTCTTGCTTCTGTATAATCTCCTCAATGTACTCGTAACACCTGGGCATGGTTAGCTTAGTCTAATATTTCAACACAGATCAGAGGGAACTAATTGACAGCAGCTTGATATCCTAAAAGCCAAAAACAAGGGAGTGGATTGCACAAAATATTTTGGGGGAACCTTTCTATATGCCACTGGCAAATATTGAATCTTCTATCGGACCTATATTATTTTGGCATTAGACATGAAAAAACTTACTGTTTCATACCAGTATGGCAATTGAAGCCAAAACAGTACCCATTAGCATTTTTCCGTTTTGTACCCTTCACATGTTAGTAAATCAGGAAATGACAGCATACAGTCATCTAAGTTACTAGACCGACCGACACATGGAACCACAGCAAAGCAACAAGCTAAGGTTGAGCCCAAGAAAGCACGAGAAATCCATGTAGAAAATCAACGAAGAACTTACACCCTTTAGAAGGCAAGAAAGGATAGTTCACGCCCCCGAAAAGGCTCCCACCTCCATTCCTCTCCCCACCACCACATGGCTGAACAGGTTTAACCCTATGACGTGTGCATCCCAGCATACAGTAGCTCATCCAAAGCATAGGCATACCACTACCCAGCAGAATCGGCAGGAATGCATGAATTATTTATATTTTCAAACTAAAAAGAACATGGGAACAGTCCGATAGGCCATAGGGATAAAATGTGTGCTACTCCTAGAAAGTAGATATACAAAGCTCCAGTATGTCACACCCCATCTGTAGATCGAGATCAGAAATTGGGGGATCGGAGCTAGGGTTCGAGAGACGCAGGTGTATTTGGCATCCAAGAGGAATATGCTATATTGCTGTAAAGTATTGTTGATAGGAATTCATCAAATGATCGATAGCTTACAGACGGGAATAGGGGTGGACGACACGAGCGATCTTTCAGACCGGCTCGTGGCCCGCTCGGTCCTCGCCAGCTCGGGCCTAGCCCGCTCAAAAAAAGGTGCGGTCCGGTCTCTGTAAATGGGCCCGAAAAATCTTCGGTCCGGTCCGGTTAAAGCTCGGTCGCTTGGTCGAACCGAGAAAATGAGAAAGCCCACTGTGAAAACAAGAAGCCCAGCCCACCAAAGCACCCTAGACAGCCCAAAGTTAACGAGAACAACGCACTCAATTACTTCCTGACCTACCCCTTGGCTGCCGCCGCCGCCATTCTGGCCACACCAATTTCTGCCGTCGTCCACAGTCGCTCGCCCGCGCGGCCACTCACCTCTCGGACCCCGATAATCATGTCCAATGGACGCGCTCCGCTCGGATTCGTCCTCTTTGTCGAGCAAATCAACTTGGGAGACCCTACATCGCCGCATCAGCCATCATCCCTTTCGTCTCCGTCCACCGGCCATCATGCCGAATTCGTCGCCATCGCCACGCTCCAGCATCTCTGCTTGGTTCCCCGAGCTCTCTATGGTGCTCCTGAAGCTTCTGGACATCCCTCTAATCAGCTGCACTTCCTCTAGCGTCGCCTTAAAAATGAGCAGCCGCCGCCGGAGCTCTGTGACCATGCTCCTGTTCTCCCCAAGCCTCAGTTGACCATGCCATGGTCGTCTAGGTGAGCTCCCTGTTCTCCTACCTCTATCTCCCGTGTCCTCCAACAGCCTCCCGTAGTCCAGTGCATGATCTGCTGTTGTTTGTGGTGACGACGGCCGGTCCTCCGGGCTGGCCCGAGCTTTGCCGCCGTCAGTCCAGTCCCTGAAAATAGGACCGTTGGGATGCTCGGTCCGGTCCGGACCGCCGGCGGCCGGTCCAAACGTCGGCTCGGTGAGGGACTGGACCGGCCCGGATCGTGTCCACCCTGAGACGGGAATGAGCTGGCTTATATAGCCCAGCAAAAAATGACAAGGAACAGTTACAGCTAGTGAAACGGAACAGTAACGGCGACACGATGGCGAGGCCGCGAGCCATCGGATCAAGACGATCTGGGTCGTCCGCTAACTGAAGAGTGCGACACCCTGGACTGAAGATATGCAGGCCTGACAATACCCCCTTCTAAAGACGAACTTGTCCTCAAGGAGGTACTCTGTTGAACCAACCTTGAACAGTGTCTTCGAAGAAAGTTGGGAATGTTTTCTTGATGAAATCTGCGTCTTCCCATGATGCATCTCCCCAAGGTAGGTTCTCCCATTGTACCAGCCACTGAACGACAGGAAGGTTGTTTTGTGGTATCTGTCTTGTTTCCATCACTATTGCTGGTTCAGTGCAAATTTTGCCGTCAGGACCAATCAAAGGTAAATCAGAACACGGAACTGCTGTTGGCCCAGGTGCTTTTTGAGTTGGCTCACATGGAATACCGGATGGATACCCACACTAGCTGGTAACAGAAGCTTGTATGCCACATTGCCTATTTTAGCGATGACACGAAAGGGGCCATAGTACTTGCTCTATAGTTTGATGTGGGAACGGACGCCAAAGGCATTGAGCCGATAGAGTTGCATTTTAAGATAAACCATGTCTCCCACCATCAGTACTCTTTCGCTTCGCTTCATGTTAGCCTATTTCTTCATACGGGCCTGAGCAGCAGCTAGGTTCACCTTCAGGTGTTGCCACATGGTGTTTCTGTTCTCGAGGAAACCTGTTGCCTTGCTGTCCGTTGGAGCAGAAAAGAACTTGAGGGGAATATCCGAAGGTGGGAAGCCATACATTGCTTCAAAGGGTGTCTTCCGGAGAGAGGAGTGGAAGAAGGTATTGTACCAGTATTTTGCCATGGAGAGATGTAGTGCCCACTTCTTAGGTTCAGCAGAAGAAAGGCATCTCAAATAACTTTCAATGCATTGGTTTACACGCTCAGTTTGCCCGTCAGATTGTGGGTGGTAAGCTGAATTGTATCATAATTCAGTGCCCATAGCAGCAAATATATCTTGCCAGATTTTGCTAGTGAAGATCTTATCTCTGTCAGATACTATGGCAGAGGAGGACTATGCAGTTTCAAAACATTGTCAATGAATGCCCTGGCTACTGTTTGAACAGTATAGGGATGGGCCAAAGGAATAAAATGAGCAAACTTGGATAGTCTGTCCACCACTACCAAAATGAGCTCCTTGCCATCTGATTTTGGTAAACCCTCTACAAAGTCCATGCTGATGTGTGTCCAAACCATATCAGGAATGTGCAGTGGATCAAGAAAACCAGGGTAAGGGCAATGTTCACCTTTGTTCTTTTGGCAGACAGGGCAGAGCAGAACAAAATTGTCCATATCTTTCTTCATTCCTGCCAATATTACACATTTTTAAACCTCTGATAAGAAGCTTTCTGGTCAAACTGACCTCCAATAGCAGATGAGTGGAGGGCCTGCAGAAGTCTCTTCCTTAGAGATAAATCCTTCCCAACATATATTTTTCCTTTGTGTCTGATCACTCCATCTTGCAACTTGTTTTGATGGACTGTGTGAGTAGGTGACAGAAGCAGCTGTTCCAGGAGCTTTTGGCAATGGGGGTCTACATTGTAGGAATTTTCCACTTCACATATCTATTCTAGAGTTGCCATTGAGATGGCCATGCATGTATGTTTCCTGGACAGGGCATCGGCAACAATGTTCTCTTTTCCTTTCTTATATTCCAGGACAAAATTGAATTCCAACAGCTTGAGCATCAATTTGTGCTGAATGCTAGTAGCCACTCTCTGATCAGTCATAAACTGTAAGCTTTGATGATCAGTTCTAATAATGAGATCATTTCCCAAAAATTAATGTCTCCATCTATAATAGCTAATGCTTCTTATTCATATGTGGATAGAGCAGCATTTTTAGGGCATAGAGTAGAGCTGTAGTAGGCTATTTGGTTTGCCCTTCTGCATCATTACTGCCCCTAACCCAGTCCCTGATGCATCTGTTTCCAATACAAAAGGAGAAGCAAAGTCTGGAAGGGCCAGAATAGGAGCAGAGATCAAAGCTTATTTGAGAGCTTGGAAAGCCTCTGCTTGAACAGTTGTCCATGTGAACTTATCCTTTTTTCAATACATCATGCAAGGGTCTAGCAATAACAGCAAAACTGTGAACAAATCTTCTGTAGTAACCACATAGTCCCCAAAAAAAACCTGAGTTGAGTGGGAGTAGTAGGGACTAGCCAATCAGCTACTGCAACAATTTTAGAGTATTCTGTTGATACTCCTTCCCCAGAAATGGTGTGCCCCAAGTAAGAGATGTGGTCCACAACAAGGACACACTTGGATATGTTGGCATGTAGTTGGTGTTGCTTAAGCAGTTCCATAACTATCCTTAAGTGCTCCTTGTGTTCTTCTGGGGTTTTACTAAAGATGAGAATGTCATCAAAGAAGACCAAGATGAATTTTCTGAGGTAGGGGCCAAAGATATTGTTCATCAATGCTTGAAAGGTACCAGGGGCATTTGTGAGCCCGAATGGCATAACAAGGAACTCATAATGCCCAAAATAGGTTCTGAAGGCAGTTTTGGGTATGTCTTGTTCACTCATTCTCACTTGGTGGTAACCAGATCTCAGGTCCAGTTTGGAACAGATTTTTGCACCGTGCAGTTCATCCAAGAGGTCCTCAATTACAGGTATAGGGAATTTGTTTTGATTGTTGCTGCATTTAACTTTCTGTAATCGATGCAAAGCCACCAAGTCCCATCTTTCTTCATTACTAGTATTGCTGGTGATGAATAAGGGCTCTGACTTTCTTTGATGATTTTAGACTGCAGCAGTTTGTGCACTTGTTTTTCCATCTCATTTCTCTGTATATGGGGCACTCGATAAGGCCTGATGTTAGTTGGTTTGGACTCTGGTTTGAGAGGTATCTCATGGTCCAAATCTCTGGGAGGTGGCAATCCCTCGGGCTCTTTGAAAACTTCATGAAAAATGTGTAATATCTCCTCAATTTTAGGAGGGGTAGGACGTGATTTACTGCTTTGGATTGTTGTGTCTTCTGCTAGCTGGATGGCAAACCAGGAGCTCCACTCAGCAGTAATCTGTTCAACTCCAGTGCACCTATTTCATTTGTAGCAGATAGTCTCACAAGCAGGTATTGTGATAGTTATGGCCTTGATGATTGATGATTAGTTGTCTAGAATCATAACAAAATGCCACAGGACTGTGTTTGGCCATCCAATCTGATCCTAACACAATATCATGCCCAGGTAAGTCCAACACTAAACTGTTGCCGGAATTGATGAGAACCAGCAGTTAAAGGTGGTCCCAGGAATGTAAGACCCAGACCAAAGTTTTCCTCCACCACCAATTGTGACAGCTCTACTTTTGTCTTTCAAAATGGCGCAGGAGGTCTGGAGAGCACACTGCAGGCTCATGAAGGTGGAATTGCTGCCAGAATCAACTAAAGCAATAGCTTGTTTTCCCCCAATGTGCACCATGATGGATATAGTGTTGACACTGTCAGCCTGCATTGCTTGCAGTGAGATTTTCATGCACTGCTCCTCTCCATTATTCTGAACTTCCTGACCAGTCTCCTCAATTTCTTCTTGTTCCATGATGTTTTCTTCTGGTTGCTCTCCAGTGAGCAAGTGAATAACAGGGGCCTACTTGCATTTGTGACCGTGCATCCAATTATCCCCACATCTCCAGCATTTACCCGGCTCCCTAGGCTTTTGAGTAACTGTGGGTGCTTTAAAGTAGTTGGTTTGTCCCGACTTATCACAGTTTGCTTGGAGTAAGCCGTTGATGGTTTTGAAAATGTTGTATATTGTTGAAACTGCTTTTTCACTGGTGCTCCTTTTTCCAAACCAACGGCCAACCAGTAAGCATCAGTTAATGTGACAGGCCTCAGTGGTCTTAAATGAACTTTGAGCTGTGGTCTTAATCCATCGACATAACATCTCACAAACCAGCTCTTAGTAAGTGTTGGGTTGTCTTGCTGAACCTCTGCCATTAACTCTTCAAATTGTTCAGTGTACTCAGCCACAGTAGAAGTGTTTTGTTGCAAGGAGTTGAATTTTTTAGTGAGATCATAGGAACTGGAAGCAGAAAACCTGTGAAGTAGCTCAGTGCAAAACTGTTCCCAGCTGGGCTTTTCTTCAGAAGGCCTGAACGTCTTAACTAAATGTCAGCCTTGGCGATGATATGCATTTGGGCCATATTCACTTTGTATTCATTGGGTGTTCCTGTCATCTGGAAAATTTCTCACTCTGACGGATCCACCCACCAGGGTTAGTGCCATCAAAATTGGGGAATTCCAAACGAGGCCCTTTTGTGATGGACTTGAGGAATTGTGTACGCATTTCCTATTCATATTGCTTGTAGTAGTCCTCCCAAGACGTACGTACAACAGGGGGCTGGAAGTTGTGAAAGGCGGGAGTATGAGCAGTTCTGTAAGCCGCAGATGGAGTTGCATTACCTGTGTGAGCATCACATCGAACTGTGTCTGCATAACCCGGGGGAGGGGCACCATTTGGTACTTCGATGGGTGCCAAATTGGGTGGGATTTGCAGTTACAACTGCTTGGTATTCTCCTGTTCTGTAGTTAAGCGCTTACGGAGTTCTTCAGTAAGAGGTCTAGGTAGCTCTTGTTCTGCAGGTTCTGTCACAACCATGGGTGCATCTGTTGCGGGAGCCCGCTGAGTAACTGCAGGTTGAACAGGCAAAGGTGCTCTGTTTGTGGAGAAACTCTTAAGCACATCTGCCATGGTGGACAGCTGGGAATTGAGAGCCGTAACTGCATCTTGCACGCCTGTCATGACCTTTGTCATCGCATCTTGTTTGAGGTTGATTGCATGAACATCCTTACGCAAATCATCCAGCTCACCTCACATTTCAGCAGTATCTTCACGGTTCTGAATGACCTCACCCTTGAGTGCCATCAATTCGGCGATGTCATTTTCATCCATGCTTGCCTTCGACCGCCCCATCGAGATCCCAAGTATCTGAGAGGAATTTTACAACCAAAGAAAACTGGAAACCCGGTCGGATCTGGGACTCCTGCCACCGCCGACGCAATTCGCCCCCTGCAATACCACTCAGTAGGAACCTGGAATTTTACCACAGGAACGATGTGTTCCTGCAACCAGTTCCGGCCCTGAGCTGTCGCCGAATAGGTCTACCGCCACCAGCGCCCCCACACCGCCGCCATACTCCAACCCCGACACCACACGCCGCCAGGAAGAAGGGAGGGAAGGGTGGGAAAAGGAATTTGACGCCTCTCCGCACACTGCCGAGGATCAAACTGGCTCATGATACCAATTGTCACGCCCCATCTGTAGATCGAGATCAGAAATTGGGGGATCGGAGCTAGGGTTCGAGAGACGCAGGTGTATTTGGATCCAAGAGGAATATGCTATAGTGTTGTAAAGTATTGTTGATAGGAATTCATCAAATGATCGATAGCTTACAAACGGGAACGAGCTGGCTTATATATAGCCCAGCGACAAATGACAGGGAACAGTTACAGCTAGTGAAACGGAACAGTAACGGTGACACGATGGCGAGCCCGCGAGCCGTCGGATCAAGATGATCTAGGCCGTCCGCTAACTGAAGAGTGCGACACCTTGGACTGGAGATATGCAGGCCTAACACAGTAGCACCATCTGCCACCAAGGAACAGCTGCTGGTGGCAAGGAGGGCCATTTTGTGTGGCGCTCAGAAACTTGAGCACAGACACCACAGTTCCCAGCATGCAAGACTCAAGGAAGCCTGGACAATTTGCACATGGAGCACCAAGGTAAGGCGGACGTGGGAGGAGTAAATCCTCCCTCCCACAGGAAGTGGACGTGGCTATGGCAGTAGTCCAAAGATGAAGGTTGCAGCTTGCAGATTGGTTCATTACTTCCTTTCTTCAGATTACTTAGACCTGAGCATCACGCCAAGGACAGGGGATCACCAAGTTTGAATCCTTGCTCTCATCTACTGTTTTAGTGGAGTTCACCAGCTGAGTCCAGGCAGCCACTCAGGCTTGCCGAGCCATGGCTCCGCTAATGACCCTAGCCTCTTTCTCATCTCGTCCGCTTGATGCTGCCACCGGGGGCAACGGAGCTTCTTGCGCCCCTGCAACATGTCGTCGCCCAAGGGCTGCCCCGAATGCCTAGTGGTGGTCAGTGATGGCCGTATCTTGGCAAGGGTGCAACAGCGGCAGGTGGCTCCACCTGAGGTGGTGTGCGCTGTACCCTCCCGCTACCCAACCAATGTGGCAGCATGGGGGTCACGGCTCAGCTGGTGATGCGGTCAGCAGTGTCCCTCATATACAGCGTATGTACAAGCAAAAAGCAAGCGCCCCCTCATCAAAATCAAACCCTAATTACCAACCACCTTCCATAGAGAGTAGACTAGACAAACGGACGAGGGGGATGGCGGCGACGGCTTAACAGGGGAGAGGAAGAGGCCGAAGGAGATGACATTGCCGACAACATTGCGGGCCGCGTCCGAGAAAATCATCTTGCTTTGCTTGCCGCGAGCGGGTGGGGACTTGGGATTGGTTTGGATTGGACTGCGCACGCGGCAAATGGGAGGGAGAGAGAGAGAGCCAAAGCAATTGAGATTTGGGAGTCGGTTGAGGTCGGGATTAGCTTATATAGATAGACGTGGCGGGGGCTCGGTGTTTATCCGGTCTCGTGTTAGATCCTATGATTTGGTTAGCTAGCCTACGAGAACAAGTCACAAGTTTTTAGTTTTACTATGCATCCAGTTCGTTGCTATCTCTATCTTTATCTACATGGATATTAAAACACACTATTCTTGAGAGTGAAGACATCGTTTTGCTTTAAAGGAGCAAAAAAAAATTCCCAGATAATTACTAATGCACCGTTGAGTACACAGATTCTTTTCATGTTTGTACTAGAGTATAGTAAGGAAAAAACTACTTACCGAATCAAGGTCAAGATAACTAGTGTGATTCCTACATTGGGAGAATCATGGATATGTAGGGAACAAAGAAATTCCACCCGTCTAAGTAAAGAACTACAAATAAAGAGGAAGCTAATAAGGATAAGGAATTCCTCTGTTCCCTACATATCCACGATTCTCCCAGTGTAGGAATCACACTAGTTATCTTGACCTTGATTCGGTCAAGCAGTTTTTCCTTACTATACTCCAGTACGAACAGGAAAAGAATCTGTGTACTCAACGGTGCATTAGTAATTATCTGGGATTTCTTTTGCTGTTTTAAAGCAAAACGGTGTATTCACTCTCAAGAATAGTGCATGTTAATATCCATGTAGATAAAGATAGAGATAGCAACGAACTGGATGCATAGTAAAACTAAAAACTTGTGACTTGTTCTTGTAGGCTAACTAACCAAATCATAGGATCTAACACGAGACCAAATAAACACCGCGCCCCCACCGCGTCTATCTATATAAGCTAATCCCTCAACCTCAACCGACTCCCAAATCTCAATTGCTTTGGCTCTCTCTCTCCCTCCCTCCCTTTCGCTGCGTGCACCGTCCAATCCAAACAATTCCCAAGTCCCCACACGCTCGCGGCGAGCAAAGCAAGATGATTTCCCCGGACGCGGCTCGCAATGTCATCTCCTTCAGCCTCTTCTTCTCACCTGTGTAAGCCGCCGCCGCCATCACCCTCATCCACTTGTCTAGTCTACTCTCTATGGAAGGTGGTTGGTAATTAGGGTTTGATTCTGATGAGGGGGCACTTGCTTTTTGCTTGTACATGTGCAGGCCGACGTTCTGCCGGATCATCAAGAACAAGGACGTGGAGGAGTTCAAGTCGGACCCGTACCTAGCGACGCTGCTCAACTGCATGCTCTGGGTGTTCTAAGGCATCCTCTGCATCATATTCGGCTCAACAATGTACGCCTCCCCGCTCACCATCATGGTACGTACCCATCAATCCCGCTCTTGATCCACGTGCAAAGATGTTGTTTTAGATCTATATTGGTAGATGTTAGTGATATTATTGGGGAATAGGCGTGCATTCCCCTTCGGTTGGTGGCGGCGGTGATGTTGTTGGTGTTGTGTGGATGAGGGTTTCATAGGTTAAGTTATCGTGCATGGTCACTTCCTGCTGGGTCAGTCAAGGATTTTTTGGACCCGGCTGTCAGTGACACGTTGCCTTTGCAGTTCAGAATGGATTGGTGATTCAGGGGTTCTACTGTTTAAGATTAAAAAAGCCGATATTAATTCTTCTGGAACTTCTATTTAAAGACAGATTAGCATATTCATCTTCTCCAATTTCCAGGTTCTTTTCTGATTACTGATTAATGATGGGTTGCCATCATCTTTCAAATATGTTGCATGATCTAAACACAGTGATCTGTGAAGGATCTTGCAGCTTACTCAGGGCAAGTGACTCATCAAGTTATAGCTGAGGCGTTCATTATGTACCACTATTAGCATACCTTAGTTGCTGTTTGTTCTGGAAGCATGGATGCGGAGCCAATTTTGGAACCAAATCCATCTCTAAAAGATGCATCAATGGTCCTGTTTTAACCATCGTATCAAATCTCTTCTTTCTTCTCGCGGCAAAACAAAATCGTCTTACCCATGAAATAGTTTACATTGGGTGTACTCGTAGAGGCTGTAAGTAAACAGTGCCCCACTGAATGAAGTCCTCCTTCCCTTTCTTTCGGAGGTGCGTACCCGCTGCGAGGCAGATATGACTCGGTGACATATTGAATATGGCGACGACTACAACATGTCATAGAAGGAGATAAGACGTGAAGCCAACGACCCACTAAGACTCACGTGTCTACAACTACATTCCCGAGCGTCAGTCAAACGGAGGCGCGAATGCAAGATGCTAGCGGAATGATCGACCGAACAGAGGCTAGGGCAGCTTTCTTCCCACCACGTCCTTCCTTGTGTGTCGGAGATACAAAGCGAGTGCATGGGAAAAGAAGGGGAACTTAGTCGATCTATTCCATGGCGAAGCATCGGAAGCATAACTGCACACTCACACGATCTTTGGCGAGAGATAGGAGCATTCGGTGGAACCAGTGAACTACACTTGCTTCTTGATAGATGTGTGGGACAGAAGGCTCGTGGTACCTGCTGCCTGCCCTTCCTCCGCTCTGATAACCGTGTGAACGGAGTGGCAGAGCAAAAGGGAAGGAGGTCCTCATACGGAGTCGCACACTTGAGCAGTGTGGGAGACTGGAGAATGGGTCGAGTAAACTCCCTTAGGGCCGATTAAATCACGGACGAGGAACTTTTCTTTCTTTTTTTCTTTTTGATTTGAAGGGTATGTTCTCAAAAAAGAAAGGCATAGGTAAATACTTTGAAGAGGCGGCTCGGTAGGGATGGAATGGTCAATAGTCAAGTCAAGGATGACTTCTTTGTTGGCGAAACAATGGAGGAGAGAAAGCACGCAAGTGATTCTCTGAGCCGGTCTTCATTTCCAGCACCTCGGGAAACAGGTCAAGATAGATGGCAGCACCTTTTTATCCTCTTCCTTACTGGGAAGGCGCACTTCTCTTCTTCTTCTGGCCTTCACCTCCTGCTTGGCCCGAAAATAGAACCCAACCCCCTTTCTGATCCATTCATTTCTACAAGCAGGCGGGATCCAGAGCAAAGCCCCCTTCCTATTCGATGTCGGGTGTGGCCTCGCCCTTTTGCTCTTCCTTTAGTTTGGCTCCACAAAGGCGCCGCCTAGACTAGGAGCCCCACTCATATTCAAAAGGCGCACAACTTTCAAGACGATGATAATAATTAGTATACTTTTTCCAATATCATGGAATAGCATGGCCCGGGGCTAAGGTAACTCTAGTGGGAGGGCCATGTTATGGGTGACCTTATTTCACGATTCAGAGAGCACTTGTGTGTGTGATGCAAGTGAACGTGTACGAAAAAGCTGTCGTAAAGTTTCGATGTTCGTTCCGTCGTTGACCCTATCTATGTTTCTACGGTGGCCCAAGAACAAGCCCATTCCTCAGCCGTAGAGAAACTTTGAATTGTGAGGTACCATTACGAGCTCAATATATAAGAGTGTTATTCTATGAAATAACTCAAATTTCAAATCATCCACTTGCTTCAACTACTCATGCTATAGATGTGGGAGCATCAACTCCGTCCCTTTGGGCCTTTGAGGGGCGGGAGAAAATTTTGGAATTCAATGAAAGTCCCGGGATCCAGGATGCATGCCAGTTTCATACGACCTGTTGGAGTGGCACAAGATCTACCTCTTGGCTTATGTCGAGATATTGATTCCTCCACACAACAATTTGCTTCTCGTATCGACGAATTAGAAGAGATGTCAACCGGCAAACATATCTGGAAACAACGATTAGTGGATATTGGTACTGTCACTGCATAGCAAGCAAAGGATTGGGGATTCAGTGGTGTAATGTTAAGAGGTCATGCAACATGAAGACATTGATAGCAATATGGGGGAAGTTTCCATCAGGCAACAACGGTTCTGCCTAACCCTACAAAAGCATGCATATGTATGTTGTCAGTGAAGATTTTGCGTGAAGCCTTGGAGACGACGTACTCGAGGCTAGGGTGAGCTGAGGGGGGACAGCATAAGTGAGCGAATGTGTGTAAGCCCAGTCAAAGATTCCTATTCTAGGTGGGGCGGACCATCAACCTTCGTCCTACGGACCGTGAACGGATTCGCCTCTGGCCTCTGGGCACGTCGAAACGGCATGAGTTCACAGGGGTGGAGCACGGTCCGCCAAAATCGGCATACGTTAGGTGCTATTGATGGAACATGGTAAGCCCATCTTTCTCCATATGAAAGTGTTACGGGCACATAGAGATGTGGGTAGAGGAAGTTTCAAAAGGCAAAGGCCGAGCTGTAGGTCACGTGACCTACACCGAAAAGGTGCCTGACTGGGCTTTCTCCTAGATCAAAGCGGATCAACTCGCCAAATTCGTCGATGGAATCGAGCGCCCCGGAACATCGAATGAAAGTGGTCTTTCTACAACCTTATTTATATGA
Organism: Triticum timopheevii; assembly: GCA_963921465.1. Lineage (NCBI taxonomy): Eukaryota > Viridiplantae > Streptophyta > Magnoliopsida > Poales > Poaceae > Triticum > Triticum timopheevii. Next base: position 46,996,089 of record OY997264.1, on the reverse strand, counting down.
TTCTTAGGGCCCCTTTCCCCCTATCCCTCCCTTATGTTTAGGAGCGGGATCTGCCCAAGAACGACCTGTGGTGGTACGGAAGGCACAGACTACGCAAGCGTCCCGCACCCTCTGAGAAAGAAACTCCTCAACCATCACAAGATAAAGAAGTATGACACTCTGTGTCTGACTCTATTGGTCATAGTTCCTTGTTGTTGCGGCCAGTGCTCGTTTGCACGCGTGTGAACCACCAGATCATAAGGATAGATGCCTCTCGACGCATCTGAGAATGATTCGAGCCGTATGAAGTGAAACTCCCACGTACTGTTCGTTTCTGGGGGAAAGGAGCCCGACAGGGTCCCCCCATTGACTTGGCCCGGGCCTAAGTGGAAGTGCAAAAGTGAAGTGGTGGGCCTACCCATCCCAACCTGGGGAATGCTAGGATTCGCGAAGTGCAGCACCTTACGATGTTCATGACCAATCGGATCTTGACGTACCAGTAGGTATCATAGGAGATCGCTATGATCGTTACTGTATCCGTATCGAAGAGATGCGACAAAGTGTTCGGATCATTGTGCAATGTTCTAATCAAATGCCTAGTGGCATGATCAAAGCCGATGATCGTAAGCTATATCCTCCATCACGATCTCGAATGAAACTATCCATGGAATTGTGCGCCGTGTGAAACATAGATCATCGCCGTTCTTAACCGAGACTCAAGTTAAGCTCCGTCTCGAAACCGCCGTGGGGTTAGGAGTAAAGCATACCAAGGTTGGCGCATCTCGTTGGGCGTGGAGAAGCATTGGGAACCCCAATATCTTTCTTTCGAGCAGTTTCTTTTCACGCCCCCTCGCCCCGGCAAAGCACTTCGCTTCCAGTTCTTCGGAAGAATCAACTGACTTCTTCCTTCTTCATTGATCCGGGGGAAAGGAAACCGTCTACCAGTTGGGAAGCTAGACATCAAGGTTGTTGCTTGATGAGGTTAACTAAGCTGATATGCCGGAGTTGGCTGCTGGCACAACAGGGTGGTGCCTTACCGCACCGCAGGCGCACGCGCAGTAGCGTACGTGGTGGTGCTTCAGGATTCCAATGTACCGCGTCCAGGATCAGAACGAGCTTGCCGGCGAACAACTTCCGTCCCATTCTTTAGTGAGCTGGAGCGCTGCCACCTTATCCACGGAAAACACGTCAAGCTATCGCTTCGGGTCGAAGCACTAAAATAAAAGGATAGAAAAACGCGGGGCATAGGAACCACAGGAACCCAGGAGGGAGAAAGACGATGTACGGGATACGGGATCCTTGCAATAGGCTGGACCAAAAACCAGCCGAGAGGGCAGCCTTTACAAGCAACAGGTTGGGAAACCAAGAGAAGGCTTGGCCTTTTCTTATCTTCTTCTCGGCACAAAAAGTGGGATTAGCATTATTGACCCCATGAGAAAGCACTAACAGCTTCCTCATCGTGGCTCCGAGCACCAGGAAAAGGCTTCCACGACGAGAAACCGACTACTAGTTAGGAAGTGAATGTAAGGTATCAAGAGGTCCCTCATAGTCAAGTGCAATGCAATTGCCCCCTATTAGTCAAGTACCCCTCTTCCTATTTAGTTTAGGGGTTAAGGTGAGAAATGGCTTGATGAACCCTTCCGTTCACCACGCACCGGCCCCATTCACTTGCAACTCGTAGAGGCTGTAAGTAAATGGGGCCCCACTAAATACAAAGTGACGGTGGGGCTAAAGACGAGATGACTTTCGGAAACAACAGAATTAACTTCCATTTTCTAGTACATATTTCTAAACTGCTTGTACGACATACACTTCCAATTTTTCATCTCTTGTGGAACGACTTGGGAAAGTTGCCCAGAAAGACAATAAAACTCCCGTATTCGCCCTTTTTTGCGTGCCCCTAACCAAAATAAAGGTCACAATGAAACTTTGATAAATTGGACTCCACTAAGACCCGCTTGATATGAGTAGATTGCCCCGGGTATTTTACTTTGACAAGACAAAATCACTTGTTTTTTTAGCTATATGAGAAAGAGCTGGCGTGTACCCGAACCCCCCTCCTGGTAGCAAAACAAATCAATACCTCAATTCATATCTACTCACCTGGCGGAAAAACATAACATAACATTTCTCATAAGTTTTTGTTGACTTGAAACGATCATTTCCAAGTTCAACATGTTGTTTCCCTATGAAGAATTCCGCTAGCTTGGCATGTTGGTACCAAAATACTACCTATGCTGACAGCTAGCACTAGATAAGCCATCTAGCCTCTCTCCGCTACGGTGACGGCTTACAACTTGCTAAGCAGCTAGAAATATTTATGCAGAGCCACATGGCAAAATCGCCTCAGCACCCAACAATTAGAGGTTATTTGATCTAATACCAAAAGCTAAGTGACCAACCCGAAACTTCAGGGTGCAAAATTGATTATCCAATAGAAGCAAGCATAAAGAAAATAAAGCGTTAATAAATAATACTCCCTCCGTCCCATAATATAAGATCTTATTACATCCAATATATTCCATCCCATAATATAAGATCTTATTACATCCATGGGACGGAAGGAGTAGAACTCAAGGAGCATTGAATTAAGAGGGAGGAATAAACTATAACAAATGCGCAGAAAGTAACTCAAAGAAAATTGAGGAATTTCTAAAACAAACTTACGTTTCATAGGTCTGCGCCTCCAGTATTATTTGCTCAATCTCTACTCGGGCATGAAATGCGGGTTTTGCCGCAAATGATTGCAAATGTTGCGCCAAATTAACATGCCTCTGAATCATACAATGTGTCATAATTAGTGGAAGCAGAGGTAAACAAACTTAGATATTTAACTAACTCACAGCTATCTCCGGTAGCGAGTGTAACCTCTTCACAAAATCCTTCAGCTCAGAAACCGACCGACTGTGTCTGTTTATGAAAAATATTCAGATAACTTCCATTCAAGCAACAAAGAAACCAACTGGAATACACATGCAGATACTTTGGATGCTAAACAGCAAATTCCCTGGTGGGATATCCAAAGTATGTAGTTCTCATAAAAAGGGACAAACTTATAATTTTATCCTAACACTTGTGTTCATCACTCCTTAGCCCCAAGGTAACATCAAAAGCCAGCAGCATCTCCAAATACAACAATTCAAATTTTGACAAATCACTCCATCAAGTACATGTCCCCCAAATATCCAAATCGAACAGTTCAAATTTTGACCAAACATTATGTGAAGTATCCGCGAGACATGTTCTCTGAATTTCCACATCAAAAAAATATTGCGTGAAGATTAAAGTGCAGCCAAACGGGCAATATATGATAGTTCTGAAGTTAACAGTACAATATTTTCATATTGTACATGCTTAGTAGTCCTTTTTCTTCTTCAAAACTGTCACATCAGATAGTTCAATTCATGCCAATGTAATCATATTTACAGTTTTACACTACGAAAACATATCGTTCGAAATGGACACGGACTCTTGTTCTGAATATGATAACAGATAGAATCATTAACCATATTTCAAAATAACTGCAGCAACAGCAACCTGTCAATGCAAACACCAACAAAAAAAATGATGTCTGACTCTCAAAAAAAAATAGAAAATGGAAGATTTTATTACCCCGGGCCTCTGCAACCTAAGATGCATACAACCAACAACCTTACTACGTTGTTCATTACAAAGAAATCAAACTTTGATCTTGCCAAAAAGAGGATAAGATCAAAAATATAGACTGACTAAGATGAACTCTCAAACTATGACTTTATATAACAAAACAATTCCATGTCAGCCCAGTATCTCAAAAAAATCAATCATAAAGTGGTTCTTTATACAAACAGGGATTCAGTCAAATTTCTCACAGAAAATCAGCTGAAGATGGTGCTCCTTATACACAAACACCATATTTGGAACCTTTTTATTCAAAAGTATTGTGAAGGATTCTAGATAAGCCTATCCATCCTAGTCAACATATTAACACCATCATATACATAAGACACATACTGAAGGCACTAGAGTTAGAGAATGAGTCAATATTGTTCCGAATTTGAACGTTCGAGGCCAAACCTGCAATTGACTCCAGGCACCGGTGACTGAACTATGCTACAGCATTTTCAGGCACCATAAGAAGGGAGGCACACTAACACACACCTATGACCGCAATACCAGATCTAACGAGTCACTAAGCAGGAGTAAGCATGATGCTGGAGCTGAATTGAGAATAGAAAATACGACGACATGTAATCCACCTTAGAATCTCAAATACTGAAACACGCAAAGTAGATGCCCATAGTGAACCAAGGTGGAACTGATCGTAGATGAACAAATCTTGTGGGGGCACACGCGGACGTGGCAGACCGCACACAAAGAGGTTGGCATGGTGGATGGGCTAGGGGTTGCTTCGCTCTTAATATCATGCTAGCTTTCAAGGAAGAGAAGTTATCACAACTATATGCATTGTATTGTATTAAGCATGGTTAAATTTATACAAGAGTCACAGACCACATGGGCCTAACCTACTGCTGGGTGGACCTAATCGACGTTCATGAGAAATATTAAAAGACAGTACATACTAATACACAACGCGATGCAAAACTCTTTAGTTCTTACACTTACATTCGTTGATTTTACTTCTGCGTAATCTTGCTGAATAGAGGTTGCCTTTTGGCGGACGACCTGCAGTCAAAACAATTTGCAATGACCAGAACACGATATTATTTATGGCCGCTTGCATAACAACCAGAACAACAACATTAGTGCAAAGCTCATTCACACAAGATAAGCAAGAGGTAAAGCCAGTGGAGTGAACCTGAACTACAACATGCAAGTTGAGGTCTCGAATCTCCTTGTAAACTTATCACTGAAAAGAGAAGAACAGCGACATAAATTTATAGCTCCAAATCCATGCATGCTTATGTACATAGGAGCATTGCACATGCATAACTTTCAATCTAAGAAGGTTCGAAAATGTATTTATACATATGCAAAATTCGAGTCTTCAGAAATGCACTAAAAAGATTAAAACCAATATCGTGGAATGAAAATGGCAATAATATACACGTATAGAGGAAGCTTCCAAACAGCAAAGCAAGAATTCTTGCACACACAAAAATGTTACACCCCACATCGTTATAACAGTGTTCATTGTTTGTTTTCCCAGATAGTACATACCAAGGATAGTTTACCTTGAATTGAGTGGAACCTTGACCTTTTTTCCATCTTGTTGAGCACCCATAATGCTGGCATCAACTTCCACAGATCCATTATGAATTTCCAACGTCTGTCGAATAAAACATAATCGCATGATTCATTTAAGCTACTTTAAATTTAGATTTGTAATGGAAATGCAGTGGCAGGATGGTAGAAATTCAGTTCATTTTGGTTGCATTGATTTACACAATAAACATCGCACCACTGCCATTCATGCAGCGGATACACCTGAGTTAATGTTGCTCCAGAATCATACAAACAATACTGATAAAACCGAGAGCAACCCAGCCAATGAACTAAAATCTTAAGCAACACCCTGCTGCAAAGACAAGTATAAGTATGCAGCTGCATAGGCGTTTCCACTTGGTCTAAGATTAACGAGTTCACCATTTACCAAAATATCATTGCACCCTGCTCGTTCTAACACAATTAAAACTAGTACGATCACTGCTACCATTGCAATGCATATAACCTAGCAAACTAGGAGGGTAAAAGAGTACATAGGGGAAGTATCTACTTGCATTTCACATCTCCTGTTCAAGACAACAATCCAAAGCAAGGTGGACATTACTTAAAAACTAGATATTATCACAGTTAGTTCAGTCAGGATACGACATTCTGTATGCAGCTCAACTCCAGTAGCCATCTGGATAGACCAATATTAAATGACAAATCAGTCATCGATTAGGACAACAATAATGTGTAGGACCCCCTCCATCCAGGGTAGATGTTTCTGGCATACAGATCAGTATACACCTTTGACCACATTATCTCAAAAATTATTTGATAAAGAAATCCACCAACAAAGGCCAGTCTAAACAACTTTAGTGTATATTAGTTGTCAAATCCACAACAGTTTGACTGCATACATTTTAAAATGACATCTATTTTGGAACTAGGGTAGTAAACATGAAGGCTCAAGGAACCATTACCAAGTAACGACCAGAGTTTTAGGTGGCCTTTGGTGGCATCCTGTGATTTCCATCTGCAACTCTATGGTTTTTAAAATTTACTACATGTCATTGGTAGAGATCAGGGAGGTATGGACCTGGGGACTACAGCCGGACGGCTGCGACACTAGGGTGGATGGCAACAGCCGTATGTATCAGCTAAGTGTAGATAGCTATCACGCAGTTATGCATAGAGTAGATAGTTACCAATTAGAGATTGGGTTTGTTAGTATACAGCCAGCAACCAGGTCTGATATCTTCCCATCCAAACAATGAGAAATCAATCTATTCCTTCCCAAATGTATCTCCCACCTATGATCTAATCGCTTCCCCAATCAGGCCGACTCCATTCGGACACTCTCCGGCGGTGTTTACCCCGTTGAGTACTGTGGTTCACAACATACATACTGCTGAATTCATTACAAGGCCTACACTGCTGCACGCATGATCTGGTGGAGGGGCCACAACAAAGATGGAGGTGGCAATAAAAATGTCTTATTTTGACTGGCAAAGGAACACAAACTGTGTGGCGTTTCGCATCAACCCCAACATAAGAGAAAGCAATACTAGAAAGCCAGGAACATGCTAGCTCGAAGAGTCATACGTTCACACGTTATCAATCAAGATTCAACAGAGAAAGCTAATAGATCAAACACTTGTGACTTATAAGTAATGCCAGTATCAAAAACTTCATGGCCTACCTCATCTAATAGACCTTCATACGTTAGCTGAGAGCACATTGGTGTCACCATATCCACCTGAATGAATAAAAGAAGATGCATTCCAGAAAAGCAGAAGACATCAATAGAAAATATATCACACATTCACACCTAAGATCACTATAATTTATAAAACTTTGATCACTTAAAAAACAGTGAAAAGGTTCATATATGCTGAGAAAAGCAAGAAATGATCACAAAGTGTGCAACAGAAAATTACCTCTCTATCTAGCAAAATAACAGTGTCTATCTCTGGAATCCCCATCTAAAAGCACCATAAAGTTAAAATTAGGCAATCAGCTGAATTTAGAGAACTGAGTCATGAAAGGTTGAAATCAAAAGGCATTACATTATCCATGCTGACTGGGTCTTCAAGTTGCATATGGTTCAGCAATTCTGCAGCTTTGGTTGATGCTACACCCTTGGCTCTAATATTGGGGATAACCCCAAAAGCAAACTGGAAAAGAAACCTTATACGCGTAAGAGCAAGACTTTACGAATTTGATGGAAGCCAGTTTCCCACATTGAAATAGGGTGGTAGGCTTTCTAGTGGACGAAAGATTGTGTCAAAAAACTTGTGAGATTGCAGATGCAGAGTTGGTAAGTAATATGCAAACGTCAAGTATAGTGGTCGATCGCAACTTAGTCTATCCATAACAATATTTCGGCCATAAACTAATGAATCACAAATGGAGTAATCATTATTTCAAGTACAAAACACTCCAAACACAGGAAGGGAAGACATACATACATACCTCTAACTTATGGATAGCTTTTGCAACATGCCAGACAGAACTTGTATATCCTTCAATAAGGCATTCCTGAAAATCACACATGCTCCAATGAGGCCCATAAAATGTTAGAATAACATGCTACACCAATTATGTAGCTGTACCTGCAAGGAATAGTCAAGCTCCAAAGAAAGGACATCCTCGTCCAAAGGAACTAGATAGAAAGGACATCCTCGTCCAGAGGAACTAGATAGAAGGGATATTCTCCGATTGTCAACTTTTGATGAACTTTCTCTTCCTCCAGAATCTGTGCAGCAAAAAAAAAGAGAATTAAATTGAAGATGCCTTAGTGCAAAGAGAAATTTATGGAGTGGATTCCTGGATTCATGTGTCCTAGGCTCCTAGCTCACAAAATTTTGAGAACAATAGCTAAGCATGTGTTTGGGAATCCGCGAGTTAAGGTGAAGAAAAACTTGCCAGGATAAGATTACTACTATAAAAAGGAAAATGTCTACCAATCATCAAAACAACAGGACAGTATAATCTTTTGGCACCTGAAAGTATGTACATGGTATAATAATTGCATACGGGCTATGAATGATGTGTTTGCCAATTTGTAAATATTTATTTATTCCTCAACAAATATTACAACTCGGAAAAAATCTATATTGAATTATGATTTACAATTATCTGTGCCATCCATAATCAGATATTTGGTCATTAGCATTGCAGACACATGACAATTCAGGGGAGATTACAAAAGATAGGTTAGAATTTATTTATTTTATTGTACATAAAAATAGTTAGCATTCCTGGATCCTCTTCTGGCTAGTCAAATTCGATACTCCTTTATAAATACCAAACAATGGTGACGAAGTTCAAGAGAAATTGAAATATCTTATCGCTAGTTTAGACTAGAAGATCATAGCCAGCATTATGAATTAGTGTAAATGCAAGCTCAAGCTTCTCAATTTTAATTGTCAAAACAACACAGCCAATGGGTCGTGAATTAAAGTAAAAGGGCATCAGCTTTATATAGCAGTGAAGCAGCAGGCAAGCTGAAATCCTTGAGAAGCTCATTCAGATTGTAAAGAAATATTATATGAATAATTGTAACATAAGTTCCATCCTACGGTAACTACTGTACATGTCCCTGGTATGGATAAAACTGTATTTGGGAAGAAATAATGCAAAGATTTATGGTGTTCAGATTGGAAAAACATTTCAGGCCTGGCAAGCATCATGAGCAATGAAAAGAACACGTGTTCAGTTAATACCTGCCATGTCAACATTTTAGTACATAAGGTCGTATTCATTGGCATCATGTCTAATAAACCTATTGGGCTAAGAACTACAGGAATACACTCGGGAATACTCTGAAGGACTGATTCCGTCTTGCCAAACTTCAAAAACCTAGTCAAACAAAGCTTAACTATAATTATGATATCTACTAGTGCAGATTTCACCCATACAAGATGGAATTCCATTCTTTCTGTGCAGTAGTAATGTATGAGATCAATAAATTCCACGGTACACACATGCCATCCATACAGGACAATGGTGATTGTGTTCGAGTCATCTCTTATTGTAATGAGGTCTATAATTATCGAATTTCGCATGAGTCTCACAAATTATTCTACCATACTAGAATTATAAGTCCAAACAACATAATAGAACATGCATGTACATTAATGGAAATAAAATATACAGAAACCAAAATACCTTCTCGCAGGCAACTATACGGCGTGGTACAAAATAGAGGTGGTATTCCCTCTGGAGCCCTTTGGATTCGTCATTCTTAATTTGATTACCAAACCTTTAGCACCGAGGTCTGCAGGATCAGCGAGAGGGTACCCGCAAGCTTCGGATCAATGACCAGACATTTCTTCCCCCTAATCTGATACACAAGGAATTCAAACTCTTCAATGTCAACAAAAGTACATAAAATTGCAACAGGGAGTGCAGGAGCAGAAACACACACTCTTGATTATGCTGAGAAGTTCCTTCTGTGACTGCTCCCTGGATGCCAGGGTTAAAACAGATTAGGAACACAAGTCAAGATTTAGAGGAAGAGACAGGAAGAGTAAGATCAGGATAAGAGACCTGAGGGCAGTAAGATTGAGAGTGGCGTTATCAAGGTTTGGAATCTGTGCCATTTGGCCCACTCAACACCTTCATATTTCAGGAATACATCAAAAAGATGTTCTTCTTAACACAAAGAAGCATGCATATGTGAGTAATTAGATAGCATATCGAAAAACAGCGACAGTGGCAGAATATAGAGGAAAACTCTAAAAGGGGGGGATGAAAAGTATTACACATGATGTTCGCAAGTTATGGATGACATCCATTCTGCTCAATGAAGTGAAATAATTAACATCAAAACCATCCACTAATCCACTAACAGAACATCCCAATACAGCTATAGTTCACACACAGAAGCAAACTACAGAACTAGAAAAGTTGGAACAAGTAACAGACCTAAGGTTTGGAATAGCATTGTTGCGTCCCAAAGGCCAAAAGCTTGAACTGCCCAGAAAATCTAAGAAAAAATTACAAAACAATAACAGCATACTCATATGAGGCTAATGTTCATGCACATGGCATACACTTGACATGAATCCAAATTGCCTACAGAAGATTTGCTAGCATGGCACGAGCGATGTAAGGTTGATTCATTCACACACACTGTCAACTATTCGTCATTCGCCCAGGTTGGTTGATATGAGATGCAATTTCGTGAGACTCGCCCGCTAGGAGCACGGTGGGCAGCGCGGAAGCCACCATCCATCTCCTGCGGTGGTAAATCCATCGTCCCAGATCCATCCCCAAACAAATCGCAGCATGCATCAAACCCGGGATCGTCCAAATCGGGAGCTAACCAGGGGCGTGGGGCACGACACTTGAGAGAGGGAATCTCACCTGAGAGGGCCCTCGCCCCTCGATTCGGGCCGCTGCTGCCGGTCGTCGCCTTCAAGGACGGCGGCGAGCTGGGGCCGTCAAGTCAACGGCGGCGAGGCGGGTCGGGGACGGGGACGCGCGGGAAGGGGGGAAGGAAGGGATGGGACGGGTGGTGGAGGTGCTGCAGGGGGGCGGAGAGCGGCCGGCGGGGGGAGGGCGGAGAGCGGCCGGCGGGGGGAGGGCGGAGCTCCGGCGGGGGAGGAGGCTAGCGGGCGAGGAGAGCGAGCCTGGGCTGCGGAGGGAACGAAACTCCCACGGCAGGCAGCCTGTTTGCAGCCCACGAACGAAACTCCCACGTTTTTTTCTCGGGATCTCGAAATTCCCAGGCTCACGGGCCATGGCCCAATCGCTGCCAGCTAGCTACAGCTCTCTCTGTCATTGCTCGCTCTTGCTTTTTTTTCCTCGCTTGTCTCGCCACAGTATTCTCGGTTTCTAGGCTTGCAAGTACGTTTTTTTTCCTTGCGAGCTCGTGTAAAAGAAATCCTGCTTGTCCAGAAAAACAGGCTACGGTTTTTTTTATTGATTTAAAGAAGTTCGCATATTTGGAAAATCTTTGGGAAATTTTAAAAAATATGAATTTAAAATAGTTTGTGAGTTGAAAATGTTCACAAAATTTAAAAGAAAAGTATGTATTCATGAATTCAGAAAATATTTGCGTCTTTGAAAAAATGTTCACGGATTTAAAAAAAGTTCACAGATTTGAAAAAAGTCTGCGCGTTTCAAAAAGTTCACATATTTTGAACATTGAAGAGTTGTCAAAGGACTTGTGAATGTGTAGAATCGAACATGCACATGAATGGCAACTGTACACATGTACATGCATACAAGTTCAGATTGTGCATCTTTACTTGAATTTTCCACTAAATGGTAACATGTCTATGTGCAGAATTCTGAATTGAATATCAACCGATTGTTCTTTCATGACAAAAGGGAAAGATTGACCGAGTCCAAAACAATGCGACGATAAAAGAAGAGAAAGACAGATCGTTGAGACATACTATACACAGGATCGATGACTAAGGCAAGTCGTCCCCTCTGACGATCGCTTCTTTCAAGAATTATACTCCCTCCGTCCCATAATGTAAGACGTTTTTTGACACTATACATTATGGGATGGAGGGAGTACTTCTTTTCCTTCGTTGTCTCGCGCCCTTTTTCTCGTTCTCACATGGTTTGCCCTCTCGCCATGAGTTGGATTTGGCTGCAGAGTGCACGGCTTTTAGACAGCCCGTTCCATTTGCTTGGCTCCACTTGCTTCTGTTGGATGCATAAGGGATGGTGCTATCCATCTACTTTCTTTGTCCCATAATATAGTACAAGATGTTATTACAACCAATATGCGAGTATATCAGTTGTAATACCATTTTATATTTGGGAGCGGAGAGAGCCGGTGTTTCTATATGATCCTGTTCCAGCGAAGGAAGGTTGATGGCGTGTGTGTGCGTGCGCCGTTCTGGACGATCAGAACACAGGAGAGGAACCCGTGTAGGAGTCCTGTCAGGGCAATTTCGTACTTTCCTAGTCTCTAATGGAGTTTGTGTGTGGTTCTATTTCAATTTCCGTGAAAAATCGGATTAGGGTCCATATCTGCAAGGGGAGCGAATTTGGACCAAAACTTCGAAGTTTTTAAAACCCATGTACTTGACCAGCTTAATTAAGATAGTTTAAAACTTTCATAAGACAAGACTTTGGAATGTCAGTAATATAACATTTTTTCCGCTAGCAAGATACTATTATAATGCATTAGTTGATTAAAACTGTACCACATCTGCAAAAAGGAAAATTAATTATACACAAGTACACGAAACAAAGTTCAACTCGGGGATACACGCAAGCATACTAGCTAATTACTCGAAGTACAAGTCAACTGATTTTTTTTAAATAGATAGGAGTAGTACTTTTTTTCTGACAGTAATTAAGTGCATATCTCATTCGTCTTCCTGTCATACTCCAACCACCGGCACTTACATATTTTAAGTCTCTCAGCCACTTCACTCATGGTGGGCCTGTCGTTCATATCGTCCTTGAGACACTGCACCGCTATCTTGCCCACCTCCTCGAGGCACTCCTCGTTTTCCCTCCCACCAGACGCAACCTCCGGATCAAACATCTCCCTCACCGCCCCACCCATGGAAGCCTTGACATAATCCAGCGGCAGACTATGGTTCCCGTCATACCTCGCCTTCTTTCGGGTCACCAGCTCCAGCAGTACGATGCCGAAGCTGTACACGTCGCTTTTCTCGGTGAGCAGCCCGGTCTTCATGTACACGGGGTCGATGTAGCTGCTATCCCCGACCACCCAGTTGGTGTGGTCCTTGTCGATCGACATGAGCCTTGACGTCCCGAAGTCGGACACCTTGGGCGCGAACCCGTCGTCCAGGAGGATGTTTCCCGACTTCACGTCTCCATGGAGGATCGTCCTTTGGCTTGCCTCCGAGTGCATGTATCCAAGGGCAACCGCTGAGTAGATGGCGATATCCAGGCGTTTTTCCAACGGGAGAGGGTTCTTATTGTCACCATGGAGCACGTCGTGGAGGCTCCCCCTGGGCACGAACTCGTAGACCAGCATGGGCACCTCCGTCTCCAGGCAACATCCTAGCAACTGGACCAGGTTCCGGTGGCTAATATTGGACTGGATCGTGATCTCATTTGCGAAGGACTCCTTCTTCCAGTCCTCGTTGATGGGGATCGAGCATTTCACGGCGACCGGTGCATTGTCTCCGGCGCTGATGGTTCCCTTGTAGACCTTGCCGAAGGCGCCTTGGCCGATGATGTCACAATAGTTATGTGTGATGTGGTCTAGCTTCTCCTTTGTGAAGATCTCGATCTTGAGACTCTTGAGTAGTTGTCCGCCGTTCTTGTTGAACCGATCTCTTAGCTTTCTTTTCTCGCGTTCCATGTGTAAGAATATTAGTAGCACGGCGAGTAATGCAATGGCACCGATTGTTCCTGCAGGAGGAATGTGTCACTTGAACTTCCATTTTTTTTACCTAATGATGATATATACCGTAACATTTTGCCATTTCTTCAATGATCGAGAAATAATTATGTCTACGTCATATTTAACAGCAAGCGGGTTCTAAACATTAGATTCATGGAAGTACAAAGAGATAAGAAGATGTCGATTGGATGGCTACACGACCGTCGATTGAGCTATAGACATCTATGTACTAATTATTAAACATTAAAATTCAGTGGAATAGGAATATGTTTTGGATGGTGAAAATATATAGTACCGTATGTTAATACGACAATGTTTAGAATCCAAGCACTTGTATATATATAGACACACACACAAGAGCGTGGATCTTGTAGCTTCCAAACTCCACTGAGCTCTTTAACATTTTTTTTTACGAAAACATTTTTTTTCTGATAGTACATTTATTAGTTTCTAAACAAATCCAAAACTAACATGGAAATAGGTTTGCTAGATTTCATGGGAAAATGTTTTGGAAGGTGCCCTGCACAGCAACGACAAATATGTATGTCTGATGATCTAAAATTAGCAAACAATGGCATCACTACTTACATTATGTACCATCACGTACATTTTATTTTTCAACGCAGCTCACAAATAAACCATTTTAATTTCTCACGTCTATACCATAGAATTTGTTTATTTTCTTCAAAATAATGAGAGCATTACCTATTACTGCCACTGCAGCCGTGGACACGATGGGTTCACAACCCTTGTAACTTTTACCATCACCTCTTCGTCCGAAATTGCATTTACACTCATAACCACCTTCTAAATCATGGCATGTCCCGCCGTTACAAGGATACATGTTCTTGTACATTGTTGAGTTTGGGGATCTCCGCAGCTCGCACTCATTAATATCTGAAGATGTATGAAGAACAATGCAAATGATCAGTTTGGTGAATTCAAAAACAATGACAAAACTCACTGATATTTATTCTTAAGTTTTCTATTCTTAAAAATATGAGTGAGCATTAAAAATCCTGAAATGTCAAATCATACACATTACATTTTCATACTGGTAACGTGCAATGCAATCTAAAAATTACAAATTACTCATTTTTGCAAGGAATGCACAATATTAATGGTAACATCTGGAAAAATGAAGTTCTCTTTAAATAAATTAAAATAGAAAAAATGCAATGAAGTAACAAACTTGTGCATCCATCTTTTATGTATGGATTGCCGTTGTATCCCTTGGAGCATCTGCAGAAATAACCATGTGCTCCATTACTGGCATTTACACAGTAGCTCTGCGTGCTAATACAAGCGCCATGGGAAACATTCTCATTGTTATCCCCTTCTGGCTCCGATGGGCATGTTCCATTCCTAATTGCCCAGTCAAGAACAACCGGAGTGACTTTGTCACCTCCAAGTCTATTGACGAATGCCATATTCCCAATCAGGTCACTTTTTCTGAAATTGTACCTATTCAACAAATTCAGCCGTTAGTATATGTAAAGATTTTTGCAACTTGCAATGTATATATGTAAATATATAAGTCTAGACTAACAACACAACAATCTCCGCACCAAATTTGTAACATCTATAAAATGATGGGTGAGACTAGAAAATGATGATACATCTTAACCATACTATGCGATGTCACCCATCCGCTCTGACACATGCACACAAGCATGACATCACTACTCTTTTATCTCTCTTTAACTGACAAACCTATTGAGGATCTGCTTTCACCATTGGTTTGTTGCCACAAGATCTTCCAAAGTAGATCTACATGTTTCTTTTGTTTTTCTTCTGTTTAGTAATTACCAAGTTATAGTAACTTCATTACTAAGTTATAGGAAGGTCATGGTAACTTGGTTAGTAGTTTACGGGATGTTACTCTCCACCCATGTAAACACATGTGTGATAGTACTTTTATGGTGAAATATCATCTCTTACTCCTTGATAACACTTCGATACTCACTCTTTAGGGCTTGCATAACACAAAATGCATAAATAACACTGAAATTTTACCTGGTAATCATAGAATATTAGAGTGATAATATTTCACTACTAACATGATAACCATCATATCGTAACCTGGTAACTTGTGGAGGCAATTTTTCTATCGAAACATAAAAAGGATATCTTGATTTAAAGTCCTGGTCGAGACGAACTGGAGATGAAGATATAATATTGCTAATTTGATTAACTATTTTTATGGACAAATCTTTTTTTATTTTTGATTTAGCAGTTAGTGGTACTGGTACCAACATGAGGTGTGGAAGATTCCTACAGGTATGCACCTACTTTCTCTGTAAGAAGAAACCCCATTGAAAAACGTGGTGGGATGTTGGAAACAAAAGAGTTGCTGGGGAACAAAAACAGATGCTACAGGAGATTGTAGGGCGGGTCAGACATCATGTCACAGACTACCAAAACCTGCTTGCAAAGTATTCCCTCCGTAAACTAATATAAGAGCATTTAGATAACTACTTTAGTGATCTAAACGCTTTTATATTAATTTACAGAGGGAGTAGCAGAGTACAGGCCAGAAACCACACCAAGCATGGAAAGCGCCGGAGGATGATGTTCTGGAAACACCGTAAAAGTGACGTTCGGAAATAAATATCAACAGAAGCATGCCTTCAGATCGAATACATGGAGGTTGGGGCTTTGTGGTGCAGGACAACACAGGCTTCCCAGCGGGAGTTGCAGCTGCTCTCATTCAGTTCATCCAGGATCTGCTTCACGCCAAAGCGATTGCTTGCCACCAGGCACTAGCTACTAGCAGCGAAAGCTGGGGCATGACGAGGATAGCATCGTAGGCGAGTAAATAGCAAAATAACCTTAGTTCAAAACTGTGACACTTATTTTGGATCGGATGGAGTATCTTTTTTTGGAGCTACCATTCCAAAAAACTACCACAATACAAAAACCTAACAAAAATCTACCACTTTCAGGGTAATTCGTCACAAATCACTACTAGTTTCGGTTAGTTGCCGGTTTAGACGTTTTAAACATGACTATGGCAAGGCAGGCCCACCGGTAAAGGGCTGGCGTGGTGCGGTAGTGAAACCTGCACTAGCTTTTTGTTAGGTTTTCGTTTTGTGATTGAACGGCAGCCCCAAAAGTGGTAGCTCCAGCTGGCCCAGGCAATAATTGGCAGAGACTACGACCGAGCACGAAGTGGAATGATTTTCAAAGTCATTTAAGCTTTAGAAATGTTAAACCTTTTAAGTTTTTAGCATAAGCTATTGCCCTCTGGAATACGCATTGGCGACGCATGGTGCAAATCTAGGACACGCGTCCCCAGCTGTAAGGCCAGACTTAAACAATTCCACAAGAGTCTAGGTGCAACTGACTCATCATTACGTGCAAATTTTGGGTTTCATGATAATTTGTGTTGTCTTTAGTTGAACTTTATCAAGGGAAAAACTAGATGTATACGGTCTAACCTGCCAAACACCTACGAATTTTAGAGTTATAATTACTCTACTTAAAACACATTTTAGACCGGGTACTTGTGCTCATACAACCTAGCAATACAAGAAAAAAAAACATTTTTGGGAGGGTAGGCTTCAGCCTATTGACCCCCCCCCCCACTAGACTCACCATTGTGTAATGAGCCCACCCACAGTCCTGTCCGAAAATTCATAATAATTCATTTTTTCTTTGTTGAGCCCCTTCCCCACTCTCTAGCTATGTTTTATAACTAGATGATGCCCCACGCGTTGCCACAGAATCATGTTAAAACAAATGCATAAATAAGTGTTTAAAATAACTAAAAGTAATGAAAAACAAATCTAAGAGTCTTCTCTATTTACACTTTAAAAACAATAAAATCTACGAAACATGTGAAAACATTTTAAATTGAACTTGATGTGTTTAACAAAAATGAGAAGAATGAACTATGTACTTTTTTGCAAGATGTGCCCAACACATATATCGTCCATGATCATATAAAAATTAACGCAACAAAAGAACTTGTGACTGACATGCATTCCCTAAAAGAATTCATGCGTGACTTATGAGCTAGCATGATGTGCATGGATATAGTAATGCAAAATTGTAACTTATGAGTACTTGCATAACTTGATGATGTCACATAGTTCAATCCAATAACTATTTATAATTAAGGTTATGTGGAAGCACATATGTGGAGAGAAATCCATGATAATTTGTGCTATCTTTAGTTGAACTTTATCAGGAGCGAAACTAGCTGTATACATTCTAACCTGCTACACACTATGTTTTAAAGCTATTACTAACAAAACATTTCAGACCGGGTGCCTGCGCATATGCATGGATGCGCCCACCCATAGCCTTGTTGTACACTTCATAATAATTAGATGGTTTCCCGCACGTTGTGGCGGAATTTAAAGACTAATTTCAAATGAGTTATGTATGGAAAAAATGATCTATATCAAAATCTACTATTTTTTAATGTAAAAATGTTTCATACTTGCACCGTGTATGAACAAAGAGTGTGCAAGTGGTTTTCATGGGGCTGTAAAATAGTGTTAGTGGATGCTCACGTGGCACATTTGGTGAGGTGGAAGGTTGCATGTGGAGAGAATTAGTAGTGGGAATCAACAATTTAAAATACTAGAAGAAAATGATCTAAATTAAAAGCTACTATTTATTAATGTAGAAATGTTTCATACTTGACCTAGTGGCGGACCTAGATCTTTCATTGGGAGGTGCCAATCCTCTCATTCACACAAAAATGTCAGGCATAACCATAAAAAAGGTCAGTTTATCATTCTACTATGATTAGACTAAGAGTACTAGATAAAAAATATTTGCGTTTTTGGAGGGCTTTTCTTTTGAGCGAATTTTTTGGAGGGGGTGCCAGGGCACCCATGAAACCCCACCGGATCCGCCACGCTTGACCGTGTATGAACAAAGAGTATGCATGTGGTTTGTATGGGCCTACAAAATAGTGTTAGTGGATGTTGATATGGCACACTTGATGAGGTGAAAAGCCGCATGTCGAGAGAATTAGAGTTAGTGGGGATCAACTATTTAGGAATAGTAGATTCCTTTTTCTATGCTGAGCCCCTCCCCCACCTGCTTGACACGGCCGGTTCCTCAATATGCCTGCTATAACCCCGGCTTGGGCGTGGGGTTGAATGAATCCTTTCACGACTGTAAGAATAAGCCTGCTGCTGAACCAATGCCGTCTGAAGAAGCTCTCTAGCCCTTCGCATCTCAACTACTGCTGGAGACTCGGCTTCAACTGGGAGAGCCGCCAATCATGAAGTGGCAGCGATCAAGTTATCCAGGGGGTTAGAATAATGACCCGGTGGTGTCGGCACATGCTGTGGTGGGATATTGTCTTGACGAGGCGGGTCCGTCGTGCGCGGCTGAACCGGCGCCCCCGTTCTAGGTGTTTCCACCTGGTTTACCACTGGCTGGTTACTGGTCCCTGTTCCAGGTGTGCTAAAGAGATTTCTTGCCTCGTAAACCGGAGGCAGGCGAGTCCGATGCCTTCTCCTCATGACGTCATTCGAAGCGTTCTGATCTAGCATGAGCCGGAAGGACTCTGATTGAATCCACGGAGGGCACCAACTGTCGTGAAATTGCCACGGCAGATGTCCTAGTGTGAGCACTTAGTCGTGGAGCCATCACAATGAGATTAGCTTAAAGGGGTTAATCAGGGCAAAGTACACGAGGAGTTTATACTGGTTCGGCCCCTTGCTGTGAAGGTAAAGGCCTAATCCAGTTTGAGGTGGTATTGCTAGGGTTTCGATGACCAGGGAGCGAATACGCTTAGCCAGGCTCTTGATCTGTTCTTTCTTGTCCCTAAACCACTGTCGGGTCGTCCCTTTATATATACAGGTTGACGCCCGACGGTTCACAGTATCCCGGCCGGCTCATAAACGTGTCCGGCTTGGTATCTACTCTTTCCTATCTTACAATACAAGTCATACACCTATGGCGGTTTACATCTATGGGCCCTAACCCGCCTCTGGGCTTTGAGCCTGCTCATTAAGTCTCCTTTGTAAGTCGCCATCTTCTATGTCTTCATGGGCTTCAATACTGGTAAATCATCATGAACATAACCCGGCCCCTCCTGGGCGGTTTATGCTAAATAGTTATATACCCAACAACGACCATGTCCCCGACGGGTGGGCTAGGGGAGGACAAGGGCATGTGTCGTGCTCGTCCGCCCGTGTCCTTTTCGATGCAAACACGACCCAAATTTGGACCAGGAATGGTTTGAAAGCGGACAGAAAAAGAACATTTGTCCATTTGCTCCCGCGCGTTGGGCCGTGTTTTGTGTTTGTTTAGCCCCAAACAGACGCGACCGGACCGTTTGGGGTCGTGCGTTGGAGTTGGCCTTAGATGGCCAAGTACTTTCTAGGGCAACAATCTTACCCGGGGTTCAAGTTCTACACGTCGCATGGGTGCTCAAATATTTTCTATATTTAATCCACTCTTTCTGACACTATTATTTCAATGCTATGACTTGGCCTTTTACAATGTAGTGCTTGTGGGGACATTGTCAATCTCAACATCTATTGATTCAACATCACATAGCTACTCCCAGTGGTAGGTATATGTGTGCTCCTTCATACGTGTGTGTGTGTGTGTGTGTGTGTTGTGAGTTTATATGTTGTAACGTGTTGCTACTTCTTGATCTTGCATTGATTTTTCCCTTGAACAGGGAAGGGTGATGCAACAAAGTAGAAATAAGTATTTTTCTCAATTAAGAACCAAGGTATCAATCCAGTAGGAGGTACACACAAGTCTCCAATAGATGCAACTGCGCAAACTAACAAACTCTTGCACACAACGCGAAAAAGAGGTTGTCAATCTCTTCAAGGTCACTAGCAAGGGTGAGATCTGATAGATATTGATATAAAAGATAAGTAAAAGTGTAAAATAAAGTAAATATAAATAAATTACAGCAAGGTATTTTTTGATTTTTGGTTTTATAGATCTGAAAATAAAAATATGATAGAAATAGACTCGGGGGCATAGATTTCACTAGAGGCTTCTCTCTTGAAAGAAACATGCGATGGGTAAACAAATTACGGTTGAGTAATTGATAGAAAAGCGCATAGTTATGACGATATCTAACGCAATGATCATGAAAATAGGCATCACGTCCGTGACAAATAGACCGAAATAGTTCTGCATCTACTTCCACACATCGATCGCTATCCAGCATGCATCTAGTGTATTAAGTTAACAAGAACGAAGTAACATCTTAAGCAAGATGACATGATATTGAGGGATAGATCCAATCAATATTGGTAAAAAAACCATATTATTATCCTTGATGGCAACAAATACGTGCCTCGCTACCCCTACTATCACTGGGTGAGCACACCGCAAGGTTGAACCCATCACAAAGCACCTCTCCCATTGCAAGAAAGATCAATCTAGTTGGCCAAACCAAATCAATAGATCGGAGAGAAATAAAATCTATATTAATCATGCATAAAAGAATTCAGAGAAGACTCAAATAACATTCATAGATAATCCGATCATAAATTCACAATTCATCATATCTCAACAAACGCACCGCAAAAGAGGATTACATCGAACAGATCTCCAAGAACATTGAGGAGAACATTGTATTGAAGATCAAAGAGAGAGCAGAAGTCATCTAGCTACTAGCTATGGACCCGTAGGTCCGTGGCAAACTACTCACACATCATCCGTAGGGCAGCAAGGTTGGTGTAGAATCCCTCCGTGATCGAATCCCCCACCGGCAGAGTGATGGAAAAGGCCCCAAGATGGGATCTCATGAGAACAGAAGCTTGTGGCGGTGGGAAAGTATTTTTGGTGTGCCCTCTAGTATACGGGGAATATTTGGGTATTTATGGAGCTGAGGTTAGGGTTAGGGGAGTCCTGAGGGGCCCACAAGCCTGGGGGCGCCACCCCCTCCTAGGGTGCACCCTGTGAGCTTGTGGCTCCCTCGTGGCCCCTCTGGCCTCCTCCGGAAGCTTCGTAGTTGTCTTCTTGTCCAAGAAAAATACTTAAAAAGTTTCGTTCCGTTTGGACTCTGTTTGGTATTGATTTTCTGTAAAAGACAAAAACAAGGAAAAACAACAACTGACACTGGGCACTAGGTTAATAGGTTAGTCCCAAAAAAGATATAAAATAGCATATTAATGCATATAAAACATCTAAGATGGATAATATAGTAGCATCAAATAATAAAAAAATAGATACGTTGGAGATGTATGACATGTCTCACAAAATAAAATATTAACTATAGTATATTGGCCAACATTCAAAATTTCAAACTATAACTCATACAACTTCTAGTAACTTGATGACATATAGTTTAATACATGACCTTAGATATGAAACATTAAGTTGCATATAAACATCAATCGAAAATATTTATGTGGGGACATGACTCATTAATAAAAAAATATTCACGACCAATATTGATTTCCCCATTTATACTTGGGCGAAGATTGGTGCGGATTTTCTGCGCGTGTGAAGGCCGTGGAGATAGGTTGTCCAGTGGCCATACTTACCGTTTCCCATCTATAAATACCTTATCATATGAGGCATACCATAACCCAACCACCATACTATCTAGTGGGAAGAGTAGGAAGATCCCCAATCTCCTCGAGCACCATCTAGCTCTAACCTTCAGGTACATGTTCCATTATTTGTTTTCATGCCTTGTTCTATCATCGGGCTTCTGGTGCTTTTAGTTTCATCATGAGGCTTCTGGTGCTTTTAGTTTCATCATGAGGCTTCTATTGCTTTTAGTGTCCACGCTTTACATCCATGAGAATTTTAGAGGAGGATCTATACCAGTATAGGGTGGAAATATCCATTTTAATTTGATCTGTTAATCAATATCTTCATGGTTGTTGTTGTTAGCACCCATCTATATACATTTATATATTATTGCTGGCATGTTCATTGTTTATTTTCCATGTTGATGTTATCTAGGCGCATCGGTTACCTGCACATCATAGAAAAAGGAATGAACATGGGAAACTTTGCATGCATATCACAATCAATCGTTCTCTGTCATTGTTTCATTTGAAATAGACAATTTTGTTTCATTGTGTTATGCGATGTTTAAACTATGAGTTTAGTAATATATTAGGATTTTGCTAGTTTATTCTTTTCAAGAATAACAATGTGCTTGAAAGTACTAATATGACATGCGTGGATCAAGAATAAAATATATTCATGTGTTTGTAATTCATTTAGGTGATCATGGAGCTCAAGGCCAAAGGATCCACCTCTATCAAGGCACTACTTGTAGAGGACATTGGAGTTTGTAGGTTGGTCCTCTCAACAATTCTTCTCAGACTTCACTGTGAGGTTACTCTAGCCATGAATGGGAAGGAAGCTGTTGATTTGTTCCTTGCGGGGAAAAAGTTTGACATTGTTTTGTTCGATAAGAATATGCCCATCATGACTGGTCCAGAGGTACTTAATTCTATATCATTGTATATGCAAGTATTTGGCATGTATATATATAAATATAATCCTCTTATTTACAAAAAAGACAATATAATATTTATATTGCTCGACAGGCAATTGTGAATATTCGTGCTATGGGGGAAACTGATGTGAAGATGGTTGGGGTTTCTGCCGATAACCATGCCATGGAGGCGTTCATGAGTGCTGTTGCTGATTTATTTGTGCCCAAACCAATGAGGATGGAGGCTCTTGGCCCTATCATTCAGGAGGTCATCAACAAGAAGAAGAATGACATGGTCTAGCGCAATTCATCTTGCTTAAGTGGTGGAGGAAATAATAATGTATAACTTTTCGATCTATGTTTGCTTCAGTCTCTGTTGTTGTGTTGCTTGTTCAAATGTATCATTTGATTTCGAGAACTTCGTTTTAATGGCAAGACATCATTATCCATAATAATAAGGTGCCTATGATATATTGGATCGATATGAGCTATAGGTCTTTCTGTTTTTGGCCAAGGCTTCTCACTAACTCAGGTTTCATGTTGTGAGTCATGTACCCCTTTGAGAGGAAAATTATTCGACTATCAATATTTTTTAACTGTTATGTGGTACTAGTTAATGGTCAGTGTGGCGTATCCAATTAATGACCGCTATTATTAATCCATCACTGATCCTTTATATAAAACTATTGGCAAACATCCCCATATCTCTGCCATGTCCATATAAGTAAAATTAACTTGCCATGCACCCATCCATCTGCTTGAGAAAGGTTTCACTACTAGTGCGTCTACGGATTGCAGGAAGGTTCATAGACCCCTTATTCGAAATCCTAGCTTTTATGGTATTACCTCATTTATTTCCCGACCTTTCTCCTCTTGCAACATCAGCAAGCACAAACTTGACATTTGGCTCTAGCCCCGCCATTCAGCCTCCCTGGTGTTGACGACTTTTACATTTAAAATATTACAATCTACTGTGAGGTTTTTGAAGGAAGTACAGAGGAGCGTTGTGTAATCTCCTACTCCCTCTGTAAACTAATATAAGAGTGTTTAGATCACTAAACTAATATAAGAGCATTTAGATCACTAAAGTAGTGATCTAAACACTCTTATATTAGTTTACAGAGGGAGTACTTCCAATGAGTGAGATTAACACGCCATACATCCAATCGGGTTCATGCAGAAGAAAGAGGGCACGTGCGAGCTGCATAAACGAATTGATCAAAAAAAAAGGAGTGAAGCTTGCTACGGAAATGGAGAAGTAAAGTTAGTTTAGGGATCTATTATCTCGTTGAGGAGGTCCTTCTTGAACAACCAAGGAGCACCACGAGCGAGGTAGGGCTTGGGGCTGCCCCAAATAGCCTTCGACCATCTATGTCACTACATCTGGCCTCTACTTGAACTATTACTACTGGAATGAAAAATACACTACATATGTACAAAGAATAGTAATCCTTGATTTTCCTTTGCATAGCATAATCGAATATTGCAAAGGAGAACACAAAGCTTACATAGACATGATAACCAGCGAAAGTACATGCATAAATCGGTAACTATGGATTACACAGTTGTGTGACCGACAGGTGGGGCCTATTGACTGCTGAGTCAGCAGTCAACAGTCAGGTTGACTAGTCAAACCTGACCAATGGGACCCACTGGCCAGTGGGGTTTAGTCAGCATTTTAATTAGTTTAACTAACTATAATTAGGAGGTGGGGCCTAGTGGTTAGTGACAAGGGTTAATTAATAGGGTATTATTTAAATTAAGTAAATGCTAATATGGGGCCGTGTGTGACTGACGTATTACACTTTTTGTTAGTGCTAATGACGTTCCTGGTAGGCCGGGCCCACGTGTCAGTGACCCAGGACAGTCCAAACGTGGTGGCGCGCTGGCGGTAGAGCTCCGGCGACCACAAGAACGGTGGTGGGGCTCAGGATGCGTAACCAGTGACCATTTTGCGCACGGAGGACGCATTTGAATCAGAGAAGCGGCGAGCGTGCAACGGTGGCATCGGTTCATCTGGAGATGGACGGAGTTGGCATTGTCGGCGAGGCGGCGGTAGGAGCTTGGGGTGGACGCTGGCGAGGCTGCGGAGGACGACAAGGCGAACGGACAGCGGCGTTGGGTTCCTAGGAGCTCTAGGAGCTCGATGTGGTGCTCAAATGCAAGCTTGGAAAGTAGTGGCTGTGGCGGTGATGCAGATGGTGGCAACGAGTACCGTCAATGGCCAGGGAGCTAGCTAGGGGGCGCACGCGAGCAGAAAGATAGAGGAGGAAGACGGCGGGGCTCATAGTAAGATTATAGAGGTGCAAAGCGGGATGGCAAGGCTCTGGTCGGCGAGCAGCGAGCGGCGCAACAGAGCTTGAGGAAGACGTCGATTCCGGCGATGTAGGGGCTCCTGACTTGAGCTCGTGGCCGCAGGCGACGTGGGCGATAACGAGGAAGCTCCTAGACATGAACTCAGACAAGGAGGAGCTCGGTGGCCACGCGAAGGGGGTCGTCCATGGCGAAGGCGAAGTCGGGTTCGCGCGAATGAAAATAAAAGTGGTGCAGAGGGGGAAGATGGTGAGCTCAGGTTCAATATGGGGTCGTAGGGGTCTTATAGCTAGGTGCCGTAGGGAGGTTTGGATGGCCGGCATGTGGCCATCCTGGCCATGGGTTGCCGCACGGAGTCCACCTCGCCTTTGTGAATAGTGGTAGGGGACGACCTGGGTGGGCCGGGCCAGGCCGCACTATGCAGTGATGGCCCAAGTGCAGAGTGGGTCTTTGCTATTTTTCGTTTCTTTTATTTACGTTTATTCTTTCTTTACTATTATGCATTTTCTTTTAATACCAAATGATTTTAGTTCTAGATGAGACTTGTCACTAAATAGTTGGTAATTTTTTGAGCTAGCCCACCAAGTTTCAATTTATTTTGAAATATTTAAATATTTTTTAAATTGAAATGGATCAATTTAATGTTGATGGTTCTATTTAAATGGTATTAAGGGCATTCAAATATTTCAAATTATGTTTGTTTCTTCATGAAAATTACTATGTGGATATTTGCAACAATACCAACATTTTGTTTTACTGTTTGAAGAATTATTAATTTGATATGCAATTTGAATTTGAATTTGAGTTTGATTTCTTTTATCAAGGGGCAATAAGCTTAGCAAAATAAGATTGCGGGGCATCATTATGGTGAATTCACTATAGCTTAATTATAGGGGCGTTACAGTACCTGTAGTATGATAGTGACATGATGTTGACATTTGAACAAATCTTGAACATACCACTTGGATCCCCTCTTAACAGTGCGGGATCCTTGTAACTCAAAATTTATATAAAAGAGTCTACACTTCTTCTCTGGTGTCATATTCTTGAGTCATATATCGTTTGATGTGTCCATGATCCCTACATAATGATGCCAAGGAGACTAATATCATGTGTATTCACTTAGCAACCATAATTAGTCTCATGTATGTATTTTGTCATCAACATCAAAATTTGATTAAGAGCATGATTGCACTTTCACATTTGCTCATTAAATCTATAATCAAAACTTCTTGTTGGTTCCATTTTGATTAGAGATGCATAAAATCACATAATGACCATCACGAACATTAGCTAAATTAATACCGTTTAGCTGCTGGGCCAGGGCCAGCCGGGATAGAGGCCGGCCATGTCTTTGCGGACGAACCGTCGTAGGGGTAGATTCGAGCGGCAAAAGGCAGATTCAGTACCTGCATGCGACGCGGAGGCGTTGCCGTGGTTGTGCAAACCGGTACCCTGCCAATCCATGGCAAGGCGCAATCACATGCGGCTGCATTAGCCAAATCCGGTAGTCGTGTGCACCAAATCCCGCAGCCGCAGATATAGCGATTGACCGCCGGTGCTGGGCCGAGAGAGGCACATATCCGACCGTCGTGCTGTGGTCGATTGGGCTAGACTGCGAGATAGTGAGTCAGCGAGGTGGCCGAGAAAATGGCGGCGGCAGCTAGAGCGGGGGTGGGGGCAAGGGGGAGGGGAGGAGGAGAAGAAAAAGGGACGACCATGTCCCCGACGGGCGGGCCAGGGGAGGACAAGGGCACACGTGACGCTCGTCCGCCCGTGTCCTTTTCGATGCAAACGAGGCCCAAATTTGGACCGGGAATGGTTCGAAAGCGGACAGAAAAAGGACATTTGTCCATTTGCTCCCGCGCGTTGGGTCGCGTTTTGTGTCTATTTAGCTCCAAATGGACGCGGCCGAGCTAGTTGGAGTCGTGCGTTGGAGTTGGCCTTAGATGGCCAAGTACTTTCTAGGGCAACAAGCCTACCTGGGGTTCAAGTTCTACACATCGCATGGGTGCTCAAATATTTTCTATATTTAGTTCAGTATTTCTTACGTTATTATTTCAATGCAATGACTTGGACTTTTACAATGAAGTGCATGTGGCGGCATTGTCAATCTCAACATCTATTGATTCAGCATCACATAGCTGCTCCCAGTGGTAGGTATATGTGTGCGCCTTCATAGGGGTGAGTGTGTGTGTGTGTTGTGAGTTTATGCGTTGTAACATGTCTCCCAAAATAAAATATTAACTATAGTATATTGGCCAACATTCAAAATTTGGAACTATAACTCATACAACTTCTAGTAACTTGAGGACATATAGTTTAATACATGACCTTAGATATGAAACATTAAGTTGCATATAAACATCAATCGAGAATATTTATGTGGGGACATGACTCATTAGTAACAAAATATTCGCGACCAATATTGATTTCCCCATTTATACTTGGGCGAAGATCGGTGCGGATTTTCTACGCGTGTGAAGGCGGTGGAGATAGATTGTCCATTGGCCACACTTAGCTTTTCCCATCTATAAATACCTTGTCATACAAGGCATACCAGCACCAAACCACCAGACTATCTAGTGGGAAGAGTAGGAAGATCCCCGATCTCCTCCAGCACGATCTGGCTCTAACCTTCAGGTACATGTTCCATTATTTGTTTTCCTGCCTTGTTTGATCATTAGTATGGTGATTTTAGTTTCATCATGAGGCTTCTGGTGCTTTTAGTGTCCACGCTTTACATCCGTGAGAATGTTAGAGGTGGATCTATACCAGTATAGGGTGGAATCCATTTTAATTTGATATGTTAATAAATATCTTCATGGTTGTTTTTCTTAGAACCCATCTATATGCATTTATGTATTATTGTTGGCATGTTCATTGTTTATTTTCCATGTTGATGTTATCTAGGCTCATCGGTTTATTTCAGTCCTGCACATCATAGAAAGAGGAATGAACATGGGAAACTTTGCATGCATAGCACAATCGATCGTTCTCTGTCATTGTTTCATTTTAAGTAGACAATTTTGTTCATTGTGTATGCGATGTTTAAACTATGAGTTTAGTAATATATTAAGATTTTGCTAGTTGATTCTTTTCAAGAATAACAATGTGCTTGCAAGTACTAATATGGCATGCATGTATCAAGAATAAAATATATTCATGTGCTTGTTATTCATTTAGGTGATCATGGAGCTCAAGGCCAAAGGATCCACCTCTATCAAGGCACTACTTGTAGAGGACATTGGAGTTTGTAGGTTGGTCCTCTCAACAATTCTTCTCAGACTTCACTGTGAGGTTACTCTAGCCATGAATGGGAAGGAAGCTGTTGATTTGTTCCTTGCGAGGAAAAAGTTTGACATTGTTTTGTTCGATAAGAATATGCCCATCATGACTGGTCCATAGGTACTTAATTCTATATCATTGTATATGCAAGTATTTGGCATGTATATATAAATATAATCCTCTTATTTACAACAAAGACAATCTAATATTTATATTGCTCGACAGGCAATTGTGAAGATTCGTGCTATGGGGGAAACTAATGTGAAGATGGTTGGGGTTTCTGCCGATGACCATGCCATGGAGGCATTCATGAGTGCTGGTGTTGATTTATTTGTGCCCAAACCAATGAGGATGGAGGCTCTTGGCCCTATCATTCAGGAGGTCATCAACAAGAAGAAGAATGACATGGTCTAGCGCAATTCATCTTGCTTAAGTGGTGGAGGAAATAATAATGTATAACTTTTTCATCTATGTTTGCTTCAGTCTCTGTTGTTGTGTTGCTTGTTCAAATGTATCATTTGATTTCGAGAACTTCATGTTAATGGCAAGTCATCATTATCCATAATAATAAGGTGCCTATGATATATTGGATCGATATGAGCTATAGGTCTTTCTGTTTTTGGCCAAGGCTTCTCACTAACTCAGGTTTCATGTTGTGAGTCATGTACCCTCTTGAGAGGAAAATTATTCGACTATCAATATTTTTTAACTGTTATATGGTCCGGATTACCAATTAATGGTCAGTGTGGCGTATCCAATTAATGACCGCTATTATTAATCCATCACTGATCCTTTATATAAAACTATTGGCATACACCCCCATATCTCTGCCATGTCCATGTAAGTTAAATTGACTTGCCATGCACCCATCCATCTGCTTCAAAAAGGTTTCACTAGTAGTGCGTCTACGGATTGCAGCAAGGTTCAAAGACCCCTTATTCAAAGTCCTAGCATTTATGGCATTACTACATTTATTTCCCGATCTTTCTCCTCTTGCAACATCAGCAAGCACAAACTTGACATTTGGCTCTAGCCCTACCATTCAGCCTCCCTGTTGTCGAAGAGTTATACACTTAGAACCACAAAAGACGTTGTGAATACAAAAGAACAAATACTTGCACCCAACGCGATCAAGGGGGTTGTCAATCCCTTCGGCGGTTAATTGCATGGATCAAGTGTGATAATGACAGATAGATAAAAACACAAAATAAAAGAATGGTAAATAAACTGTAGCAAGGTATTTTTGAATTTTAATATATGATAAGGATAGACCTAGGGGTCATAGTTTTCAGTAGAGGCTTCTCTCTCGAACAAAAAGCATACGGTGGGTAAACAAATTACTGTTGGGCAATTGATCGAAAAGAGCATAGTTATGACGATATTCAAGGCAATGATCATGTACATAGGCATCACGCCCGCGACAAGTAGACCGACTCCTACCTGCATCTACTATTATTACTCCACACATTGACTGCTATCCAACATGCATCTAGAGTATTATGTTTGTAAAGAACGGAGTAACGCCTTAAGCAAGATGACATGATGTAGACAAAGTAAATCCAATCAATATGAATAAACCCCGTCATTTTTCCTTAATGGCAACAATACAAATACGTGTCTTGTCCCTTTCTGTCACTGAATATCGATCACTGCAAGATTGAACCCATTACAAAGCACCTTTCCCATTGCAGGATAAATCAATCTAGTTGGCTGAAACAAATGGATAGGTCGGAGAGATATACAAAGCTATAACCATCATGCATATAAGAATTCAGAAAAGACTCAAATAATATTCATGAACAATCTGATCATAAACCCACAATTCATCGGATCCCAACAAACGCACCACAAAAGAAGATTATATCGAATAGATCTCCAAGAACATCAAGGAGAACATTGTATTGAAGATCAAAGAGAGAGAAGAAGCCATCTAGCTACTCAATATGGACCCGTAGGTCTGTGGTAAACTACTCACACATCATTGGAAGGACAACAAGGTTGGCGTACAAGCCCTCCCTGATCAATTCCTCCTCCGGCAGAGTACCAAAAAAGGCCTCCAGATGGATCTTGGAACAACAAAAACTTGCGGCGGCGGAAAAAGTATTTTGGGTTGCTCTCTATTGGTTTCCCGATGCCTAGTGGTCTCTTCGTTTCTCCTCTCCTCCAGAAGCTTCGAGGGTCTCTCTTGTCCAGAAAAATTCGCCAAAAAGTTTCATGGCATTTGGACTTCGTTTGGTATTGATTTCCTGGAAAACCAAAAACAGGCAAGAAAGAACAACTGCCACTTGGCACTAAGTTAATAGGTTAGTCCCAAAAAATGATATATAATTGCAAATAAGCATCCAAGATTGATACTATAATAGCATGGAATAATAAAAAATTATAGATACATTGAAGACGTATCAACTGGTCAGTTGGGTTTTGTCGACATTTTAATTAGTTTAATTAACTATAACTAGGAGGTGGGGCCTAGTGGTTAGTGGCAGGGGTTAATTAATAGGGTATTATTTAAATTAACTAAATGCTAATATGGGGGCCGTATGTCAGTGACACATGACATTTTTTGTTAGTTCTAGTGACGTTCTTGGCATGCCGGGCCCACGAGTCAGTGACTCAAGATGGTCCAAATGTGGTGGCGCGCCGGTGTAGAGCTCCGGCGCCCACAAGAGCGGCAGTGGGGCTCGGGATTGCGTCTCCGGTGACCATTTGGCACGCGGATGATGCACTTCAATCAGAGAGGCGGCGTGCGTGCAACGGTGGCATCGATTCATCTGGAGATGGCCAGATTTGGCATCGGCATTGAGGCGAGGCGGCGGCCGGAGCTTGGGATGGATGCTAGCGAGGCTGTGGAGCATGACAAGGCAAACAGACGACATCGTTAGGTTCCTGGGAGCTCCAAGAGCTCGATGCGGTGCTCGAATGCAAGCTTGGCAAGTAGTGGTTGCGGCAGTGATGTGGATGGTGGCGACGAGCACTGTCTATGGCCAGGGAGCTAGCTAGGGGCGCACGCGAGCAGAAAGATAGAGGGGAAAGACGGCGGGGCTCATAGTGAGACTATAGAGGTGCAAAGCGGGCTTGGCGAGGCTCCATTCGGCGAGCGGCGGGGCAGAGCTTGAAGACGACATCGATCCCGGTGATGTAGGTGCTCCCGACTTGAGCTCGTGGCCGCAGGCGACATGGGCGACGAAGACGAAGTTCCTAGATGTGATCTCAAGCAAGGAGAAGCTTGGTGGCCACGCGGAGGAGGTCGTCCATGGCGAAGGCGACGTCGGGTTTGCGTGGGAGAAAATAAAAACGGTGCGAAGGGGGAAGATGGTGAGCTATGGTTCAACAGGGGGTTGTGAGGGTCCTATAGGCGCCATGGGGAGGTTTGGACGGTGGCATGTGGCCATCCTGGCCATGGGCTGCCGCACGGAGTCCACCTCGCCTATGTGAACAGCAGTAGGGGACGACCCAGGTGGGCTGGGCCAGGCCACACTGTGCCGTGATGGCCCAAGTGCAGAGTGGGTCTTTGCTATTTTTCTTTTCTTTTATTTATGTTTATTCTTTCTTTACTGTTTTGCATATTATTTTAATAAAGGATTTTTATTGTAGATGAAACTTGTCACATAAATAGTAGGCAATGTTTTGAGCGCGCCCACCAAGTTTCAATTTATTTTGAAATTTTGAAATATTTTTTAAAATTGAAATGGATCAATTTAATGTTGATGGTTCTATTTAAATGGTATTAAGGACATTTAAATATTTCAAATGATGTTGGTTTCTTCATGACAATTACTTAGTGAATGTTTGCAACAACACCAACATTTTTGTTTTACTGTTTGAAGAAATAATAATTTGACTTGTAAATTGAATATGAATTTGAGTTTGATTTTTATTATCAAGGGGCAATAAGCTTAGCAAAATAAGTTGGCATGGCATCATTAGGGTGAAACCACTATAGCTTATCTTAGCTTAATTTATCAAGGGGCAATAAGCTTAGCTTAATTATACGGGCGTTATAGTACATGTAGTTTGATACTGACATGATGTTGACACTTGAGCAAATCTTGAACATACACTTGGATCCCCTCTTAATAGTGTGGGATCCCTGTAACTCAAAATTCATATAAAATACTCTAAGTTTCTTCTCTTGTTGTCATCTTCTTGAGTCATATCTCGTTTGATGTGTCCATGATCCCGACATAATGATGCCAAGGAGACTAATAGCATGTTTATTCACTTAGCAACCATAATTAGTTTCCTATATTTATTTTGTCACCAATATCAAAATATGATTAAGGGCATGATTGCACTTTCACATTTGCTTATTAAATCTATAATCAAAACTTCTTGTTGGTTCCATTTTGATTAGAGATGCATAAAATCACATATGACCATCAGGAACATCGGCTAAACTAATACCAACATTATCAATAAAGTAACATCATCAGACACAAGGACACCTTTTGGCACAAAAGTTGACATTGATAATAACATAGATGACATTCAAAGTGGTAATGTCAGTAATATTAATGAAAATGCTATTGGAATAAATATCAATAATATAGATGACATTCAAAGTGGTAATGTCAGTAATATTAATCATCATAGAACTCTCCAATTTATAAGGCCACGTGACCTTTGGAAAAAAAATCCCTAAACAAAATTCTTTTGTTAAGAGAACCATCATAATTACATAAACCATTATTTAGAGTTGTACGCATATTTTGTTAAGACATAAAAGGCACCAACCAAAAACTTTTTTCTTTTGTGCCTAATAGGGGTATTGACCCAACATTATTATAACATATAGTGTGGCACGGAAAAATTGAGTCATGCAACCATCAACATTCTCCTTGAGGTGGCCTTAGCCCATTGATAATGACCACAACATTAAGAAAAAATGGCATAAGAATGAACTCAACATAGACTTCACTCAAATAAAAATGATATTAACATTGCCACCACATAAAATTTCCTACCATAAAACTTTAAACATGATTTTAACGTATCTTCAGGCATCAAAAACATATTGTCGATGCAGAAAACATTAATTATAACATAAATCAAATGCACCTTTTTTTCGCCTAAAGAACATAATTTTGGTCCATAATAACCCACGGCATACCTATAAATATTTCTCTTTAAATGTATCTTGACATAGTTTATGGAACATTTTGGTCTCACTTAAACAGTACAATACCCCTTAGAAAAAGAAAAGGGTCATATCATAGAAAATACACTGATAAACATAAGGCCCCGAAGGAATAATTTCGGTCGAGAAGACCTACGGCAGCCCGTTACAGTTTAAGGCCAGCAGCAAAAAACGTGTAGAAGGAAAAAATAATCCAGCGGATTGTGATATCCTGGCCAGCAGCCCATGGCCAGAATTTGGCCCGTAAAGCCGCCGCAGCCCGTCTGGTGCTCTGAGTTGCTCTCCGCTGAAAGCCCGAAACAGAAGTGCTTTTGGACGAAAACCTAGCTCGTTCCCTCTTTCCTCCCGGATTCATCCGGTGCGGCGACTTCAGCGACGTGAGCGCCGGCGGCGGATCTTGTGGCACAGACGGCGACGTGGAAGGTGCGGAGGCCCTTCACACGTGCACATCCGTAAGTGTTCCGCCGGCTACCTTCTTCCCGCGCGTCATCCAGAAACGGGGAGAACAGAATGAAAATTGTACCGATAGCAGTGAGCTGAGCAAAATAGCAAGGGAAACGTTTATACCCGGCGCGCCGGCCGAGTTTTTCGCCGGTCACACACGGGTCGTTCATCTGCTGCTGATTGAAGCGTCACGATTAGCCCATCTCCCCACAATCAAAACGCGTGGTTGTTAGGGGCCCACCACCGCTCGTGACCTGCATCGTTATCCCTTCGTTGCTCATCCTCATCCACATCATACCGCATCTTCATCCCCACCCACCCAGAGCCATCCCCATCTCATCCCCACCCCACCCATAGCCCAGAGTAATCGTCACCATCGTCGCCTAACAGGCCTCGTTTGAGTTCTGGGTGGATCGCAGGCGCCGGATGCACCCCTCTCCATGGCCGCATGCAGCCAGGGGTGTGCTCGTCGCCTTGTCCGCCAGCAACTAGATGACTCCATGGCCGCTACAACCATGGTTCGTTAGTCGCCATGGCCAAGCTCCAATCAACCATGGTGGCAACGAGTTTGTGCTGGAACGGGGCTTTTGCTGGAACCAGGTTGTTTTTTTGCTGGATCCACCTATTTTTATTGCTACAATCCTTCTTCTTTTTTGCTACCATCCCCGTTCGATTTTGGTAAACATTTTTTGTTTTTGCTGGAACCTCTTTTGATTTTTGCTGGAACCACTTCTTTTTTGCTGGAACATTCTTTTGATTTTGTTGCAATTGACGGGATGGTGGCGCCGTCACTGCCATGATTTTTTGATGCATCAGATTTTTGCTGGAACCTCTTTTGGTTTTTGATGGAACTAGCATTTGAATTTGCTGCATAGGCTATGATGATGTTGGGACGGCGATGGACACCGGGTCTTTGCTGCATTGGTCTTTTTTTGCTTGAACCAACAATCATTTTTGCTCCAACCAGCCTATGAAGAGATGGAACCGGCAAGATTATTTATTGTTTTTGCTGGAACCTTCATTTTTTTCTTGTTAGAACAGTTTTTGTTTTTTTCTGGAACCGGTGTTTTTTTATGCTACATCAGGCTGATTGTTTTGCTCCAACAGATTACTGGAGTTTTTGTTTTGCTACAATCGGCATGAGGAAAGCTTCAACCGTGAAAAAAAAGCACCAACCAAAGAGAGTGGGGAAAAGCTTGGATCCGGCGAGGACCGGTGTTGCGAGGACGGCGAGCCAGCCGGGCTTCGAAGTCAGCGGCAGGGGCGGCCATGGTGGGCTGCGTGAGTGAGGCGGGGATGTGCTAGAGATTCTCTTTTTGTTTTTGTTTCCACATGATGTATCAGAGAAGAAAGGGGACCAGATCTTACGGTACAAAGAATTGCTATCGAACGGGTACGCGCTGACCGGCCCAAATTTGGGCCGGTGCGCCGGCGCCTATCAGCGCCCAAATAGCAATGGCTTTCATGGCAGTATTGACCGTTGGCAAAAACTGGGTTCAGCCTTTGATCAGCAAAAGAAGCATGGAACCTTTCATCATCA
Source organism: Triticum timopheevii (assembly GCA_963921465.1). Lineage (NCBI taxonomy): Eukaryota > Viridiplantae > Streptophyta > Magnoliopsida > Poales > Poaceae > Triticum > Triticum timopheevii. The sequence continues at coordinate 46,960,490 of OY997264.1, read as the reverse complement.
CGAAAAAAGGGGTGGAATCTTTGATCATCAGCAGAAGGAGCGTCGAACCTTTGACGGCGCCATTGCTACCTGATTCTCTAGGGTCTGCACATGCAAATGGTTTGGGTCAGGTGCTATCGTTAGTACCCGATTCTTCCATGTCTTCACATGGACATGGTTTGGATCTGATGCCGATGCTGATGACATGTGGAGAAACTTCATCTGGCCCTGTTGTCAGCTCTTCTGGAATTTTGTTACGTGGTGGATCGGAGGTGCCGCTAGAGCCGATCCACGCTAAAACTGCTAACGTTCCTGCTGTTAAGTCTCCCTTGATTTCTTTACACGGACCAGATTTGGGCGAGGTGCAAAAACTGATCAGTGCGAGTGAAACTGCTTCGATTGGGAATTCGCCCGAGGAAGACATGGTTAACTTCGTCAACAAATCTATCCCCTCAGAACCATATTTTCGTACAGGCGAGATTCTCTTCAATATTTTCTCTATCGACACAAATCTGTGCTTGATAAAGACTATCGCAATTTATGATTATCAAGGTGGTACTTTAATCTACAAGTCCAAGGAAGGACAAAGTGACCAGTTTATTAAAAGACGCTCCATTTGGTTATCAAAGCATATAGGAAGAAAACCTTCTGATTTCATCGTATGATATTTATTCGTAAACCTAACTAAATCATCCTTTTCTTTTATTTAGTGATTGTGGTGAATTTACTACTGCTGTTTTATGCAGGACTCTCTTGTTCTCAAAGGCCCGAGCCGTCCCATGACTGCTGATGATGGGTGGTTGATCATTGAAATTGATGTTCCGGTTGAATCATCTTTCGAGCCTGAAGTCGATCCTGGTATACCCGGGGGAGTATTCGAGACCACGTTATTGTTGGATGATGATTACCTTGACAAACCCATGTGCAGTTTGATTTCTATCAGAGGTGGCTTTGTGAACATCACATCAGTGACTTTCAGCAATGCGGTTCGCTCTACAATTCGATTTCGACTTTGTTCTCACCAAGATGGCAGCTTTTATGTGCGCCCTAAAGTGGAGGGCGAGCTTGTATTATCTGTTGAAAACAATCCAGCTGGCTTCACTATTTTCAAAAATCAAGTTGAGGATGATGTTCATTTCATGAGAATACAGAGTGGCACAGCAGTATTCGAACTTCCCTTGACTCGGCATGTTCTTGCACTGCCTCTAGGATCTCGTGTACGTGTCCTGGGGACTTTGAAACTAGCGACTTCGAAAGTGTTTGTAGATCAGTATATGGTGCTCGACAAAGAATGATGCATGGGCTAGATGGACTGTGGAAACTGGCCTGGATGCTGCTATATGCATCGAGGCAAGTTCTTTTTTCTAGAGCTCGGAGTGCCTAACGTGAAACCTAGAATTACTGTACCGATTATTATTTTCTGACATGCACTTGTAGTAGTTTAATTAGCCCCAATGTAATGAATTTGGTGACCATGTACGGATGAAATAATGCTCAGTTATCTCTACTTCTAATGTCTCACTTTGGTAGGCTAGCCTCCACGGTTTTTTTCATCCCCATTTTTGACTGATTTTTTCGTCCAGTTTTTTTTTCGTCTCCCCTCCATCTGTGCCTTTTCGCTTCACCACCCACGTGATGGGAAAAACCAGGCAACGCCGCTCCATGGCCCTATCATATTGATTACCATATAAGAAATAAATTATAATCAATCAAGCACTGATGGGATATTTCCTTACATTGATGTGATTTTTACTTTCTTATCACCAATCATACACGTCAAAATCTCTACTCCTAATATCTCATTTGGTAGGCTAGCCTCCACGGTTTTTCTAGAGCTCTAGTTATAGGACTGCCTGATGGGAAATCTAGAATTACTGTACCGATTATTATTTTCTGGCCTGAACTTGTAGTAGTTTAATTAGCCCACCAAGTTTGAATCCTGCACTATTCTACTGTTTCAGTGGAGTTCACCAACTGAGCGCAGGCAGCTGCCCAGGCTTGCCGAACCATGGCTCCGCCAATGACCATAGCTAGCCTCAATACCAGCCCTTTGGCCCTGGTTGTTGGTCAGTGCCAGGCAGACCCGGGTTGCCACGGCGGCGGCATTGCGAACATGGTAAGGAGCTGGAGCACCTGAGCGGGAGAATGCTCTTGGATGTGGTCGCTTTGAGCATGTGAAGTCCACCATCCGGAGTAGTAGCAGAAGATAGATCAAGCATTGACGCGCTAGACCAACGAGGTGTTTTGCCTCCAACTGTCCCTGCCTGCGCCAGAAATTCAGCATAAGTTGTGCTTGAACTTTCTAAAGCACCTTTTCCTTTGGCATCGACGACAAGCTCGATTCGATCAATCAGACCAATGTAGGTTTCCAGAAATCTGTGAGCAGACAAGTGCAAACTGCAAAAGGTTTCAGCATAGTTTGCACACTGTAGACAAGCCGCTCACAAACTATGCCAACTATATTTCCAACTATAATTTGCTTAGATGAGAGAGATAGCTTTGGTGAGAGGAGACAAGTGCAAACTGCAGTAATCCAGTAGCCCAACACCACCATCTCCTACAGGTCCATTTGACAGAGCGGACACTTCGCCGAACCCAGAGCCGCTCACAAACCAAAACAAAACAGACGCAGTCAGGTGCACCGCAGAGTTGGCATTGCCGCACAGAAAAAAGAACTACACTTACCCTACACGCCACTTGATGTACAAGGTGAAAGCAGAACAAAGTTAGAAATGAAGATAAGTATTTCAAGAATATACATGAAAAAACATAATGCTGAACTTCCATCAAGCACCAAGGAACTAGCACGGCTGTGTCTGTACAGGAGATATCGATGTATATGCGTTATCTGACGAGAAAAACAAGACTGATGAACGCAAGAGCACGAGCAATAGCACTTCCGGAGACAGAATAAAAGTGGCCTAGAACTGAACAAGGAAAATTCCATCTTCGGCTTGGGTGTGCGCTGCTTTGTACAATCAAAGAGGGATGTGCACAGAAAAGACAACTAAATCATTCCCTCTTTGCTGCTGGCTATAATCGGTCTCAGTAATGTGTTGCCAGTGATAACCTTTGTTGTTGCAACCAGGAAGTCATAGCCCATTCCTTCCTGCGGTAGACAAGAAACAGGACACAGCAAGTAAGAAACTCGAGTCTATCGCAGGATTTTCCTAAAATAAACTGTAGTGTGATACTGTAATGTCGAGCTGCAAGCAAAACCTCCTCTACAGAGTCAAGTCAAACTCAGACTCCCAACAATCACTTTGAAAAAACATGAAAGAGAACTAGACATGAAAAATAGTGAAAACAGTGGATAAGGTAGAAAGGAACTGGAACAAACTCTTTCCATTTTTATTTTCCAAATTTGGAACTCCAAAATGTACTGAAATTGTAGCATCTTGGCGTCCATTTCCTATTCACATCTGGAAGAAAATGGAAATCAATTTGCACATACGTACCTGTGAGTTCTAGACAGTTCCTTTGAGTTCTCAACCTATTGAAATTGTGAATGAGGATAATGTCCAAGTTCTCAAACATGATGTACGGATGAAATAATGATCTAGTTATCTCTATTCCTAATGTCTCACTTTGGTAGGCTAGCCTCCACGGCTTTTTTCATCCCCATTTTCGTCTGATTTTTTTTCGTCTGGTTTTCTTTTTCCGTCTCCCCTCCCCATGCCTTTTCGCTTCACCACCCACGTGATGGGAAAAACCAGGCAACGCCGCTCCATGGCCCTATCATATTGATTACCATATAAGAAATAAATCATAATCAATCAAGCATTGATGGGATATTTCCTTACATTGATGTGATTTTTCCTTTCTTATCACCAATCACACAAGTCAAAATCTTACTCCTAATATCTCATTTGGTAGGCTAGCCTCCATGGTTTTTCTAGAGCTCTAGTTATAGGAGTGCCTGATGGGAAATCTAGAATTACTGTACCGATTATTATTTTCTGGCCTGAACTTGTAGTAGTTTAATTAGCCCACCAAGTTTGAATCCTGCACCATTCTACTGTTTCAGTGGAGTTCACCAGCTGAGCGCAGGCAGCTGCCCAGGCTTGCCGAACCATGGCTCCGCCAATGACCATAGCCTCAATACCAGCCCTTTGGCCCTGGTTGTTGGTCAGTGCAGTGCCAGGCAGACCCGGGTTGCCGCGGCGGCGGCATTGGGAACATGGTCAAGGAGCTGGAGCACCTGAGCGTCGGGAGAATGCTCTTGGATGTGGTCGAGCTTGTGGAGAAGCACTACGGGGTTGGCCCCAGTAGCTGGCGTAGACACACATCCCGAGTACAAGCAGCATGGGGGCTCAAGATAGGTGGCCTCAGAGAGTGCACACAGCGGTGTGCGTGTGTGTGCTTCATGCTTGGCATGGCCGGTGTCGCCATGGCGTCGGCAGGACTGGACTGTTCAGCGACGACACATGGCAAGACAACCAAGCCCAGGCACCAGGCCGGTTTGTGCCTGGTACCCCATGGCCACACCGAGGACGGGGAGGGAGCTACGGCATGGCAGCCAGCTAGATGGCGGCGTCGTGGTTCCTTGGACGGACCTGTGGAGGAGGCGGCGGCAGGCCGGCAGCTCCCCTTTCCCACTGTCCCTCTTTCGTTATCTCCCTGTCTCTCGAAGAGAGAAGAAAGGAAGCGACGGCCCTCTTTTCTAGGCTGCGAGAAGAAACGACTCGTCGCTTTGAGCATGTGAAGTCCACCATCCAGAGTAGTAGCAGAAGATAGATCAAGCATTGACGTTCTAGACCAACGAGGTGTTTGCCCGCAACTGTCCCTGCCTGCACCAGAAATTCAGCATAATTTGTGTCTGAACTTTCTAAAGCACCTTTTCCTTTGGCATCGACGACAAGCTCGATTCGATCAATCAGACCAATGTAGGTTTCCAGGAATCTGTGAGCAGACAAGTGCAAACTGCATAAGGTTTCAGCATGGTTTGCAAACTGCAGGCAAGCCCCTCACAAACTATATGCCAACTATATTTCCAACTATAATTTTTTTTTTTGAAACGAGGCAAAAGACTTGCCATTTCATTGATTAAGAAGAAGAGAATTGCCCCGTTAATTGGCGGAAAACCGGGCTAAAATCGATACAACTCAACCCATATGACATGGGCACCACCGGCCAACCTGGCCACCGACATGAAACTCAGGGCGACAAAGAAGAAAGGCATCCGCCGAGGAGTCGCAAGCGTCATCGTCATCACCGGTTGCCTCGAACGGGCGACTCCGACTTCACCGAAGAGCTCCACCATCGAAGTCAACCCGCAAACAGCCACCGAAGCCACGACGGCACATGCCAACAGATGGCCACACACGCAAGCAACCGTCAGCTCCGACTTTGACGACGAGCTTCGAAAGGGAAATATGCAGGACTTGCGCCGAGCGTGCCCTGGAAGGGCACCTTGGACACGCCAGGAAGAACCGACTACCGAAGTCCATGCTGCGACCCGAGCTCCTCTCAACGCCATCATCGTTGCCAAAACAGAAACCAACGCCCCGCCTCAGCAAGCCACGCAGCGAAGATGCCGCCATCCACCAGTCTCCAGTCGTAGCCGGCTCCGAGACGATGCCCCCAAGGAGGAGAAAGACGCGAAGACGCCCCCATCGCCCGATCCAGTTGATCTGAGGTTTCCCTCCGGAGCCAATGCCGTGGAGAGGAGGAGCACAGCTCCAAGACGACGCTTTCAAGAAAGGTCACGACACCCGCGGGCGCCGCCGTCGCCGGTTCTGATGAAGATCGGAACAAGGATTTCTCCCAAAGTTGTGCCACCATCAATCGCCACCGACCGCCGCCCACGATCCACCATCCCAGCCGAGGTCGACCTCACTCTGACCGCGGGATCCCACGATCCACCGCGCCCAGAAACGCACCACCCCCTGGCCGTAGCCGCCAACCACCACCGCAGCACCGTCGCGGCCACCAGCACCGCAGCAACCACCTGCATCGCAAGGAGCAGCAACCAGAACGGAGCACCGAGGCGCCAGATCCAGATCGAACCGCTCGAGCGAAGCATCTGAGCAGGAGCCGGCACTCCACACGCAGCACACCTCGCGCTACAGGGACGCCAAGCCCGCCATGCCCAGCAGTCGCTGCGCCCGCCACGCGCCGGCCGCCGCCGCGCCCGCCGCCGGTCCGCGCCCCACGCACGCATCCGAAGTCGCCGCGCACACGCACGCCGCCTGCGCACGCCGTCCACGCCCAGGCCGCGCCAGGAGCTCGGACCGAAGCCGCCGCCCCAGCACCCCTCCCTCCGCCCGCAGCCTACGCGGAGCTCCGCGCGCCGGCCGCCATCCGCCGCCCGCCGCCACGAGCTCCCCCTCGCGAGCGCCCAGGAAACGACGAGGAGAAGAGGCCCCGCCGCCGCCGGATCCGCGCGGGCTTCACCCGGCGGAGCCCACCGGCGACGGCGAGGGGAGTGAGTGGAAGGAGGGCGCGCGGTGGACGGGGCTGAGCCGCCGCTCGTGTCGCCCCAGGGAGGGAGCGACGCGAGGGCTTTTTCAGACAAGTGCAAACTGCAGTAATCCAGTAGCCCAACACCACCAATCTCCTACAGGTCCATTTGACAGAGCGGACACTTTGCCGAACACAGAGCCGCTCACAAACCAAAACAAAACAGACGCAGTCAGGTGCACCGCAGAGTTGGCATTGCCGCACAGAAAAAACTACACTTACCCTACACGCCACTTGATGTACAAGGTGAAAGCAGAACAAAGTTAGAAATGAAGATAAGTATTTCAAGAATATAGATGAAAAATCATAATGCTGAACTTCCATCAAGCACCAAGGAAGGAACTAGCGCGGCTGTGTCTGTACAGGAGATATCGATGTATACGCGTTATCTGACGAGAAAAACAAGACTGATGAACGCAAGAGCGCGAGCAATAGCACTTCCGGAGACAGAATAAAAGTGGTCTAGAACTGAACAAGGAAAATTCCATCTTAGGCTTGGGTGTGCGCTGCTTTGTACAATCAAAGAGGGATGTGCACAGAAAAGACAACTAAATCATTCCCTCTTTGCTGCTGGCTATAATTGGTCTCAGTAATGTGTTGCCAGTGATAACCTTTGTTGTTGCAACCAGGAAGTCATAGCCCATTCCTTCCTACGGTAGACAAGAGACAGGACACGGCAAGTAAGAAACTCGAGTCTATGGCAGGATTTTCCTGAAATAAACTGTAGTGTGATACTGTAATGTCGAGCTGCAAGCAAAACCTCGTCTACAGAGTCAAGTCAAACTCAGACTCCCAACAATCACCTTGAAAAAACATGAAAGAGAACTAGATATGAAAAATAGTGAAAACAGTGTATAAGATAGAAAGTAACTGGAACAAACTCTTTCCATTTTTATTTTCCAAATTTGGAACTCCAAAACATACCGAAATTGTAGCATCCTGGCGTCCATTTCCTATTCACATCTGAAAGAAAATGTAAATCAATTTGCAACATACGTACCTGTGCACTAAGAAATCGAAGCGCAGCAATCTCAGCAGATGTTACACCGCCAATAAATACAACCAGAACCAGGGAGTGATGACCAACCCTAGAACAAACAGACATTTTTATAACAAATCCAGGTGAAGAAAAACTTGGCGATGACACTGCTATCAAGCACAGTAGGGGAAAACCATCTAGTTAAACCAGTCATACGGTTCTGGCAACAAACAACTTCGATTAACAAAACAGTGCAATTCTTGGCTTCTCCAGGGGACAAAAGTCATAGGGGATGCAATGTCAAATGATAGTATTGATAGTACTAATCTTCTTTGTCTTTTTCACCTTGGTTTCATGTCTCCCTGGTTTTACTCTTCACGTCCTCCCCTGGACTCTACATATAATCTCTTCTCCAAGATCTGTTACTTTATGATCGCACACCCTCAGTCCTCACATGTCACAAGGTCTAATGGCCAAAAAATGTCGAACTAAGCTCATACAGCAGAAACATCATACAACTTAGGATACACACCATGTGGAGAACACCACAATTTTGACAGTCTAACTCTCAACACACGAAAAAATACTTGCTCGGTAAGATCATGAAATGACATGGGAACTGATATATCAGATCAACAAATACAGCACCTATTATTCGAGCAAGTTTATGAAGCAGACATGATGGGGGTAACCAGACCCTTTCCGTTTCTAGCATTCACAAAATGTGGCAACAGTTCACATCAAGGTAATTTACCTGTCGGTACTCTGTTGTGACCCGGAACCTGGTAGTAATTCTGATGAACTAATGGTCGAGACACCCTATATGAGTAAACTGGATCAATATATTGAGAAAAAACATTCAATATCTCCAAAGGTGAAATTCAATGTAGAGAATATTTGCTCACTCTTTTCAAATCCATATGAGGACCTGGCAATAATTTCAACAGTTCTTCAATAGATCGCCTGCACAATGGTACACAAACTGATATTGAAAAAAACATCTTTGCCGGTGGCACCTTCTAACCCTTCAATACTGGTTTTTCAAGCAAACCACTTGCTCAACATCATAGATAAGAAAGTCGATACGACTTGTTATAAGGGAGAACTCATACACAGATGAATCAAACAAATTGGCACTGCCAACTCTTTCTATGATGTATTACGAAACAAGTAATTAATGAGCTCCCCAAAAACTACATTCCATAAGGAATGAATAAGTATACTTATAAGAAAAATGGAAGTTCATTCGTGTTGTGGAGAATGTCATTTGAGAATGACACTGGCGCAAAGAATGGACACCATTATTTCTCACCGTGTATAAAGTTCTGTTACAGCTAAAAGTGCAGAAAAAGGGAAGTTCATAAATAATGCCTACTTTATGTAACTTAGAGCACACTAGTGATGTTTACCAGGGTTCTCTGTTTGATATTTTAGCTTATTTTCTCCAAAAAGGATCTATCTCTAGGTAAATTAAACATATTTTCTCATGAAAACTACATTCTAACTAGCATGTATTTTTTTTAAACATAAACTGATTGGATATACTTACCATCCGGACCTCACTGCATGCTGAACAAGGCGAATACTAAGAGGTGCATATCCAGCAAAGATGTATGCTATATCATCAGGGCTGAGATTGAAAACAGGAACATTTTAGTTATAGTTGTTATCATGACCAAGATAACATGCGATCACAGTTAAGTATGGAAACTTAGTAACAAATGCACAACAGGCAGAAGAATGAATGTTCTCATAAGTGCTATGAATATTTTCCATAACATGGTGAGGGAAAATGAAAAACATTTCAACATATTAAAACACACACAAAAAATGCACCAAACAAGTCTCAACAAAGCATATGGCATGAACCTTCATTGGAAATATGGAATTTAGCATTTTTCTTCATTCATACAAATTTTATTTGTTGAAGCAATAAATTGAGAAAATTCTTTTGCATCTCACAACAGCTCAAGACTCCAAAAACATTTCGGTTAGAGTCAGATCAGTATGGGTACGTTTTAAGAACATAAATTAGCCAGTTCTGAAAATAAACAGAAAAAATACATTAATAAACTACACCTTCTGAAAGATGAAAAATTTGTGGAGATTAATTCAGCATAAAGTTTTATAAGTGAAACTTGAAAGAGAAGCCAAAGTAAATCTGAAGTTTATGCAGTTAATACTTTTCAGGATCCTTTATATCTACTATAATCCTTTATATCTACTATAAGCTGGAGAGCTCTGCTAATCACAGGCCAATTTTTTTTCGAGAGTACGCCAAGGCGTACCATAGCTTTATAGAAGGCAGAATGTTAGTTACAAGAAAGTTATCACTCGAAGAGAACAACGAGTGAAGCATGAACAACACACCCGACCGGACAAAGGACAAACACCAGGCAAAGCGAGCTACAACACCAAAGAGCCTATCCTAGAAAGATACACCGAACCGCGTCTCGACCGACGCCGGGCACCTCCGAGACCACCGACCACCGCAGAACTTCACTTGCCAACGCACCATCCACCTTGAGCGCCTAAGAGAGTGGCAGATGAATGGCAGGACTTGATCCGCTCCAGGAAGCCACCATCTTGGAAACACCGACGACGGGGATACATAGCGCCACGAAGGATCAATCGAGGACAGCGGTGAACACCGGAGGAGATTGCCAAGGATCTAGCACGTCTCCAAGCACAATGCTCCCAACGGCGGAGCGACGTCCAGGACGCCGCCATTGTGCCGATCCAAGAGCAGAATCAAGGCTTTCGCCCGGAGGCATCCACCAACTCCAAGAGCGCGAGGGGAAAGGCGAACACGCTCGGCGATGCCTCCAAGGAGGAGAATGACATCCACGGGTGTCATCATCGCCGGCCCGGCAAACGCCGTGCAAGATTTTCATCCACGCGTAGCCCATCTCCACACCTCCATGGAATTGGGGGCACTGTCCAAGAGACCTCACACCGCCGCCACCGCAGCACATGCCGGCGAAGCTGCAAAGCCAAGGACCAACGACCGACCGCCCGGCAGAGTAACCACGGCCACACCACCAACTCCCAACCTGCACGAGGACCTGCAGCCAACCAACACCTCCGGCCAGGTCCAGAACTGCCGTCGCCCACCAAGGTACAGCCTTGCATCGACCGGACCTGCCTCGCCACGGAAGAACCCAGGCCGACACCAGGAAAAGAGCAACACCGCTCGCCACGCCGCACAGGGGTGGCCAGCCGCTCGCTGCTCGCCAAGACTCCATCTTGGCCGAGCCATCGAAGCACCGCCATCAACCTGCTCGTGGGACTCGCCGCCGCCTCCAGCTAGCTCTGCCGCCACCAGAAACGGGCCACCACGCTGCTGCCAGGCCCCGCCGTGCCACCAGACCACCTGCCAAGCGCCGTCCATCTGTCCTCACCTCCGACCGGCACGGATCTGGCCAGGCACGAGCTCCCTCACGGCAAGGAGCACCAAGCCGCCACCGGCCTGCGCACTCCGCCGCAACCCACCGCCACCCGACCGCCGCGCCTCCCCGCACCACTTCCCGCCAGCGTGCAACCGCCCGACACGCCGGCCACCAAGATCCGCCGTCAGGCCGAAGAGGCGGCCCCCCGCGACCACCGCTCCAGGAGAGGGCATGAGGGATCCCGCCGCCGCCGGCACCACATGGGCTTTGCCCAGCGGCTAGGTTAGGGCACCCCCGAACCGCCCGCGGGGGGGGGGGGGGGGGGGGGGGGGGACGGGACGCGGGGCAGGGGCGATGCGCAGTTGTAGTCCTCGATTCCTGCACAACACGACAGTATATTATTGAAACTGACGCGAGAGGAATAGGAACAAATAACAAGATAAAACACCATTGAAGAGCCGCTTAAGGATCTGAAACAAAAAGAAAACCAAGTTGAGAGAAGCTACTTTGACTAACCTGCCTTTTAACAAGGCCAGCTTTTTCCAGATTGTATAACAAGGGCATGTGCTCAAAGCCATAACTGTGCAGTATTTCCCGCCTAGAAAAAGCAGAAACATGAATCAAGAGTATAACATACATTTGTAAGTTGCAAATTTGTAAAGTGAAAATATACATGGGAGTTTTAACACAACAAATACAGTGATTTATAAAGAAATATAAGAATACCTCAAGTAGTCAAAATTCTTCTTCGGCAACCCAGCATTTGTAAGGGAAAATAACACTAGAAGGCGAAGTACAGTTTCATAGGCTCCTGCTTCTGTATAATCTCCTCAATGTACTCGTAACACCTGGGCATGGTTAGCTTAGTTTAATATTTCAACACAGATCAGAGGGAACTAATTGACAGCAGCTTGATATCCTAAAAGCCAAAAACAAGGGAGTGGATTGCACAAAATATAAATATTTTGGGGGAACCTTTCTATATGCCACTGGAAAATATTGAATCTTCTATCGGACCTATATTATTTTGGCATTAGACATGAAAAAACTTACTGTTTCATACCAGTATGGCAATTGAGGCCAAAACAGTACCCATTAGCATTTTTCCGTTTTGTACCCTTCACATGTTAGTAAATCAGGAGATGACAGCATACAGTCATCTAAGTTACTAGACCGACCGACACATTGGAACCGCAGCAAAGCAACAAGCTAAGGTTGAGCCCAAGAAAGCGCGCGAAATCCATGTAGAAAATCAACGAAGAACTTACACCCTTTAGAAGGCAAGAAAGGATAGTTCACGCCCCGAAAAGGCTCCCACCTCCATTCCTCTCCCCACCACCACATGGCTGAACAGGTTGAACCCGATGACGTGTGCATCCCAGCATACAATAGCTCGTCCAAAGCATAGACATACCACTACCTAGCAGAATCGTCAGGAATGCATGATTTATTTATATTCTCAAACTAAAAAGAACATGGGAAGTCCGATAGGCCATAGGGATAAAATGTGTGCTACTCCTAGAAACTAGATATACAAAGCTCCAGTATGTCACGCCCCATCTGTAGATCGAGATCAGAAATTGGGGGATCGGAGCTAGGGTTCGAGAGACGCAGGTGTATTTGGCATCCAAGAGGAATATGCTATATTGCTGTAAAGTATTGTTGACAGGAATTCATCAAATGATCGATAGCTTACAGACGGGAACGAGCTGGCTTATATAGCCCAGCAACAAATGACAGGGAACAGTTACAGCTAGTGAAACGGAACAGCAACTGCGACACGATGGCGAGCCCGCGAGCCGTCGGATTAAGACGATCTGGGCCGTCTGCTAACTGAAGAGTGCAACACCCTGGACTGAAGATATGCAGGCCTGACAATACCCCCTTCTGAAGACGAACTTGTCCTCAAGGAGGTGCTATGTTGAACCAACCTTGAACAGTGTCTTCAAAGAAAGTTGGGAATGTTTTCTTGATGAAATCTGCGTCTTCCCATGATGCATCTTCCGGAGGTAGGTTCTCCCATTGTACCAGTCACTGAACGCACGAAGGTTGTTCCATGGTATCTGTTGTTTCCAACACTATTGCTGGTTCAGTGCGAATTTTGCCGTCAAGACCAATCAAAGGTAAACCAGAACACGGAACTGCTGGATTAAGACGATCTGGACCGTCCGCTAACTGAAGAGTGCGACACCCTGGACTGAAGATATGCAGGCCTGACAATAGCCCCTTCTGAAGACGAACTTGTCCTGAAGGAGGTGCTCTGTTGAACCAACCTTGAACAGTGTCTTCAAAGAAAGTTGGGAATGTTTTCTTGATGAAATCTGCATCTTCCCATGATGCATCTTCCGGAGGTAGGTTCTCCCATTGTACCAGCCACTGAACGCACGAAGGTTGTTCCATGGTATCTGTCTTGTTTCCAACACTATTGCTGGTTCAGTGCGAATTTTGCCGTCAGGACCAATCAAAGGTAAATCAGAACATGGAACTGTTGTTGGACCCAGGTGCTTTTTGAGTTGGCTCACATGGAATACCGGATGGATACCCACACCAGCTGGTAACAGAAGCTTGTATGCCACATTGCCTATTTTGGCTGTGACACGAAAGGGGCCGTAGTACTTGCTCTGTAGTTTGATGTGGGAAGGGACGCCAAAGGCATTGAGCCGATAGGGTTGCATTTTAAGATAAATCATGTCTCCCACCATCAGTACTCTTTCGCTTCGCTTCATGTTAGCATATTTCTTCATATGGGCCTGAGCAGCAGCTAGGTTCACCTTCAGGTGTTGCCACATGGTGTTTCTGTTCTCAAGGAAACCTGTTGCCTCGCTGTCCGTTGGAGCAGAAAAGAACTTGAGGGGAATATCCGGAGGTGGGAAGCCATACACTGCTTCAAACGGTGTCTTCCGGAGAGAGGAGTGGAAGGAGGTATTGTACCAGTATTCTGTCATGGAGAGATGTAGTGCCCACTTCTTAGGTTCAGCAGAAGAAAGGCATCTCAAATAACTTTCAATGCATTGGTTTACACGCTCAGTTTGCCCGTCAGATTGTGGGCGGTAAGCTGAACTGTATCGTAATTCAGTGCCCATAGCAGCAAATATATCTTGCCAGATTTTGCTAGTGAAGATCTTATCTCTGTCAAATACTATGGCCAGAGGACGACCATGCAGTTTCAGAACATTGTCAATGAATGCCCTGGCTACTGTTTGAACAGTATAGGGATGGGCCAAAGGAATAAAATGAGCAAACTTGCAGTATAGGGATGGGCCAAAGGAATAAAATGAGCAAACTTGGATAGTCTGTCCACCACTTTCAATGCATTGGTTTACACGCTCAGTTTGCCCGTCAGATTGTGGGTGGTAAGCTGAACTGTATCGTAATTCAGTGCCCATAGCAGCAAATATATCTTGCCAGATTTTGCTAGTGAAGATCTTATCTCTGTCAAATACTATGGCCAGAGGACGACCATGCAATTTCGGAACATTGTCAATGAATGCCCTGGCTACTGTTTGAACAGTATAGGGATGGGCCAAAGGAATAAAATGAGCAAACTTGGATAGTCAGTAACCCCTCTCAAAATGAGCTCCTTGCCATCTGATTTTGGTAGACCCTCTACAAAGTCCATGCTGATGTGTGTCCAGACCATATCAGGAATGTGTAGTGGATCAAGAAAACCAGGGTAAGGGCAGTGTTCACCTTTGTTCTTTTGGCAGACAGGGCAGAGCAGAACAAAATTGTCCATATCTTTCTTCATTCCTGGCCAATAGAACACATTTTTAAGCCTCTGATAAGAAGCTTTCTGGCCAGAGTGACCTCCAATAGCAGATGAGTGGAGGGCCTGTAGAAGTCTGTTCCTCAGAGATAAATCCTTCCCAACATATATTTTTCCTTTGTGTCTGATCACTCCATCTTGCAGCTTGTTCTGATGGACTGTGTGAGTAAGTGACAGAAGCAGCTGTTCCAGGAGCTTTTGGCAATGGGGGTCTGCACTGTAGGAATCTTCCACTTCAGATATCCGTTCTGGAGTTGCCATTGAGATGGCCATGCATGTATGTTTCCTGGACAGGGCATCAGCAACAATGTTCTCTTTTCCTTTCTTATATTCCAGGACAAAATTGAATTCCAACAGCTTGAGCATCAATTTGTGCTGAATGCTAGTAGCCACTCTCTGATCAGTCATAAACTGTAAGCTTTGATGATCAATTCTGATAATGAGATCATTTCCCAAAAAATAATGTCTCCATCTTTTAAGTGCTTCTATAATAGCTAATGCTTCTTTTTCATATGTGGATAGAGTAGCATTTTTAGGGCATAGAGTAGAGCTGTAGTAGGCTATTGGTTTGCCCTTCTGCATCATTCCCAGTCCCTGATGCATCTGTTTCCAATACAAAAGGAGAAGCAAAGTTTGGAAGGGCCAGAACAGGAGCAGAGATCAAAGCTTGCTTGAGAGCTTGGAAAGCCTCTGTTTCAACAGTTGTCCATGTGAACTTATCCTTTTTCAATACATCATGCAAGGGTCTAGCAATAGCACCAAAACTGTGAACAAATCTTTTGTAGTAACCACATAGTCCCAAAAAAAACCTGAGTTGAGTGGGAGTAGTAGGGACTGGCCAATCAGCTACTGCAACAATTTTAGAGTATTCTGTTGATACTCCTTCCCCAGAAATGGTGTGCCCCAAGTAAGAGATGTGGTCCATAGCAAAGACACACTTGGATATGTTGGCATGTAGTTGGTGTTGCTTAAGCAGTTCCATAACTATCCTTAAGTGCTCCTTGTGTTCTTCTGGGGTTTTACTAAAGATGAGAATGTGATCAAAAAAGACCAAGATGAATTTTCTGAGGTAGGGGCCAAAGATACTGTTCATCAATGCTTGAAAGGTACCAGCGGCATTTGTGACCCCGAATGGCATAACAAGAAATTCATAATGCCCAAAATAGGTTCTGAAGGCAGTATTGGGTATGTCTTGTTCACTCATTCTCACTTGGTGGTAACCAGATATCAGGTCCAGTTTGGAAAAGATTTTTGCACCGTGCAGTTCATCCAAGAGGTCCTCAATTACAGGTATAGGGAATTTGTTTTTGATTGTTGCTGCATTTAACTTTCTGTAATCAATGCAAAAGCCTCCAGGTCCCATCTTTCTTCATTACTAGTATTGCTGGTGATGAATAAGGGCTCTGACTTTCTCTGATGATTTTAGACTGCAGCAGTTTGTGCACTTGTTTTTCCATCTCATTTCTCTGCATATGGGGCACTCGATAAGGCCTGATGTTAGGTGGTTTGGACTCTGGTTTGAGAGGTATCTCATGGTCCAAATATCTGGGAGGTGGCAATCCCTCAGGTTCTTTGAAAACTTCAGGAAAAGAGTGTAATGTCTCCTCCATTTCAGGAGGGGTAGGATGTGAGTTACTGCTTTGGATTGTTGCATCTTCTGCTAGCTGGATGGCAAACCCAGGAGCTCCACTCAGCAGTAATCTGTTCAACTAGTGCACCTATTTCATTTGTAGCAGATAGAGTCTCACAAGCAGGTATTGTGATAGAGTTATGGCCCTGATGATTGATGATTAGTTGTCTAGGATCATAACAAAATGCCACAGGACTGTGTTTGGCCATCCAATCTGATCCTAACACAATATCATGCCCAGGGTCCAACACTCTGAACTGTTGCTGGAATTGATGAGAACCAGCAGTAAAGGTGGTCTCAGGAATGTAAGACCCAAACCAAAGTTTTCCTCCACCAGCAACTGTCACAGCTCTATTTTTGTCTTTCAAAATGGTGCAGGAGGTATAAGGGCAAACTGCAGGCTCATGAAGGTGGAACTGCTGCCAGAATCAACTAAAGCAATGGCTTGTTTTCCCCCAATGTGCACCAGGATGGAATAGTGTTGACACTGTCAGCCTGCATTGCTTGCAGTGAGATTTTCATGCACTACTCTCCATTATTCTGAACTTCCTGATCAGTCTCCTCAATTTCTTCTTGTTCCATGATGTTTTCTTCTGGTTGCTCTCCAGTGAGCAAGTGAATAACGGGGGCCTGCTTGCATTTGTGACCGTGCATCCAATTATCCCCACATCTCCAGCATTTACCGGCTCCCTAGGCCTTTGAGTAACTATGGGTGCTTTAAAGTCAGTTGGTTTGTCCTGACTTATCACAGTTTGCTTGGAGTAGGCCGTTGATGGTTTTGAAAATGATGTATATTGTTGAAACTGCTTTTCCACTGGTGCTCCTTTTTCCAGATCAATGGCCAACCAGTAAGCATCAGTTAATGTGACAGGCCTCCGTGGTCTTAACTGAAATTTGAGCTGTGATCTTAATCCATTGACATAACATCTCACAAACCAGCTCTCAGTAAGTGCTGTGTTGTCTTGCTGAACCTCTGCCATTAAGTCTTCAAATTGTTCAGTGTACTCAGCCACAGTAGAAGTGTTTTGTTGCAAGGAGTTGAATTTTTCAATGAGATCATAGGAACTGGAAGCAGAAAACCTGTGAAGTAGCTCAGTGCAAAACTGTTCCCAGCTGGGCTTTTTCTTCAGAAGCCCTGAACGTCTTAACCAAATGTCAGCCTCGCCGATGATATGCATTTGGGCCATATTATCTTTGTATTCATTGGGTGTTCCTGCCATCTGAAAAAAACTCTCACTCTGACGGATCCACCCACCAGGGTTAGTGCCATCAAAATTGGGGAATTCCAAACGAGGCCCTTTTGTGATGGACTTGAGGAATTGTGTACGCATTTCCTGTTCATATTGCTTGTAGTAGTCCTCCCAAGACGTACGTACAAATAGGGGGCTGAAAGTTGTGAAAGGCAGGAGTATGAGCAGTTCTGTAAGCCGCAAATGGAGTTGCATTACCTGAGTGAGCATCACGTCGAACTGTGTCTGCATAACCCGGGGGAGGGGCACCATTTGGTACTCTGATGGGTGCCAAATTAGGTGGGATTTGAAGTGACAACTGCTTGGTTTTCTCCCGTTCTGCTGTTAAGCGCTTACGGAGTTCTTCAGTAAGAGGTCTAGGTAGCTCTTGTTTTGTAGGTTCTGTCACAGCCATGGGTGCATCTGTTGCAGGAGCCCGCTGAGTAACTGCAGGTTGCACAGGCAAAGGTGCTCTGTTTGTGGAGAAACTCTTAAGCACATCTGCCATGGTGGACAGCTGGGAATTGAGAGCTGTAACTGCATCTTGCACGCCTGTCATGACCTTAGTCGTCGCATCTTGTTTGAGGTTGATTGCGTGAACATCCTTACGCAAATCATCCAGCTCACCTCGCATTTCAGCAGTATCTTCACGGTTCTGAATGACCTCGCCCTTGAGTGCCATCAACTCGGCGATGTCATTTTCATCCATGCTTGCCTTCGACCGCCCCATCGAGATCCCAAGTATCCGAGAGAAATTTTACAACCAGAGAAAACTGGAAACCCGATCAGATCTGGGACTCCTGCCGTCGCCGACGCGATCCGCCCCCTACAACACCACTCAGTAGGAACCTGGAATTTTACAACAGGAACGATGTGTTCCTGCAACCAGTTCCGGCCCTGAGCTGTCGCCGAACAGGTCTACTGCCGCCCTCGCCCCCACACCGCCGCCGTACTCCAACCCCGACACCACACGCCGCCGGGAAGGGAGGGAAAGGTGGGAAAAGGAATTCAACGCCTGTCCGCGCACTGCCGAGGATCAAACTGGCTCATGATACCAAGTGTCACGCCCCATCTGTAGATCGAGATCAGAAATTGGGGGATCGGAGCTAGGGTTCGAGAGACGCAGGTGTATTTAGTATCCAAGAGGAATATGCTATATTGTTGTAAAGTATTGTTGATAGGAATTCATCAAATGATATACTCCCTCCGTTCCTAAATACTTGTCTTTCTAGAGATTTCAACAAGTGACTACATACGGTGCAAAATGAGTGAATCTACACTTTAAAATATGTCTACATACATCCGCATGTTGAGTCCATTTGAAATGCCTAGAAAGACAAGTATTTGGGAACGGAGGGAGTAGCTTACAGACGGGAACAAGCTGGCTTATATAGCCCAACGAGAAATGACAGGGAACAGTTACAGCTAGTGAAACGGAACAGTAACAGCGACACGATGGCGAGCCCGCGAGCCGTCGGATCAAGACGATCTGGGTCGCCCGCTAACTGAAGAGTGCGACACCCTGGACTGACGATATGCATGCCCGACACAGTAGCACCCTCTGCCACCAAGGAGCAACTGCTGGTGGCAAGGAGGGCCAATTTGTGTGGCGGTCAGAAACTTGAGCACAGACACCACAGTTCCCAGCATGCAGGACTCAAGGAAGCCTGGACAATTTGCACATGGAGCACCAAGGTAAGGCAGACGTGGGAGGAGTAAATCATCCCTCCCACAGGAAGTGGACGTGGCTATGGCAGTAGTCCAAAGATGAAGGATGTTGCAGCTTGCAGATTGGTTCATTGCTTCCTTTCTTCAGATTACTTAGACCTGAGCATCACGCCAAGGACAGGGGATCACCAAGTTTGAATCCTTGCTCTCATCTACTGTTTCAGTGGAGTTCATCAGCTGAGTCCAGGCAGCCGCCCAGGCTTGCCGAGCCATGGCTTCGCTAATGACCCTAGCCTCTTTCTCATCTCGTCTGCTGGATGCCGCCACCGGGGGCAACGGAGCTTCTCGCGCCCCTCCAACATGTCTTCGCCCAAGGGCTGCCCCGGATGCCTAGTGGTGGTCAGTGACGGGCGTATCTTGGCAAGGGTGCAGCAGCCGCAGGTGGCTCCACCTAAGGTGGTGTGCGTTGTACCCCCCTACCCACCCAAGGTGGCAGCATGGGGGTCACGGCTAAGCTGGTGATGCGGTGTCCCTCATATATAGCGTATGTACAAGCAAAAAGCAAGCACCCCCTCATCAGAATCAAACCCTAATTACTAACCACCTTCCATAGAGAGTAGACTAGACAAGCGGACGAGGGGATGGTGGCGGCGACTTACACAGGGGAGAGGAAGAGACTTTAGGAGATGACATTGCCGACGACATTACGGGCCACATCCGGGGAAATCATCTTGCTTTGCTCGCCGCGAGCTGGTGGGGACTTGGGATTGGTTTGGATTGGACTGCGCACGCGGCAAATGGGAGGGAGGGAGAGAGAGAGAGAGCCAAAGCAATTGAGATTTGGGAGTCAGTTGAGGTCGGGATTAGCTTATATAGATAGATGTGGCGGGGGCTCGGTGTTTATCCGGTCTCGTGTTAGATCCTATGATTTGGTTAGTTAGCCTACGAGAACAAGTCACAAGTTTTTAGTTTTACTATGCATCCAGTTCGTTGCTATCTCTATCTTTATCTACATGGATATTAAAACGCACTATTCTTGAGAGTGAAGACACTGTTTTGCTTTAAAAGAGCAAAAGAAATCCCAGATAATTACTAATGCTTAAAAGAGCAAAAGAAATCCCAGATAATTACTAATGCACCGTTGAGTACACAGATTCTTTTCATGTTTGTACTACAGTATAGTAAGGAAAAACTGCTTGACCGAATCAATGTCAAGATAACTAGTGTGATTCCTGAATCGTGGATATGTAGGGAACTGAGAAATTCCACCCGTCTAAGTAAAGAACTACAAATAAAGAGGAAGCTAATAAGGATAAGGAATTTCTCTATTCCCTACATATCCACGATTCTCCCAGTGTAGGAATCACACTAGTTATCTTGACCTTGATTCGGTCAAGCAGTTTTTCCTTACTATACTCCAGTACGAACAGGAAAAGAATCTGTGTACTCAACGGTGCATTAGTAATTATCTGGGATTTCTTTTGCTCTTTTAAAGCAAACCGGTGTCTTCACTCCCAAGAATAGTGTGTGTTAATATCCATGTAGATAAAGATAGAGATAGCAACGAACTGGATGCATAGTAAAACTAAAAACTTGTGACTTGTTCTTGTAGGCTAACTAACCAAATCATAGGATCTAACACGAGACCGGATAAATACCACGCCCCCACAGCGTCTATCTAAATAAGCTAATCCCTCAACCTTAACCGACTCCCAAATCTCAATTGCTTTGGCTCTCTCCCCCTCCCTTTCGCTGCGTGCACCCTCCAATCCTAACAGTTCCCAAGTCCCCACATGCTCGGGGCGAGCAAAGCAAGATGATTTCCCCGGACGCGGCCCGCAATGTCATCTCCTTCGGCCTCTTTCTCTCCCCTGTGTAAAGCTGCCGCCGCCATCCCCCTCATCCACTTGTCTAGTCTACTCTCTATGGAAGGTGGTTGGTAATTAGGGTTTGATTCTGATGAGGGGGCGCTTGCTTTTTGCTTCCGCGACGGGAAACTGGCTACTAGTTAGGAAACCGGCTACTAGTTAGGAAGTGAATCCAAGTTATCAAGAGGTCCCTCACAGTCAAGTGCAATGCAATTGCCCCCTATTAGTCAAGTACCCCTCTTCCTATTTAGTTTAGGGGTTAAGGCGAGAAATGGCTTGATGAACCCTTCCGTTCACCACGCACCAGCCCCATTCACTTGCAACTCGTAGAGGCTGTAAGTAAACAGGGCCCCACTAAATACAAAGTGACGGTGGGGTTGAAGACGAGATGACTTTCGGAAACAACAGAATTAACTTCCATTTTCTAGTACATATTTCTAAAATGCTTGTACGACATACACTTCCAATTTTTCATCTCTTGTGGAACGACTTGGGAAAGTTGCCCAGAAAGACAATAAAACTCCTGTATTCGCCCTTTCTTGCTTGCCCCTAACGAGAATAAAGGTCACAATGAAACTTTGATAAATTGGACTCCACTAAGACCCGCTTGATATGAGTAGATTGCCCCGAGTATTTTACTTTGACAAGACAAAATCACTTGGTTTTTTTAGCTATATGAGAAAGAGCTGGCGTGTACCCGAACCCCCCTCCTAGTAGCAAAACAGATCAATACCTCGATTCATATCTACTCACCTGGCGGAAAAAACATAACATAGCATTTCTCATAAATAGCCAATTTTCGTTGAAACGATCATTTCCAAGTTCAACATGTTGTTTCCCTGTGAAGAATTCCGCTAGCTTGACATGTTGGTACCAAAATACTACCTATGCTGATAGCTAGCAATAGATAAGCCATCTACCTTCTCTCCGCTACGGTGACGGCTTACAACTTGCTAAGCAGCTAGAAATATCTATGCAGAGCCACATGGCAAAATCGCCTCAACACCCAACAATTAGAGGTTATTTGATCTAATACCAAAAGCTAAGTGACCAACCCGAAACTTCAGGGTGCAAAATTGATTATTCAATAGAAGCAAGCATAAAGAAAATAAAGCGTTAATAAATAATACTCCCTCCGTCCCATAATATAAGATCTTATTACATCCAATATACTCCGTCCCATAATATAAGATCTTATTACGTCCCAATATCTTATTACATCCATGGGACGGAAGGAGTAGAACTCAAGGAGCATTGAATTAAGAGGGAGGAATAAACTATAACAAATGCACAAAAAGTAATTCAAAGAAAATTGAGGAGTTTCTAAAACAAACTCACGTTTCATAGGTCTGCGCCTCCAGTATTATTTGCTCAATCTCTACTCGGGCATGAAATGCGGGTTTTGCCGCAAATGATTGCAAATGTTGTGCCAAATTAACATGCCTCTGAATCATACAATGTGTCATAATTAGTGGAAGCAGAGGAAACGAACTTAGATATTTAACTAACTCACAGCTATCTCCGGTAGCGAGTGTAATCTCTTCACAAAATCCTTCAACTCAGAAACCGACTGTGTCTGTTTATGAAAAATATTTAGATAACTTCCATTCAAGCAACAAAGAAACCAACTGGAATACACATGCAGATACTTTGGATGCTAAACAGCAAATTCCCTGGTAGGATATCCAAAGTATGTAGTTCTCATAAAAAGGGACAAACTTATAATTTTATCCTAACACTTGTGTTCATCACTCCTTACCCCAAATGTAACATCAAAAGCCAGCAGCATCTCCAAATACAACAATTCAAATTTTGACAAATCACTCCATCAAGTATACGTGAGACATGTTCCCCAAACATCCAAATCGAACAGTTCAAATTTTGACCAAACATTATGTGAAGTATCCGCGAGACATGTTCTCTGAATTTCCACATCAAAAAAATATTGCGTGAAGATTAAAGAGCTGCCAAACGGGCAATATATGATAGTTCTGAAGTTAACAGTACAATATTTTCATATTGTACATGCTTAGTGGTCCTTTTTCTTCTTCAAAACTGTCACATCAGATAGTTCAATTCATGCCAATGTAATCATATTTACAGTTTTACACTATGAAAACATATCGTTCGAAACGGACACGGACTCTTGTTCTGAATATGATAACAGATAGAATCATTAACCATATTTTAAAATAACTGCAACGATAGCAACCTGTCAATGCAAACACCAACAACAAGAATGATGTCTAACTCTCAAAAAAAATAGAAAATGGAAGATTTTATTACCCCTGGCCTCTGCAACCTAAGATGCATATAACCAACAACCTTACTACGTTATTCATTACAAAGAAATCAAACTTTGATCTTGCCAAAAAGAGGGTAAGATCAAAAATATAGACTGACTAAGATGAACTCTCAAACTATGACCCTATATAACAAAACAATTCCATGTCAGCCCAGTATCTCAAAAAAATCAATCATAAAGTGGTTCTTTATACAAACAGGGATTCAGTCAAATTTCTCAAAGAAAATCAGCTGAAGATGGTGCTCCTTATACACTAACACCATATTTGGAACCTTTTTATTCAAAAGTATTGTGAAGGATTCTAGATAAGCCTATCCATCCTAGTCAACATATTAACACCATCATATACATGAGACACATACTGAAGGCACTAGAGTTTGAGAATGAGTCAATGTTGTTCCCAATTTGAACGTTCGAGGCCAAACCTGCAATTGACTCCAGGCACCGGTGACTGAACTATGCTACAGCATTTTCAGGCACCATAAGAAGGGAGGCACACTAACACACACCTATGACCGCAATACCAGATCTAACGAGTCACTAAGCAGGAGTAAGCATGATGCTGGAGCTGAATTGAGAATAGAAAATACGACGACATGTAATCCACCTTAGAATCTCAAATACTGAAACACGCAAAGTAGATGCCCATAGTGAACCAAGGTGGAACTGATCGTAGATGAACAAATCTTGTGGGGGCATACACGGACGTGGCAGACCGCACACAAAGAAGTTAGTATGGTGGATGAGCTAGGGGTTGCTTCGCTCTTAATATCATGCTAGCTTTCAAGGAAGAGAAGTTATCACAACTATATGCATTGTATTGTATTAAGCATGGTTAAATTTATACAAGAGTCACAGACCACATGGGCCTAACCTACTGCTGGGTGGACCTAATCGACGTTCATGAGAAATATTAAAAGACAGTACATACTAATACACAACGCGATGCAAAACTCTTTAGTTCTTACACTTACATTCGTTGATTTTACTTCTGCGTAATCTTGCTGAATAGAGGTTGCCTTTTGGCGGACGACCTGCAGTCAAAACAATTTGCAATGACCAGAACACGATATTATTTATGGCCGCTTGCATAACAACCAGAACAACAACATTAGTGCAAAGCTCATTCACACAAGATAAGCAAGAGGTAAAGCCAGTGGAGTGAACCTGAACTACAACATGCAAGTTGAGGTCTCGAATCTCCTTGTAAACTTATCACTGAAAAGAGAAGAACAGCGACATAAATTTATAGCTCCAAATCCATGCATGCTTATGTACATAGGAGCATTGCACATGCATAACTTTCAATCTAAGAAGGTTCGAAAATGTATTTATACATATGCAAAATTCGAGTCTTCAGAAATGCACTAAAAAGATTAAAACCAATATCGTGGAATGAAAATGGCAATAATATACACGTATAGAGGAAGCTTCCAAACAGCAAAGCAAGAATTCTTGCACACACAAAAATGTTACACCCCACATCGTTATAACAGTGTTCATTGTTTGTTTTCCCAGATAGTACATACCAAGGATAGTTTACCTTGAATTGAGTGGAACCTTGACCTTTTTTCCATCTTGTTGAGCACCCATAATGCTGGCATCAACTTCCACAGATCCATTATGAATTTCCAACGTCTGTCGAATAAAACATAATCGCATGATTCATTTAAGCTACTTTAAATTTAGATTTGTAATGGAAATGCAGTGGCAGGATGGTAGAAATTCAGTTCATTTTGGTTGCATTGATTTACACAATAAACATCGCACCACTGCCATTCATGCAGCGGATACACCTGAGTTAATGTTGCTCCAGAATCATACAAACAATACTGATAAAACCGAGAGCAACCCAGCCAATGAACTAAAATCTTAAGCAACACCCTGCTGCAAAGACAAGTATAAGTATGCAGCTGCATAGGCGTTTCCACTTGGTCTAAGATTAACGAGTTCACCATTTACCAAAATATCATTGCACCCTGCTCGTTCTAACACAATTAAAACTAGTACGATCACTGCTACCATTGCAATGCATATAACCTAGCAAACTAGGAGGGTAAAAGAGTACATAGGGGAAGTATCTACTTGCATTTCACATCTCCTGTTCAAGACAACAATCCAAAGCAAGGTGGACATTACTTAAAAGCTAGATATTATCACAGTTAGTTCAGTCAGGATACGACATTCTGTATGCAGCTCAACTCCAGTAGCCATCTGGATAGACCAATATTAAATGACAAATCAGTCATCGATTAGGACAACAATAATGTGTAGGACCCCCTCCATCCAGGGTAGATGTTTCTGGCATACAGATCAGTATACACCTTTGACCACATTATCTCAAAAATTATTTGATAAAGAAATCCACCAACAAAGGCCAGTCTAAACAACTTTAGTGTATATTAGTTGTCAAATCCACAACAGTTTGACTGCATACATTTTAAAATGACATCTATTTTGGAACTAGGGTAGTAAACATGAAGGCTCAAGGAACCATTACCAAGTAACGACCAGAGTTTTAGGTGGCCTTTGGTGGCATCCTGTGATTTCCATCTGCAACTCTATGGTTTTTAAAATTTACTACATGTCATTGGTAGAGATCAGGGAGGTATGGACCTGGGGACTACAGCCGGACGGCTGCGACACTAGGGTGGATGGCAACAGCCGTATGTATCAGCTAAGTGTAGATAGCTATCACGCAGTTATGCATAGAGTAGATAGTTACCAATTAGAGATTGGGTTTGTTAGTATATAGCCAGCAACCAGGTCTGATATCTTCCCATCCAAACAATGACAAATCAATCTATTCCTTCCCAAATGTATCTCCCACCTATGATCTAATCGCTTCCCCAATCAGGCCGACTCCATTCGGACACTCTCCGGCGGTGTTTACCCCGTTGAGTACTGTGGTTCACAACATACATACTGCTGAATTCATTACAAGGCCTACACTGCTGCACGCATGATCTGGTGGAGGGGCCACAACAAAGATGGAGGTGGCAATAAAAATGTCTTATTTTGACTGGCAAAGGAACACAAACTGTGTGGCGTTTCGCATCAACCCCAACATAAGTGAAAGCAATACTAGAAAGCCAGGAACATGCTAGCTCGAAGAGTCGTACGTTCACATGTTATCAATCAAGATTCAACAGAGAAAGCTAATAGATCAAACACTTGTGACTTATAAGTAATGCCAGTATCAAAAACTTCATGGCCTACCTCATCTAATAGACCTTCATACGTTAGCTGAGAGCACATTGGTGTCACCATATCCACCTGAATGAATAAAAGAAGATGCATTCCAGAAAAGCAGAAGACATCAATAGAAAATATATCACACATTCACACCTAAGATCACTATAATTTATAAAACTTTGATCACTTAAAAAACAGTGAAAAGGTTCATATATGCTGAGAAAAGCAAGAAATGATCACAAAGTGTGCAACAGAAAATTACCTCTCTATCTAGCAAAATAACAGTGTCTATCTCTGGAATCCCCATCTAAAAGCACCATAAAGTTAAAATTAGGCAATCAGCTGAATTTAGAGAACTGAGTCATGAAAGGTTGAAATCAAAAGGCATTACATTATCCATGCTGACTGGGTCTTCAAGTTGCATATGGTTCAGCAATTCTGCAGCTTTGGTTGATGCTACACCCTTGGCTCTAATATTGGGGATAACCCCAAAAGCAAACTGGAAAAGAAACCTTATACGCGTAAGAGCAAGACTTTACGAATTTGATGGAAGCCAGTTTCCCACATTGAAATAGGGTGGTAGGCTTTCTAGTGGACGAAAGATTGTGTCAAAAAACTTGTGAGATTGCAGATGCAGAGTTGGTAAGTAATATGCAAACGTCAAGCATAGTGGTCGATCGCAACTTAGTCTATCCATAACAATATTTCGGCCATAAACTAATAAATCACAAATGGAGTAATCATTATTTCAAGTACAAAACACTCCAAACACAGGAAGGGAAGACATACATACATACCTCTAACTTATGGATAGCTTTTGCAACATGCCAACAGAACTTGTATATCCTTCAATAAGGCATTCCTGAAAATCACAAATGCTCCAATGAGACCCATAAAATGTTTGAAAAACATGCTACACCAATTATGTAGCTGTACCTGCAAGGAATAGTCAAGTTCCAAAGAAAGGACATCCTCGTCCAAAGGAACTAGATACAAGGGATATTCTCCGATTGTCAACTTTTGATGAACTTTCTCTTCCTCCAGAATCTGTGCAGCAAAATGAGAATTAAATTGAAGATGCCTTAGTGCAAAGAGAAATTTATGGAGTGGATTCCTGGATTCATGTGTCCTAGGCTCCTAGCTCACAAAATTTTGAGAACAATAGCTAAGCATGTGTTTGGGCATCCGCGAGTTAAGGGGAAGAAGAACTTGCCAGGATAAGATTACTACTATAAAAAGGAAAATGTCTACCAATCATCAAAACAACAGGACAGTATAATTTTTTGGCACCTGAAAGTATGTACATGGTATAATAATTGCATACGGGCTATGAATGATGTGTTTGCCAATTTGTAAATATTTATTTATTCCTCAACAAATATTACAACTCGGAAAAAATCTATATTGAATTATGATTTACAATTATCTGTGCCATCCATAATCAGATATTTGGTCATTAGCATTGCAGACACATGACAATTCAGGGGAGATTACAAAAGATAGGTTAGAATTTATTTATTTTATTGTACATAAAAATAGTTAGCATTCCTGGATCCTCTTCTGGCTAGTCAAATTCGATACTCCTTT
Organism: Triticum timopheevii; assembly: GCA_963921465.1. Classification (NCBI taxonomy): domain Eukaryota; kingdom Viridiplantae; phylum Streptophyta; class Magnoliopsida; order Poales; family Poaceae; genus Triticum; species Triticum timopheevii. The sequence goes on along the minus strand of OY997264.1, from coordinate 46,932,433 downwards.
ATAAATACCAAACAATGGTGACGAAGTTCAAGAGAAATTGAAATATCTTATCGCTAGTTTAGACTAGAAGATCATAGCCAGCATTATGAATTAGTGTAAATGCAAGCTCAAGCTTCTCAATTTTAATTGTCAAAACAACACAGCAAATGGGTCACGAATTAAAGTAAAAGGGCATCAGCTTTATATAACAGTGAAGCAGCAGGCAAGCTGAAATCCTTGAGAAGCTCATTCAGATTGTAAAGAAATATTATATGAATAATCTGTAACATAAGTTCCATCCTACGGTAACTACTGTACATGTCACTGGTATGGATAAAACTGTATTTGGGAAGAAATAATGCAAAGATTTATGGTGTTCAGATTGGAAAAACATTTCAGGCCTGGCAAGCATCATCAGCAATGAAAAGAACACGTGTTCAGTTAATACCTGCCATGTCAACATTTTAGTACATAAGGTCGTATTCATTGGCATCATGTCTAATAAACCTATTGGGCTAAGAACTACAGGAATACACTCGGGAATACTCTGAAGGACTGATTCCGTCTTACCAAACTTCAAAAACCTAGTCAAACAAAGCTTAACTATAATTATGATATCTACTAGTGCAGATTTCACCCATACAAGATGGAATTCCATTCTGTCTGTGCAGTAGTAATGTATGAGATCAATAAATTCCACAGTACACACATGCCATCCATACAGGACAATGGTGATTGTGTTCGAGTCATCTCTCATTGTAATGAGGTCTATAATTATCGAATTTCGCATGAGTCTCACAAATTATTCTACCATACTATAATTATAAGTCCAAACAACATAATAGAACATGCATGTACATTAATGGAAATAAAATATACAGAAACCAAAATACCTTCTCACAGGCAAATATACGGCGTGGTACAAAATAGAGGTGGTATTCCCTCTGGAGCCCTTTGGATTCGTCATTCTTAATTTGATTAGCTACAAATTTCATGAAGTTCAACTGGGAGCGAACAAGATACACCACTTTGGGGCATTCCGTCTGCAGAGGGTCAGCCGAGAGGATCCGCAGCTCCATGCCATATTCCTAATCAACGTAAAAAAAACATGTCTGAGCTATCCAAGTTGAAACAAAGAAAGTAACTGCAACGTGGCTTTACTCTTCTGCTTATGTATGAAAGGTATTTGAAGGAATATTCCCATGGCACATTCCCAAAGTTTAAATTATGTATTAAGATATTAGTTAGGGACATGAAACGTATCGCTTATTAGCAGCAAATCCAGAGTCTATCACCAAACCTTTAGCACCGAGGTCTGCAGGATCAGCGAGAGGGTACCCGCAAGCTTCGGATCAATGACCAGACATTTCTTCCCCCTAATCTGATACACAAGGAATTCAAACTCTTCAATGTCAACAAAAGTACATAAGATTGCAATAGGGAGTGCAGGAGCAGAAACACACACTCTTGATTATGCTGAGAAGTTCCTTCTGTGACTGCTCCCTGCATGCCAGGGTTAAAACAGATTAGGAACACAAGTCAAGATTTAGAGGAAGAGACAGGAAGAGTAAGATCAGGATAAGAGACCTGAAGGCAGTAAGATTGAGCGTGGCGTTATCAAGATTTGGAATCTGTGCCATTTGGCCCACTCAACACCTTCATATTTCAGGAATACATCAAAAAGATGTTCTTCTTAACACAAAGAAGCATGCACATGTGAGTAATTAGATAGCATATCGAAAAACAGCGACAGTGGCAGAATATAGAGGAAAACTCCTAAAAGGGGGGGATGAAAAGTATTACACATGATGTTCGCAAGTTATGGATGACATCCATTCTGCTCAATGAAGTGAAATAATTAACATCAAAACCATCCACTAATCCACTAACAGAACATCCCAATGCAGCTATAGTTCACACACAGAAGCAAACTACAGAACTAGAAAAGTTGGAACAAGTAACAGACCTAAGGTTTGGAATAGCATTGTTGCGTTCCAAAGGCGAAAAACTTAAACTGCCCAGAAAATCTAAAAAAATACAAAAAACCAGCGTAATCATATGAAGCTAGTGTTCATGCACATGGCATACACCTGACATGAATCCAAATTGCCTACAGAAGATTTGCTAGCATGGCACGAGCGATGTAAGGTTGATTCATTCACACACAATGTCAACTATTCGTCATTCGCCCAGGTTGGTTGATATGAGATGCAATTTCGTGAGACTCGCCCGCTAGGAGCACGGTGGGCAGCGCGGAAGCCACCATCCATCTCCTGCGGTGGTAAATCCACCGTCCCAGATCCATCCCCAAACAAATCGCAGCATGCATCAAACCCGGGATCGTCCAAATCGGGAGCTAACCAGGGGCGTGGGGCACGACACTTGAGAGAGGGAATCTCACCTGAGAGGGCCCTCGCCCCTCGATTCGGGCCGCTGCTGCCGGTCGTCGCCTTCGCGGATGGCGGCGAGCTGGGGACGGCGGCGAGGCGGGGAGAAGGCAGGTCGGGGACGGGGCCGCGCGGGAGGAGAGGAAGGAAGGGATGGGACGGGTGGTGGAGGTGCTGCAGGGGGGCAGAGAGCGGCCGGCGGGGGGAGGGCGGAGCTACCGAGCGGGCGAAGAGGAACGAGCTCCTCCTCCTCTGACGTACAGGGAGCGAGCCTGGGCTGCGGAGGGAACGAAACTCCCACGGCAGGCAGCCTGTTTGCAGCCCACGAACGAAACTCCCACGTTTTTTTCTCGGGATCCCGAAATTCCCACGCTCACGGGCCATGGCCCAATCGCTGCCAGCAGCTACAGCTCTCTCTGTCATTGCTCGCTCTTGCTTTTTTTTCCTCGCTTGTCTCGCCACAGTATTCTCGGTTTCTTGGCTTGCAAGTACGTTTTTTTCTTGCGAGCTCGTGTAAAAAAAATCCTGCTTGTTCAATAAAAACAGGCTACGGTTTTTCTATTGATTTAAAGAAGTTCGCATATTTGGAAAATGTTTGGGAAATTTTAAAAAAATATGAATTTAAAATAGTTCGTGAGTTGAAAAATGTTCACAAAATTTAAAAGAAAAGTATTCATGAATTAAGAAAATATTTGCATCTTTCGAAAAATGTTCACGTATTTAAAAAAAGTTCACATATTTGAAAAAATCCGCGCTTTTCAAAAAGTTCACATATTTTGAACAATGTTCACGGATTTGAAAAAAGACAATAAAAGGAAACAATCCGAATAAAACCACAAAAAAAAACAGGAAAAAACCCGGCATGGAAAATTAGAGGGAACCTTCTAGAAGGTTACAAAATCGGTGGAGAGAGACATACATGGGTCGGCCCAGATCTAGCTAATGGATGTGGGTGTGCGCCTTCTACCGAGAGCACTGTATTGGTGCTAGCGCCAAATAGCATATCCGGGAAACCAATGATGATATTCCCTTTCCTCACTCTTTGTCGTCCTTCGCTCGTGGCTAACCAGTGGAGCTGCGGGCTGCCCGTGAAACCTAGCTCAGCCACGAAGGGCGTCCATCATTGTCGTGTCACCATGGCAGGGCGACTCCTACCACACCTGCACCTCCCCAGGGAGGGAGGCACCAAAAGAGCGTCGCGACGCCGTGTGGCTGCACCGCGTTGTCGAGCTCGCGCCGCCGCGCAAGTCACCAAGCAAGGTACGACGGGCGCGGATGAACGACGACCAACACGTAGAGAACATGGCTCACACTGCGACGCTCAGATTGAGCATGTCACAACATACTAGGGCACGTCAAGTTTCAGAAAGCAGAGAAGATATGTCAATCGAGCAAGACATACAAGTTTTAGATTTAGGAGAAAATGTTCAACTGAGATTGGAAATCGATTTGAATGTTTGTCAAGCTGTCAATATATTATTTTTTGCAAGAAAAAATCGATCTATTCATCTTTGATAGATTGAGATATTGGAGAAGTAATTGTTGTATTGATCGGGGCCTCAAGGGCTGTTTATATAGATTACAAAGCTTGGGCTCCAAGACTAGACTAATAGAGATAGATTACAATACGAATAGACTTATACTCTAAGATCCCCCCGCAGTCTCAACGTCAGGTGAAACAATGTTGAGACTGGAGCGTATGTCGGTGAAGGATGCAGTCGGGAGTCCTTTGGTAAAAATGTCAGCAAATTGGGCACTTGTAGGAACATGAAGAACGCGAACCTCGCCAAGAGCCACCTTTTCACGAACAAAGTGAATGTCAATCTCAATGTGCTTTGTGCGACGATGTTGAACTGGATTGGAAGCCATGTAGACTGCAGAGATGTTATCACAGTAAACAATGGTAGCACGTGGGAGCGAACGATGAAGTTCAACGAGAAGCTGTCGTAGCCACACCGCCTCGGCCACAGCGTGAGCAACCGCCCTATACTCAGCCTCAGCAGAAGACCTGGAAACTGTTACCTGCCTTTTAGAACACCAAGAAACAAGATTATCACCCAAATAAACGCAAAATCCGGATGTAGATCGTCGAGTATCTGGACAACCTGCCCAGTCTGCATCAGAATAAACTGTCAAGCTTGTAGGTGAAGAAGAATTAATAAGGAGACCATGATCAAGAGTGCCTTTTAAATAGCGGAGAATGTGTCTGACATGAGCCAGATGAGGAGCACGAGGATCATGCATAAAGAGACAGGCTTGCTGAACAGAATAGGAGATTTCAGGACGAGTAAGAGTGGCATATTGAAGAGCGCTAGTGATGCTACGATATAAAGTAGGATCAGAAAGAGGATCACCATCAGCCGACAGTTTAGCACCAACGTCGGCTGGAGTACGAGAGGGTTGACAATCAGACATACCAGAACGAGAAAGCAAGTCCAAAATGTATGACCGTTGAGAAAGAAAGAGGGAAGATTTTGTGCGAGAAACATGAATACCTAGAAAATGATGAAGAGGACCAAGATCTGTCATGGAAAACTCCCGATTGAGAGAAGAGATGGTATGTTGAAGAAAAGAATCAGAACTAGCCGTGAGAATGATATCATCAACATAAAGCAAGAGGTAGGCAGTGTGAGTAGGAGACTGATAAACAAAGAGAGAAGAATCAGACTTGGAGGGAATAAAGCCTATGGTTTTAATAAAAGTAGCAAAGCATTGAAACCATGCACGAGGAGCTTGTTTAAGGCCATAAAGAGATTTGTGGAGGAGACAAACAAAATTTGGAGAGGAGGGATTCTCAAAACCAGAGGGTTGCTGACAATAAACAGTTTCATTGAGAGTGCCATGAAGAAAAGCATTTTTAACATCAAGTTGATGAATAGGCCAAGAAGAGGAAACAACAAGACTAAGAACAACACGAATAGTGCTTGGTTTAACAACAGGAGAAAAAGTCTCATCAAAGTCAATACCATGCCGCTGGGAGAAACCACGACACACCCAACGAGCTTTGTAACGAGCGAGAGTGCCATCGGAATGAAATTTATGACGAAAAACCCATTTGCCAGAAACAATGTTAACACTAGGAGGTTTGGGAACAAGAGTCCATGTATTATTTTGCTGAAGAGCCTCAAATTCATCGCGCATAGCGGAAAGCCAGAGAGGGTCAAGAAGAGCTCGCTTATAACTGGTTGGAATAGGAGAGATGGTTGGGGTGGCGGTAAGATTGAGACGTTTGGTGGGGAGAAGAAATCCTCGTTTTCCACGAGTGCACATGACATGATCATTGGTGAGCGGTGGTATAAGAACGGCATTGGGTGGCAGTGGGTTTTCGGTTGAAGAGGACGGTAAGGAAGAAGAATCAGAGGTGGTGGGTGTCGAGGTAGTTGCCGTGGTAGGATGTGGTGAGGGAAAGACGGCTGGGGTAGAGGATGCAGTTGCGGGAGAGGTGGGGGACGGGGCAGGAGGGTGGCTGACGGTGGGCGTTTCCGGCTGAGAGACGGAACAAGATTCCATGGCAGCAGAGATGACCGAAGGACGAACGAGGGAAGGGGTTTTGGTGGTGGCGGATTGTGGTGGAATTGGTGTTGTGGTTGTAGTGACAGAAAAAGGAAAAGTATTTTCATCGAATGTGACATGACGAGAGAGAATGATACGACCAGAAGATGGATCGAAACAACGATATCCTTTGTGATCATCAGAAAGACCAAGGTGAATGCAAGGTAGTGAGCGTGGTTCTAGTTTGTTAGAGGCGATAGACGCGATGTTGGGAAAGCATAGACATCCAAAAACACGCAGAAAAGAATAGTCAGGGTGGGAGAGAAAAAGAGATTGGAAAGGCGAATAAAGAGGGCAAGTTTTAGTTGGTCGAATATTAAGAAGTAGTGTGGCGGTGCAAAGGGCTTCAACCCAAAAACGGGAAGGAAGAGAAGCTTGTAAAAGCAATGTGCGAAGAACATCATTAATAGAGCGAAGACAGCGTTCAGCTTTACCATTTTGAGAAGATGTATAAGGGCATGAAAAACGAAGAAGAATGCCTTGAGAGAGAAAGAAGGTGCGGTTTTGGGTGTTATCAAATTCACGACCGTTATCACATTGAATAAATCGAATTGGCAAGCCAAAGTGTGTGATTACATATTGTCGAAAGTTGAGAAAGATTGCAGGTACTTCAGATTTAGCGCGAAGAGGAAAGGTCCAAGTATAGTGAGAATAATCATCCAAGATCACAAGATAATATTATAACCAGAAACACTAGGGACTGGAGAGGTCCAATCACAGTGAAGTAACTCAAAAGGAAAAGTACTAATGGTAGTAGAGGTTCCAAAAGGTAATCTAACATGTTTGCCACATTGACATGCATTACAGAGAGAGGGATTATGAGGACTGCTAGAACTAGGGATACAAAATTCTTGGAGTAAAGACGTCAAAGTGTTTTTGCTGGGGTGACCGAGACGACGATGCCATAGATCAACGGATGCGAGCATGGCACGAGAGGTGGACGTGGGCACGCCATGAAGAGGATAAAGATCGCCCGTGCTATTGTACCGAGCAAGGACCGCCCCCATTGTCAGATCCTTCACAGACAAACCAAAAGGGTCAAAGGCCAGGATAAATTTGTTGTCAATGCAAAATTGTCTAACAGAAATAAGATTTTTTGATGATGGAAGGAACCACAAGAATATTGCGTAGAAGAAAGTTAGCATGAGAGGAAGGGATGTAGGAGTGACCGGTGCATGAAACAGGGATGGTGGAGCCATCGCCAATGGTGATAGTGGAAAAAGCAGAAGGAAAACAAGCTGACAATAAATTCATATTTGAAGACATATGCATTGATGCACCAGAATTGAAAATCCAATCCATACCTGCGTCGTTGAGGATAAAATTGTTCATGGTGTTGATGAAGGCGGCTTAGTCCCAAGCCGGCTGTTGGGGAGGAGCAGAGGGGCCAGGAGCTTGCATGTTGACGTAGGGGATAGCGGATGGGTAGTATGCGATTGGGGCGTGCATGTTGCCGTAGAAGGCCGGCATGGTGTTGTAGGGCGACGGCGGTCCTGGTGTGTTGGTAGGCAGGGTAGGAGTGGCGGTGTAGACGTGCGCCGGCGGCCTGGGTCCAAGGAGTCCCGGAGAGCCTGTGGCTGGACGAAGACCGGGGCTCCACGTGCCCGTGTACGCAGGAGGGGCACCATACGGCGAGGAGGCCGACCATGGCATCGACCAAGCCTGGACGAGGCCAGTCCAAGGATCATGCTAAGGAGGCCATGGCGACGGAGCTGGTGGCGCGGGAGCGGTGGATGACGAGGCTGGTGCAGGTCCGGCAGGGCGAGATGCAGGAGGCCGGTAGACGGGATTCTTGCCCTTGTAGTTGGGGCTCGGGCGCCAGCCTGGTGTTGGTGTTGAGGCCGCGGCGGCCACAACAGGAGTTGGAGGGGCGGTCGGTTGCCGCGGCAGCCCAGGCGTGGGAGCTGCAGAAGAGGGCGCGGCAGCATGAAACACCTGCGGCGCCCGTTGCGCCTTGCGAGCCTGGTTCTTCTCTTCTTGCTGGAGGATCGAGCGAACCTCCTTGAAGGTGGGGTACGGCTTGAGCATGGGGATGAAGGACTGCTGCTTCTCGAATTGATCGCCGAGACCTTGGAGGAGGGCGTTGATGAGAGTGAGATCCTCGACGTGATCACCAAGTTCACGGAGTTCATCGCCAATAGCCTTGATTCGCTGGCAGAAGATGGAGACTGGGACATCTCCCTGCATGGTTGTGCGTAGCTCGGTGTTGAGCGCGTTGATTCGCGCGTCGGAGTTGTCCTGAAACAACTGTTGAAGGGAAGCCCAGAGATCGGCGGCGGTGGCGTCATCGTCGGACACCAGATTGAAAAGCTCCATGGAGATGCGTGTGTAAATCCACTGGATGATGGCGAGATCATCTTTCACCCAGCGAGGATCAGCGGGCTGTGGCGGGTATGTCTATGTGCAGAATTCTGAATTGAATATCAACCGGTTGTTCTTTCATGACCAAAGGGAAATATTGACCGGGTTCAAAACAATGCGATGATAAAAGAGGAAGAAGGGAAGAGAAAGACAGACTGTTGAGACATACACAAGATCGATGAGTAAGGCAGCTCGTCCCCTCTGGCGATCGCTTCTTTCAAAAATTATACCTCTTTTCCTTCGCTGTCTCGCGCCCTTTTTCTCGTTGTCGCATGGTTTGTCCTCTCGCCGTGAGTTGGATTTGGCTGCAGAGTGCACGGCTTTTAGACAGCCCGTTCCATTTGCTTGGTTCCACTTGCTTCTGTTGGATGCATAAGGGATGGTGCTACGCATCTAGTACTTCCTTTGTACCATAATATAATACAAGATGTTATTAAAATCAATATGCGAGTGTATCAGTTGTAATACTTTTTTATACAGTATTTGGGAGCGGAGAGAGTCGGTGTTTCTATATGATCCTGTTCCGGCGAAGGAAGGTTGATGGCGTGTGTGCATGCGTCGTTCTGGACGGTCAGAACACAGGAGAGGAACCCGTGTAGGAGTTCTGTTGGGGCAATTTCATACTTTCCTAGTCTCTAATGGAGTTTCTGTGTGGTTCTATTTCAAATTCCGTGAAAATTTTGATTAGGGTCCATATCTGCAAGGGGAGCGAATTTGGACCAAAACTTTGAAGTTTTTAATACCCATGTACTTGACCAGCTTAATTAAGACCGTTTAAAACTTTTATAAGACAAGACTTTGGAATGTCAGTAATATAACTTTTTTTCCGCTAGCAAGATACTATTATAATGCATTAGTTGATTAAAATTGTACCACATCTGCAAAAAGGGAAAATTAATTATACACAAGTACATGAAACAAAGTTTAACTCGGGGATACACGCGAGCATACTAGCTAATTACTCAAAGTACAGGTTAACTGTTGAAAAAAAATCTTAAGTAGGTAGGACTAGTACTTCTTTGTGACAGTAACTAAGTGCATATCTCATTCGTCTTCCTGTCATACTCCAACCACCGGCACTTACATATTTTAAGTCTCTCAGCCACTTCACTCATGGTGGGCCTGTCGTTCACATCATCCTTAAGACACTGCACCGCGATCTTGCCCACCTCCTCGAGGCACTCCTCGTTCTCCTTCGCACCAGATGCAACCTCCGGATCAAACATCTCCCTCGCCGCCCCGCCCATGGAAGCCTTGACATAATCCAGTGGCAGGCTCTGGTTCCCGTCATACCTTGCTTTTTTCCTGGTCATGAGCTCCAACAGTACGATGCCGAAGCTGTACACGTCGCTTTTCTCGGTGAGCAGCCCGGTCTTCATGTACACGGGGTCGATGTAGCTGCTGTCCCCGACCACCCAGTTGGTATGGTCCTTGTCGATGGACATGAGCCTCGACGTCCCGAAGTCTGACACCTTGGGCGCGAACCCGTCGTCCAGGAGGATGTTGCCTGACTTCACGTCTCCATGGAGGATGGTCCTCTGGCTCGCCTCCGAGTGCATGTATCCGAGGGCAACCGCTGAGTAGATGGCGATATCCAGGCGTTTTTCCAACGGGAGAGGGTTCTTATTATCGCCGTGGAGTACGTCGTGGAGGCTCCCCCTGGGCACAAACTCGTAGACCAGCATGGGCACCTCCGTCTCCAGGCAACATCCTAGCAACTGGACCAGGTTCCGGTGGCTGATATTGGACTGGATCGTGATCTCATTCGCGAAGGACTCCTTCTTCCAGTCCTGGTTGATGGGGATCGAGCATTTCACGGCGACCCGTGCACTGTCTCCAGTGCCGATGGTTCCCTTGTAGACCTTGCCGAAGGCGCCTTGGCCGATGATGTCGCAGTAGTTATGTGTGATGTGGTCTAGCTTCTCCTTTGTGAAGATCTCGATCTTGAGACTTTTGAGTAACTCTCCACCGTTCTTATTGAACCGGTCCCTCAACTTTCTTTTCTCGCGTTCCATGTGTAAGAATATTAGTAGCACAGCGAGTAATGCAATGGCACCGATTGTTCCTGCAGGAGGACATGTGTCAACTTCCATGTTTTCTTACCTAATGATGATATGTACCGTAACATTTTGCCATTTCTTGAATGATCGAGAAACAATTATGTCTAAGTCATATTTAACAACAAACGGGGTCTAAACATGAGATTCATGGAAGTACAAAGAGATAAGAAGATGTTGATTGGATGGCTACACGACCGTCGATTGAGCCATAGACATCAATGTACTAATTATTAAATATTAAAATTCAGTGGAATAGGAATATGTTTGTATGGTGAAAAAATATAGTACCGTATGTTAATAGATTTCAAAACATAATTATTAGTTTCCAAACTCCACTGAGCTCTTTAACATTTTTTCTTCTGACAGTACATTTATTAGTTTCTAAACAAATCCAAAACTAACATGGAAATATGTTTGCTAGATTTCATGGGAAAATGTTTTCGAAGGTGCCCTGCACAGCAACGACAAATATGTATGTATGATGATCTAAAATTAGCAAACAATGACATCATTACTTACATTATGTACCATCACGTACATTTTATTTTTCAACGCAGCTCACAAATAAACCATTTTTAATTTCTCACGTCTATACCATAGGATTTGTTTATTTTTCTTAAAAATAATGAGAGCATTACCTATTACTGCCACTGCAGCCGTGGACACGATGGGTTCACAACCCTTGTAACTTTTACCATCACCTCTTCGTCCGAAATTGCATTTACACTCATAACCACCTTCCCTATCATGGCATGTCCCGCCGTGACAAGGATACATGTTCTTGTACATTGTTGACTTTGGGGATCTCCGCAGCTCGCACTCATTAATATCTGAAGATGTATGAAGAATAATGCATATGATCAGTTTGGTGAATACAAAAACAATGACAAAGCTCACCGATATTTATTCTTAAGTTTTCTATTCTTAAAATTATGATTGAGCATTAAAAAAAATCCTGAGATGTCAAATCATACACATTACATTTTCACACTGGTAACGTGCAATACAATCTAAATATTGCAAATTACTCACTTTTGCAAGGAATGCACAATATTAATGGTAGCATCTGGAAAAATGAAGTTCCTTTAAATAAATTAGTATAGAAAAAATGCAATGAAGTAACAAACTTGTGCATCCATCTTTTATGTATGGATTGCCGGTGTATCCCTTGGAGCATCTGCAGAAATAGCCATGTTCTCCATTACTGGCATTTACACAGTAGCTCTGGGTGCTAGCACAAGCGCCATGGGAAAGATTCTCATTGTTATCCCCTTTTGGCGCCGATGGGCATGTTCCATTCCTAATTGCCCAGTCAAGAACAACTGGAATGACTCTGTCGCCTCCAAGTCTATTGAGGAATGTCATATTCCCAGTCAGGTCACTTTTTTTGAAATTGTACCTATTCAACAAATTCAGCCGTTAGTATAGGTAGAGATTTTTCAACTTGCAATGTATATATGTAAATATATATGTCTAGACTAACAACACGACAATCCGTACAAAATGTGTAACATCTATAAAATGATGGGTGAGACTAGAAAGCGATGATACATTTAACCATACTATGCGATGTCACCCATCCGCTTTCACACATGCACACAAGCATGACATCACTAAGACTCTTTTATCTCTTTAACTGACAAACCTATTCAGGATCTGCTTTCACCATTGGTTCGTTGCCACAAGATCTTCCAAAGTAGATCCCATGGTTACATGTTTCTATGTTTTTTCTTCTGTTTAGTAATTACCAAGTTATAGTAACCTCATTACTAAGTTATAGGAAGGTCATAGTAACTTGGTTAGTAGTTTACGGAATGTTACTCTCCACCCATGTAAAACATGTATGATAATACTTTTATGGTGAAATATCATCTCTTAATCCTTGATAACACTTCAATACTCACTCTTTAGGGCTTGCATAAATATTTTACATACTTTTTCGCAGGAGAGTTTGAAACAACAAAAGAAGGTCCTGCTCTTTTAAACATATTCTCACGATTATCTATTCTTCTGAAGATCCCTGGAATATAAGTAGCTCAAAGCCACGTTTTGGAGTCCGGCGAATTTATTGTGATGGTTGCGCTGGATCTGGTACATGAAAAGTCACTCTTTCTTTGTATCAAGAAAAAGCCACTCTTCATGTAAGGAAAGTCAAAGGAATTTGAACCTGGTGGTTCACTCTTCTGCCATGTTTCAACATGTATCCAAGAAAGAGCCACTCTTCATGTAATATAAGATAAGTCAAAGGAATTTGAACCTGGCGGCTCACTCTTCTGCCATGTTCCAACAAAGAAACATATATGTATCCCATGATTAGTATCATTATACTATGTTTCTGTCCTTTGGCATATACTAGCAAAAGTGCCCGTGCATTGCAACAGGATAATAAAATTGTAGTCTTCAAATCAAGTTCCAAATATTCACACTCCATGTCTATACACGTATTTGAATATTTGTGCAACCGGCGCGCATGTGGGCGTAAGACATGTGCATTCTAACATGCTCACAATGGATCGATATGTTCGACTTGATCCTTGATTTGTGTTTTTTTAATACATCCTCAATGCGTGTATGAGAAGGAAAATAAAAGGTCTGTCTCATGATGGATGAAAAACTAAAGGGCCCTATGACGTACGAATAATTTAGAGGAACCCTCGGGTTTTTTTTTCACTTTTACGGGTGGTGGGGTGGACAGTTTACTTCAACTTTAAGGGCAATTTCGACGACAGACTAAAAATTCAGAGAAACAATTAACGAAGAGTTTTTTTCCAGTTACAAATGGCGGGGTGGATAATTTACTATAACTTTAGGGGCAGTTTCGGTGACAGACGAAAAAAAAGAGAAAAATTAACAGAGTGTTTTTTTTTAACTTACGGGTGGCATGATGGGCAACAACTTTATGGGCAACTTAGGGTAGGTGGACAGGCTGAAAAACGGACAAACACACCTCCCTTTATTATCCTTTGGTATTTGGCATTGGCATATATATATTTATTTCATGTTAAAATAAGAAAATCCTTTCACTTTCACTTTCTTTTTTGGCATGGCTAATATTAGGTTCACTAAAACATCAGCAACTAGGTAAGGAAGGATCATATATTTTTGAATTCCACACATCCACCAATTGGCCAGCCATACCGTACACACCATACGATGACTTGAAAAGCAAAGGAAATCCCATCGAGAAAAAGGAAAAACGGAAAAGTTACTTCTTCACGTACCAGCCTTTGGTAGCGATGAAGGCGTACTGGCACAGGTTGCCAGACACAGGACGTGCGGCTTGCTCGTTCATGTCCCACACCAAGCTAACTTGCCTGAGGCCGGACGTGAGCAAGGCCTGGCAGCAGCCGTGTCCGCTGCAGGCCGTGCCGTCGTCCCCGGTGTTGTTGACCCTGACGCATGTCGTGATGCAGCCGGTGAGGTAGGCGGCGGTGGCCTTGCTGCTGCCTTTGAGCCTGGCCGTCGAGCTGCACCCGACGGCCGTGAACACATTCTCCGACGGTGAGATCAGGAACGGGTCGCCGACTATAAGGTTCATGCTCTGCGTCGTGTCCTCGATAGTATTGTTGCCGCCCGGCACGCGGCACTTGTAGGTCAGGTAGGTGTATATCAACATCTGCGCCGTCTCCAGCGTGATGTTGGCGATCTTGATGTTACCCTTGAGCAGGGTGGGAGGGCTCGTCGTCTCGTTGCACCTGAGGGCGAAGCGGCGGGACATGGAGCACCTGCGGCCGATGCCGAATGGGTAGGGGATGTCTATGCCCCCACACTTGTCAGGGCAGTTGTTCGGCCCCGGCGGCCCTGGTGCTGGAGGAGGAGATGGCGCGCCGGACACGGCGGCGGTGAGGAGCGCGTCAGAGAAGACAAGTAGAAGGAGCAGGGTTCGTAGCAACGACATGGCTAAATTGCTTAGGATGCACTGGCTCCTATGATACCCATAACCCACATATATATACTATGTTCTTTGTCTATACGGGAAGGTGCCATGGCACCCGGCTGACCCGACACCCTGTTATCCGGCCCGTCCAGTGACTTGAAGATTCATGCTGAAGAATAGTCAGCAGCAGGCCATTTGCATGCGCATGCTAATTAGGCAGCTGTTTTACAGGGTGTGATCAGGACTGCAGGAGACAGAACATGGCCGGTCGTCCTAGGATCCTTTTCAATGGAGACAGAGATGACTTGACAACACTGTTTGTAGGTTCTGCTTGTCCATATTTTTTGTGCGACCTTGCTATACGTACGACAGAGCACTTTACGATCAGAGACAATTGTAAATAAATCAGTTTGTGGGCCATAGCATTTAGAGATGATTTGCTCTCTAGTCGTACTGGTCAGACGAAAAAACCATCATACGCAGAGCAGTTCGCTTTTTCGTGCGCATGCGGTGAAAGGACTTGTCATGGTAATAGTATAGATTCCCACCATCCTAGCCAGGTCGTTGTCCAGTCCGTGAATCAAATGGCGTGTTCGGTTCAAGTTTTAAACAGTAGTCGCATTGCATGCAATTCTCAAGCTAGCCTGATTGAGCAAAAATAGCCCCAAATACGTCATCTGTAAGTTGTTTGGTTGCCTGCATCGAGGGTCGCTGCATTAGGTAATACGCAAGTGCACCTTGTTTGGTTGCCTGCATTAGCCCAAGCGGCACATGAACACGGTGTTTGGTTGCCCGTATGGGATATGATTAAGAGCTAGCACTTGCACTTAGTACACAGGATTAAGAGCTAGCAGAGGGAGGGGGAGAAGAAATGCAGTGTGCGCCGGACCATGGCGACTGCGGTAGATAGTGGTTGTGGCGCCGTGTCCGACATGACGAGCATGGAGTCGTCGACTAGCGACCCCGTCGGCGGCACGGCGAGCGACACCGTCGACGAACTAGTTGCGGTGCTCGCGCAAAGACAGTCGACAGAGGAGGAGAATGCAGTGCTCGCGCCATGGTATCGTCAGTGCAGTGGACGAGAGAGGAGGCCGAGATGATCAATGGCGGAAACGACTCCAGTGTAGTAGGGCGAGAAAGAGGAGGCGAAGATGATCGACCCCGTCGGCGGCGCGGCGAACTGCAGTGTGCGCGGAGGCAGAGGAGACAAAAAAGCAGTGTGCGCGCCATTGCAGCGTCAGTCCAGTAGGAGGACGACTGTGAGTAGGGCGAGATGAGCGATGCCGGAAACGACTCTAGTGTAGTAGCACATGGGCAAGGAGATCAAGGGGAAGGGGTTCGGTGTCGAGAGGGACGAATAGGAGGGCTCTGAGCAGAGGACAGAGGAGCTCGACATGACGACGTCAGTGTAGTAGACTGCTGTCCAAAGAGAGATGAAGCTACGATCGTCGAAACCAAAAACTTACAACACGAATGTTGTGAGGAACTGCGAGATTAGGCTGCTGGACAAAGGAAATTTCAAATGAACGATCGTGCGCGACGAATCTGACAAAATTCGTCTAGAATAGCTTCAAACGGGAACACAAGATTAAGAACTTACGTCCGATGAAACTACGAACCGATCGCCTGAATGGAACTGTAGCATCGAGGTGCATCTTTTTTGTGTAGAGCTTACCTTGAACCAAAGCACCAGATCAGAGGAACATGTAAGAGGGGAGATTAGGGAGGAGCTTACTGGAGGTTGAAGAAGACACCACCAGCTCGCATCCCTCCCGTTTCTCCTCGTGTAGGGACCCGCTCGCTGCGCTTCCGCTCGACCTGGCTCCAGAGAAACTGCCGATTCTTGAGTTCCCAGCTAGCCATGCCCAGAGGTACTTTAAGTTTCGTGCTATGCATGCCTAATAGTAAAACCAGGCTACCAAACAGCCCGTTCCCTTCCCGCGCGGGCCTGGTTGAGCCTCACGCAGGCAACCAAACACGCCAAAAACACCAAAAGTAGCCAACGCAGCACATCAAATGTCACATGTCACTGTTCAAACTTTGTCTCTCTCTTCAGCGCGCGCACCACATGCACATGCAAAGTCAGTCTTGGCCTAGAGTAGCTTTTATAAGGAGAGGCAGTGCTAGACTAGGCCCAGGTTTTTTGTTTTCTATCACTATTCTTGCGCTAATGAGATAACAGAGCTGTTAAGGAGTCATTGGCTACAGTGACGCAGGGGGTGCCTGGGCACCGGGGGATCTAAAAATCCAGTCTCGCTAACATGAAAGTTGAGTGACTCATGGCGGGGTACATTTGTGAGTTAAGACTTGGATTATTATTCCACTTTTCTCGCTGTTGCTTCTATATTGCCCGACATTAATCCCTATGGCGACCTCATGCTCGTTTTATCTTGCTCGGTACAAATCATCTACAGAGGTCATAGTGGAACCACAAGGTGCGTCGTCGTCGTAACGGTATCGCAGGCCACAATGTTGCCGGAGCCACCACAATAGTGATGAACACGTCCTACTCTTCATTAGAGGAGCCACTAATAAACAAAGAGCAGGCATACAGTAAAAAAAAAAGATTGCAGACGGTTTGTGTTTGTCACTAGAGGATTGTAGCTGATGACCTCATGTGAGTGGAGTGGCTAACCGCACACGGTTCATTATAGCCAGAGGAAGAGATAGAGAAGGTGGTGGTTTGGTTGCTCCAATACCTATAGATCGATTCCTAGTTGTTTAGCTCCCAAGTGCAACGGTTTACAGCAAGCAATACATTTTCTTTTCAGTTAAGAAACCTATGTATCAATCTGTAAAGATAACATCCAAGCCTCCTTCAAGCAGCTGCAATACAATAAATAGCCCTATTTGTGCCCCCAACAGTTCTAATGAAATTTCCAATCTCACTAGCTTTACTACTTGCAACAAGTAGTGAGAAGATAATATTATACATGAAGTATTTACTGTCAAATTAAATAAAAAATGAAAACAGAAATGAAAAAAAAGATTTTGGAGGTTTTCTTATGGAGGAAATTGGACCGTGGTTCATAGTTCACTACTCGATCTTGTAAAGTTCCTGAAACAGCAAACACAAAACATGTAATTCTGGTGTTCTGACTGATAATTAATAGGTTAGTGAAATTAATATAAAATTATAATAAATTGACATGGAAAATTCAAAATTTATACAGTTTTTAGAGAACTTCAAAAGTATATATACGCATTTAGGATGTATCAGTGGCAGATGGAGAAAATGTGAATGATATATAGAGTTTTGGCAGAGATGGAAGAGGATACTATAATGGGATTAAGATGGGCCAGACGTGTTCCGCACACACTCGAATTCATAGGTAGTTAGGTACATCATTCATGTATACTTCATTGCACATAGTTCCTCAATTCTAGCCGTAGCCAGATCAATGCACACAATTATTATTCTTCTTAACCATGTGCAAGGAAGTCATCGCACACATCAATTCATGGTATCCATTTTCGCACATGGTTAGTAAGGTTAAACCTTGTATGTTGTCCTTTTATTGATGATTATCAAAACCATGTGAAATTAGGGGTCACAAATGAGGTTTTACATACCAGTGAATACGCAAATGTTCATTTAAATACAAAGAATTGTATGGAGCAAATGTTCAACTTTACGTCCAAATGTGGATGCCCTCCTTTGGTGTCTGATCCGATGTTGCTCTTGCGAGCATGAAATTTTGATATAGTGACCAGTGTGGCAATGGGTATATATGACTGTAATTTCACTCTACCTATCAATAAAATGATACGCAAGGCTTTTGGGTATTCACGAAAAAAATACGGTAGTCCACTACTTTGGATATCACTAAAGGTTCCGTGAACAAATTCCACACTCTCCATTAGAGAAGTAAGAATCTTGTTTCAGTTCAAACTAAATTCATGGCTAGCCAGGAGAATATTGTTAGGACTAGTTAGTACCGGTTGCCTTAGGAACGGGGCCGAGTGACCCGCGGTGTCCTCTACGGTGACACTGGTGGCCAACCTTTAAGCCTGCAAACCCTCCTCTTCTTAGTGCCCCTCCTAGAGTCATAAACAACAAATGCCAGTGGGCAAAACCCGCACAATCAACAATGGGGGGGGGGGGGGGGGGGGGGCAGAAAACTCCCACTTTGTTTAAATTGTTTGACCAAGTTCATGTAGCAATATGGCTTCGTTCGACTGATTGGTTCGACGTGTTGAGTTGGTCTGTGGCAGTAATTGGGGTTGTTAGTGGAATCTGGGGCAGTGAAGTTGAGTAGCCGCATTGCCAGCTAGTCTCTTGCGAGATGTATATATCTATTGGTCGACATAGCATGCCACATTTAACAACGGCATATCACATTAGTCCGGGCGAGCTTTGGCAGGGGTTCCTTGAGGCGGTATCTTTATCTACTCTATCAGTCATTTAGGGCCTCTTTGGATGGTGGCACACTGCCACTTCCAAGGTCCTCATGGAAGTCTCACCGATGTATGGTTGATCTCTCTGCACTGGCGATGTTGCAATGTCATGCGTTCGAGGGGGTTGCGCCGGTGTTATTAGCTTTGACTCCCTCTTAGGAATGTCCGTTCTTACTGTGTGGTCGGTGTGGAACTTGGGTGAAAACCCTGATTCGAGGATCAAGCGATGGCGGCGGCCATGGTATCACTGGCCTTCTTGGAGGCATCATGTTGAGGTTATGGCATGGCTTCTACTTTGGGTTACTTCACTCGGGTGGAAAGCTATGAGCCATCTTTGGCAGTTTAGGAGATGGTTGCGGAGGCATTATTTTGAAGTTACAAGTGACCTCACCTATTTGTCACCTGTGGACGACTGTTTCTAGGGCATGCACTTGCCTTCATTTGCACCGTCGCCCAAAGATGACAAGTTGTATTGGGTAGTTGGCCATTGCCATCGGCGGCTCACTTTGTCAACCAACATTCATTCTTTCCTCTAGTTGAACAATGTGCAATTTTATCATGACGAGGACTATGAGCATTTCTCTTCTTGGCTTCTATTTTCTTTTTAAAACGGTGTGTTGGCTATGTGCACCTCTATGCATCATCGTTGTGTTATCGGAGCGGAACGGTTATTTAGATATACCAAATTGATGCAGTAATAAAATCAAGACTACCAAAAAAAGGCATATTGTTCGTCACGAGAAACATGTATGAAACCGGAGCAAACACATGCAATGAGAAACATATATGAAAACTGGAGCAAACACATGCAATGGGAACACATGTGATGCTTTTAAAAAAAGGACGATGGATAGGTGTCTCTAGATGACGTGTTAAGCACTAACGTCACTAACACTTTGTATGCTTTTATGATAGTCATCTTCTGATCTTGGGCATCTCCATTCTATAAATATAGGCTAAGGTCCAAACTATATTTCACACAAACATATATGATATGAAGAGAACAAATATTCATTTCTGAGCCCGGGCTTATCACCTCTGCATGAACACTAAAATAATGAAATACTACAAAAGTTCAAAAAAAAAATCTCATTTTTTTGTCAACCAAGACACTCAAATGCGTGATGTCCTGGATTTTTGTATTGTGATCGGACATCTGAGGAGCTCACAACAAAAGAGACAAAATGGCAAACAGTGCATGAACAGTAAACTTGGTCACATACCCCAATTTTATTTGTTTTTTGCTGTGAGCTACATTGATGTACAAACATCACCAAATTTAGCACAGACACCCGCATTTGAGCATCTTCCATGCCAAAAAAAATTCTGTTTTTTTAGTTTTTCTAGAATTTATTTTATTTTATTGTTCACACAAGGGAGCAGATGAGCTCGGGAGCCGAATTGCTGTTGCCTGAAGAGAATGTTTTATTTTAGGAGAAAATCTCAAGCATAGTGCAAGCACCCCATTTAAAAGAAATAAAGATAAAGGGTGGTAAATATGAAGTGGAGAATCACATTGACAGAGAGAGAAAGTATACAATGGAACCCAACTTAAAATGAAAACTCCATAGAAACCACATTCAAAGTTTTGAAAATTATATAAAAAGAACATTAGAAATTTAATGTTCTTGGAACACTTGGAAATTGAAGTTAAAACTCATATTCATTTGGGAGGTAAGAAAAAAACAAATTATGCGTGAATAGTGAAATTGTACTATTTGTAAGTTTATAACTATTCATTTCCTATATATTGTTTTCTCGTACCTTCGGAATGAATTTTATTTTGACTTGGTTTACATGTTTGTAGAACATTACCTCTTCAATATACTCTATTTTCCAGATTTTATAGAAATTTTGAAACATACTTTTACTTCATTTTTGTCAACTTCCACTATAATTTGGTTTCCACATGATATTTCCTTACCTGGTCCCAAGATCAGTTGCTTCCTTGGCGCCACCTGAGTATCGTCGCGTTGGCAAATCACCATGAAAGATACTTTGATTGTGTTTCACTTTCAGATGCTCCTCGTTATGTTGACGACATTTTCATTTGAAGAATCCGTGTCACTCTTTTTCCAGAAGGGAATTTTGCGATAACATAGTTTTCTACTGCTTTTTTGAGTGTTTGGTTGGGTTGATTGTGATTGACACACAAATTAACGTCATTAATTACTTATTTGATGCAAATTGAGCGGTTGGTGGATGGCGTGGCACATAAACTTTAATATTAAGGACACATAGTTTTGTGTCTCTTTCAAAGTTGTGGCGACATAAGCACAATTATATGACGTATATGCAATGACATATATGTGTGTCATTTAGGCCAGTCGTAGTGGTTGTCTCTAGGCTAGCACAGAAGCTTCATAATTGATGACACGTTGTTTGTGTCCCTTTCAAAGTTGTGGTGGTATGAGCTCAATAAGATGACATATACGCGATGACATATATGCGCGTGTTTCTTAGATTGTTTCAGTTGTTATTCCTTAATATGCATACATGTTAGTATACTTGATCTTACTATTTATAATAAGTTCTTGTGCATCTCGCAAAAAAAAGGTGCTACGTATAGATTTAATTATCATTTGTTGGATTGTGTGAAGAGATGATATATAATATAATATATGTTTCATTTTCTCATTAACACTACAAGAAACATGTCAACTTATGACCTTCTGTCAGTGACCCTTGAAGAATTGGTCATAAATTTATGACCATTTTAGACCAATTGGTCAAAAGCTGTTCAGGGGGCTTCAAACCCTAAACCATTGTGACCATTTTGGTCAGAAAGGTCGTAATTTCCTTACACGAAATGGTCACAAAGCAAACAGTGCTAGTCCGCTGCCTTATTTCTAGTTGTTAATGACCAATATAGATGATCATAACCTTGTAGATTGTGGTGGGTTGTGATGACTAGGCGCCATCTCATCAGTTTTGCCTATGTGTCATGTCCATGTGGCAGTTTTTGCCCTAGGTTGTGAAGCAACCTATATTTCTATCATTCCCAAAATTCCCAAAAAAATCTCATAAATTCTTTGGGTCATATCTTCATCAAATATGTAAAAATCCTTCCTTGCCTAGTTCAAAACTAATTCAACAATATTCATTTTCCTATTATGTTCACAACAACACTTTATGAAGGAAGTGTTATTTATATATTCTTGATTGCCCTATGAATTTTTGGGCACTCTTTCCTATCCAAATCATTACCGCATGACAAAATTCAGCTCCATTTGCCTAGCAAATCTTCCTCGGCAAATTTCCAAAGTTTTTGTCCACCTAGAAGCATTGTGAAGAAAGTACCTTTTTTATATCTCTAAATGACATGAAATTTATACAGTTTCTTCATATGCCCAAATTATCACCCTCCTCCAAATTGCAGCTCAGTCAAATCATCTATGTGAGCCCAGGTTCAATTTATATTTTATGGCCAAATTGGCACGTTGCAAAGCAAGTGTTATATAGACCCCTCCTATTACCCTCAAACTTTTCGGGCACTCTTCCATACCCAATTCATTGCCACATGATAATATTCAGCTCAATTTTCCTAGTAAATCTTTCTCGGAAAATTTCCAAATTTCTACCTCGAGAGAAGCTTTGTGAAGTAAGTACTAGCTAGGCTTACCCAAATGATTTGAAAATTTACCAGCGCATGACCATACCTAAGTAACTTACCTGCACCAATTTTGAGCTCATTTCATTCATCCAATCTCTCTCACTAGTTTTCCCAAGTTTCTGTCCATGGAAGAGCATTGTGAAGGAAGTACTACTTTGGCATGTCCAAATGGTATCAATTTTCTACAATGCTTTCCTATGCCCAAATAAACATCCTCCACAAAATTTCAGCTCACTCCATTCATTATTTTGAGCCCAGCTTCAACATTCATATTTTTGTCCAGCGTGGTACTTTGCAAAGCAAGTACCACCTAGGATCCTCCTTTTGAGTTCAAAATTTGTGAAGACATTCTCCTTAGTAGATGATCATCCTCAGCCAAAACTCACGCCCATTGGCCATGTGCATTTCCCGTACCGCTAATCAAACTTTTGGCTGCTGATTCATGTTTGAGCATCGATCGGTCTCCTCGTGAGAATCTTATATTGTAATTTTCTTCCTAGCACCAACCCGGGGAGTGCCCAACCCACTAGACATGCCTAGGCCGCCCAGAACACATGGCAACATTACGGTCACGCGGTGACCACGCGACGGGCATGCGAGTTTACGCGCTCTAGAGTTGGGGCCCTCGGCCACCGCCCAAACCTCGACGTATCGCCACCAAACCATGTATTTATGATTAAATAGGTCCTTATGTAACTAGAAATGATTTTTGGAAAAATAAATAGCAAACTATGAGGCAGCTGCAGTTCAAATTTGACTCGCTTCCAGCTGAATCGGCGGAAATTTGTCTTTTTCACGAGAGGTGGATCAAATTTTTTTACACCCAACCATTTTATCAACTGTGCATTAAATATGGCCTAGTATTTTATAAAAATGATTTGGTCCAATTTTGCAACAATTATTTGGTAGTTCCTTCACAAAAAAACCTCCTTTCGGGCACTCAAAAAATGGAAAATGGTTTTTTCGTCCAACGAAAATGAAAACTTCCTTAGACAACATTGTTTGCCATTCCAATATGCACTCTTGTGCACAATATGAGATCATTTGAACAAAGTATGCCATGAATGTGGCCATAAGATTGATCATTTGGCTTGAAAGCCATTGATCTCCACACATGATAGCTCGTTTTTGAGAACACTTTTTTATAATAATTGCCGTATTACAAGTTTGTTATTTTTACTAGGAACTTGGCCACATTTGATGACACAAAGCGAAGGTTTCCCAATTTTTTGATTTTTTTTGAATTTTTTATGCCCGTTTCGAAATGCGGTCAAAACGGCGGGAATGACCGTTCCTAGCTAGTGGTTCAATCTTGGAATTTTGTTGGTGTTTCTCTGATTAAAAAGATACTTATGTACCTAGAAATGATTTTTGGAAAAAATGAATAGCAAACTATGAGGCAGCTGCAGTTCAAATTTGACCCGCTTCCAGCTGAATCGGCGGAAATTTGTCTTTTTCACGAGAGGTGGATAAAAACTTTTTACACCCAACAATTTTCTCAATTGTGCATTAAATATGTCCTAGTATTTTAGAAAATTGATTTGGTCCAATTTTGCAATAATTATTTGGGAGATCCTTCACAAAAAAACCTCTTTTTGGGCACTCGAAAAATGGAAAATGGTTTTTTTGTCCAAAGAAAATGAAAACTTCCTTAGGCAACATTGTTTGCCATTCCAATATGCACCCTTGTGCACAATATGAGATCATTTGAACAAACTATGCCATGAAAGTGGCCATAAGATTGATCATTTTGGCTTGAAAGCCATTGATCTCCACACGTGATAGCTCGTTTCTGAGAACACTTTTTTAAAATAATTGCCGTATTACAAGTTTGTTATTTTTCCTAGGAACTTGGCCACATATGATGACACAATGCGAAGGTTTCCCAATTTTTTGATTTTTTTTTGAATTTTTTATGCCCGTTTCAAAATGCGGTCAAAACGGCGGGCTTGACCGTTCCTAGCTAGTGGTTGAATCTTGGAAAATTTTTGGTGTTTCTGTGATTAAATAGATACTTATGTACCTAGAAATGATTTTTGTAAAAAATAAATAGCAAACTATGAGGCAGCTGCAGTTCAAATTTGACCCACTTCCAATTGAATCGGCGGAAATTTATCTTTTTCACGAGAGGTGGATCAAAACTTTTTACACCCAACCATTTTGTCAATTATGCATTAAATAAGTCCTAGTATTTTAGAAAATTGATTTGGTCCAATTTTGCAACAATTATTTGGTAGTTCCTTAAAAAAAACCTCCTTTCGGGCACTCAGAAAATGATTAAAAATAGCTAGAAAGATAAAAAATGCATAGAAATTGGTCCTTATCCATAAAATGTGGTCTAACTCTAGTGAAAATTTGTGTGGTGCCATTTTGCAAAATATTTTGAATAGCTACTTCACAAAATCCCTCTATTTTTAGTACTTAGACACTTTTTTAAATCACTGCTTTTTCGACCAATCAGGACTCTTCCCACGGATCGATGACATGGCGCCCATCCATCCATCCATCCATCCATCTCTCCATCCCACATCCATCCATCCATCCATCTACAGAAAAAAAGGAAAATAAAATGAAAAAGAGATACCCCCACCCGCAGCCCAAACCCTAGGTCAGATCCCATCGACTCCCCCCATCGCACCCCTCCTGTCCTCGCAGCCGCCGCCACCTCCTCCCTCGATCCAGTCCTCTCCCCGGCCTCCTTTCCCCGATCCAGTTCTCTCCCCGCCGCTCCCACCCACCGCCGACCTCGCAGCCCTCCTCACCACCGCTGCCGACCTCGTCCCTCCCTCCCCTCACCATCTCTCCCTACCCTATGCCCCAGATCGAGTCGAGCAGGTCGACCGACGCGCTAGGGTTCCGTTTGGTCAGCTCCGTGCCGGCTCTCCGGTTGGCCGCCCACCCGACGATGGATCTCCTGCCGCTCTCCCACCAGGCGCTCTTCGCGGCCGTCCGATCCACGGACGCCGAGGCCGTGCGCCGCCTCCTGGCCGTCGTCGAGGAGTCCGCGCTCTACATCGCGGCGGAGGCCGGCGCGCTCGAGGTCGTGCACCTCCTCCTCCCGCTCTACGACCTCGAGGCCGCCAAGCTCCGCTCCCGCCTCGACCTCGACGCCTTCCACGTCGCGGCCAAGCAAGGGCACACCAGTGAGCCCCTCTTCTCGCTCGATTAGTAGCTCGGGGTCTTCTTCAAGTTCGCCTTGCGGGGTGAGTTGCCCGAGCATTGTCCCGCCCGTGCTAGCTGCATGTTTAAACTTCGCAGTAGGTTCTCTCCTGAGCATTATCCGATGTAGGATATGTCATCCGTACGCGCTGTGCTTTGATCTGCTTGGTTCTAGCAGTTACGTTGTTTTCGAGTGGATTTAGGCACTGCCTATTAGATCCAGTGCTTTGGATTCCCCAGTCGCGTCAGGCGATGGGTTGCATGCTGATGATTACTGCTAGGTCCATGCTAGTGATTATTTTGTATGGATGATGATACTAGCGTTCCTTCTTTTTTTGCAAGTACTTTTTGGGCAAGTCGATAGACTCCGTTGCTCCATCTGTACATAATTCTGTTTGTGTTCGTTGTAGTGGTAATTATGGCTTTAATAGTTATTAAAGATTGCACCTGTAAATCTAGATCTACTTGGATCCTGGTGGCTTCTTTTGCCAAGCAATATCATGTGCTTATTAGTTGCAAGCTGTATTGGTTTGCTCTGCTGCCATGTTAATTCTTTGTTTCCCCTTTGTGTTAACCACCTTGTGCTGTTGCACAGAAACTTTATTGAGAAATTGTCAGTTAACAGTATTTTTCTTCTAGGCCATCGGGGGATCTCTGGCGGCAGCACAAGGAGCAGAGCAGCGGAACAGCAGCACTGGCACGGGCTTATATATTGTTGGCTTGTAGCATAAACTGTTGGAACGATAGCATAAATTGTTCAGCGTCTTGACGCACTAATGCAATCGTACTGACAATTGATGTAACCAAAATCGTATAAAGGCAGTCTGCTCTCTCTTTAAATTATATTTCATAAACTATATTGAATCACTGCAGCTGCTATAGATTTGAGATTCACATCTTTTTACATTGCCTGCTCTAGGAAGTTACTGTCGTGTAGTTAGTCTTCTTGCACTACATTTGTACAATTGTATATTCTTGCCACTACTAGGTGATTCCTTGAATTATTCAGTCTGTTGTAACATACCAGTTTGATGGAATGCCTATGGTCTAAGGAGATAAACATTGGTATCCAGAATAGATCTACCTAAACCAACAGGCACAAAACATGCATATCCCTTTAATCTGCATTAGTGCGTCTAAGTGGTTAGTGTATTGTAAGCTCCATCCATGGAGCAGTGAAATAAGCTGACGCTGTATAACGTGCAGCTAGCTTGCTGTTTAGACATTTTCCCGTTTTTAAGTATTACTTTTCTCTACATCTTTGAATTGGATCGTCGATCTTTCCTGGAGTCGATTTTGCGCTAGAGCTTCTAAAACTAACCAGTCCAGGGAAGAACTTCTTTCTTATCTTCATACATTCTGGACCTTTTCACTACCCTCAATTCAGTTTCTACAACACGACAATTTTAAAAATGCTAGTCGAGCAATCTTTTAGAAAGCATAATGCTAGTGGGATCTACTCAGTTCATGCTTACTTTGGTCTGCATGACAGTCCTATACGAAGTGCAATTTTGTACTGCTTTCTTCAAGGTTTAGGGTCCAGGCATATGGCTCACTGTTCGTATTGTCCCAATGCAGCAGCTTCAGCTTCGCCTGCTAGTCGTCTACGCCGGATGCCGCGCCCGGGGCCGCTGGTGGCCTCGAGGACGACGCCCAGGCTAAGGCATACGAGGGCGCACCACCACCGTATGACAGGACCAAGCGCATGGTCATCCCCGACACGCTGAAGTACGTCAGCGTTGGACTGCCTTCAAGATCTTGGCGTGTGTCTTGTATGTGTGTTTGATGTTGACGTTGCTTGTGGTTTTGCAGGGTTCTGAGGCTGCAGCCTGCGCACAGGTACTGCCTCCTCGGCCAGCTCTCCAAGGAGGTCAGATGGAACTACGCTGACACCATCAGGGTAAGCTATTTCATTGTTTGTTTCTTCAGTGCTCACTAGTTGCTAGTGTTCGACTGCTACCAGTGGGTTAAGATTAGTCTTTTTTAATTGTTTTCTTGAGGATGAGTTACTGGGGCTGTTCAGGCCATGACTCGAAATTGTAATTGTTTTCTTGAGGATGGGCAATCTTGTATAGCTGAAAGTGATACATTCTTTGAAAACTCAGCTTCTACTATTCACCTTGTAGATTTTTTATTCTGCAACATATTTGGTTTTGTCTGATTAAAAAATTGGTCATGCTCACGAGCAGTATATATGCACTTGGTTGGTTCATTGTTGGCAGTTTAGCTACACAAACTGACTGACATTGCACAATAAAATGTAACAGATTTGCTAGCAATCCTTCTTTCTCTCGTATAGAAGTACATGCTATCTAACGTGAGCAAAATCATTGCGTAACTACAGGTACATCATATGACTAATTTACACAGAATACTGATACTCGACCCCATGCATTCAGTTTCGGAACTTGAAACTAATTAACCTGTGGAAACTAACCTGACTAGTAGCTTCTCTGGCTTCCAGTTTACAACTTCCAGGATATCAATCATTCATTCTCAAGTTGCTGCTGGCAGCTACAAGTCG
This sequence comes from Triticum timopheevii, assembly GCA_963921465.1. Classification (NCBI taxonomy): domain Eukaryota; kingdom Viridiplantae; phylum Streptophyta; class Magnoliopsida; order Poales; family Poaceae; genus Triticum; species Triticum timopheevii. The sequence continues at coordinate 46,904,523 of OY997264.1, read as the reverse complement.
CCTTTTTCTGGAATTTTCATGTTCTTTTTTTGTGCGTATATGCCTTCCTCTTCGATTTCGAGCTTGTGATTGAGGTCAATTGATGGTGGTGGTTGTGCGATGCAGATTTTCGGGATGGCGGAGAAGGAGATGGAGTACCGGGTCGAGCTTTTCAACCGGTGAGTGATGAGCTTCTAGCTGCTGTACTACCACCAGTCCACCACCTGGGTGGGGCTTGTGAGATCAGATCGCTTGTGAGATCAGATCGCTGGTTGATGCAATGAATTGTGGTTATTGCAGGCAAATTTGGGGCTCAGGAAAGAAGACGAGGAGCAACCTCTCTCTGGTCTGGTCGTTGGAACTTCAGGACAAGGTACGTAGCATCCCCATCTCCCTCCCTCTCTTTCTCTGCTTACAAATGCCGCTAAATTAAGGAATATTTGATGCAAATCCTGGCTGTGTAAGGAATTCAAGAGGGATTTGTATGAACAAGTCCAGTTTTTTAGTTAGTACCAAACAAAGAAGATGCGGTCCAGATTGGCCAATTTTGCTGCTACCACATGGATTTGTATCTATGCAACCATCTTCCTACTGTTTGTGTTGTTTGGATTGCAAGAAATTCAGCTTTGGGTGACCTGCACTTAGTTTAATTTCTTTGAATAATCAACCGTATTGTTTCTGTATTGTTTTGCTGCTGTATTGTTTCTCACTCATGATTGATCTACTGCCAGGTGAAGGTTTTCAAATGTTGAAGGAGGAGGACAATAGGAACTTCTGTGATGTCTTGTCATCTATTTTCTTTTCTTTGTTGTAGAATAGTTCTATTTGGCACTTACTGGTTGGATGTAAAGATATGTACTGCTAGAATGAATGCATGTAACTATATTTTGGGCTCCTATAATATTTCATGTTGCTTTGAAAATGTATCAGAACTGGGCTAGGCCCAAGATAACTTGTAGTGTGATGTGTTGTAATGTCAATGGCATAATAAAAGAAGTTGGATTGGATCAATTATTTCGGCCCAGTCCAAGATATATTGAACAATTATTTTTGAGGGGAAAACTTGAGAGGCCCAGCAAAGAAATGGCCTAGAAAAAACAAGACCAAAAAAATCTGTCAAAAGGGATAGGCAAAGAAATTTAAAAGGCCGAATTACTGGGCCAGGCCCAGGTAGCTAGTGAAAATTAACAGAAATAAATATATATTGAAAAGGCCGAATTGTTGGGCTCGGCCCATGTAGAAAATCGAATTGGACCGGGCTGAATCTTGTGCCACATCAGCTTGCCATGCTGGATGCCTACGTGGCCTGGGGGAGGTTGCTAGTGACCAAAACGCCACAGTAGGAATATTTTGGTCATAAACGTCTTTGACCATTCCAGAAGAAAGGTCGCTATAGTCAGTTTACGACGGCTAGCTTTTGACCTTCTGTTTTTGGTCACAAAAAGGTCATAAATGGAAATTTGTGACCTTTCAGTGACCAATAGTGGTGGTCATAAGTTGACATATTTCTTGTAGTGTAATTCTTCTCCGCATAGATATTTTTTTGTGAAGGATTAGAAGACGATATTCAGCGCAGGCCTTCAGAAGCTCGAGTGCATAGCGGACGGCTAAAGCATACGGATAATGTCAAGAGATGTTGGGGTAGAACGAATTTGACATAGGAGAAGTCCGTAAAGAGAGATCTGAAGGATTGGAGTATCGCCAAAGAACTATCCATGGACAGGGGTGCGTGAAAGCTTGCTATCCATGTGTGTGGAAGCTTGTTGTTGTTGTTACTATTGGCATTTCAGCCTTTCTTCTCCTTTCAGGGCCTATCCGAAAGAGAATCCAGTACCTCTTGGTCCTGAATATCAGAATAGGACGAACAAACCGGACTCCGCGGATATCTTTGCTTCGGAACAAAACCCTGCAATCAAATAGATTGTCCCAAGGGCGCCATATTCTAGGAGCCCAAGTTATGCTATTGAAAATTCGTTCCTCTAGCAGTTCCGGTTTGAGCATTCCGTTCCCTTTTTCAAACTCCACTTCTTTTCATATAGCAATCCCTGACTCTCCATTTCGAGGGGATTTCGACGATTCTAGGGTGATCGAACTATTTCTTTACCTGTTCAATTTCTAACGAATCAAGATATCCTCTTGTTCCGGTATAAATAGTAGCTATCTGCTCTTCCACTGGGAGAGGATTTGCTTGGGATTGTTTAAGCAATTCCCTTAATCGTCGACCCCTTGCCAATTGATTCTGACTTGTTTTATCGAGAGCAGAGGCGAACAATAGGCTTGTCACTCTGCGAATTGAGCTAGTTCCAGTTTGGATTTGCCAGCTACTTGTTTCATGGCTTTAATTTGAGCTAGAAGACGATACTGCAGAGCATTGGAAGAGACTTCTTTTTAGATAAAGCAGGAATAAGAGGCAAAATTGATGAAAGACTGTGATGGGCTTGACTCAAATTTTCTTTTGTGGAACTGTCAATCAGCAAAACACCTTTCCGCAAAAAAAAGTCAGCAAATCACCAACAGAGAAATCCGCAAATTTAAAAGTAAGATAAAATCAGTAGCAGACCCACATATCTGCTGGGTTAGCATCACGCACTCACTTTTTATTAGACTCCAATACGATGTTATGTCATTAAATATATTTGGGCTACCCGGCCGCCATACTCGTGGCCAACTGCCCATCATGCCTAGACTTTTAACTGTCACCTTGTAGCTACTAGGTTTACAAAAATGTAGAATGTATGTATTTGAGAATATATCTCTATTTTTTAGACTAGCAGACAAGTCTGTAGAGTGTCGACGCCCGCGCGTGGGACGGCTCTTCCTCTAGTTGCCGCGTGTCGAACGTGGGATGGCGTGATGCGCTTAGTGGAATCCACCGCTTGGGATGGTGTTCAACATTGTGGTGGACATGTTGGCAATTTTGATAGGAAGAGCCAAGGAGGCTGGCCAAGTGGGAGGCTTGGTGCCTCATCTAGTTGATGGAGGAATTTCCATTCTTCAGTACGCAGATGATTCTATCATCTTTATGGAGAATGACTTGGTAAAAGCGAGAAATATGAAGCTACTGCTATGTTTGTTTGAACAGTTGAGTGGGCTCAAAATTAATTTCCACAAAAGCGAATTGTTGTGCTTTGGTAGAGCCAATGAGGAACAAGAGGCCTACAAACAATTGTTTGGGTGTGGTTTGGGGGAGTTGCCATTCACATACTTAGGAATTCCTATCCACTATCGTAGGCTTACGAACAACGAATGGAAGTGTATTGAGGATCGATTCGGAAAGAAACTGAGTTGCTGGAAGGGTAAGCTCATGTCATATGGAGGCCGTTTAATTCTTATTAATTCGGTTCTCACGAGTATGCCTATGTTTCTTCTGTCTTCTTTCGAAGTACCAGTTGGTGTGAGGAAAAGACTGGACTTCTATCGATCGCGTTTCTTCTGGCAGGGTGATGAGCTAAAAAGAAAATACCGTTTAGCAAAGTGGGATATCATCTGTAGACCGAAAGACCAAGGGGGTCTCGAGATTGAGAATCTTGAAGTTAAGAACAGATGCCTTCTCAGTAAGTGGTTGTGGAAGTTATCTAGTGGAACTGACGCCACTTGGGCACAAATCCTTCGTAATAAGTATCTTCAAACCAAAATGTTGTCTCAGGTCACAGTACGACCGACTGATTCACCCTTTTGGAAAGGGCTTATGAAAGTTAAGCTTTCATTGTTTCAGAGGACAAAGTTTATTGTTGGTGATGGTGCCAGTACGAGATTCTGGGAGGATACTTGGCTCGGAGGGGCGCCCCTTGCAATCCAATACCCGTCGTTATATCATATTGTTCAACGACGTGAGGCTTTCGTTGCAACGGTGTTTTATTCGATCCCCCTTAATATTCAGTTCAGAAGGCCGTTAGTGGGTAATCGTTGGGAAGATTGGCTACATCTAGTTAGGAGACTGATGAATGTCCAACTTTCACAACAACCCGATAAATTACGCTGGAATCTCACTAGGTCGGGTGAATTTACAGTTAAAGCAATGTATGTTGATGTCATCAATTCGAGCTCGATTCCTAGCTCCAAGCATGTGTGGGATGTCAAAGTTCCTTTGAAGATCAAAGTGTTTATGTGGTTTCTCCACAAACAAGTCATTTTAACCAAGGACAATTTGACAAAGCGTAATTGGACAGGGCCTACTAGGTGTAGTTTCTGTGATCGGGGTGAAACAATTAAACATCTTTTTTTGATTGCCCACTAGCTAGAATTTTATGGAGGACTATCCATATTGCTTTCAATATCTCTCCACCGAATTCGGTCAACATGTTATTTGGAACATGGCTAAACAGGGTAGAGCCCGGGTTAGCAAGACATATTCATGTGGGGGTGTGCGCCTTAGTGTGGGCGCTTCGGAATTGCAGAAATGATTTGGTCTTTAACAAAACAACAAATATTCATTTTTTGCAGGTTATCTTCAGAGCTACGGCGCTGATCCGTTCCTGGTCGCTACTCACTCCGATGGAGGCCAGGGAGCGTTTGGTTACTGGATCTACCCGTTGGGAGACGGTAGCTCGGGATATCTTCAACCGGTTTGGATGGCGGTCATGTAATAGGATAGGCAATTAGTTTACCTGTCTATTTTCGAGCCAACCGGTTGCGGTTTATCTCTTTTGGCTAGTTTGTGTATCTAGCCTTTTGGTTCTGTGTGAGCCTTTATCTTTTTTTTCTATAATTGCGGAGACATTAAGACATTGTTGAACCTTTTTTATTAATAAGATGGCCGTATGCATCATGCTGATGCAGAGGCCGGGGACCACCCCGTTTCGAAAAAAAACCCGCTTGCGCTACTCTCCTGAGGCAGCACCGATCCCGAAGCAGATCTCGTCAGGTCTGGCTCCGCGGATCCCGACATCTACAATTATTTGTTTATTGCAAGTACTCTTCCAACACATAAAGACTACTAGTTTCAATGGTAGAGGCATTTCGCTGCGCGTCTGTTTTCGTCGCTGACACATGGAACCCATTGTTAGTGTCTGGATAAACACGTCTTAAGGCCACACGCCTTTGTTCTGTCGAACATACCATAGTAGCCCAACGGCTACACCCCCTCCCTCACATGTGCTCGGCCCGGGTTTGATTCCCCTGGGTAGTGGAAAATCCCCAATTTTTTCCTCTGTTCTTACTGACAAGTGTGCCCCCCTTGTCATCCACTCACACACCACCACCAACACTTAGCAAAATTTGGTCCCTAGTTTTCTTTGTTTGTCGCACACTCAACATTGTCTGGGCAATTTCTTCTCCGAAACTGAAACTTGCAGTTTCTTATCTGAAACTAAAACTTGCAAAAGAGGGCTCCCCCTCCAATTTCATTAACAAGACCATCAGTCAAAGAACCAACATCATGTTTTTCCAACAGTTTAAGCTACTACCAGATTCAACCTAATAATACAAATTCAAAGTTCAACCTATTACATCAACAACAGATAGGGATGCAGCCCACAAATCCAACGACTAGAGACGGAAGGAGGAACAAAAGCTGGAAGAACAAGGAACAGCCAGCAGCAACACCATCAGCCTCCCAGCCTCAGAACTCTAGGTCTCTAGCCTTGTGAACTCCAGGTTTTTTCTTCTGCAAAGCAGACCAATTGACAATTCAATTGCACATCAGTCTCACTAATGTCATGGGATCATGAATTTTTTTATCTCGGAAAGTAATATCATTTCTACATTTCCATAAAGACCAAATTATAGCAGAAATTCCAACCAAAACAAGTTGTATGTTAGTTTTTTGAAATGTTTTGAGCCAAAAATTCAAACAATCATCCAAATTTTTTGGAAGTGATCTTCAATGAAAGGAACATTTTATCAAGCTTCAGACCAATCTAGCAGCTGAGCATTCACAAATTTTATTAGTTTTCTTTGGTTAGGATGCTCTTATGAGCAAGCAACCAGAAGAACATTTTGATTTTAGTAGGGATCTTTATTTTCCATAAGAAATTATCTTTAAAACCTACATTAGTCTTCATAATAAGCGTATATAGAAATTTCACGGAAAATACTCTATCCTTAGTTAGCAGAATCACCAATGATATTTGTCCCCCATGCATTCAGACCTCTTCAAATCTATTTTTTAGACTAGCCCACAAGTCCGCAGAGTCACCGGTGATATTTGTTCTAAAATAAAAATTATCCCAACCCTGCCTCAACAACAGAAATCTCATGATCCAAATTACTGGCATATAACACTAGTAGAAAAGGGGGCATTTGTCCCGGTTCGTAAGGGCCTTTAGTCCCGGTTCATGAACCGGGACTAATGGGTCATTACTAATACCTCCACCCTTTAGTCCCGGTTCAAAAACAAACTGGGACAGATGGTCCTCCATGTGGCCGGTGCGCCGAGCCCTGGCAGGGGGGACTTTGGTCCCGGTTGGTGGCACCAACCGGGACCAAAAGGCATCCACGCGTCAGCATTCCAGTGGCTGGGGTTTTTGTTTTTTTTGAAGGGGGGGGGGGGGGTTGGGGGGTTTTGGGGGTTAATTTAGGTGTTTCATATATTGTGTTAGCTAGCTAATTAATAGAGAGAAGTGTCCTCTCTTATGTCCGTGCTTGGTCGACGCTACGTACTATATACATATAGCCCTTGACATGCTAGCTAGTAAGAAAATGAAGGGAACCATTGAGTACAGAAGTTCGTCATGCATACAGAGAGAAATGATCGATCGACCTCTCCTTCTCCGAGAGATTGGTCGAACAACAAGTTTTCGTATCATGTACATCCGACGCTACTGGCTACATACATGTACAATATGTAAGATCTCTCAATTACAGTCCCCTAGCATTTGAAATCAACTTCCACATGGTATTCTCCGGCTTTATTGATGACGTGGTCAAGAAAGAATCCCGCCAATTCCTCTTGAATTGCTTTCATGCGATCTGGTTCTAGGAGTTCATTCCGCATCTGCCACGTCTAATTTGAAGAAAGGGGTTAATTAGTACATATATATGAATGAAACTCAACAGAAATGATGGTGTAATAAAATGAAATTGTGAATATTATTGCTTACGCACTTCATATTGTCTTTGAGAGTAGCCCCGCTTGTTTTTCAAAGTCGCGGTGTGGATGAACTCGCACGCGTAGTATCCACAGAAATCATTCCCTTGTTCCTGCCACAAGCACTTTAGGAGAAATAGAGGTCAATCAAACTGATAATGAAGCATTATAAATGGCATTGATGAAAGTATAGCTATAGAATCAACGAGAGATGCGCGCAACTAGCTAGCCAGTAGTACTTACTTTCGGGTATGTATATCACAGCTCCTTCGGCAGTCCTGGAGCTTCTGCGGTGAACTGTTTCCAAACCCTGCAAGACAAAGAAAATAATTATTATTACTTGAGATATCAGAAAATGAACAAAAAGTTGCCGATATGGTGCGATAATGATCGATTGAACTTACTTGCTGAGTATTTCAGTCATGTCCGCATAGGTTTTGGGATCTTACCGTCTCGAGTCTAAGACGGTTACTAGTCCACGCTCAAGTTTAATATGCAGAAGAATATAGTGGTACCTGCGCACGCATGCATAACTCATCAATTACATTACTATAACCTCGCTCGAGTAATAAGGGAAACCGAATATGCAAACGACAGTAACACTCACTTGCCGTTGTAAGGAAAGAGTATGGTATCTTTGTTTTGATTTTTGATCAATGATTGTAGCAAGTTGTCCTTGGCCTCTTTGACGTCCTTCTCAACCAGAAATTCATCTATGATATTTGTGTTAATGAACCCAATATCATAAATTTCTTGTTTTTTGCACTCGATGATCTTCAATCTGCATAATATATTGAGGATAATTAATTATAAATACATGCAATGAAAGAGCCGAGCTATATATAGAGACTTAATGACAGAAATAGTACTTACATGCAGTAGCAAATGACCGTTAGTTTATCGAGGGCCTTTTGATTGAAGAACTCGAAGAACTCCTCAAATGGAACAGGAAACATATCATTTCCAACGAGGTCCTGCTCCTCTTTAATTCTCAGATACAAAGTATTCGTCCCCCCAGACTCTCTGCAGGTTTTCATGTACCAAGTATGGAATCTTCGCATCATCGTTGTTAGAGATTTTTCATCTTTGACGAGAGGCTTCCCGTACTCGTATCTGTGTTCTTCCACCTCCATGAAATCAGGAAGTGCATCGTCAGGCAGGTAATCTTGTAGATTGCCATAATCGGCCACCATCCCCGGAACATTAGCGATGATGTTGCCGCTAGACACATTGAGCGGGGGCATGATTGGTTTGCTTGTTCGCCGAGCTGGTCAATTTTTTGCGCAGCAGCTCGTTCTCTTGCTCTTTGATGTCTGACAGTACTTCCCGACCGCTCCGCTTGGAGATATGTCTGTTCAGTAATGCACTCATACTTGGTTCTCGGCAGAGACTTTGCCGGTTTCCTCAGGGCATCGAGAGTGCGCTTTGCTTTCGCCAGATCTACCTTCTCCTCCGGAGGTGGATGTCTCTTTGCTTTCACCCCTTCAAAGAACTCCTTCACATGGGTCCGCATGATCGTATCGTTTTCCTCCTCGGTCCTCTCGTACGGTAACTTCTCTAGAGGCTTTAGAGGTGGACCGTATCTGTATTGCCTCCCGCCTCTGGTTGTGCTGCTAGACGCCGGAGCAGACGGAGCTGCTGCGGCGTCTGTCTTCTTTCATGCTTGCTTACGAGGCGGAGGAGAAGGACTACAATGCGCCGGAGCAGCCGGGGCGGCGGCGGGTCTCTTCAGCCCTTGCTGGCGAGGCGGAGAAGGAGGAGGCTGCTGGCTGCTCGGGAGCGCCAGCGCAGGCGGAGTGCCGCCACGCGCCGGAGAAGGAGGCGGAGTGCCACCACGTGTGCCCTGATCGTTACTCGCTGGAGGAGGAGGCGGTGGAGGAGGCGGAGTGCCCTGACTCGCCGGAGGAGGAGGAGGAGGCGGAGGCGTCCAGTTCGGAAGGTTGATGAGCTCCTTCCGCCATAGGCATGGAGTCTTCAGAGCAGAACCCAGCCTAGTCCCCCCTTCACCGGTAGGGTGGTCAAGCAGGAGGTCCTCAAATCCCTCTGTTATTTCATCCACCATCACCTTAGCATATCCTTCTGGAATCGGATGGCAGTGATAAGTTGTGCCGTGTCCACTAGGATAAACTTGGCCAACAACCGCCTTGACCTTCAAATTCATCCATCGCGCCATAATGTGGCAATTTTGAGACTCCGTGATATCATCCATGGGATAGCTGGCAGGAGCCATCAAGACATGCTCCGGCTGAAGCAGCTCGGTGGAAGCCACACTGCTTCTCCGCTGAGATGGCGGGGTAGCTTCGGGGGAAGCTTCGGCAGGTCGTTTGCTGCGATCTGCTGCTTCTCATTCCCCTTCTCGTTCCTCTAGCCCCATTACCCTTTCGTGCAGCGCCTGCAGTTGGCCCTGCTCCAGTTTCTTCCTCCTCTCATGGGTGTTGTAACCCCCTGCGTCCGGAAAACCAACCTTCCACGCAATGGAGCCTGGCGTGCCTCGTGTCCGTCCAGGGTGCTCAGGATTCCCGAGGGCCATTGTGAGCTCGTCCTTCTCCCTGTCTGGAACAAACGTCCCTCGCTGCGCTGCATCGATATAGTGCCGAAGGTTATTGACTGTTATTTGCAGTTGCTCGTCCGTCCAATGGCACTTCCCTGATACAGGGTCCAAGGTTCCGCCAGCCCCGAAGAACCAAGTCCGGCAACGGTCTGGCCGGTACATTGTCTCTGGTTCGATCCCTTTTTCAAGCAGATCATGCTCAACCTTGGACCACTTAGGCCGGGCTTTGAGGTAGCCACCTGACCCCGTGCGATGGTGAAGCATCTTCTTCGCAGCTTTTGCTTGTTTGTCGCCGACATCTTCTTACTCTTTTCTGATGTCTTGTGGGCCACAAATGCGGGACAGTGATCTTTGATCTTCTCATATTTTCCGATGAATTCTGGTGTCTTTTTTTTGTCGACAAACTTGTTCAGCTCTTTCCTCCACCTCCTGAATAGGGTTGCCATCTTCTTAAGAGCACAAGACTTGATTAATTGCTCTTTAACTGGCTTCTCTGGATCCTCCTTTGGCAGTAGGGTGAAATTTGGCTTCAGCTGAGCCCAAAGATCTTCTTTCTGCATATCATTGACATAAGACACCTCAGGGTCTTCCTCCTTAGGCTTATACCATTGCTGGATGCTGATCGGATCTTGTCCCTAACAAGAACCCCGCACTGAGCATAAAATGCATTCTTTGTCTGGATGGGTTCAATCGGTTCGCCGTCGGGCGCGATTTCTATGATCTCAAGCTTTTCATCCGAGCTCAACTTTTTCTTCGGGCCTCGTCTCCTTACCAAAGTTGTGCTCGATCCGGAGGGCTAGAAATTATAAGGAAGAAAGACGAGAGTAATTAATATGTGTACATATACCAAAACAATGGATGCATCAATTAACTAGTCAGCACGGGCTTAACTAATATATATATACCTGGCCGGACTCGGTTCGGTCACCGGAGCAGTCAGCACGGTCTCCTTCTTGTACCTCCATTGTGTCACCAGAGCCATCATGAACATAGTCCTCTTCTTGTACCGGCATTAATGGGCCGAAGCCATCATGAACATAGCCCTCTTCTTCACCCAGTCCTTCCTGACCATCGGTGTCGTTGAGAAATGACGCAACTTCATCACTTCCTTGTGCGATTATGTCCCCCAACATCGCTTCTGTTTCTTCGTCTCGGGAGTGCTCCATAGTTTCTGCAAATATTTACAACATGTCAATTATTATTCAAACATGGTACAGATGGATATATATATATATATATATATATATATATATATATATATATATATATTAGTGGCAAACGTAGAACTAGCTAGCTAATCACAATAAGGAATCATGTTAGTGGCCTCGACGCTGCTTCTCTAGGGTTTGGGGTCGCCTCGACACAACGCTTCAAGGGTTTGGGGTGGCCTCGACGACAACACTCTTTTAACTTGGTAAATTTGGGTGGCCTCGAGAGAGTTAATTTGTCGGGTAGGGGCGCGGCGGGAGGGGGTAGGAGACCAACATCGTTTTCTCTCTAGGGTTTGGGTGTCCTCGAGAGTTTTGGTCGAGCGGGAGGGCCGAGGGGGTGCTGCCGTTGTATAAGTTATCACGGTCGAGAGGGGGTATATATATCGACCGCCCCTCATGTCGAAGTTATCTCGAGGGGGTTATATCGACAACGACGCGACATACATATACATGGGAAAATAATGTTATTGGGGAGGGGGTATCGGTACCCCCCCTCGTGTTGAAGTTTCTTCTTTCTCCTCTATTCCTTTCTTCTTCTTCTCCTCTTCTTTTTCTTCTTTTTTCCTCTTCTTATTTATTTCTCCTCTTCTTCCTCTCCTCTTCTTCTCCTTTCTTCCTCTTCTTATTTTCCTTTTTCCTCTCATTCTTTTTGTATTTGCTTGTTTAAAAAAAAAATGTTCAAATAGAAAATTTCAAAAAAACAAAGGTTTTGCCTAATGCATTGTTCATATGAATATACAAACATTTGCATATTATACAATAATTAATATCACCAAAAAAATCTATGAACAGAAAAAAATCCTAACTTTTCTAAAAATCTATCTTTTGCATATATGAAAACATTAATACACATATGAACAAAAAATACATATATGAACAAAAACATGCTCTGAACAATTTTTTTATACATTTTGAACATCTATATACACATAGCCACATACATACACATATACATTATATATATATATATATGAACAAAAAAACTAAACTAATAAAAATGAAAAAAATAGAGCCGCATAGCCACATACATACACATATACATTGAACAAAAAAATTAAACTAATAAAAATGAAAAAAAACAGAGCCGGGGCGGCGCGGCGGCTCACAGCGGGGGCGGCTAGCGATGACGATGGCGACGGTGGGGGCGGCGAGGGCGCCGGTGCGCGGGGGCGGGACGGGGCAGGGGCTCGGGGCGGCTCGCGGGGGCGGGACGGGGCGCGGGCTCGGGGAGGCCGGCGACGAGGACGGCGCGGGCTCGGGGAGGCCGACGACGAGGACGGCGTGGGCTCGGGGAGGCGACGGCCTTGGCAGCGGCGGCGGTGACGGCGAGGTGGAGCAGCCTGGCGGCGTCGAGAAGGTCGGCGTCGTCGGGGGCAACTGGCGATGAAATTCTGAATTTTTGCAAAGTGTTTGCTTATATAGCAAAGCCATTGGTCCCGGTTCGTGAAACCAACCGGGACTAATGCACCCTTTAGTCCCGGTTGGTGCCACCAACCGGGACCAAATGCCTCTTTTTTGGCAGCCCAAAGGGCGGGGAGCGACGACCTTTGGTACCGGTTGGTGGCACCAACCGGGACCAATGCCCCCCCCCTTTAGTCCCGGTTGGTGCCACCAACCGGGACCAAAGGCCCCTGTGCTGCCCGCGTCGGGGCCAAAATTTAGTCCCACCTTGCTAGTTGAGAGGGGCGCGCAGTGGTTTATAAGCCCCACTGCCGCACCCCTCTCGAGCTCCTCTCCACCGCAGGCTTTCGGGCCTACTTGCTATTGCTTTGCCTGATGGGCCTTCTAGGCCTACTGCGGGCCTGAATCCTGGCCCATAGTAGGGTTTCTAGTCGTATTCAGGCCGTGGGGGCCCAGTAGGAGGCATTTTTTGTTTTCTTTACTTATTGTTGATATTTTTATTTTTTTCCAGTTTTTTTGTTTTCTGCATTATTTATTTTCTTTTGTTTTTTGCTTTATTTTTCAATTCTTTTTTGCTTTTAGTTCTAGGAAAATTATAAACTTTCTGTTAGTGCCATTAGTTTTCAAATTTGAAAACACTTTTTTTGTTTTTTTGTTTTCTTTCTTGCTTTATTTATTTTATTTTGTTTCTACTTACAACAAAATACTTATTGTTGCTATTTTTAATTATTACGAGGGCCGAACCATAAGACATTAAAGCATTTCAAATGAACTCTGAAAAAGTTGAAAGTTGGCATGGTATCATAAATTGACCCACATAGCATGTGCATGTACAAAACGGACAATGGTATCATACTCGTCAGTTACAAAGTTGGCATGGTATCATCATAATAGTTGCGGGAGAAAGTCTTCACTTTTTTTTCGCTTGTGTCATTTGCTTATTGCGCCGTAACCATGGATAATCTTCATCGTTTATCAGGATGCTGGGGTCAGCCTTGACTTTGAAGGGAGGAATTTCATGAAACTTTTCATAATCTTCAGACATGTCTGTCTTGCCCTCCACTCCCACGATGTCCCTTTTTCCTGAAAGAACTATGTGGCGCTTTGGCTCATCGTATGATGTATTCGCTTCCTTATATTTTCTCTTTCTCGGTCTGGTAGACATGTCCTTCACATAGATAACCTGTGCCACATCATTGGCTAGGACGAACGGTTCATCAGTGTACCCAAGATTTTTCAGATCCACTGTTGTCATTCCGTACTGTGGGTCTACCTGTACCCCTCCTCCTGACAGATTGACCCATTTGCACTTAAACAAAGGGACCTTAAATTCATGTCCATAGTCAAGTTCCCATATGTCCACTATGTAACCATAATATGTGTCCTTTCCCCTCTCGGTTGTTGCATCAAAGCGGACACCGCTGTTTTGGTTGGTGCTCTTTTGATCTTGGTCAATCGTGTAAAATGTATTCCCATTTATCTCGTATCCTTTCCAAATCAATACAGTCAAAGATGGTCCCCTAGACAACAAGTACAGCTCATCACAAATAGTGTTGTCACCTCTGAGACGTGCTTCCAACCAACTGCTGAAAGTTCTGATGTGTTCACATGTAATCCAGGCGTCGCACTGCTCCGGGTATTTGGAGCGCAGACTGTTCTTGTGTTCATCGACATACGGGGTCACCAAGGTAGAGTTATGTAGAACTGTGTAGTGTGCTTGAGACCAAGAATATCCGTCCCTGCATATTATTGAGTCCCTTCCAAGCGTGCCTTTTCCAGTCAGTCTCCCCTCATACCGTGATTTAGGGAGACCTATTTTCTTAAGGCCAGGAATGAAGTCAACACAAAACCCGATGACATCCTCTGTTTGATGGCCCATGGAGATGCTTCCTTCTGGCCTAGCCCGGTTACGAACATATTTCTTTAGGACTCCCATGAACCTCTCAAAGGGGTACATATTGTGTAGAAATACGGGGCCCAGAATGACAATCTCGTCAACTAGATGAACTAGGACGTGCGCCATGATATTGAAGAAGGATGGTGGGAACTGTCGTGGTACTAAGACTGACAGTAGAATAGGGGAAGGTATGGAGAGGCAAGATCCTAGCTATGGAGTAGTTGTATACGCAAGGGATTTACGAGTTCAGGCCCTTCTGGAGGAAGTAACAGCCCTACGTCTCGGAGCCCGGAGGCGGTCGATTGGATTATATGCATATGAGTTACAGGGGTGCGAACCCTTCTGCCAGTGGAGGGGGGTGGCTTATATAGAGTCTGCCAGGACCCCAGCCAGCCCACGTAGCGGAGGGTTTAAAGTACATTAAGGCCTGGCGTTTCTGGTAACGCCTTACATAAAGTGTCATCATGACCATAAAGACTACTTAATTACAGACCGTTTGGATACAGAGTGGCTCTTGAACTCCTGGTGGTCGAGTGAGTCTTCATGGTCGAGTGTCTTCGAGTCCGTCGAGTGGAGTCCCTCTAGGTCGACTGGAAGGCAGCTTCTTCTAAAGATGTCCTTGGGGAGGGTACCTTGGACAGGTCCATGACCCTACCCTAGGTACATGACTTCATCATTAGCCCCCGAATGGATCGAGGTTTAAGTGAGGAAGGAGTTGATAATATTTCCGACCTGTTTTCTGATGCTGTGAATGTGTCTTACTCTGGATCAATGATTTTTTAGTGATGGTGTCAACTTCTCTTTCAGTCGCCTTGATCCATTCTTTATATCTGTCGAGTGAACTTTATGAACTTGGAGATTTCTGAGCGACGGATCATAGGAAATCTTCCGTATGACAAGTTGCTCTACGTTAGCGGATTTAGTGGGATCCGAATTTTGGGAACCGCGCGAAGCGGAGAAGGCCGCGGTACTCAGATGGGATAAGGCAGAGACGCCTCGATTTCCGCACCGCCTTTTTCACCACGTATCGCTCGCGCGACTGTTGCGGGATTTGACAAGATTGCCCGGGCCTACCAGTCAGCCACTCGGAAGCGACTCCATATAAGGCGCCGGGCGGAGGTTTTTTGAACAGTGCGCCCCCATTTTCCCCTCCCCCGTCTTTAGATTCATCCGCTGCGCTCGCCACCTGCTCAGCGCCGCTGCTCCGTGCCTGCCTCGTCGGCGACAATGGTGAAGGAGAAGACGGCGGCTTTGGAGCGGGTGAACAAGGCGACGGCGAAGGCGAAGGGGAGAGCGACCAGTCGGAGCGGATCCTCGTCATGGTCCAGCCTGCCGCAAGGTTGGATCCAAGGGGATTGGATCCGCTCGACCATCACCCAAAAGGATCTTGACGACCTGGCCAATGAAGGGCTGATCTCCCACGGGTCAGCAAGGCCTCCGGGGACGGAGTGGCAGCCTCAGCCTCAGGAGGGTGAGTGTGTGCTCTTAGCCACCCATATAGATCGCGAGTTTTCTCTGCCGCTGAATCTTTTCTTTCGGGGGTTTCTGAATTTCTTTGGGGCACAACTTCATCACTTCACACCCAATTCCATCGCCTACCTCTCCGCTTTCGTGTCTTTGTGTGAAAACTTCTTGGGTTGTCGGCCGCACTGGGGCCTCTTCAAGCACATATTCACTTGTCGTTCTCAGACGGTGAAAAAGGCTAGTCCGAATGACGAGAAGACCCAAGTAATCCAGATGTGTGGGGGTCTTGGGGTCCAGATGAGGAGCAAGAGTGCCTTTCCAGCCATGACCCTTCCCGAGTCAGTTAGAGGGTGGCAGTCGACCTGGTTCTACTGCCAAGATGAGTGGACTGCCCTGGCCTCCCTCCGTTCTCCATGGACCGAGTGAACAAGCCGTCTTCTCTGAAGGTGCTTCCGGAGGAGAAGGCTCAGGTTAAAATGTTGATGGAACGTGTAGTCCAGCTCATTCGGGACGGAGTGACTGGCATGGATCTTCTAGAGGTTTTCCTTTGACGACGTATTCAGCCACTCCAATACCGAGGCCACCCGATGTGGCTATACTTTGGTACTGAAGACACCACTTGGGTCCATCCAGAGGCGGTCAGCGACACCACACTGGAGAGGTGGATGACTGCCATCACAGGGAACAAAGATAATCCTCGTGGGGCTAGGAGGATCCCACCACTCAACCATACTTATGAACCAGACAAGGTACGACCACTTATCTCTGATTGTGATCCTATTTCATTCATTCTGTTTCACTGCAAATCGGTCGATTGACCTTCGTCTTATTTTGTTGTCTTCCAGGCTACCACTGAGTTGTATTCGATGCCCAACGGGGCACAAGCACAGACCGAGGAGGAGGAAGGAAGTGGAGGTGAAAGTCAAGAGGAGTGGGAATCGGATGGTGACGAGGGTGATGAAGATGCTGGCTCCGATGAGGAAGAGGAGGAGGAAGAGGAGGAGGAAGTCGCGCCTCCCCGTTCTGAAAGAAGATCCAAGCTTACCCATGACCCTGTAGTCGAGCGCGGCAAGGGGGTCGCCTGTTGTGCAGTCGACCAAGCGTCCTCGGACGACCTCTCTAGTGCCGACTGAGAAAGCACCGAAGCAATCTCGAGTGGCACCGTCCAAGCCGACGAAGGCCTTGCCGAAGATGAAGATGGTGATTCCCACTATTTCTGGGTAATGACGTAACTTGTGTCTTCTTGTTTCTCATGGATTTACTCTTGGTCGATTCGTTAGCTGACCGACTGGTTTCTGAAACTGTAGTGCTGCTACTTCTGACACCTCGACCAGAGCTGAAGATCAAGAAATGGAGGATGCAGTCACTTCCAACCCTGGTATGACCTTTGTAGTTTTGTTTTCAGTCAGTATGACCTTCACTTTTAACTTTGAATCTTTTCTGCAGCTCCACCTAATATCATCATTGATCTTCCTGATGATGATGACGAGGAACCACTGAGGCAGAGGAGGAATAGGAGGGCGTCTACTGGCAAGACAAGTCAGGTCGTATCAGCACCTGAGACATTGGATGCGGAGGGGGACAATGTCACTCGGCCTACCGTATCCTTTGCGGTGCCGCTGACGAATGCTCGCCCTTCGTCGTCGAGTGCTGATCAAGATTCACTTTTCTCCACCCACCACGTCCCAGAGGACCAAGCAAGCGCTGCTAAAGAAGCCATACGCTAGGCGGGGGTCATGATGGAGAAAGTGAAGGCGATCCGAGACACCAGTCAAGCAGCTTACGACGTCAGTTCAGCCCTTCAGAGTAATGTACAGATTAGTCAATCGCCGCCTGTTCTGTTAGGATATGATATCTGAAAAACTTTTCTGAAAATCTTAGTATTTGTCATACACCCACTGGGTGTGTCGATTGAATATCTGGTTTGGTGGGGGCACGCTGAGTGCACCCACTGGGTGTAGTCCCCAAGGCTATGGTGGACTGCTGGCAGTCGACCATAGTCTTTATGTCTTAAACTTTTTTCTCACTCGATCTGGTCGAATGGAATCGTAGAACCGGTGGGGGCACGCTGAGTGCACCCACTGGGTGTAGTCCCCGAGACTGTGGTCGACTGCTGGCAGTCGACTATGGTCTGAAGAGCACTTCTCGTTTTTTTTGAAACTGTGGCTAACTGCTGGTGGTTAGCCTTTCTGTCTTTTTTGGTTGACTGATCGACTCTAGCTGATAGAACTAGTGGGGGCACGCTGAGTGCACCCACTGGGTGTAGTCCCCAATACTACAGTTGAATTTTTGATTCGGTTGTAGTCTTAGAAATACTACGATTTTTCTCTTAGTCATTCTGAAGTGACCCATTTTTGACGTTTGTCGATTGGCCCTTCGCAGAAATCTTGCGAGCTTGCAGCTCGTTATACTGAGTTGGAGAACAAGCATATCCAGCTCGAACTTGATCTGAAGCTTGTCCAGGAGAACTTCACAAAGGCGAAGGAGGAGGCAAAAGGTATGTTTGGTGAGAACCTTGATGACTGCCTTTGTTTCTTGTCCATTCCCGAGTCTGATCTCACTGTGATTTTGCAGATAAACTGAGGGATTCTCTGAAGAAGAAGGATCTTGACCTCGCTGAGGCGCAGAAAGCAGCTTCAGAGAAGACCAAGCTCGCAGAAGAAAAGCTGGCTTCAATCAGCAAGCTTGAAGAAGAGAATACCAATCTGAAAGCTGCTCTTGATGCGGCCAACAAGGAGGTCAGTCGACTGAAGGATGACAAGATTGCCTTGAGTGACAAGGCCAGCGAATTGGTGGGAAAGAAGAATGATCTGGAGGCTTATCTGGGAGGACTCACCAAGAAGCTATTCCTCATGCTCGAAGGTAACCCTTTGTATCCGACAGGCTTTTTAATTATGGTCTTGCCACCAAACTGCTGCCTTAACTTTGGGGTTGTGTCTACAGAGTTCTGTCAGAACTTTGAGGAGGAGACTGGTCGACTGGAGATGAGCCTAGATCCCATCAACTCTCCTGTGAAGGATGAAGCCGCCATGAATGTGCTCCGACTCGAGTCTCGCGTTGCTGCTGTTGTCGACTATCTTGCAAGGCTGAAGGTTGCAACTTCACGCATCGACACAGCACTCTGGCCAGGAGAAACACTTCAGAATGACCTGGGCTGCAGCTAAGCCCCCGAGTGGGAGGTCTGCTCTCCACTCGGTAGGATTTTCAAAAACTTAGGCAAGCACTGGGCTGCAGCTAAGCCCCCGAGTGGGAGGTCTGCTCTCCACTCGGTAGGATTTTCAAAAGCTTAGGCGAGCACTGGGCTGTAGCTAAGCCCCTGAGTGGGAGGTCTGCTCTACACTCGGTAGGATTTTCAAAAACTTAGGCGAGCACTGGGCTGCAGCTAAGCCCCTGAGTGGGAGGTCTGCTCTCCACTCAGTAGGATTTCTGTGGCGTACCTCTGAAGAAGAAGGTATCAGTCGACCTGCACCTTGTCCTTCTTGCGGGTCGCACGTTGTATTTGTGGCGTAGCTCGGAAGGAGAAGGTAGTAGTCGACCTGTACCTTGTCCCCCTTGCGGAGCGCACGTTGTATTTGTGGCGTAGCTCAGAAGGAGAGGGTAGCAGTCGACCTGCACCTCGTCCTCCTTGCGGAGCGCACGTTGTATTTATGCTTAGGCGAGCGCTATGCTGCAGCTAAGCCCCCGAGTGGGAGGCTGGCTCACCACTCGGTAGGATTTCGTTTAAACTTAGGCGAGTACTTGGACTGCAGCTAAGCCCCCGAGTGGGAGGCTGGCTCACCACTCGGTAGGATTTCGTTTAAACTTAGGCGAGTACTTGGACTACAGCTAAGCCCCCGAGTGGGAGGCTGGCTCACCACTCGGTAGGATTTTGTTGAACTTAGACGAGTACTTGGACTACAGCTAAGCCCCTGAGTGGGAGGCTGGCTCACCACTCGGTAGGATTTTGTTGAACTTAGGCGAGTACTTGACTCCAGCGAAGCCCCCGAGTGGGAGGCTGGCTCACCACTCGGTAGGATTTTGTTGAACTTAGGCGAAACGGATTCGCAGCTAAGCCTCCGAGTGTGAGGCTGGCTCACCACTCGTCAAGGATTTTTTTTACAAACTTAGGTGAAACGGATTCACAGCTAAGCCACCCACTGGGGGACCTTTATGTGAACAAAAGTAACAATAATCACTGGGAAAATTATAACACTATTGTCTTTGAAAAATGAACAACAGAAGTACTTTTATTACATCTCATCCGAGTGCATACTTAAGTATAAAAGGGGCGGAGCAGCTCCGCGTTCCAAGCTCGGGGCTCGTTGATCTGGTGCTCGACATTGTAAAGACGGTATGCTCCATTGTGGAGAACCTTGGTGATGATGAAGGGGCCTTCCCAAGTAGGAGCAAGCTTGTGTGGCTTCTGCTGATCCACTAGGAGAACCAAATCTCCTTCCTGAAAGGCTCGACTCTTCACGTTTTTGGCATGGAAGCGACGCAAGTCCTGCTGATAAATGGTCGATCGGATCAAGGCCATCTCCCTTTCTTCTTCTAGAAGGTCGACTGCGTCCTTCCGGGCTTGCTCTGCTTCAGCTTCGGTGTAGAGTTCGACTCGAGGTGCGTTGTGAAGCAGGTCACTCGGCAAGACTGCTTCAGCTCCGTAGACAAAAAAGAATGGAGTTCTCCCCGTCGACCGGTTAGGTGTGGTCCTTAATCCCCAAAGTACCGACGGAAGTTTGTCGACCCATGCTTCAGCTGCGTGCTTGAGATCGCGCATCAATCGGGGTTTCAACCCTTTGAGAAATAAGCCATTTGCTCGTTCTGCCTGTCCATTCGACTGAGGGTGAGCGACTGAAGCATAGTCGACTCGTGTGCCCTGAGATGTGCAGAAGGCCCTGAATTCCTCGGAATCGAAGTTTGACCCATTGTCAGTGATGATGCTGTGTGGAACTCCATATCTGAATATCAACTCCCTGATGAAGCTGACAGCAGTGCCGGCATCAAGATTCTTGATGGGTTTACCCTCAATCCACTTGGTGAACTTGTCGACTGCTACCAACACATGAGTGAAACCACTTCTGCCTGTTCTCAATGGTCCAACCATATCCAATCCCCATATAGCGAAAGGCCAGACGAGTGGAATGGTCTTCAAGGCTGAGGTGGGCTTGTGTGACATGTTGGAGTAAAATTGACATCCTCCACACTTGTCGACTATCTCCTTTGCCATTTCATTCGCTCTTGGCCAGTAAAATCCCGCTCGGTATGCTTTAGCCATGATGGTTCGAGAGGACGCATGATGGCCACAGGTCCCCGAGTGGATATCGTCAAGGATTATCCGACCTTCTTCTGGCGTTATACATTTCTGACCAACTCCAGTCGTGCTTTCTCTGTACAACTGTCCCCTTATCACGGTAAAGGCCTTAGATCGGCGGACGATCTGTCGAGCCTCTTCTTCATCCTCTGGGAGCTCTTTCCTTAAGATATACGCGATATACAGCATTGTCCAATCGGGAGTGATCACTAACGCTTCCATGATCAGGTCGACCACTGCTGGAACTTCAACTTCAGTCGGATCTGTGACACTTTTAGGCTGCGGAGCTTCTTCAGTAAAAGGATCTTCTTTAACCGATGGAGTATGGATATTCTCCAAGAACACATCATTGGGAATGGCTTCTCTCTTGGAACCTATCTTCGCCAAATCATCAGCCGCTTGATTCTTCAGTCGGGGTATATGATGGAGCTCTAACCCTTCAAATTTCTTTTCAAGCTTTCTCACTGCATTGCAGTATCTAGTCATGGCTGGGCTTCTAACGTCCCACTCCTTCATCACCTGATTGACCACCAAATCTGAGTCGCCATAACCATAAGGCGACGGACACCGAGTGAAATGGCCATGCGCAACCCATACAAAAGCACCTCGTATTCTGCTTCATTGTTGGAGGAATCAAAGTGAATCTGGAGCACATATCTGAGCTTATCTCCTCGGGGAGAAACCAATACTACCCCAGCGCCGGAACCATTGAACATCTTAGAACCGTCAAAGAACATGGTCCAGTGCTCCGAGTGAACTTGAGTCGGCTGATATTGTTCAATCCACTCGGCAAGGAAATCTGCTACTGCTTGGGATTTAATGGCTTTCTTTGCCTCAAACTTGATATCAAGGGGAAGGAGTTCAATCGCCCATTTCGCCACTCGACCGGTTGCATCTCTGTTGTGCAGAATCTCTGATAGTGGGGCGTCGCTGACGACTGTAATGGAATGATCAGAGAAATAATGAGCCACCTTCTTCGTGGTCATGTAGATCCCATACACAAGCTTCTGATAATGAGGGTATCTTTGCTTCGATGGAGTCAACACTTCGGAAAGATAATATACTGGGCGCTGAACTTTGAAGGCTTTCCCTTCTTCTTCCCGCTCGACCATAAGTACTGTACTGATGACTTGTCCTGTGGCTGCAATGTAAAGCAACAGAGGCTCTTTGCTGATTGGAGCAGCAAGCACCGGCTGGGTGGAGTGTAGATCTTTTAGCTCGGCAAATGCTGCATCAGCTTCTGGAGTCCACTCGAACTTGTCAGACTTCTTCATCAGTCCGTAAAGAGGTAATGCCTTTTCACCGAGGCGAGAGATGAATCGACTTAACGTGGCCAAGCATCCAGTAAGCTTCTGGACATCGTGCACATGCACAAGGCGTTTCTTTCGGAGTATAGTGCCAACTTTTTCTGGGTTAGCGTCGATTCCTCGTTCAGAAACGAGAAAACCGAGTAACTTTCCATCAGGAACTCCGAATGTGCACTTTGATGGATTGAGCTTGATATCATACCTCCTGAGATTGCAAATGTTTCAGCGAGGTCAGTCAACAGGTCGGAACCCTTCCGTGATTTGACCACAATATCATCCATGTATGCTTCCATGTTCCGATTGATTTGAGTGAGTAAACACTTCTGAATCATCCTCATGAACGTGGCTCCGGCATTCTTGAGGCCGAATGGCATGGTGACATAGCAGAAGCACCCGAATGGAGTGATGAAAGCTGTTTTGATCTCGTCGGGTTCATATAGACGGATCTGATGGTACCAGGAATAGGCGTCTAAAAAAGACAATCTCTCACACCTCGCAGTCGAGTCGACAATTTGGTCGATGCGGGGGAGAGGAAAATGATCTTTCGGGCAGGCCCGATTGATATGTTTGAAATCAATGCACATGCGAAGTGACTTGTCCTTCTTGGGGACCATGACAACATTGGCAAGCCACTCGGAGTGGAAAATCTCTCGGATAAAATCGGCTGCCAGGAGCCGAGCTACCTCCTCACCAATGGCCTTTCTCTTCTGGACGGCGGACCATCGAAGATGTTCTTTGACAGGCTTTGCTTTTGGGTCGACTCATAAACGATGCTCAGCCAGCCCCCTGGGAACACCCGGCATGTCAGAAGGCTTCCATGCGAAGATGTCCCAGTTCTCATGGAGGAACTGGATGAGCGCTTCTTCCTATTTAGAGTCGAGTGTTGTGGAAATATGAGTCGGAGCAGCATTGGGATCGGTCGGGTGAATGTGAACGGGTTTCGTCTCACTAGACGACTGGAACACTAACTCTGTGGCGAGCTTCTTGGCCCGCAACAAATCACTTGGATCTGCATTTTTCTGATACTCTTGCAGCTCCACCACTGTTATCTGAGCATCGGCAATCCTTGAGCCCTTCTGAAAGCACTCTTCTGCCTTTTTCCGATTGCCAGTGATGGTGATCACACCCTTGGGACCAGGCATCTTCAATTTGAGGTATACGTAACATGGTCGAGCCATGAACCGCGCATAAGCTTGCCTGCCCAGAATAGCGTGATAAGCACTCTGGAAATCCACGACTTCAAATGTTAGCTTTTCTTTACAGAAATGCTTCGAATCGCCGATAACCACATCAAGAGCTATTTGGCCGAGTGACTCAGCCTTCTTTCTAGGAATGACTCCGTGGAAACTCATGTTGCTGGAACTGAGTCTGGACATCGGAATGCCCATTCCCTTTAGCGTCTCCGCATACAATATATTCAATCCACTGCCACCATCCATCAGAACCTTAGTCAGTCGAGTGCCTTCGACGACTGGGTCGACCACGAAAGCTTGCCTCCCAGGGGTGGCTATGTGTGTCGGGTGATCAGACTGGTCGAATGTAATGGCGGTCTAAGACCATTTCAGATAGCTGGGTGTCGCCGGAGCAACCATATTTACCTCGCGGTTGATAACTTTCAGTCGACTTTTTCTCTCCACATCAGCAAAAATCATCAGGGTGGAATTGACATGGGGGTAACCTTCATCACTGTCCTCTTTGTCCTCAGCTTTGTCCGACTCCTTTTCCTTATCCTTGGACTATTTTCCTTGAAACTGCTGGATTAAGAGCTGGCACTGGCGAGTGGTATGTTTCGGGTAAATAAAGTTACCCTCTTCGTATTTCTTTGTGTGGATGTGGCATGGCAAATCCATCACGTCGTTTCCTTCCTTGTCCTTCACCTTCTTGGGGTTCCAGGATCCTTTGGGTTTCCCTTTAAACTTGCCATGAGTCACGGCCAAGACTTCTCCAGGAGCAGCTGGCTCAGCTTTTCGCTTCTGCTTCCGACTGGAGTTTCCTTTTTCCGACTGACTCGGCTTGTACTTGCCACTCCGGAGTCGATCCTCTTCTTCACCATTGGCGTATTTGGTGGCAATCTCCATCATTCGACTCAGGGTCATGTCTCCAGTCTGACCAAACTTCAAACTTAACTCTCTGTTCTTAACGCCTTCCTTGAAGTCACAAACTGCCTGATGATCAGATACGTTCTCCACCGTATGATGCAATGTAATCCATCTCTGGATGTAATCTCTCAGGGTCTCATTCGACTTTTGCACACACACCTGCAGCTCTGTCAGCCCTGCTGGTCGCTTGCAAGTTCCCTCAAATGTCCTAACGAACACTCGGGCAAGATCTTCCCAAGTGTAAATGCTGCTAGGAGCCAACTGATTCAGCCAGGCTCTGGCCGAACCCTCCAACGTAAGCGGTAGGTGTTTCATGTACGCCTCATCATTGCCACCACCAATCTGCACAGCCACTCGGTAGTCCTCAAGCCAAGTATCGGGCTTGGACTCACCAGTGAACTTACTCACCCCAGTCGCCAACCTGAAGTTGGGAGGGATTACCGCGGCTCTGATGGCTCTGCTAAAACACTCTGGTCCTGAAACATGAACTCGGCTGCTGGTGGGCACATCTTTGTCATGGCCTTCTCGGTGAGCTCTGTTCCGGTTGACTAAACCTTGCACGATAATGGATCTTGCATCAAAGCCTGGTTCCCTGGGATCGACCGGAGCTCTCCGCCCAACACTGTGCTGACGTCTGTCATCTTGCTGCCGAGGGGTGTAAGACCCACCCCTTGGGGGAGGAGTGGGCACTCGACGCCGATCATCGCGATCGAATCGGTCATCATACTGATCACGTCGACCCCCACGTCCCTCACGCCACGGAGGCGATCTTGGGCTACGAGCCGACTGGACTGTATTCGCAGCGACAGATCGAATGTGAATCCTATTGCGTGACTGTGATACAGCTGAATTCTGATCTCCTGCTGCTCAGAGCAAATTTCTGATCTGCATCAAGCCTCTGCTAGCCTTTGACTGAGAGGGCTGAATTGACTCCGCTATACAGGCTGCAGCTGCTAGATTCTGAATTGGGGTTCGATATACCTGGGTCGACGGCGGAAAGAGTTGACGTCGACTGGAATCTGGTACTCGTTGCCGCGCGCGCTCGTCGAGTGCTCGCTGGAGGTTCTCCAGTCGAGTGCGCTCAGCCAAGTTGGCCAAATGCGCATCCTCCAAGGCACGAGCCTCGGGGGTTTCTCCTATGATGGGAGTATGCAGAGCATCCATATTCCGGCGGCGAAGATCTTCCCTTTGCAGAGAAGTGAGTGGCTCGGGTTGATACTCCTCATGGACCTGAGCGGGGTCGCCTCCGTCGTCCGCTCCGTTGGTGCGAGGGAAGCCGGGAGGACTACGAGGCCCATTGACCATCAGGACCTCCGCTGCTGGATCACTGCTATCGCACTCGGATGCAGTCTCTACGGAGCCAGTTGACAGATCGAACAGGCCGTAGAGAGATTCGTCGGGCTCGATCGCCATGACTTGGGTGGTGGCCGATTGGCGAGCCACTACGTGTCTCACCCACCGCTGAAGCCTCGACCGACCAGAGCGCTTGCGCTGGCGGGAGACAGGGAGGGAGGACGACACAGGAGTCGACCGATACGGAGCTGACGGTTGCCGCAGCAGGACGTCGCGGACATATGCGCGAAAGTGCGTCGCCCGCCGGACGAGATGTGCGTCGATGTCGAGTGGGTCCTCCTGGAGCCAAGAGGAGTCGTCAGCGATGAACGTGAGCGCGCCAAGATGGATCTCGCGGCCCTCAACCAAAACTCCGCCAGAAACCATGGTGAAGGCGATCGGAACAATTGCAACTTCTCCAATAAGTCGCTAAGACACCTGCCCCAAGGTGGGCGCCAATTGTCGTGGTACTAAGAATGACAGTAGAATAGGGGGTAGGTATGGAGAGGCAAGATCCTAGCTATGGAGTAGTTGTATACGCAAGGGATTTACGAGTTCAGGCCCTTCTCGGAGGAAGTAACAGCCCTACGTCTCGGAGCCCGGAGGCGGTCGACTGGATTATATGCGTATGAGTTACAGGGGTGCGAACCCTTCTGCCAATGGAGGGGGGTGGCTTATATAGAGTCTACCAGGACCCCAGCTAGCCCACGTAGCGGAGGGTTTAAAGTACATTAAGGCCTGGCGTTTCTGGTAACGCCTTACATAAAGTGTCATCATGACCATAAAGACTACTTAATTACAGACCTTTGGATACAGAGTGGCTCTTGAACTCCTGGTGGTCGAGTGAGTCTTCATAGTCGAGTGTCTTCGAGTCCGTCGAGTGGAGTCCCTCTAGGTCGACTGGAAGGCAGCTTCTTCTAAAGATGTCCTTGGGGAGGGTACCTTGGACAGGTCCATGACCCTACCCTAGGTACATGACTTCATCAGGAACACCAGCTCGAAACTGACAAGACATTGCACCACATCACTCCTTAGCCTTGGTATGATTTATGGATCGATCACCTTCTGAGAGATTGCATTAAGGAATGCACATAGCTTCACCATGGCTAATCAGACGATTTTCGGTAGAAGCCCCCTCAATGCAACCGGAAGCAGTTGCGTCATAATCACGTGGCAGTCATGAGACTTTAGGTTCTGAAACTTTTTCTCTGCCATATTTATTATTCCTTTTATATTCGACGAGAAGCCAGTCGGGACCTTCATACTAAGCAGGCATTCAAAGAAGATTTCCTTCTCTTCTTTGGTAAGAGCATAGCTGCACTACTAGAAAAACCCCTACTAATGGCGCACCTAATTTGGCCATTAATGGCGCATCTGTGGTGCGCCATTACTAGCACGCCATTAGTAATTTTTACTAATGGCGCACCACTGGTGCGCCATTAGTATAGGCCAGGGTGCGCCATTAGTATGCCTCCCAGGGGCCATGTATACCCAGGTGCTTTGGCATACTAATGGCGCACTACCACAGGATGCGCCATTAGTAACCGCGGCATACTAATGGCGCACTATCCAGTGATGTGCCATTAGTATGCTTTGTCATACTAATGGCGCACTGTCATGTGATGCGCCATTAGTATGAATATTAGGTTTTTTTTTATTTTTTATTTTCAGTTTTTTGCACAGGTTACAAAATGTATAATTTGACAGAATATAGACAGCACACATCAACAACAGATTCATCGAATACAATAGAAGATTAGTCTTTGAATACAATTCATCATATTAGTCTCCGAATACAATTCATCATATTAGTCTCCGAATTGAAAAGACCGAACAAAGATAGAACATTATATTACAAGTCTCGAGACCGCGAGTAGCGAGTTTGTCTTCACATTACAAGTCGATATCGATCATCTAAACTACCATCACATAGAAGAGAGCTGCGGTCATCACGATGAGCATCATCACGATGAAACTCGTCTTCATCCGGTTCCTCCAACGCTCCCTCCCCTCTCCCGCTAGATAGCGGGCGTATCTAGATTCGGCCTCAGCCCTAGTGGTGTACCCTTTGTAACTGTTACCGCTGAATCGGTGAACCTGTCTCCGACACTCCTCCCAGTCATCGTAGACTCCGGGAACCTTACCCTTGTACACGACATACGTTGGCATTGCTATGCACTAGCCAAACGAAACGTTAGTACCAATTCACAGACAATACATAAGCAATATATAAGTATGGAACAGAACGATCAGACGAGAAAAGCAAGACATTAATAGTATCGATTACATCTAAGTTGAACGACTATCGAAACCAAAGAGACATACTACAAGTTCATTAAAGTTTAATTACAACATGAGCCAATCGATGTTTCAGAACTAGACACAGCATCACTGCTTTCGACTCGACTCAAGGGACCGGAGCGTGGATGAAGCCTCCGTCTATCGTGGGAGTCATGAAATAACGGTCGTTGTCAGCCTGCATTTGTAGCATTGTGTCGATGTCACTGTTGGAAGGTTGATTGCTGAGGTAGAACTGCCCCGAGGTACGAAGGACATCTTGATGGATGATTTCCGCAAACTCCGACTGGATGCGAAAGAATTCTTGTCGGAGGTCCGCGTCCTGGATTGCCGACACGCTCTTTGCCCAATCTTTGAGTTTACTCGGTAGCAGAAGTTGATGATGGTCCCGTACGATCGCCCGCATGTGATGGATGGCGTAGTAGGCACCCTTCTGACCGCCAGGCGGCTGCTTGACGCAGCAGAACGTCGTATTGTGGGAGAACACATGCTTGCCGTACTTACGAATAGGCTTGGTGAAGGTGCCTCCAGATTTGGCGTAGCCGGGGAGAACATCATCAAGAACCTTCTTGACATTTGTGTAGTCTACGTTCGACTGACGGTCCGGGTCGAAATACGTGGCCATGGAATATTTGGGGCTTAGGAGGATGAGCGTGCAACATGTGTCACTGCAGAAAACACGGAATGTTAAAAGAAAAACGATCGAAATGTAAGAATTCATATGTTACGGGCCGGTTGAGGGGAGGACTTACTCGGGAAAGTAAGGCACGAGGAAGTTATCCTTATCTTGGTTTGCCAGAATGACGCCTTCGAGGTAAGAACTCGCGACTTGCCGGTCCCCAGCGCTGCCCAAGATCTTGGCACGCATGTAGAAGGGGTCGACTATCACGATGTCCGGGGTCTTGTCGCGAATGATCCGCATCTCCATACTCAGCGAAAATAGCCGAACGAAGGTGTAGTGCAGCGGATGAAGGTTCAACATAGCGTGGATGTCATCAAAACGCAGGACGATCGTACGCCCGATGGAGTTATCCACAAAGCCCTTGCCCTCTGGCACCTTGGCCGCGAAAACCGGGTATGCCACATCCTTCTCTCTGAGACGCCGCTTCTCCAAAGAAAGAACACTGTCATGCAGACTCCGCATAGCACCGGTTGCAGCATTGAGCATATTTGTCGGTAGCATCGCCCTACCCGCCACATGCACCCTCCTCGAGATATCCTGTGGTGAAGGTGGCCCGTCCTGAGCACGGATCGTACTCGGTGCCGGCTGGCTCGCACCCTTCTTAGTCTTTCTTTTGCGTGCCTTCTTCTTCTCCTGTAATGGGACCGAGTTCTGCTCATAGACCGCCTTCTTGAGTGTGTTGGGGCTGATAATATTTTGCACCTCGCCTATCTGAGGCTCGGTGAAGTTGGCAGCTGGAGGCGTCTCCTGAGAGCTGAACGCCAGACGGCGCTTGTTGCAACTTGGCTTCTCCGCGGTACCAGCTAGATCGCACACGTCTTTTGTTGGGTTTGGTTCTTGAGAAGGAGGCCCCATGAAGTCTCCATCGTACCCATGATCGGCAAAGTACTGATCGACGTTGCCAAATGTATCATCGTCGTCGACGTCGTCGTTCTGATCCTGTGCCATATGCATGTTTGGATCCAGTGGCATAGGGATGTCCGGCACCGTTGCGGCGGTCTTGCCATGGGGCCGACTTGGCGCCGACACGACTGGCGGTGTTGTCTTTGGGGTGGTGTCCCCCGCCCCCAAACGAATCTGGCTCTTCGGCCAAAGCAGGGGCCAGCTCAGGCAGGCGCTGAGGGTCATCACGTCATCATTGTCAGCCCCGACGGGTCGAATCGGAGGTAACAAGTCGTCGCAGCCTGGCAGCACCCGAACCAGTTGAACCCTAAACAAGTTGGGTGGCATCTGGGTACCGTGGAACAAGGGGTTGCTCGGTTGAACGATTTTGCCCTTGGCGACATCGACCAACTCGTTGTTCACGAAGTGGAGGAGAGTGCACGGAACGTCGGCGGCGTCCTGCGAAAACATGTAGGGCGTCAGGGATGCCCAGTCAAAGGCAAGGAGATGAAGTCCTCGGCCGAGAGAGGCTTAATTAGTTACCGTGATGATGGCATCGAGCTCGGCTAATGTCGACGCACCGCCAACGGCGGGCGTGCAGTTGACGGAGGGGCCGCTTGCTGCAGAGGTGCCAGCCGGCGTACACCCGGGTGCATTAAGCTCCCGTGCCGGCGTCAGAGACACCAATGCCGCCTCCGCCGGAGGCACCAATGGCCCCGCCATCGCATTATGCGAGTTGCTGGCCGTGAAGCTAGGAATCGGGGGCGGCCCCTGTTGGCCGCCCGCAATCCACGCACTCAACCCCGAGATCAAGGTAGGCACAATGGCGGTGATCGTCGCTCCGAGTCGTTGTTCCACTTGCTCTTGGACAATCTCCGGAATCCGCGCCACCTGTGCCTTGAGTTCTTGAACCTCTCGCGCCTGCCTTGAGTTCCCCTATGTTTAGCTCCCGCATTTGTTTCCCCCACTCACTTGATTGGGAGTTTGCGGTGCTCGAGCAATTGATCTTGAAGTCGTTGTAGTCATCTTCGGTGATCGAAGGATTTTTCTCCTTGATCTTCTGATAACTCTCACCTTTCTCGATCATTTTCTTCACATTGCTTTTCCAAGTAGGCAGGGCCTTGCTCATCTTCGTGAGGGCAGCATTGTTCACTTTATTCCCTTTGAGACTTGTGTTTGCAAATTCAGCGGGGAACTTGTATCGTTCGTGCAGCTTCGTGAAGAGGAGGTGGCGCAAATTCCCTCGGTCAGGATGCCTCAGGTTCTCGGTGTTGATCGAGACGGTGCTCCGGACAATGCACCCGAGCTGAAGTGAGTACCCCTTGACTATTCGTTTGGGTGCCGTTGGATTCCCGTTGGAGTCCACTTCAGTAACTTCCTCCTTGAGGGTGAGGAGCACGATCGGGCGCCGGTCCTTCCGTTGCCTCTTCGGTTGGCTGCCATCTGTGCGGGCGCCGCCATCATCAGTGGTGGCATCCTCGGCGGCACCATCAGTGGTGGCATCAGTGTGGTCATCCTCGGCGGCACCATCAGTGGTCTCAGGATCGGTGGGGAAGGCGGCGGCCTCATACAAGTGAGGTTGTTCCTCCATCTCCTGGGACAGCTCCCAGAATGCCTTGCCGCCCGAACCCCCGGCCTCATCGTTGTGGGCCATGTTTCTCTCTAAATAGAAACAAAGTTTTGTCAAAAAGTTGGTTATTGTCAAGGAACAAGATCTCCAAGTTGACCAAATAACCTAATTCTCGAGGAATGTCGCCAAAAAGTTGGTTATTGTCAAGGAACAATTGAGAGATGTTTGTGATATTGCCTAGGTGTTTTGGGATAGAACCTGTTAGTGTGTTGTTGCTAAGGTCCAAGTCCACGTTCTCAGGGTAACCTAGTTCTTGAGGGGTGTGTCTAGAAAGTTCACTCTTCTTTTTAGAAGACAAGCGTCTGAAATGGTATTGCCTTTCCTTAATTTGTACTATTTTTTCATTGTGTTGAATACTTATGTGGGTGAGTGTATCTGTAATTACTTTTTACTACACCACAGGGTGTTCAAACACGCGGAGAGGATAAACGCTAGCAGGCTGATCTTGGTTGGGAAATCCGAATGGGAGCGAGGCATGGTTCGTGTGAAGATACTATCAACCAGAGAAGAGTTCGAGGTCAAGGCGGGCGAATTGCAGTAGCTGTTAGCTGATCTGATCGATTTGAAGGTTTGACTTGTCCTCTTCTTTCTGATCATCTTCAACACTGTAAGTTTTGCGATTCATGTTGTGTATACAAACAATTGGGTGGCTTTAAAGGCTATTGATATCTTCTTTTGGATCATTCATTTTGCAACAAACAAAGAAATTGTAGGTTTTGCCATTCACCAACATGTATTGAGAATGCCTTTGCTGCCTGAGAATAGAATGCTCATCCGCTTCGAACTAAGGCTTTTGCGATTATTTTTGGTTCTGTACATGATGCAAAATGGATGGATGGATGAATATAATGAAGCAAGTAATTGTCCTGCCTTGGAAATTAAGCTGGTGCCTACAGGTATATGTATGTATTGTTCGGTTGGTCCTGAAAAACAAAAGCTATCTAGCTAGTATGCAATGCAAATTAAGCTGCAGATAGCTTATTGTCTCCTCTCACTATCTCTCTATCACACATGGCAAGCAAGGGGGTCTGAGTGTGTGAATAAAATACTAAACTAATCCAACCACTAAAGCAAATTAATTTTTATTTCGGTTGAGAATCGGGCACCTTCTAGGTCAAGAAAATTGGGCATGACCTTTGCTAATTTTCTTGACCTAGGAGTGCCCCATTTCTCAACCGAAACGGAAATTAATCAACGTTTCAGGAGAAAGGGGTTATTTTTTGGCACAAACAGAGATTTTATTCACCATCGACGCAAAAGTAGAGCCTGAAGCTTCCAAAAAAAGAACAAGTTTAGAACGGCACACAGCAAAGTGTGCTGTGAATCTTGTGACATAGATTATCAGTATCAAGATGTTCTAACTACACCCTCTGTTCACAAATATAAGATGTTCTAACTATTTTCAGTATCAAGGCATTGCAGTTTGAATCATCTTATCAGTTTGAATCATTTCAGGAGAGGGTGAGGGAGGGAGAGGGCGAGGGCGAGGAGAGGGCGGAGAGGCAGGGCGGCGGCGGTGGAGCGGGCGCGGGCGGACGGCGTCGGGTTAGGTTTGGGCGGACGGCGCGGGCTCGAGGGGGAGGAAGGGGAGAGGGAGGCGGCGGGGGCGCGTGGGTGGCTGCGGCGCAGTGGGTCAGGGCAGCGGCGGCGGCGGCGCGGTGGAGGGAGGGACGAGGGAAGGAGCAGTGCGGTGGATCGAGGGAGAGGGAACTGGCGAGGGGGAGAGGGAAGGGGGGATCGAGCGAAGGGGGAGAGGGAAGGGGGGATCGGGCACAATACTAATGGCGCACCACCCCTCGGTGCGCCATAAGTACATCCATACTAATGGCGCACCCCACCGTGGTGCGCCATTAGTATTTTTTTTTTGATTTCTGTTGAGGCAACAGGTTATCTACCACCAGAACTGATCCACATCAAGTCCCCTCTACTAGCTCGACTAGTCAGCAGCCAGTTCTCACACCAGGAGGTCCTGGGTTCGACTCCCAGGCTCCACAAATTTTTTTAAGCATTTAAAAAGCTGTTTGATACTTATTTGTGTTTAAATATGTTCAAACTTGTTTAAATCATAACAGTAATATTTTTTTATAAGACAGTAATAATTTTTTAAAAAATATCATCAAACAGTAATGCCGGTGGAGCGGGGGAGGGTGCGCGGGGTGCGGGGGGTCGGCGGCGGCGGTTGAGTAGGGGAATCGAGGGTGCGGGGGGTCGGCGGCGGCGGCCGGTGGACTGGGGGGTGCTCGGCGGCGAGGGGGACCGGATCTGGCGAGGTGGGATAGCGATCGAGATGGAGGGGGATCGAGATCGAGTGTCCATGAAATTTAAAAATATTCATGATAGTTCAAAAAGTACCCATGAAATACAATCGAGAAATGAAGGCTACGATTTAAACAAAATCGATCTTAGCTAGCTATCTGTTCACAATCTTCTTGCCCTTCTTTTTCGCAAATGGAGTTCTTCTGTGGAATGGACGTCCTTTAGGTAGGGTGGTCCTGCTTCTTCTTGTGGTGTATGCTGCTACTTCATCATCGTCGTCATGTTCGATCCTCGGGTCGCCGTACTTGTCGAAGTCTTGCTCATTGGCTACTCCATCCATTCCGATGATCTTCCTTTTGCCTCTCCTCACGACAACACGACTGGGCTTTGGCGGGTCGGTAATGAAGAAGCATTGGTCCACTTGGGAAGCCAGTACCCATGGCTCATTTTTCGCGGTGACGTTTGCGCCCGCGGTCTTGGATTTGGCTTCGGGTATAACCATGGTGGTGAAATACCGGTCTTCTTTTATGACGTTCTTGGCCCATCTGACACGGAACATCGGGACCTTCTCTCCAGCGTAGCTCAGCTCCCAGATCTCCTCGATCCTTCCGTAGTATCTGTCCTTGTTGTTACCGGTGTAGGATTCCATCATTACCCCGGAGTTCTGATAACCATCGCTCTTCATGTCCTTGGCCTCGGTGTAGAATGTGTAGCCGTTGATATCGTACGCCTCATAGGTCATCAGGTTGTGCTCGGCGCCCTGTGACAAGGCGAATATGAGTTGTTCTTCCGCAGAAGAATCCTCATGTAAAGGGTACGACAGAAGCTTCTGCTTGAACCAACGCGTGAAACATGAGTTGTGCTCTTTGAGTATATCTCCGTCCGTCCTCTGTTGGCCTCGGTCATTGTACGTCTTCTTAATAAAGGTTTTGTGCTCTACCACCCAAGGATCGACCACGTCTATGTGTTGTAGCGCGACTAGGTATGCTCTTTCAAAGTCGGCGAGTCGACCCTCGAAGTCGACATGCATTTCGCGGCGACCCTCACGGTGACCCCATCCAGCGAGCCTGCCGAGGTGCCTGTTGACGGGCAGACCAACGGGGTTCTCGATGCCTAGATAATTCGTGCAGTAGGAGATGCACTCTTCGGTCAGAAAGCCCCTGGCTATGCTTCCTTCTGGACGTGACATGTTGCGAACGTATCCTTTGATGACACCATTCATCCTTTCGAACGGCATCATGCTGTGCAGGAACGTCGGCCCGAGTTGGATGATATCCTCCACTATATGGACCAGCAGATGCACCATAACGTCGAAAAATGCGGGCGGGAAGTACATCTCAAGCTCGCATAGTATCACCACGATCTCTTCCTGTAGCCTTCTGAGTTGCCTCACGCCAATCGACTTCCGAGAGATGACGTCGAAGAAGTTGCATAGGCCAAATAGCGTTTCACGGACGTGCGCGTCCATGATCCCACGGATTGCAACTGGAAGTATCTGCGTCATCAGCACGTGACAGTCGTGAGACTTCATCCCGCTAAACTTCTACTTCACTGGGTCTAGGTATCTGCTTATCTTCCCCGCGTAACCGTAAGGAAGTTTTACTCCTAGGAGGCAGGTGATAAACTGCTCGATCTCCTCCTGACTTAGAGTGAAGCACGCGGGAGGGTAGTCATTTCCGGTCTTCTTGGCCTTTTTGCCTTTGCGACGACTTTCTGTGTCCTGCTTCGCCTCATCATCATCATCATCATCATCATCATCATCATCATCATCATCATCATCATATAGCGTGAAGCTCCTGCCTGATGCCCATTGATTTCAAGTCTGCCCTTGCTTTCGGCCCATCTTTGGTCCTCTCTGGCATGTTGAGCAGGGTACCAAGCAGACTCTCGTACACGTTCTTCGTGATACGCATGACATCAAGGCTGTGAGGAACACGGTGGATCTTCCAGTACGGCAAGTCCCAGAAAACAGACCTCGTTTTCCATACCTTCAGCAGCGGCTCTGGCGCCTTTCGCTTCTTTCCCGGCTCTGGCGCCTTTTGCTTCTTTCCCGGCAGTGGGCAGTCTTTCCAATTTTTCAACAGCTTGTCTATTTCCTTGCCGCTCCTCATACATGGGCGTTTTCGGGGTTCGGTTTCACCATCGAACAGATCCTTGCGTTTCCTCCACGGGTCATCGTCGCGAAGCCACCTTCGATGTCCCATGAACACGGTTTTCGAAGACCCGGGATCTCTATCTAGCTGGCGATACGTTGTGTCATCCATGCACCTTACGCATCCAGAAAATCCGTGGACAACCTGCCCCGCAAGATATCCGTAACCGAGATAGTCGTGCACCGTCGTGAGCAGTGCGGCTGTCATAGGGAAATATTCTTTCTCTGCGGCGTCCCACGTATTGGCTGGCGTTTTCCATAGCGTGTCAAGCTCCTCTTTCAGCAGCCCCAGATACAGATTGATGTCGTTCCCTGGTTGTTTCGGCCCTTCAATTAGCATACTCATGTGAATGTACTTTCTCTTCATGCACAACCAGGGGGGAAGGTTGTACATCCACACAAACACAGGCCAGGTGCTATGTGTGCTTCTCTGGCTGCCAAACGGATTGACTCCATCGGTGCTCGCGCCCAGCATGATGTTCCTTGGATCGTTCCCAAATTCTGGGTATTCCAAGTTCAACGCTTGCCACTAGCTCGCATCCTTAGGGTGACTCAGCATCTTGTCTTTTTTATCTATCTCCGGATCATTTGCGTCATCTTCTCGCTTCTTCTCCTCCCTATCCGCGTGCCAACGCAGGAGCTTTGCTACCTTAGGGTCCGCGAAATACCGCTGCAGACGAGGAGTGATCGGAAAGTACCACTCCACTTTTCGAGGAGCTTTCTTCCTCTTCTTGTATCGAGTGACACCGCACACCGGACATATGGTAGACTCCGCGTGCTCGTCCCGATAAATGATGCAATTGTTCATGCACACATGGTATATCACGTGTGGTAAATCCAGAGGACACACGATTTTCTTCGCCTCCTCCAAACTGGTCGGGCACTTGTTCCCCTTGGGAAGACGTTCGTGCCAGAATGACATGTTCTCGTCGAAGCATGCGTCGGTCATTTTGTGTTTTACCTTCATCTCCAGAGCCATGAGCGTTACTTTCAGGCGGGTATCCTCGGGCCTGCATCCTTCATACAATGGAGTAACCGCGTCTAACTCAAGTTGATCCATCTTGGCTTTCTCTCGGGCGGCAGCTCTTGTGTTATCCGTCTGCTTGAGAAGCAGCTCTTGAATATGAGGGTCCTGCACCCAGCCCATCGATGGTCCAGCGTCGTCTGCGCCGCCGGCATCATCATCATGTCCTGCATCTTCTACATGATGACTGTGTACAGCATCACCGTCGTGATCATCTCCTGGGGATTCTTCGTCTTCTCGCCCGCCCGAGCCGCGGTGGTTGTCTTGCTGCCCTTCCTCATTTCTTGCCCGCAGGCCCCCATGGACGACTTCGTAGTCATCTTCATCACCTTGCCACTGATAGCCATCCATGAAACCACGCAAGAGCAGGTGGTCCCGCACCTGCCCGGAATCCGGGTCTGCAATAAGGCTATTCAGCTTGCATCTTCGACAAGGACATCTTATCTCCGTCTCGTTCTTTTGAAGCATCTCGGAAATGAGTATGGGAGGAGAGGCTGTCCAAAATATCTTGTTGCTGCCCACTTACTAATGGCGCACCAACAACAAATGCGCCATTAGTAATCCAGGTTACTAATGGCGCACCCCCTGGTGGTGCGCCATTAGTAGTTTTGCAAAAAAAAAAAACATACTAATGGCGCACTCTGCCACGGTGCGCCATTACTAGTTTAAACTAGTAATGGCGCACCTCGTGTGAGTGCGCCATTAGTAGTTTAGCAAAAAAGGAATAAAAAAATAATAAAAAAATTACATTAGTGGCGCACTTTCTGGCTGGTGCGCCATTACTAGTTACAACTAGTAATGGCGCACTTCCTGTGGATGCGCCATTAGTATGTTTGGACAGGCGCACTAGTTCAAAAAAAAATCAATACTAATGGCGCACCGTGGGCAAGGTGCACCATTAGTAGTTTCAACTCTAATGGCGCATCAGAAGGTGGTGCGCCATTAGTATATACTAATGGCGCACCACCTGTCCGGTGCGCCATTAGTGTCAATCCCATCTATAGCCCTTTTTCTAGTAGTGCTGGCAGGACCTTCATACTGCTTTGAAGGCATGCCGTCTTTTTCGTGCAAACGTTGCAGGTCCTCCCGTGCCTCAGCTGTATCTTTTGTCTTCCCATACACGCCCAAGAAGCCTAGCAGGTTCACGCAAAGGTTCTTCGTCACGTGCATCACGTCGATCGAAGAGCGGACCTCTAGGTCTTTCCAGTAGGGTAGGTCCCAAAATATAGATTTCTTCTTCCACATGGGTGCGTGTCCCCCAGTGTCACTCGGAACAGCTAGTCCGCCGGGACCCTTTCCAAAGATTACGTGTAAATCATTGACCATAGCAAGTACGTGATAACCGGTACGCATGGCGGGCTTCTTCCGATGATCTGCCTCGCCTTTGAAATGCTTGCCTTTCTTTCGACATTGATGGTTGGTCGGAAGAAATCGACGATGGCCCAGGTACACATTCTTCCTGCAGCTTGCCAGGTATATACTATCGGTGTCAAGTAAATAGTGCGTGCATGCGTGGTATTCCTTGTTTGTCTGTCCTGAAAGGTTACTGAGAGTGGGCCAATCGTTGATGGTCACGAACAGCAACGCCTTTAGGTTAAATTCCTCCTGTTTGTGCTCATCCCACGTACGTACACCGTTTCCATTCCACAGCTGTAAAAGTTCTTCAACTAATGGCCTTAGGTACACATCAATGTCGTTGCCGGGTTGCTTAGGGCCTTGGATGAGAACTGACATCATAATGAACTTCCGCTTCATGCACATCCAAGGAGGAAGGTTATACATACATAGAGTCACGGGCCAGGTGCTGTGATTGCTGCTCTGCTCCCCGAAAGGATTAATGCCATCCGCGCTTAAAGCAAACCATATGTTCCTTGGCTCACTTGCAAACTCATCCCAGTACCTTCTCTCGATTTTTCTCCACTGCGACCCGTCAGCGGGTGCTCTCAACTTCCCGTCTTTCTTACGGTCCTCACTGTGCCATCGCATCAACTTGGCATGCTCTCCGTTTCTGAACAGACGTTTCAACTGTGGTATTATAGGAGCATACCACATCACCTTCGCAGGAACCCTCTTCCTGGGGGGGCTCGCCGTCAACATCACCAGGGTCATCTCGTCTGATCTTATACCGTCATGCACCGCATACCGGGCATGCGTTCAGATCCTTGTACGCACCGCGGTAGAGGATGCAGTCATTAGGGCATGCATGTATCTTCTGCACCTCCAATCCTAGAGGGCATACGACCTTCTTTGCTGCGTATGTACTGTCGGGCAATTCGTTATCCTTTGGAAGCTTCTTCTTCAATATTTTCAGTAGCTTCTCAAATCCTTTGTCAGGCACAACATTCTTTGCCTTCCACTGCAGCAATTCCAGTACGGTACTGAGCTTTGTGTTGCCATCTTCGCAATTGGGGTACAACCCTTTTTTGTGGCCCTCTAACATGCGATCGAACTTCAGCTTCTCCTTTTGACTTTCGCATTGCGTCCTTGCATCAACAATGACCCGGCGGAGATCATCATCATCGAGCACATCGTCTGGTTCCTCTTGATCTTCAGCAGCTTCGTCCGCTGCAGCATCATCGTGCACATCGTCTGGTTCCTCTTGATGTTCAGTAGCATCACCGTATTCAGGGGGCACATAGTTGTCATCGTACTCTTCTTCTTCGCCATCTTCCATCATAACCCCTATTTCTCCATGCCTCGTCCAAACATTATAGTATGGCATGAAACCCTTGTAAAGCAGGTGGGTGTGGAGGATTTTCCGGTCAGAGTAAGACTTCGTATTCCCACATATAGGGCATGGACAACACATAAAACCATTCTGCTTGTTTGCCTCAGCCACTTCGAGAAAATCATGCACGCCCTTAATGTACTCGGAGGTGTGTCTTGAACCGTACATCCATTGCCGGTTCATCTGCGTGCATTATATATAATTAAGTGTGTCAAAAATCATTACAGAACATCATGAATAGATAATTAAGTGACCAAATTAATATAAGTTCATCATCACATTAAAACCAAAGTACATACATAGTTCTCATCTAACAAATAAAGCTCTGCAGAGCATCTAAATTAATTAAACCATACACTGAAACTATGTAAAACATTTCAATGCGAAAACAAATGCGATCATAATTGCAACCAATGTAACAACTGATCCAACGGCATAATGATACCAAGCCTCGGTATGAATGGCATATTTTCTAATCTTTCTAATCTTCAAGGCATTGCATCCATCTTGATCTTGTGATCATCGACGACATCCGCAACATGCAACTCCAATATCATCTTCTCCTCCTCAATTTTTCTAATTTTTTCCTTCAACAAATTATTTTCTTCTTCAACTAAATTTAACCTCTCGACAATAGGGTCGGTTGGAATTTCCGGTTCAACAACCTCCTAGATAAATAAAATCTATGTCACGTTAGTCGGCACAATTGTCATAAACAATAAATGAACCAATAGTTATAAAAAGATAATATATACCACATCCGAATCATAGACAGGACGAGGGCCGACGGGGGCGGATACCAAAACCATCGCACTATATAAGATGCAATAATAAAAGTAAAAAAATTATACAAGTATCTATATAAACATACAAGTAAGAATTTTTTTTCCTTTCAGAAAGAAGATAAGAACAAGAGGCTCACCACGGTGGTGCCGGCGACGAGATCGGCGCGGGCGATCGACGGCGGTGAAGACGGGGACGGGACGTGACGGACCGCTAAACCTAGACAAATATTGAGGAAAATGAAGCTTGGAGGTCGATCTTGGAGAGGAGAAAGCTTAAGTAGTGTGGCTCGGCCATTCCATCGAACACCTCGTGTGCATAGGAGGTGAGCTAGAGCACCACAAAGCTCTCCCCTCGCCGGCCACGAAAACAGAGCAGTGGGAGTGCTCTGCTCGCGGGCGAGGGTATATATAGGCAACTAATTGGTCCCGGTTCGTGGCCAGAACCGGGACTAAAGGGCAGCCTTTGGTCCCGGTTAAAGCCACCAACCGGGACCAATGGTGGTGGGCCAGGAGCGAGGCCCATTGGTCCCGATTCGTCCCACCAACCGGGACCAATAGGTCCAGTCGAACCGGGACCAATGGCCCACATGGCCCGGCCGGCCCCGTGGCTCACGAACCGGGT
This sequence comes from Triticum timopheevii, assembly GCA_963921465.1. Taxonomy (NCBI): domain Eukaryota; kingdom Viridiplantae; phylum Streptophyta; class Magnoliopsida; order Poales; family Poaceae; genus Triticum; species Triticum timopheevii. The sequence continues at coordinate 46,863,906 of OY997264.1, read as the reverse complement.
CCAATTGCCCCATTGGTCCCGGTTCTGGATTGAATCGGGACTAATGGGCTGGCCCGGCCTGGACCATTGCCCCCTTTTCTACTAGTGTAACCTGGGATAGGCATCTTTAAATGGTTTGGATCCTTCCATTCGTTTAATAACAAACATTGGATTAAAATTCTCTTTTCTGATAGACGTGATATCATTCCTACAAATCAAGCCAAAACATAGCTGATATGCCCACCCACACAAGTTTGATATATTCTATTGGAAATCTATTAATCCAGCCCCCAAAGCATGTAGTCAAATCTCCAGGCAAGTTATTCAGACTAAAAGCACATTTTAAAAGATTCCACCTACTCAGGGGCAACGAGGCGAGGATCTAAACCTCTCACATTCCTATGCTCCTGAAATAAAAAATCTTCAACAAAATTGATACCCAAATCTACAGCCTTCCCCATTCAATGACCTCAACAAATCACAAGAGGCATCAATTCCCCTCTCTGAACTATTACCATCCCTAGCAAAACGAGTCCTCCTAATTTTTGGAGAAGACATTAGCACTATTTTTTTAGATGCAGACTTACTCAAGCAAGTGACAATTTGACAGTAAATATAAAAGTGAAGCAAGTGACTGCAACATGCCAAAAATGTTCTAAAATGCAAAAGATTTCAGATCCAACACAATTACAAAAATCAGAGCTTATAGAAATGGCAACTACCCTAAAACTTGTATCTCATGATTGTAAGAATTAATAGAAGAAAAATTAGATCTACTGCGAAGCTTACTGATAACCCTAAACCCATATTCCTTGGTCATAGACCACCGCCCCACGAGGCGAGGAGTACGGTGAGGGAACCGTGGAGAATGGCGGGGAAGCGACTCCACGCCAACTGCTTTCCTCCTCTTGTAGTTGGGTACGGTCGAGGAAGACTCCACCGGCTCACCATGCCACGTCACACTCACAAAGGGCACTATGTGGATGCTCAATCCTTGATCCTCTGGATGCTAGATCTTGTATCGATACTCCCACCACCTCCGCCTTGCGACCGGATTTGGGGAATCAGTCTGCTCCATGGCCCAGAGGAGCAGCTCTATGTACTCCAGCGCGACTCCCTCAGGCCAGATCGTCGCCTTTTCGCTCCGTTTGAGACGTTTAGCCATTGCCATCACCATCGCCGCTAACTGCCGCTGGTTGTCAAACCAAGAGTTGATCTCCATCAAGCTGGCTAACTTCACCTGATCGCTGCCTATGATCGTCATGTATCGGTGCTCCTCCATCGATCTACTTCCCGGTGGTCTTGCAATGGAAGAGGAGCGGCAGGCGACGGTTTTGGATTGGATGGAAGTGGAGAGGAGCGGCGGTGGATTTGGAATGCAAGAGGAGAGGAGCGGCGGTGGTCTTGCGGTAGAAGAGGAGCGGAGGTTGAAGGTTTTGGATTGGATGGAGGAGGAGCGGCTGGCGGCGGTTTTGGATTGGACGAGAGCGGCGACACACTATGAGTGGATCCCTCCTAATGACTAATTTACCCCTCACTTAAGAAGCGGCCCCACATAAACATGAGTACTGACCCCACATTATTTAGGACTTTTGAGTACTTTCTTGCTAGTACTACCCACTTATCTACCGTTATCAAGACCAATAGACGGCTTAGAAAAATGCCAACTACCCTAAAACTTGTATTTGTAAGTTTGTAACTATTCATTTCCTAGGTATGCTTTTTTGGAATCTTCCGAATCAATTTGATTTTGAGTTTCAAAGTTTACATGTTTGTAGAACATCACCTCTCCAACATACTGTGTTTTCCAGATTTTTTAGAAACTTTGAAACATACCATTAGTTTATTTTCGCCAACTGCCATTATAGCTTGGTTTCCACATTATATCTCCTCACATGAGAAGCCGGTCCCAAGATTAGTTGCTTCCTTGGTGTCAACCAGAGTATTATGGCGTTGGAATATCACCATGAAAGATACTTTGATTGTATTTCACTTCCAGATGCTCCACGTTATGTCGACGGCATCATCACTTGAAGAATATGTGTCACTCTTTTTCCACAAGGGAATGTGCGATAACATAGTTTTCTACTTTTTTGAGTGTTTGGTTGGGTTGATTGTGATTGACATGAGCCATGAAAAATTGACATCACTAATTACTTATTTGATGCAAATTCAACGGTAGGTAGATGGGCTAGCATACAAACCCAATAATTAAGGACGGATAGTGTCTGTCTCTTTCGTATTTGTGGTGACATAAGCACAATAATATGACGTATGTGCAATGACATATATGTGTGTCTATTAGGCTAGTCTCCCAGTGGTCATCTCTGAGCTAGCACACAAGCTCAACAATTAACGTCACATAGTTTGTGTCCCTTTCGAAACTATGGTGACCTGAGCTCAACAAGATGACATATATATGCTGACATATATGCGTGCTCGTTAGGCCAGTTCCAGTGGTCATCCCTTACTATGCGTATATTAGTTTGCCATGTCACTTATGTACTCACCATCTCAAGGACTAGTATAAATCTTTTTTACAGTCCAAGTATTAATATACTAAATCTTACTTTTGTTAAGTTCATGCGAGTCTAACATAAGCTCAACAAGATGACATATATGCGTGTTTGCTAGGCCAGTTCCAGCGGTCACCCCTTACTATGCGTATATTAGTTTGCCATGTCACTTTATACTCACCATCTCAAGGACTAGTATGAATCCTTTTTACAGGCCAAGTATTAATACACTAAATCTTACTTTTGTTAAGTTCATGCGAGCCTAACTGGATACTGTGTATAAATTAATTATTTATTTGTTGGATTGTCCGAAGAGATGATATATAACATAACACACGTTTCATTTTCTCGGTAATTCCATGCCTCATAAATAAATTTTTGACGTGAAGGATTAGCAAACGATAGTACAGAGCATCAGATGAGAGTTTCTTTAGAAATGGGAGGGATCACAGGTGAAACTGATGGAAGATTGTGATGGACTAGGCTAACATGGCTGTGGGAAACCCTATCCCCCCTCCCTAGCTCCTTTTCCCTCGTTGACAAACAAAGCCGGGAGGCAGCGGCGGGATATTTCTAGCACAACCTCTCAAAGCCACGCTGATGATAGACCTTTTTGGCTGTGAAGGCGTGTGGCCTTGGATTCCTCGACCCTCCATGGTGTCAAGGCTATGAGGCCATGTAGGCACGCGGTAGTGGCATACATGGATGGCGCAACCGCATGTAGGTTGCCACGCTGCCCCAATGCATGTGCATGCCAAATCAGACGGGATCATGTTGCCTATACCTAGAAGCCTGATCTGACGGGATCGTGGTCATAGGACGTTTGTTCGGCGGATCTATGAGGTGACTGCAACGACAACCATATCTAGTCGGCAGTAACCCTACTTCGAACTGCAAGGACCAAAGGTGCCTAACCCAGGGGGCCTAGTGGAGGTCCAGCTTCAGGAGGTAGCCTAGGGGGCTCGACTTGAGGCCAGAAGATCACCTTGGCGTGCAAGCCAAGATGTCGGTGGAGTGAGATTGGTTAGGCGACGTGTAAACCCTATCCCTCGTCACCTATATAAGGTGGGGCTAGGGGTAGCCATTCCCATCTAGTGTCTTAGACTATAATCTCGGTAGCCATACTCATCATCACCCTTCTACCCCCGTCGCACCAGGTGCTCCACCTTCAATTCAAAACAAAGCATGACGTAGGGTGTTACCTCACCATGAGGGTCCGAACCTGAGTAACCCCTTTGTGGAAAAACCATTTTGGTATTTCAGCCCACGTTTGCCACCCTATCGAGGGTACTGGCGGTTTCCCGTACCGCCAGGTGCGGCAGTGATTGGAAGTGGCATGACAAGATTCCCAATTGACAATCGATGTTTTCTTAAGCAGCGGGAGGGGAGGGGGAGGTCAGAATCTCTGGCCATTGGGATCAAGCTAATGCTAGAGGTAGCTTGGTGTGACATATTCGACAACAAGTATGCACATACTATAGGTGAAAACCCATGATCTTGCCTCTTCAGCTTGTTGAGGAGCATGTGTTGTGCACTTGTTGAAAGTGTTGCTTGAACCTCTGATTTAGGAATGAAGATTCAAATTTCAAACTTTGGTAGGACCTATCAACGTCGACGCACGGACGATGACCCCTGGTTGAAGATTGTGTCTAGGAGTAGTTTTTCCTTTTGTTCAGTTACATGTGCTTGACTAGAGGATTACGATCTAGGTCGTAGGGTTCTTTGTAGGATATGAAGATACTACGGCGAGGTAAGTCCATTTTGGATGGCCTCAGACTTCATTTTATTAATCAACATGTTCGGCAACAATGCTTGGCTTTGCCTGACATATTGAATAATTAATAATATATGATCGTGTGTATCAATTGATGTAGATCCCGGGGTCAACACATGAGTTGGCAAGCATAAGTTAATATATTCTTGTTGGGATGGAAGTTCAGTGTTTTTTGAAAAGAAAAGAAAAACTAATATCTCTAATCCTTGCCAATGAGTTGTTAATATATTATTGTTGGGATGAAAGTCGCCAGATAAACCTTAAAAACACAAAAACCAAGTGGCTGCTGGAATGTTTGGAAACACCACAACGGGGTCGTGTTTTGTGAGCACCGGCCAGACCTGCAGCACCGGGAAAATATCATGTGCTCCCATCCTTGGGGTGCTCCCTATGCTCCAACTTCAAAACATCAAATTTAATTGTTTCATTTTTTTGAAAAAATTTGTAAATGCTCACAAGGAGTGTGACTACAACCCCTAAAATTTCAGATCCAAACTCGAAATGTACGTTGAAAAACAAAAAAGACAAATTTAGTTGTGAATAGTGTCTAATGTTGCTTTGTCTTTTTGTGACACTATTCATGCTAGATTTCACTTTTTTTTATCTCAATTTTCATTTAGAGTTTGGATTTGAAATTTTTAGGTCTTGTAGTTACATTTCTTATGAACATTCACAAACAATTTCAGAATTTTTTGACACATTTAAAATTGATTCTTTTTCTGAAGTTGGAGTATGGGAGAAGCACCCCAAGGATGGGAGTACCTGATTTTTTTTTCCCCTGCTGCACCTCCGTTGGGCATGCTATGATGAAGCTCGGGCTTGGCGCATACGTCATCCTAATGTCCACGGTATCTCATAGTTGCTGGTGTTTTATCCATGTGTGTATGGGCCGCCCCTCCCTCACCCCTTTTGTAATTTCTGTGTGAGACTTGTCACTGTTGTAGTAGGGAATTTTTGTTTTTGCCACTCTAGTTTTTGCGCATTTTTCTTATGCCACTCTAAAATTTGACATTTCATTTTTTTTGCCAGTCTAGGTTTTGACAATGTATCACAGTCGGCACTGATTTGTTTGATTTTGACATGGAATTGCAATTGTGATGTATTATCAAAATCTTAGAGTGGCAAAGTGAAATGTCAAGAGCTAGAATGGCATAAGGAAAATGGGCAAAAGCTAGAGTGGCATAAAAAAATCCCGCTGTAATAATCGACCGTTTTGGGCCTTTTTGAATACAAAATTCAGGTGGCAAACCTCCTCCTCCGCCCCGGTTTAAAATTCAAAAGAGAAGCAACTCGCTAGGCAAAGGAGTGAGCATTACTCCTAACCTAGTGTATGTATACACTCATGAGTGACACCATTTACAGTTCAGTGATATCTTCGAAGCCTACAAAATAGGGAGGAGCTAGCCTCAAGTTCGCCTCCATCTCTTAAAAGATGTGTTTGAGGAGAGACAAATCCTTGCCATGCGCCATCAAATTTGCAATATAGCCAGAACTAATATAGAGCTACGAGAGGCAAAGGCCTACCGCATTGGATATTGAACAATAGGCTACCATCTGCCACAATAGACTCATATTTACAAATTTTGTGCATCCTGATAGCCTGCGAATGAAGTGGTGAGTGGCACGTCATGTTCATGAGTGGGCTCATCATGTCCCAAACCACTTAAGATGCTAAAATGTTGTTCAAGTGGAGTTTAATTATGTGTAAAGTTTAGTTCAAAGTAGAAAAAATAAATCGAAATGTGGTTCAACCTAACATTATGTATCACATAGCTAGCTTACTGGAGAATTAAGTCGTTTTTAACTATACATCAAGAAGATGAATGGTTAGGGCCTTGAGTTCTTTGAGAATTCTGACCCATAGAACCTTTTGTATGTGTGTTGTTTGATTTGAATGATGCAAGTCATATATATTTTATTTTTTTGAAAAGGATGAGTACCCCTGGCCGTTTATTAAAAGTCCCAAGTAACCAAGTTCCAAGTACTAAGCTCCGGAAAAAGAAAACTAAAAGTTATAGGATGGAAAGCCACGTCTTATGAATATATACTTATAGTTTATTAGCACCAGATTCCATAGATATACATTGATCGGAATCTATTGGACAAATATCTTGTGTTTTTCCTTTCCACAACCAAATGTCCTCTCAATCTAGTTGTATTTCAAATGGATTCATGTACATTGGGGTCATTATCCACTCTCCTGAGAGTGAAGTATGTTTTAAACCTTGAGATTGTAGAGCTCGTCACAGATGAACCCTCGTGTCACGACCAATATGCGATCCTATCCGAGAGGAACTCGAAGGTCCCACCAAGGATAGAGCCGCATATTGAAACGCTTTTGCAAGGTGAATATCATTACATCCTACCATTACATATTAGCCGGGGATACATACAAAGGGCATACCAATGCCACAAGAATACATCAAACATCATACATGAGAACAATATCCGACTACAGATGAGACACAAACAGAAACTCAAACGACATCCACCCTGCTAGCCCAGGCTGCCGACCAGGAACCTATCCCAAGATCGACGAAGAAGAAGAACTCCAAAACAAGTAAACATCACTCTCACGTCATGAACATCGCATTACCTGTACTTGCAACTATTATTGTTGTAGTAATCTGTGAGCCACGAGGACTCAGCAATCCAATTACCATGGGTATCAAGACTAGCTTAATGGGTATGGAAAGGTTAAGTGGTGAGGTTGCAGCAAGCAACTAAGCAATGTATGGTGGCTAACTTACGAGTACAATAGTAAGATGAGAAACTACGCAAACGGTCACAAACTAGTAATGATCAAGAAGTGGTCCTGAACTACTTACGTTCAAACATAACCCCACCGTGTTCTCTTCTCGACTCACTCGAAAAGAGACTGTCACGGTTACACACACGGTTGGTGTATTTTAATTGAGTTTAGTTCAAGTCCACTACAACCGGATATTAAAAATTCCCATCTGCCACATAACCGCGGGCACAACTCTCAAAAGATTAAACCCTGCAGGGGTGTCCCAACTTAGCCCATGACAAGCTCACGATCCGCGGAGACAATCCTCCATCTCGCGACCCTCCGATCAGACTAGGAATCTCGGTGCACAAGATATTTTGACAATCGTAAAACAAGTCCAGCAAGACCTCCCGGCGTGCCGACACCCTGATAGTAGCCGCGCGTATCTCGTCTCAGGCCACAACCAGATGAACACTACGTACGACAACCGAAACCCCCAGGTGAAGGGGTGGCACTGCAAGGGCTCTATTTTGGGACCAACACCATCAGCACTGGCCCCCCTGTATTATGTTGAAAGAATCCTTGAGGATGCGACCCCTATGCTAATTAATTAATTATCAGGTTTAGCTATTATGTTGGGTAAATGGTAAAACCAATGTTGGGCCTTACTAGAAGAGTTTTATTCAAAGCAAACTGTCAAGAGGGGCCCATAAACCCTCATCGTGTTAGGGACGCAAAATCAAGGAATATAACACCGGTATGACGAAAACTAGGGCGGCAAAAGTGAAACAAAACACCAGGCAAAAGGCCGAGCCTTCCGCCCTTTACCAAGTATATAGATGCATTAATTAAATAAGAGATATTGTGATATCCCATGATATCCATGTCCCAACATGGAATAACCTGCAACTGCACCTGCAACTAGCAACGCTATAAGAGGTTCTGAGCAAGCGGTAACATAGCCAAACAACGGTTTGTTGGGATGGTGGAAAATTTTAGAGGCTATTTCATGGCATATTGCGAGGCTTAACAAACAAGTGGTAGGTAGCATGCCATAGCGATAACATCGAGACAACTAGCATAGCAAAGATGGTAGTGAGATCCAATGTGACGGTCATCTTGCTTGAAATCCCGCTAAGAAGAAGATCGAGTCCATGAAGAAGACGAACCCACGTAGTCGAACAAATCCTCACGATCGCAATGAAACAGGAACTATCGAGAAGAAGCACAACCGAAAAAAGGCAAACAACATGGTAAACACACAACACAAAACATAGCATGATGTCCATCCAAGTATGATGCATGACAAAGCTACATGATGCTACTCATGCCAAGAGATGACACATACAAGAACAACACACCAAAGCAAGTTTAAATGAGTCCGGAAACAACACATAACAAATCCGGAAAGTCCCCATATGCAAATTTCAAAATTGGTCCAGATCTGAATAACACATTGTGTTGAAGTTGTTAAACAACAAGTTAAAGTGCACCAAGATGATCTACGCGTCTTTCTAGTCAAGTTACATATAAAGTTCATTTAATTCGGAGCTACGGCCTAGAAGATATGAGCAAATCAAGCTAAACTTGACATTGATGCAAAATGCATACAAACATCAAGCACACATTCTCAAATCAAGGATGCAACAAGATAATATTAAACTACATGCAAAATCAAGCAAGTTTCATATAGAACATGCTCCAAACGGAGCCACGGTTCAACATATACACTCAATACAAGTTTAAAGGACAAGCTGTCCAAAACAGAAACTAAGCACTTTGCAATCAAGGAAACAACCTGATACAGGAAACATATGGACACAAACTTGATATGCACTCAAAGTAAAGATTACATGCTTCAAATAACATCAAGGTTCAGGTTCATAGGCATCAGGATTAATCCAACATGATCAATGCAAAAAAGCAACTTTATAACACAGATTATGACAGTGAAAAACATGGCATACATGTGAGTAGAAATAACATATTGACATGTTGAAGGCATGAAACAATGATGCTATGGTGCAAGATCATGGAAAACAAAAGTGTGGCATCAAAGTACAGGTTAAACATGTCAGAATATGATTACTAAGAATCTCCATATAACCGTTAGATCAATGGCATTCATCAAGACAAGATTGCAAGTTATAACAGATTCTCAGACTTAGTGAAAAAGAGTAAGGCTGAAAACAGATTCATGATGCATACTTTGAGACAACAAAAGTATATGCTACAGGAACATTTCACGGCATCAAAGGGTGCAAGCATGTACATGTCAAGCACTACAAAACTTGAACAGTGAGCTACTGCTAAATACCACTATAACATGTTTAAAACGTCATGACAAGATTGCAAATGATAATAGATTCACAGACAGTGAAATAAACTGTAACATGGCAGGGACATCGACAACTAGGCACGTTTGCAAGCTTGGTTAACTCATCATAGAACATATCATGGCAAGTGAATGTAACCAACAACAAGAAGGCATATTTGTGCAGCTACTCATGTCAAGAAAATGGTCACAGGGTGCATAGAACACTAGCTATTCACATGCCAAAACTGAACTTACTGATAACAGTCTGACAAAACACTATTTAGCAATTTGAGAGCATGGTAATGACAAGCTGCAGCAGGCCATAATTTGAAACAAGGGCATCTATGGATAGAGCCTAATAATATCTACAAAACATCCTCACTGAGCATCTCCATATTATGCACGGATTCATTATTAGCATTAAGTTAACATGGCAACATAATATAGCAGGTTCAGACTTTGCAGAAATCAATCACTGAAATCAGCAACAGCAAGTATCCCACTTTGCATGCTCGTGCTAGTCACTACAGGGCATATCAAAATACATGGATTGCACCACTGCAAAGATGGCATGAATATGCTCCTAAAACATGTTGACATGATGCTCAAAAGATAATCACACAAAATGCTATGAAAAAGACAAATCAACAAGTTATGACAATCTTCAGCAGGTTATGTCATTTAGCACTTTTGCAACGATAATTAAGGCATCAAGATGAACAGTAACATGAGTGCAAAAGCAACCATCATGTAGAGCATTCAGAGATTAACATTTTTATGTATCATACATGCAAAACGGAGCAATATGCACGAAGTTATGAGCATCACAACAAGCACACGTAATATGCAAACTCAGGGACTTAGCAGAAATAACAACCTCGGGAAAAGCTGGGACGGGGCGGTGCGGGACGAGGAGATCCAGGACAGCGGAGGTGCGTTTGGATGAGGGACCGGTGGATCTCGTCCAGGTGAGCACCGACGAGGGCGGAGGTGACTCCGGCGAGGTGTGGGGCGGCCGAAGGTGGCCAGAGAAGGTGTGGGGTGACCGGAGATGGCCGGATCCGACGACTCCACGCCGGATCGGGCCGGGCGACGACTGCGGCGAGCTGCGGCGAGTGGCGCGCGGTGCGAGGCGGCGGCGCGAGGCGTGGTGCGCGGGCGGCGAGCGGCGCGGGCGGCGGCGCGGGAGGCGCTGGCGGCGGTGCGGGCGAGTTGGCGACGGAGGTCGGGCCCGGGTGACTCGGGCGAGCGGCGCGGCCGGATGGGCTCGCGCGGGCCCGCTCCTGGCCCGGCGGGCCGCGGGAGGTGGGAGGCTGCGCGCGGGGAGGTGGCGGCTCGGGTTGGCCGGGGCGCCGACGGCGATGACATGGAGGGCGCTGATTGGAGGAGAGCGGCGGTTGGATGTGTTCGGCCGTCGGCGGACGCGTCCGATGGCGCAGAGGAAGAGGAGGCTAGGGTTTGATCCGGATTTTGAGGAGGAGAGGCTAATTTATAGGTAGAGGGAGCTAGGAAAGGGCTATTGATGTGCGATTTTCCCCCACACGATCGTGATCCAACGGCGAAGAGCATGGACGAGGTTTAGATGGGCTAGTGGACTGTTGTGGAGGGGTGTTGGGATGCAAAGAGAGAGGGATCTGACAGTTAACGCGGTTAACCGTTGAGGCATCAAACGACCTCCAAATGAAACGAAATTTGACAGGCGGTCTACCGGTGATATACCAAGACCGCTCGCCAACTCTCGGCCCATTCTGAGAACATTTTAGTCCCGCTCACAAAAGAAGAACTCGGGGTGCAGCGGGTGCATGTGTGAGTGTCGGATTCCGAAACGACAACGGAGAAAGCGACCGGATGTAAGAGACAAACACGAATGCAAATGAGATGCACATGACGACATGGCAAAGTGCAACACGCAAGCGAATGACATGGCAACAATGGCAAATAACTTAAAGACATCTGGCGCATCGGTCTCGGGGCGTCACACCTCGTCTCTAAATCCCTGAAGTCTATACCCCATACTCAGAGATATCAGCCAATCCCAACCCTGAACCCGTTTGGTGCACTGGGGAAAACATGATCTCGGCCAGAATAAAATCCTTCCGAGCGCTCCTGCATGTGGCCGACACACTCGCCCAGTTAGCGCACAAGAACTAATGTATGTTGCATTGCTGCCTGAATTACATGGGCTCACGCCAAGAGAGATAGAGAAGAGGAGAGATAGATGAAAATGACACGTAGGCCCAGGTTGTCATTGAGAGAAACGAGCGATCCCGGCCGGGATTATGCTTACAAACAGGTCTAGGATTGGTCTAGGGTTGAAAATGACCGGGATTCAAAAGGATAAGGTACAAACTTCAAGGATTTGGAGGTGAGGGTTAATTTGCTACAAGCTCTACAATCTCAAGGTTTAAAACAGATTTCACCCCACTCCCGATCACTCCATGTGCGATGTGCCCCTGATGCACAGGCCAGGAAAGTAAATTATTGCCCAACACTCTTGCCAGTCACACTACTGTTTCCGTCTCTTTCTTGCTCCATCTTTGCGCGCACCCATCATCGACGACAACAAATACTTCCAAAAGGGTTCCCGTTGCACGAGAAAAGATGCCAAGGTTGATTTGTGCTCCAAGATGGCATCGGCACATCGCAATCGAAGATCCTCTGAGTGATTGCGTTTCTCTTTCAGATACCTTCTTACTCAACAAGTGTTGGGATCACAACTTGCTAGTTTTTGTTGTTTGGTCTCAGGTTGGTTGCAACGTAAACTGCAACATACGCTAATATACTTATTTTGGATGGACAAGCACACGCGGGTTAATATCTTTTTAAAATGCAGACAAAAGGCTTGCTTCATTCATTAATTAGGAAGATGAGTTTTAGGTACATAACACCGGCTCCACAACATAACCCGTTGATAAAGAAATAAATATGGTTATTCTAGAGGCATGATGATGCTCAAGTCACTAGCCCCGTGGTGACCCAATACTTTGCCTCATATTGGATAAGCTTGAGAATGTAGTATGGTGTATGTCGGTTTCTTCCTAAACACTTTAGCATGTCTCTCGTTCCAAATAATTAAACAGACAAGCATAGTAAAAGGGCTCAATAATTAAACGCATGGTGCGCGTCTGTGTCAAGCTGCGCTGTGGACACGACACAAGCTCACTGGTATGACGCACAACATGTATCGTCATGCATTTTATTATTGAGCAACAGCCAAATCAGAGGTGAAAGTGATGGCGCACTGACGAGCCTGTCGCACATTGCTTTGCATGTCAATCAGTAGCACTAGCTGGGCCTAAGTATTTATCCCCTGAGTCATCACCATGTAAACTTATTTTTTTCTAGATACAAATCAGATGATGATACCCCAGAAGAAAAAACTCTGATCAAACTCAAATTGGATGATGTGTTCTGAACCAATAATGCTACACTTAGGTGGCGTTTGGTTGGCTGGTATCCTACGGATTCAACCTACGGACTGATGTGGCATGCAGCCATGCAACGGTAGGAGACAATTTCAGAGCAAATGAGTTTAGTCTTCCAACTGTAAGAAGCCACGTTGCGTCAGTAACTTGAGTGTGTAGCTATTTCCCGTAAGTGCAGCATTATTGGTTCTAAAATAATTCACATCAAGGCCACTGATTTCGAGTGGTTTAAGATTCTGTTTCTCTGGTCCTTGTAATCCTGTTTGTGTGAGTTGTATATAAGACAACAATACGTCGGATTATAGGTATGAAAATGTATTTTCTGCCCAGGTTTCCCGTGTCCATCCGTGCTAATTAATGAAAGACTAAGCTATCCACACAAAGAAACGGTGTTCATGATTCTTCACTGTTGAGTATATGTGTTGTGTATATTTATGCATTGGGCCCATTTTCTAGTTCCTTGTATAGTTGAGATCGTGGCCCACCTCTTGTACATCATATATATGTGTGTTTGCACCTAAGGAATACAACGTGTAATTCCCACATCTTACATGATATCAGTTTCCGGGTTCTAACCCTAGTCTTCCGCCCCGCCGCCGCCGCTGCGTCTCCTTCGCGCTGCCGCCGCCGCCGCTTGCGCTCCTCCGCGCCGGCCGCCGCTCGCTCCTCTCCTCCCTGCCGCACGCGTGCTAACCCAGCCGCTCGCCCGCCCAGCCAAACCCGCCAGCCCCGTATTGGTCGCCACAATCGCTACGCCTCGCATCGCCAACTGCTGCGCTCGCCATCCCGCTACAACTCGGTCGCCGTCGTTTTGGAGGCTGCGTTTTGCTGTAGTTTCTGTAGCCACACCCTCCTCGTTTCGTGTAGCACCCGTTTGTTTGCCAGTGAAATAGCACCGGTTGTTTGCCACCAGAATAACGTCCGGCTACCGCGTCATGTATGCTATCGGACTAGCAGCAGGGCCTTACGGCGCCTCGCCCGCGGGAGCCGCGGCTGCGCCTACACCTTCGTACAGTGCCATGCACGGCTACGCGTATGGCACCATGCAGCCCGCGATGCAACCAGGCGCGTCGCCCACGGGTCCATACGCCCCGTCACCCGCCATGCCGCAAGGCGCGTCATCAGCCTCTGCCGTCCCATCACCGGCGCCCTTTGGCGCGGCTCCGCCGCCGGTGCCCTCTGGCCAGTCCGTCGTCGCGCCGCCGCCCTCGCCCTCCGGCGCGACTGCCCACGCACCCGTTCTCACGTACGGGGCATACGGAGCTCCGCCCGCGTACGGATCTTTCGGGTACTGATGGGGGTCGTCAGCGGACCAGCACTCGCCGGCTGGGCAGCAACATCTGTCAGCAGGCGAACAGGTTTTTCTGGCGGACCATCCGGCCTACCCGGCAATGCAGTTGCCGCCGGGGCTGCTATCCATACCATACGGGCCTCCCGCCCCTACCGTGCCTCATGCGTACTACGCGAACGGCTCCACAGCCTTATGGAGAGTACCCACCGCCGCAGGTGAGCGGCGGTTACGGCTTTTCCATGGCGTCTCCGTCCCCCTCGCCGACCCTGCCGCTGGCGCCCTGGGACCCGGTGCTTCTCACCGGGCTGCATGCCGCTCATACGCCGAACAACTACACTGGAGGTGGTGATTGGTACATGGACACCGGTGCTACGGCTCACATGTTTGCTCATCCTGGTAACCTTGCCTCCTTCACTCCTGTCTCCACCGACCGCCGCATCATTGTCGGCGACGGTTCCACACTTCCTATCACACATGTTGGGCACACTTCTTTTCCTTCTACTTCTACGCCTTTATCTTTGTCTAACATACTTGTGTCTCCTCATCTTATTAAGAATCTTATCTCCGTTCGTTATTTCACTCGTGAAAATCCTGTCACTGTTGAATTTGACGAGTTTGGTTTTAGTGTCAAGGACGCTCGAATCAGGATGGTACTTAACCGATGTGACAGCCCCGACGAGCTCTATCCGGTGCATTCGCCCTCATCCACCACCACCGCACCGGTCGCTCTCTCTGCTGGAGTTGATCTCTGGCACGCTCGCTTGGGTCACCCCAACCCCGTCACACTTCCTGTCGAGTCGGCAAACACGTTCGCCTGCCATTTAATAATTCCACCACCATTGCTTCTTTTCCTTTTCAGTTGATTCATAGCGATGTGTGGACCTCTCCGGTTCCTAGTAACTCGGGCTATTTATATTATCTGGTCATTCTTGATGATTATTCTCATTATGTGTGGACTTTTTCTTTGCGCAGAAAGTCGGATGCACTCTCTACCTTGACGGCTTTTTACTCGTATGTTCGCACGCAGTTTGGGCGTTCCATCCTTGCGCTTCAGACGGATAATGGAAAAGAGTTCGACAACCTCGCTTTCCGCACTTTTTTGGCGCATCACGGCACCATTTTCCGCCTCACATGTCCGTACACTTCACAGCAGAACGGTCGAGCCGAACGCGTCCTTCGCACTCTGAATGACTGCGTTCGCACGCTCCTGTTTCATGCCAACGTGCCGCCTCGTTTCTGGCCGGACGCACTCGCCACTGCATCACTTCTTCTTAACATTAGACCCTGCCGCCCACGGTGGAACTACGCACCTCACCATCTTCTCTTTGGTACGCCCCCGTCTTATGGCGACTTGCGTATTTTTGGGTGCCTTTGCTATCCCAGCATTGCCGACACTGCTTCTCACAAGCTTGCACCTCGATCCGTCGCTTGCATCTTCATCGGCTATCCCTCTAACTCCAAGGGATATCGGTGCTATGATCCCGTCTCCCACCGTGTGTTCACCTCCCGGCACGTTTACTTTGATGAGCATGTGTTTTCGTTTCAGCAGGTACCCCCGGCTGTTACTCCCGCCACCGGTGACGCGGGCTCCTCGACGCCTCTCCCAGGGCCCTCGCGTGCCTCTCTTGGTCCGCCCCCTGGCTTTGAGGCGCACCCCCCGCATGCGGCTCCCCCTAGAGCCGTGGCGTGCCCCCGGCCCACCGCGGCCCCCTCGGCACCCCCGGCGCCCCCGGCCTCCTCGGCCTCCTCGGCGCCCCCGGCCTCCTTGGCAACCCTGGCGCCCTCGGCGCCCCCGGCACCCCCGGCCTCCTCGGCGCCCCCGGCCTCCTCGGTGTCCTCGGCGCCCCCGGCGCCCGCGGCCCCCCTGGCGCCTGTGGCCGGTCCGGTCACCCGCGCTCGTACGGGCGTTTTTCGCCCGAGCTCGCGCTACGCCTCGGATGACTATGTCCATGTGGCGTCCACCTCTGAGCCGTCGCCATTGCTGTCCTCCATTTGAGCCGCTCTTTGTGACCCGCTCTGGATGGCTGCGATGCAAGAGGAGTTTGACGCCCTGTTGCGCAACCGGACGTGGCAGCTTGTTCCCCGTCCCCGGCACGCCAATGTGATTACCGGGAAGTGGGTCTTTAAAGACAAGCTCCGTCCTAATGGTACCCTTGATCGCTATAAAGCGTGCTGGGTCGTTCGTGGCTTCCGACAGCGTGCTGGCATCGACTTCACCGACACCTTCGTTCCGGTCGTCAAGCCCGACACGATACGCACGGTTCTCCACCTTGCGGTCTCCCGTGCTTGGCCGGTGCACCAGATGGACGTCTCCAACGCCTTCCTCCATGGTCACCTCGAGGAGCAGGTCTTTTGCCAGCAGCCCACCGGGTTTGTTGACCCGACGCTTCCCGACCACGTGTGCCTGCTTTCGCGGTCCTTGTATGGACTCAAGCAGGCTCCGCGCGCTTGGTACCAACACATCGCGGCGTTTCTCCACCAGCTTGGATTCCGCTCCACCCGCTCGGATGCCTCGCTCTTCGTCTATCATCAGGGCTCTGACGCGGCCTACTTGTTGCTCTATGTCGACGACATCATCCTGACGGCATGTACGGCTGGTCTCCTCAGTCAGCTCATGGCTTGTCTTCGCGCTGAGTTCGTCATCAAGGACTTGGGTCCTTTGCACTACTTCCTCGGTGTCGAGGTGGTGCGCCGTCCGGATGGCTTCTTCCTTCATCAGCGGAAGTACGCTCATGAGCTCCTGGAGCGTGCTGGCATGCTTAACTGCAAGCCCGCTGCTATGCCTGTTGATACGAAGGCCAAGCTTTCTGCCACGGATGGTTCTCCTGCTTCGGATGCTGCTTTCTATCGGTCTATTGTTGGTGCTCTTCAGTATCTCACTCTGACTCGACCGGAGATCCAGTATGCCGTGCAGCAAGTGTGTCTTCATATGCATGCTCCTCGAGACGTTCACTGGGCTGCTGTCAAGCGGGTTCTCCGCTATGTCTGCGGCACTATGGATCTTGGTGTCACGCTTCATGCTTCCGCCGACACCGCCCTCACCGCCTACTCCGATGCAGACTGGACGGGCTGCCCTGACACTCGTCGCTCCACCTCGGGCTATTGTGTCTACCTTGGACCCTCACTTATCTCGTGGTCGTCCAAGCGGCAGCCTACAGTCTCTCGTTCCAGTGCTGAGGCTGAGTATCGTGCGGTGGCCAACACCGTCGCCGAGTGTTCATGGCTTCGCTAGCTGCTTCAGGAGCTCTCTTGCCCTGTTGACTGTGCCACGGTGGTCTACTGCGACAACGTCTCGGCGGTCTACCTCTCCTCTAACCCGGTGCATCATCGACGGACCAAGCATATTGAGTTGGATATTCATTTTGTTCGGGAACAGGTGGCCCTTGGCCATATTCGTGTTTTACACGTCCCTACTTCCCAACAATTTGCAGATATCATGACCAAGGGCTTGCCTACGGCGTCATTTGAGGAGTTCCGGTCCAGTCTTTGCGTCAGCCGCGGTGCCGCTTCGACTGCGGGGGGGTGTTGAGTATATGTGTTGTGTATATTTGTGTATTGGGCCCATCTCCTAGTTCCTTGTATAGTTGAGATCGTGGCCCACCTCTTGTACATCATATATACGTGTGTTTGCACCTGAGGAATACAACGTGTAATTCCCACATCTTACATTCACTAAGCACTGTGAATAGATCTCATCTGCTGAGGAAAATGCATGTGTGTCTCACAGGTTTGAACATGTCCATAGCTTGTGAAGGTTGAGATCAGCAATTGTAAATTAACAAACCCAATGAACGAATCTTTTTGGTAAAGATGACATTGCTCAAGCAAACCTTTCTCAACTGTTCTCTCTGCTATTTACATTTTTTTTCACAAATACACCATGTTGCTTATCATTTCACTGATAGAAAGAGCGGAATACAAGAGGTTGGCAATCCGCGACAACGTGCATGCTAGTGTGTAGTGGCGGGTGCCGACGAGCAGAAGAAAAGGGTTGCTTAGCCCAAGGAAACAAAGACTAAGTTACGTGCATGCTACTTACATTTCTACACTCATCCTAAATTAAACCAGCAGAATGCCATTTTGTGATGACATTTTACATGCTTTATTTGAGTACTTCTGTTCATGCCCCCATATGAGTGACATGTCAAGTGCAAACCATGGTGTCTTTGTACCACCACCACAAACCATGCCATTGCACTAGTAGAAAAACACCTATTAGTCCCGGTTCGTAAGGGCCTTTAGTCCCGGTTCATGAACCGGGACTAATGGGTCGTTACTAATACCTTCCCCCTTTAGTCCCGGTTCTAACACAAACAGGGGCAGATGGTCCTCCACGTGGCCGGTGCGCCGAACCCAGGCAGGGGGGGCCTTTGGTCCCGGTTGGTGGCACCAACCGGGACCAAAAGGCATCCACGCGTCAGCATTCCAGTGGCTGGGGTTTTTGTTTTTTTTTGAAAGGGGGGGGGGGTTGGGGGTTTTGGGGGTTAATTTAGGTGTTTCATATATTGTGTTAGCTAGCTAATTAATAGAGAGAAGTGTCCTCTCTTATGTCCGTGCTTGGTCGACGCTACGTACTATATACATATAGCCCTCGACATGCTAGCTAGTAAGAAAATGAAGGGAACCATTGAGTACAGAAGTTCGTCATGCATACCGAGAGAAATGATCGATCGACCTTCCTTCTCAGAGAGATTGGTCGAACAACAAAGTTTTCGTATCATGTACGTCCGATGCTACTGGCTACATACATGTACAATATATAAGATCTCTCAATTACAGTCCCCTAGCATTTGAAATCAACTTCCACATGGTATTCTCCGGCTTTATTGATGACGTGGTCAAGAAAGAATCCCGCCAATTCCTCTTGAATTCCTTTCATGCGATCTGGTTCTAGGAGTTCATTCCGCATCTGCCACGTCTAATTTGAAGAAGAGGGTTAATTAATACATATATATGAATGAAACTCAACAGAAATGATGGTGTAATAAAATGAAATTGTGAATATTATTGCTTACGCACTTCATATTGTCTTTGAGAGTAGCCCCGCTTGTTTTTCAAAGTCGCGGTGTGAATGAACTCGCACACGTAGTATCCACAGAAATCATTCCCTTGTTCCTGCCACAAGCACTTTACGAGAAATAGAGGTCAATCAAACTGATAATGAAGCATTATAAATGGCATTGATGAAAGTATAGCTATAGAATCAACGGGAGATGCGTGCAACTAGCTAGCCAGTAGTACTTACTTTCGGGTATGTATATCGCAGCTCCTTCGGCAGTCCCGGAGCTTTTGCGGTGAACTGTTTCCAAACCATGCAAGACAAAGAAAATAATTATTATTACTTGAGATATCAGGAAATGAACAAAAAGTTGCCGATATGGTGCGATAATGATCGATTGAACTTACTTGCTGAGCATTTCAGTCATGTCCGCATAGGTTTTGGGATCTTTCCGTCTTGAGTCTAAGACGGTTACTAGTCCACGCTCAAGCTTAATCTCCAGAAGAATATAGTGGTACCTGCGCACGCATGCATAACTCATCAATTACATTACTATAACATCGCTCGAGTAATAAGGGAAACCGAATATGCAAACGACAGTAACACTCACTTGCCGTTGTAAGGAAAGAGTATGGTATCTTTGTTTTGATTTTTGATCAACGATTGTAGCAAGTTGTCCTCGGCCTCTTTGACGTGCTTTTCAACCAGAAATACATCTATGATATTTGTGTTAATGAACCCAATATCATAAATTTCATTTTTTTGCACTCGACGATCTTCAATCTGCATAATATATTGAGGATAATTAATTATAAATACATGCAATGAAAGAGCAGAAATAGTACTTACAGGCAGTAGCAAAAGACCGTTAATTTATCGAGGGCCTTTTGATTGAAGAACTCGAAGAACTCCTCAAATGGAACATGCAACAGATCATTTCCAACGAGGTTGTGCTCCTCTTTAATTCTCAGATACAAAGTATTCGTCCCCCCAGGCTCTCTGCAGGTTTTCATGTACCAAGTGTGGAATCTTCGCATCATCGTTGTTAGAGATTTTTCATCTTTGACGAGAGGCTGGCAGTGATAAGTTGTGCCGAGTCCACTAGGATAAACTTGGCCAACAGCCGCCTTGACCTTCAAATTCATCCATCGCGCCATAATGTGGCAATTTTGAGACACCGCGATATCATCCACGTGATAGCTGGCTGGAGCCGTCAAGACGTGCTCCGGCTGAAGCAGCTCGGTGGAAGCCACGCTGCTTCTCCGCTGAGATGGCGGGGTAGCTTCGGGGGAAGCTTCGGCAGGTCGTTTGCTGTGATCTGCTACTTCTCGTTCCTCTTCTCGTTCCTCTAGCCCCATTACCCTTTCGTGCAGTGCCTGTAGTTGGTCCTGCTCCAGTTTCTTCCTCCTCTCGTGGGTTTTGTAACCCCCTGCGTCCGAAAAACCAACCTTCCGCGGAATGGAGCCTGGCGTGCCTCGTGTCCGTCCAGGGTGCTCAGGATTCCCAAGGGCCATTGTGAGCTCGTCCTTCTCCCTGTTTGGAAGGAACGTCCCTCGCTGCGCTGCATCGATATAGTGTCGAAGGTTCTTGACTGGTACTTGCAGTTGCTCGTCTGTCCATTGGCACTTCCCTGTTACAGGGTCCAAGGTTCCGCCAGCCCCGAAGAATCAAGTCCGGCAACGGTCTGGCCAGTACATTGTCTCTGGTTCGATCCCCTTTTCAAGCAGATCATGCTCAGCCTTGGACCACTTAGGCCGGGCTTTGAGGTAGCCACCTGACCCCGTGCATGGTGAAGCTTCTTCTTCGCAGCATTTTGCTTGTTTGTCACCCACATCTTCTTACTCTTTTCCGATGTCTTGTGGGCCACAAATGCGGGCCAGTGATCTTTGATCTTCTCATATTTGCTGATGAATTCTGGTGTCTTTTCTTTCTAGACAAACTAGTTCAGCTCTTTCCTCCACCTCCTCATTAGGGTTGCCATCTTCTTAAGAGCACAAGACTTGATTAATTTCTATTTTTTCTTCTTCTCCTCTATTCCTTTCTTCTTCTCCTCTTCTTTTTCTTCTTTTTTCCTCTTCTTATTTATTTCTCCTCTTATTCCTCTCTTCTTCTTCTCCTTTCTTCCTCTTCTTATTTTCCTTTTTCCTCTCATTCTTTTAGTATTGCTTGTTTAAAAAAAATATTCAAATAGAAAATTTCGAAAAAACAAAGGTTTTGCCTAATGCATTGTTCATATGAATATACAAACATTTGCATATTCTACAATAATTAATATCACCAAAAAAAGAGGAGAAGAAGAAAGGAATAGATCAGGAGAAGATCAAAGAAAAAAAAGAAAAAAAGAGAGAGGAGAAGAAGAAAGGAATAGAGGAGAACAAGAAAAATTAGAAAATTTTCTATTTTTTCTTCTTCTCCTCTATTCCTTTCTTCTTCTCCTCTTCATTTTCTTCTTTTTTCTTCTTCTTATTTATTTCTCCTCTTCTTCCTCCCCTCTTCTTCTCCTTTTCTTCCTCTTCTTATTTTTCTTTTTCCTCTCATTCTTTTTCTTCTTCTTCCTTTCCTAGCTAGATATATAAAAATTTTCTAAAAATTAAACTAACCTAAAATGTACTAAATCACAGAACATATATAGATAAAACTTTTCTAAAAATCTATCTTTTGCATATATGTATACTTTAAAACATCATTACAATTGAAAAAAATACATACATAGATAAAAAAACATGTAAAAAATACATACATACATATATGAACAAACATGTAAAAAATAGCACGGCGGTGGCGGGGCCGCAGAGGCGCGGTGCTCACAGAGGGAGGAGCGTGCGGCGGGCAGCGTCGGGGCGAGCAGTGGCGCAGCAACGGCGTCGGGGCAGGAGCGGCGCGTGTTGGGGCAGGGACAGCGCGCGGCGATGGCGACGGGCGAGGGCGCGGGCGGCGACGACGACGGCGATGGCGGGGGCGGCGGGCGGCGTCGGGGCAGTCTGCCGGCGACGATGTGCTCGGCGTCGTCGGGGGGCAACTGTGGTGATGAACTCTGCAAAATTGCGAAGTGCTACTTATATACCACGAGCATTGGTCCCGGTTCGTGGCACCAACCGGGACCAATGCCCCCTTTAGTCCCGGTTGGTGCCACCAACCGGGACCAAAGGCCTCTTTTTCGGCAGCCCAAAGGGCGGGAAGCGGCGACCTTTGGTACCGGTTGGTGCCACCAACCGGGACCAATGCCCCCCCCTTTAGTCCCGGTTGGTGCCTCCAACCGGGACCAAAGGCCCCTGTGCTGCCCGCGTCGGGGCCAAAGTTTAGTCCCACCTTGCTAGTTGAAAGGGGCGCGCAGTGGTTTATAAGCCCCACTGCCGCACCCCTCTCGAGCTCCTCTCCACCGCAGGCTTTCGGGCCTACTTGCTATTGCTTTGCCTGATGGGCCTTCTGGGCCTACTGCGGGCCTGAATCCTGGCCCATAGTAGGGTTTCATGTCGTATTCAGGCCGTGGGGGCCCAGTAGGAGGCATTTTTTTGTTTTCTTTACTTATTGTTGCTATTTTTATTTTTTTCCAGTTTTTTGTTTTGTTTTCTGCATTATTTATTTTCTTTTCTTTTTTGCTTTATTTTTTAATTCTTTTTGCTTTTAGTTTTAGGAAAATTATAAACTTTCTGTAACCATAATATGTGTCCTTTCCCCTCTCGGTTGTTGCATCAAAGCGGACACCGCTGTTTTGGTTGGTGCTCTTTTGATCTTGGTCAATCGTGTAAAATGTATTCCCATTTATCTCGTATCCTTTCCAAATCAATACAGTCAAAGATGGTCCCCTGGACAACAAGTACAGCTCATCACAAACAGTGCTGTCACCTCTGATACGTGCTTCCAACCAACTGCTGAAAGTCCTGATGTGTTCACATGTAATCCAGTCGTCGCACTGCTCCAGGTGTTTGGAGCACAGACTGTTCTTGTGTTCATCGACATACGGGGTCACCAAGGTAGAGTTCTGTAGAACTGTGTAGTGTGCTTGAGACCAAGAATATTCGTCCCTGCATATTATTGAGTCCCTTCCAAGCGTGCCTTTTCCAGTTAGTCTCCCCTCATACTGCGATTTAGGGAGACCTATCTTCTTAAGGCCAGGAATGAAGTCAACACAAAACCGGATGACATCCTCAGTTTGATGGCCCATGGAGATGCTTCCTTCTGGCCTAGCGCGGTTATGGACATATTTCTTTAGGACTCCCATGAACCTCTCAAAGGGGTACATATTGTGTAGAAATACGGGGCCCAGAATGACAATCTCGTCAACTAGATGAACTAGTACGTGCGTCATGATATTGAAGAAGGATGGTGGAAACACCAGCTCGAAACTGACAAGACATTGCACCACATCACACCTTAGCCTTGGTATGATTTCTGGATCGATCACCTTCTGAGAGATTGCATTGAGGAATGCACATAGCTTCATAATGGCTAATCGGACGTTTTCCGGTAGAAGCCCCCTCAATGCAACCGAAAGCAGTTGCGTCATAATCACGTGGCAGTCATGAGACTTAAGGTTCTGAAACTTTTTCTCTGCCATATTTATTATTCCTTTTATATTCGACGAGAAGCCAGTCGGGACCTTCATACTAAGCAGGCATTCAAAGAAGATTTCCTTCTCTTCTTTGGTAAGAGCATAGCTGGCAGGACCTTCGTACTGCTTTGGAGGCATGCCGTCTTTTTCATGCAAACGTTGCAGGTCCTCCCATGCCTCAGCTGTATCTTTTGTCTTCCCATACACGCCCAAGAAGCCTAGCAGGTTCACGCAAAGGTTCTTCGTCACGTGCATCACGTCGATCGAAGAGCGGACCTCTAGGTCTTTCCAGTAGGGTAGGTCGCAAAATATAGATTTCTTCTTCCACATGGGTGTGTGTCCCCCAGCATCACTCGGAACAGCTAGTCCGCCGGGACCCTTTCCAAAGATTGTTGGAAATATGCCCTAGAGGCAATAATAAATTAGTTATTATTATATTTCCTTGTTCATGATAATCGTTTATTATCCATGCTATAATTGTATTGATAGGAAACTCAGATACATGTGTGGATACATAGACAACACCATGTCCCTAGTAAGCCTCTAATTGACTAGCTCGTTGATCAATAGATGGTTACGGTTTCCTAACCATGGACATTGGATGTCGTTGATAACGGGATCACATCATTAGGAGAATGATGTGATGGACAAGACCCAATCCTAAGCCTAGCACAAAGATCGTAGTTCGTATGCTAATGCTATTCTAATGTCAAGTATCTTTTCCTTAGACCATGAGATTGTGCAACTCCCCGATACCGTAGGAATGCTTTGGGTGTACCAAACGTCACAACGTAACTGGGTGGCTATAAAGGTGCACTACAGGTATCTCCGAAAGTATCTGTTGGGTTGGCACGAATCGAGACTGGGATTTGTCACTCCGTATAAACGGAGAGGTATGTCTGGGCCCACTCGGTAGGACATCATCATAATGTGCACAATGTGACCAAGGGGTTGATCACGGGATGATGTGTTACGGAATGAGTAAAGAGACTTGCTAGTAACGAGATTGAACAGGGTATCGGTATACCGACGATCGAATCTCGGGCAAGTAAAATACCGCTAGACAAAGGGAATTGTATACGGGATTGATTGAGTCCTTGAGATCGTGGTTCATCCGATGAGATCATCGTGGAACATGTGGGAGCCAACATGGGTATCCAGATCCCGCTGTTGGTTATTGACCAGAGAACGTCTCGATCATGTCTACATGTCTCCCGAACCCGTAGGGTCTACACACTTAAGGTTCGATGATGCTAGGGTTATAAAGGAAGTTTGTATGTGGTACCGAATGTTGTTCGGAGTCCCGGATGAGATCCCGGACGTCACGAGGAGTTCTAGAATGGTCCGGAGGTAAAGATTTATATATGGAAAGTTGTTGTTCGGGTTCCGGGAAAAATTCGGGTTTTTCCGGTATTGTACCGGGAAGCTTCCAGAAGGTTCTGGAGGATTCCGGAGGGGTCCGGAGGTCCGGAAATTGTTCCACCACGTCCAATACGGTAGCATGGGCTGTAGGGGGGCTCCCTAGCCTTAATGGGCCAGGGGAACCAGCCCCCCCCCCAAGGCCCATGCGCATGGGAAGGGGGAAACCCTCAGGGGGAGGGCCTCCACTTGACTTGGGAGGCACTCCTCCCCCCTTGGCCGCCGCCCCCAACCCTAGATGGGATCCAGGGGGCCGGCCCCCTCTTCCCCCCACCTATAAATAGTGGAGGGGTGGGAGGGCAGCGACACCCCAAGTTCTGGCGCAGCCCTCCCCCTCTCCCAAGTACTCCTCCTCTCTCGCAGTGCTTGGCGAAGCCCTGCAGGATTGCCACGCTCCTCCACCACCACCACGCCGCTGTGCTGCTGCTGGATGGAGTCTTCCTCAACCTCTCCCTCTCTCCTTGCTGGATCAAGGCATTGGAGATGTCACCGGGCTGTACGTGTGTTGAACGCGGAGGTGTCGTCCGTTCGGCACTCGGATCTCCGGTGATCTGGATCACGACGAGTACGACTCCTTCAACCTCGTTCTCTTGAACGCTTCCGCTTAGCGATCTACAAGGGTATGTAGATGCACTCTCCTTTCCCTCATTGCTGGTTTCTCCATAGATAGATCTTGGTGACACGTAGGAAAATTTTGAATTTCTGCTACGTTCCCCAACAGTGGCATCATGAGCTAGGTCTATTGCGTAGATTCTTTGCACGAGTAGAACACAAAGTAGTTGTGGGCGTTGATTTTGTTCAATATGCTTACCGTTACTAGTCCAATCTTGTTTTGACGGTATTGTGGGATGAAGCGGCCCGGACCGACCTTACACGTACACTTACGTGAGACAGGTTCCACCAATTGACATGCACTTGGTGCATAAGGTGGCTAGCGGGTGCCAGTCTCTCCCAATTTAGTCGGAATGGATTCGATGAAAAGGGTCCTTATGAAGGGTAAATAGAAATTGGCATATCACGTTGTGGTCTTGCGTAGGTAAGAAATGTTCTTGCTAGAAACCCATAGCAGCCACGTAAAACATGCAAACAACAATTAGAGGACGTCTAACTTGATTTTGCAGGGTATGCTATGTGATGTGATATGGCCAAGAAGAATGTGATGAATGATATGTGATGTATGAGATTGATCATGTTCTTGTAATAGGAATCACGACTTGCATGTCGATGAGTATGACAACCGGCAGGAGCCATAGGAGTTGTCTTTATTTATTATATGACCTGCGTGTCATTGAACAACGCCATGTAATTACTTTACTTTATTGCTAACCGGTAGCCATAGTAGTAGAAGTAATAAGTTGGCGAGACAAGTTCATGGAGACACGATGATGGAGATCATGATGATGGAGATCATGGTGTCATGTCGGTGACGATGATGATCATGGGGCCCCGAAGATGGAGATCAAAAGGAGCAATATGGTATTGGCCATATCATGTCACTATTTGATTGCATGTGATGTTTATCATGTTTATACATCTTATTTGCTTAGAACGACGGTAGTAAATAAGATGATCCCTCATTAAAATTTCAAGAAAGTGTTCCCCCTAACTGTGCACCGTTGCGAAAGTTCGTCGTTTCGAAGCACCACGTGATGATCGGGTGTGATAGATTCTTACGTTCACATACAACGGGTGTAAGCCAGAATTACACACGCGAAACACTTAGGTTAACTTGACGAGCCTAGCATGTACAGACATGGCCTCGAAACACAAGAGATCGAAAGGTCGAGCATGAGTCGTATAGTAGATACGATCAACATGAAGATGTTCACCGATGATGACTAGTTCGTCTCACGTGATGATCGGACATGGCCTAGTTGACTCGGATCATGTAATCACTTAGATGACTAGAGGGATGTCTATCTGAGTGGGAGTTCATAAGATGAACTTAATTATCCTGAACATAGTCAAAAGATCTTTGCAAATTATGTCGTAAGCTCGCGCTTTAGTTCCACTGTTTAGATATGTTCCTAGAGAAAATATAGTTGAAAGTTAACAGTAGCGATTATGCGGACAATAGAAAGCTTATGTCCTTAATGCACCGCTCAGTGTGCTAAACCCAAACGTCGTCTGTGGATGTTGCGAACATCGGACATACACGTTTTGATAACTACGTGATAGTTCAGTTAAACGGTTTAGAGTTGAGGCACCAAAGACGTTTTCGAAACATCGCGGAACATATGAGATGTTTCGAGGGCTGAAATTGGGATTTCAGGCTCGTGCCCACGTCAAGAGGTATGAGACCTCCGACGATTTTCTTAGCCTGCAAACTAAGGGAGAAAGGCTCAATCGTTGAGCTTGTGCTCAGATTGTCTGAGTGCAGCAATCACTTGAGATAATGATGTTTCTCCAAAGTCATTGCCACCAAGCTGCTAGAGCTTCATGATGAACTATAACATATCAGGGATAGATATGATGATCCTTGAGGTATTCGGGATGTTTGACACCGCGAAAGTAGAAATCAAGAAGGAGCATCAATTGTTGATGGTTGGTGAAACCACTAGTTTCAAGAAGGGCAAGGGCAAGAAGGGATACTTCATGAAACGGCAAATCAGTTGCTACTCTAGTGAAGAAACCCAAGGTTGAACCCAAACCCGAGACTAAGTGCTTCTGTAATAAGGGGAACAACCACTGGAGCAGAATTAGCCTAGATACTTGGTAGATAAGAAGGCTGGCAAGGTCGATAGAAGTATATTGGATATACATTATGTTAATGTGTACTTTACTAGTACTCCTAGTAGCACCAGGGTATTAGATACCGGTTCGGTTACTAAGTGTTAGTAACTCAAAATAAAAGAGCTACGGAATAAACGGAGACTAGCTAAAGGTGAGCTGACGATATGTGTTGGAAGTGTTTCCAAGTTTGATATGATCAAACATCGCACGCTCCCTCTACCATCAAGATTAGTATTAAACCTTAAGAATTGTCATTTGGTGTTTGTGTTGAGCATAGACATGATTGGATTATGTCTATCGCAATACGATTATTCATTTAAGGAGAATAATGGTTACTCTATTTATTTGAATAATACCTTCAATGGTCTTGCACCTAAAGGAATGGTTTATTGAATCTCGATCGTAGTGATACACATTTTCATGCCAAAAGATATAAGATAGTAATGATAGTACCACTTACTTGTGGCACTGCCATGTAAGTCATATTGGTATAAAACGCATGAAGAAGCTCCATATTGATGGATCTTTGGACTCACTCGTTTTTGAAAAGTTTGAGACATGCGAACCATGTCTATTGGTGTATACGCATGAAGAAACTCCATGCAGATGGATCATTTGGACTCACTTGATTTTGAATCACTTGAGATATGCAAATCATACCACATGGGCAAGATGACTGAAAAGCCTCGTTTTCAGTAAGATGGAACAAGATAGCAACTTGTTGGAAGTAACACATTTTGATGTGTGCAGTCCAATGAGTGCTGAGGCATGAAGTGAATATCGTTATGTTCTTACTTCACAGATGATTCAAGTAGATGTTGAGTATATTTACTTGATGAAACACAAGTCTGAATTATTGAATGGTTCAAGTAATTTCAGAGTGAAGTTGAAGATCATCGTGACAAGAGGATAAAATGTCTATGATATGATCATAGAGATGAGTATCTGAGTTACGAGCTTTGGCAAGTAATTAAGACATTGTGGAAATTGTTTCACAATTAATACCGCCTGGAACACCATAGTTTGATGGTGTGTCCGAACATCATAGTTGCACCCTATTGGATATGGTGCGTACCATGATGTCTCTTATCGAATTACCACTATCGTTCATGGGTTAGGCATTAGAGACAACCACATTCAATTTAAATAGGGCACCACATAATTCCGTTGAGACGACACCGTTTGAACTATGGTTTGGAGAAACCTAAGTTGTCGTTTCTTAAAAGTTTGGGGCTGCGACGCTTATGTGAAAAGTTTCAGGTTGATAAGCTCGAACCCAAAGCGGATAAAATGCATCTTCATAGGACACCCAAAACAGTTGGGTATACCTCCTAATTCAGATCCGAAAGCAATAGGGATTGTTTCTTGAATCGGGTCCTTTCTCGAGGAAAAGTTTGTCTCGAAAAGTTGAGTGGGAGGATGGTGAAGACTTGATATGGTTATTGAACCGTCACTACAACTAGTGTGTAGTAGGGCACAGGAAGTTATTCCTGTGGCACCTACACCAATTGAAGTAGAAGCTTATGATAGTGATCATGAAACTTCGGATCAAGTCACTACCGTACCTTGTAGGGTGATAAGGATGCGTACTGCTTCAGAGTGGTATAGTAATCCTGTCTTGAAGGTCATGTTGCTAGACAACAATGAATCTACGAGCTATGGAGAAGCAATGGTGGGCCCAAATTCCGACAAATGGTTAGAAGCCATGAAATCCGAGATAGGATCCATGTATCAGAATAAATCATGGACTTTGGTGGACTTGCCCAATGATCGGCAAGCCATTGAGATAAATGGATCTTTAAGAAGAAGACGGATGTGGATGGTAATGTCACCATCTATGAAGCTCGACTTGTGGCGAAGAGTTTTTCACAAGTTCAAGGAGTTGACTACGATGAGATTTTCTCATCCGTAGCGATGCTTAAAGTCCGTCGGAATCATGTTAGCATTAGCTGCATTTATGAAATCTGGCAGATGGATGTCAAAACGAGTTTCCTTACGAGTTTTCGTAAGAAAAGGTTGTATGAGATACAATCAGAAAGGTTTTGTCGATCCTAAGGATGCTAAAAGGTATGCTAGCTCCAGCGATCCTTCCATAGACTGGAGTAAGCATCTCGGAGTTGGAATATGCACTTTGATAAGATGATCAAAGATTTTTGGTTTATACAAAGTTTATGAGAAACTTGTATTTCCAAAGAAGTGAGTGGGAGCACTATAGAATTTCTGATAAGTATATGTTGTAAACATATTGTTGATCAGAAATGTTGTAGAATTTCTAGAAAGCATATAGGGTGATTTGAAAAGTGTTTTTCAATGGAAACCTGGATTAGGATACTTGAACAATAAGCATCAAGATATATAAGATAGATCAAAATGCTTAATAGTACTTTCAAATGAGCACATACCTTGACATGATCTTGAAGGTGTTCAAGATGGATCAGTCAAAGAAGGAGTTCTTGCCTGAGTTGTAAGGTATGATGTTAAGACTTAAAGCTCGACCACGGCAGAAGAAAGAGGAAGGACGAAGGTCGTCGCCTATGCTTTTGTCATAGGCTCTATACTGTATGCCATGCTGAGTACCGCACCTGATGTGTGCCTTGCCACATGTCTGGCAAGAGGGTACAAAGGTGATCAAGGAGTGGATCACCAGATGGCGGTCAAAATTATCCTTAGAGGAATAAGGATATGTTTCTCGGTTATGGAGGTGATAAAGAGTTCGACGTAAAGAGTTACATCGATGCAAGCTTTAACACCTATCCGAATGACTCTGAGTAGTAAACCGGATACATATAGTGGAGCAACCATTTGGAATAGCTCCAAGTAGAGCGTGGAAGCAACATTTACAATATGACCTAGAGATTTGCGAAGTACATACGGATCTGAATGTTGCAGACCCGTTGACTAAAACCTCTCTTACAAGCAAAACATGATCAAACCCAG
Organism: Triticum timopheevii; assembly: GCA_963921465.1. Lineage (NCBI taxonomy): Eukaryota > Viridiplantae > Streptophyta > Magnoliopsida > Poales > Poaceae > Triticum > Triticum timopheevii. The sequence continues at coordinate 46,833,233 of OY997264.1, read as the reverse complement.
AACTCATTGAGTCTTAATCACATGATGATGTGAACTAGTTTAGTGACACTAGTAAACTCTTGGGTGTTGGTCACATGACGATATGACCTGTGAGTGTTAATCACATGGCGATGTGAACTAGATTATTGACTATAGTGCAAGTGGGAGACTGTTGGAAATATGCCCTAGAGGCAATAATAAATTAGTTATTATTATATTTCCTTGTTCATGATAATCATTTATTATCCATGCTATAATTGTATTGATAGGAAACTCAGATACATGTGTGGATACATAGACAACACCATGTCCCTAGTAAGCCTCTAATTGACTAGCTCGTTGATCAATAGATGGTTATGGTTTCCTAACCATGGACATTGGATGTCGTTGATAACGGGATCACATCATTAGGAGAATGATGTGATGGACAATACCCAATCCTAAGCCTAGCACAAAGATCGTAGTTCGTATGCTAAAGCTTTTCTAATGTCAAGTATCTTTTTCTTAGACCATGAGATTGTGCAACTCCCCGATACCATATGAATGCTTTGGGTGTACCAAACGTCACAACGTAACTGGGTGGCTATAAAGGTGCACTACAGGTATCTCCGAAAGTATCTGTTGGGTTGGCACGAATCGAGACTGGGATTTGTCACTCCGTGTAAATGGAGAGGTATCTCTGGGCCCACTCGGTAGGACATCATCATAATGTGCACAATGTGACCAAGGGGTTGATCACGGGATGATGTGTTACGGAACGAGTAAAGAGACTTGCCGGTAACGAGATTGAACAAGGTATCGGTATACCGACGATTGAATCTCGGGCAAGTACAATACCGCTAGACAAAGGGAATTGTATACGGGATTGATTGAGTCCTTGACATCGTGGTTCATTCGATGAGATCATCGTGGAATATGTGGGAGCCAACATGGGTATCCAGATCCCACTGTTGGTTATTGACCGGAGAACGTCTCGATCATGTCTACATGTCTCCCGAACCCGTAGGGTCTACACACTTAAGGTTCGATGACGCTAGGGTTATAAAGGAAGTTTGTATCTGCTTACCGAATGTTGTTCGGAGTCCCGGATGAGATCCCGGACGTCACGAGGAGTTCCGGAATGGTCCGGAGGTAAAGATTTATATATGGAAAGTTGTTGTTCGGGTTCCGGGAAAAATTCGGGTTTTTTCGGTATTGTACCGGGAAGCTTCCAGAAGGTTCTGGAGGATTCCGGAGGGGTCCGGAGGTCCGGAAATTGTTCCACCATGTCCAATACAGTAGCATGGGCTGTAGGGGGGCGCCCTAGCCTTAATGGTCCAGGGGAACCAGCCCTCCCCCCCCCCAAGGCCCATGCGCATGGGAAGGGGGAAACCCTAAGGGGGAGGGCCTCCACTTGACTTGGGAGGCACTCCTCCCCCCTTGGCCGCCGCCCCCAACCCTAGATGGGATCTAGGGGGGCCGGCCCCCTCTTACCCCCACCTATAAATAGTGGAGGGGTGGGAGGGCAGCGACACCCCAAGTTCTGGCGCAGCCCTCCCCCTCTCCCAAGTACTCCTCCTCTCTCGCGGTGCTTGGCAAAGCCCTGCAGGATTGCCACGCTCCTCCACCACCACCACGCCGTTGTGCTACTGCTGGATGGAGTCTTCCTCAACCTCTCCCTCTCTCCTTGCTGGATCAGGGCATGGGAGACGTCACCGGGCTGTACGTGTGTTGAACGCGGAGGTGCCGTCCGTTCGGCACTAGGATCTCCGGTGATTTGGATCACAACGAGTACGACTCCTTCAACCTCGTTCTCTTGAAAGCTTCCGCTTAGCGATCTACAAGGGTATGTAGATGCACTCTCCTTCCCCTCGTTGCTTGTTTCTCCATAGATAGATCTTGGTGACACGTAGGAAAATTTTGAATTTCTGCTACGTTCCCCAACAAAGATTACGTGTAAATCATTGACCATAGCAACTACGTGATCACCGGTACGCATTGCGGGTTTCTTCCGGTGATCTGCCTCGCCTTTGAAATGCTTGTCTTTCTTTCGACATTGATGGTTGGTCGGAAGAAATCGACGATGGCCCAGGTACACATTCTTCCTGCAGCTTGCCAGGTATACACTATCGGTGTCAAGTAAACAGTGCGTGCATGCGTGGTATCCCTTGTTTGTCTGTCCTGAAAGGTTACTGAGAGTGGGCCAATCGTTGATGGTCATGAACAGCAACGCCTTTAGGTTAAATTCCTCCTGTTTGTGCTCATCCCATGTACGTACACCATTTCCATTCCACAACTGTAAAAGTTCTTCAACTAATGGCCTTAGGTACACATCAATATTGTTGCCGGGTTGCTTAGGGCCTTGGATGAGAACTGACATCATAATGAACTTCCGCCTCATGCACATCCAAGGAGGAAGGTTATACATACGTAGAGTCACGGGCCAGGTGCTGTGATTACTGCTCTGCTCCCCGAAAGGATTAATGCCATCTGCGCTTAAAGCAAACCATACCTTCCTTAGCTCACTTGCAAACTCATCCTAGTACTTTCTCTCGATTTTTCTCCACTGCGACCCGTCAGCGGGTGCTCTCAACTTCCCGTCTTTCTTACGGTCCTCATTGTGCCATCGCATCAACTTGGCATGCTCTCCATTTCTGAACAGACATTTCAACTGTGGTATTATAGGAGCATACCACATCACCTTCGTAGGAACCCTCTTCCTGGGGGGCTCGCCGTCAACATCACCAGGGTCATCTCGTCTGATCTTATACCGTAATGCACCGCATACCGGGCATGCGTTCAGATCCTTGTACGCACTGCGGTAGAGGATGCAGTCATTAGGGCATGCATGTATCTTCTGCACCTCCAATCCTAGAGGGCATACGACCTTCTTTGCTGCATATGTGCTGTCGGGCAATTCGTTATCCTTTGGAAGCTTCTTCTTCAATATTTTCAGTAGCTTCTCAAATCCTTTGTCAGGCACAACATTCTCTGCCTTCCACTGCAGCAATTCCAGTACGGTACCGAGCTTTGTGTTGCCATCTTCGCAATTGGGGTACAACCCTTTTTTATGGTCCTCTAACATGCGATCGAACTTCAGCTTCTCCTTTTGACTTTCGCATTGCGTCCTTGCATCGACAATGACCTGGCGGAGATCATCATCATCGGGCACATCGTCTGGTTCCTCTTGATCTTCAGCAGCTTCGCCCATTGCAACATCATCGTGCACATCGTCTGGTTCCTCTTGATGTTCAGTAGCATCACCGTATTCAGGGGGCACATAGTTGTCATCGTACTCTTCTTCTTCGTCGTCTTCCATCATAACCCCTATTTCTCCGTGCCTCGTCCAAACATTATAGTGTGGCATGAAACCCTTGTAAAGAAGGTGGGTGTTGAGGATTTTCCGGTCAGAGTAAGACTTCGTATTCCCACATATAGGGCATGGACAACACATAAAACCATTCTGCTTGTTTGCCTCAGCTACTTCGAGAAAATCATGCACGCCCTTAATGTACTCGGAGGTGTGTCTTGAACCGTACATCCATTGCCAGTTCATCTGCGTGCATTATATATAATTAAGTGTGTCAAAAATCATTACAGAACATCATGAATAGATAATTAAGTGACCAAATTAATAGAAATTCATCATCACATTAAAACCAAAGTACATACATAGTTCTCATCTAACAACATAAAGCTCTGTAGAGCATCTAAATTAATTAAACCATACACTGAAACTATATAAAACATTTCAATGCGAAAACAAATGCGATCATAATCGCAACCAATGTAACAACTGATCCAATGGCATAATGATACCAAGCCTCGGTATGAATGACATATTTTCTAATCTTTCTAATCTTCAAGCGCATTGCATCCATCTTGATCTTGTGATCATCGACGACATCCGCAACATGCAACAACAATATCATCTTCTCCTCCTCAATTTTTCTAATTTTTTCCTTCAACAAATTGTTTTCTTCTTCAACTAAATTTAACCTCTCGACAATAGGGTCGGTTGAAATTTCCTTTTCAACAACCTCCTAGATAAATAAAATCTATCTCACGTTGGTCGGCATAATTGTCATAAACAATAAATGAACCAATAGTTATAAGAAGATAATATATACCACATCCGAATCATAGACAGGACGAGGGCCGACGGGGGCGGATACCAAAACCATCGCACTATATAAGATGTAATAATAAAAGTAAGAAAATTATACAAGTATCTATATAAACATACAAGTAAGAATTTTCTTTCCTTTCAGAAAGAAGATAAGAACAAGCGGCTCACCACGGTGGTGCCGGCGACGAGATCGGCGCGGGCGATCGACGGCGGTGAAGACGGGGATGGGACGTGACGGACCGCTAAACCTAGACAAATATTGAGGAAAATGGAGCTCGGAGGTCGAGCTTGGAGAGGAGAAAACTTAAGTAGTGTGGCTTGGGCATTCCATCGAACACCTCGTGTGCATAGAAGGTGAGCTAGAGCACCACAAAGCTCTCCCCTCGCCGGCCACGAAAAACAGAGCAGTGGGAGTGCTCTTCTCGCGGGCGAGTGGTATATATAGGTAACTAATTGGTCCCGGTTGGTGGCACGAACCGGGACTAAAGGACAGTCTTTGGTCCAGGTTCAAGCCACCAACCGGGACCAATGATGGTGGGCCAGGAGCGAGGCCCATTGGTCCCGGTTCGTCCCACCAACCGGGACCAATAGGTCCAGACGAACCGGGACCAATGGCCCACGTGGCCCGGCCGGCCCCCGGGGCTCACGAACCGGGTCCAATGCCCCCATTGGTCCCGGTTCTGGATTGAACCGGGAATAATGGGCTGACCTGGCCTGGACCATTGCCCCATTTTCTACTAGTGTTGTATAATCTGCATCACCACGTCTGTGCTCCTGTCACAGACCTAGGGAAGCCAAGGATAATATTAATTGTCAAATACGGGAGATATTTAGTTTAGCATGACGGGCGCAATTGACACGCCGAGGCCTAGAGCATGTAAACAAGGACGCTCAAGCTGGGACTGGACAAGAAATCAAAATTGCGTTGCGTGAGAATCCTGTCCATCATGACTGGAGCAAACACATAGACACGAGATTTTACTTCATTATTGAATGTGTTGAAGAAGGAAAGGTGCACATCGATGATCATGTCAACATGGATGAAGAAGTTGCTAAAATTGTAGCCCTCATAATTAAAGACATTAACGTGCGGGAGAAGGGCGACCAGCCAGCATGGTCATGTGGCGCACGCTGGTTGGGTGTGGCGAGAATTTTTCTTTTTTTGGAAGATGAAAGTGAGACTTTTTTCATCTTTTGAGAAAAGTTTTTTTTAGAAGATGGAAGTGAGACTTCCTTTCCTTTTCTTTTTGAGAATTTTTTAGGCTTTTCATTTTTTTTTTGAGATGGATGTGATGCCCATGTGTTAAGAGAAAGTTTTTTTTATATATTTTGAGATTAAGGTGAGTTTTTTTTCCTTTTTTTGTCTTTGAGAGGGAGAAATACGCGCACTGTTTCCTCTCAAGATTCTCATAATAGCGGGCCTTGACCACTAGTGCTAATTAAGCTGATGCAGAAGGTAGGTGTGATCTAAGAGCCTTGGATGTTAGTCCGGGATCAAATCACTAACTCGAACCGGTGTATGCATGCCACTACACTCTAAAACACGCAAACTCTTGGATAAAAGGTACGGGTTGAACATTGGCAAGAAGATGGACATGCAACTATAGTCCCACTTAAATGACTCTAGATTCATTCTTCACTTCCTTTTATAAGGGTTCAACAAATGCACATCCTAAACTATTCATGGTCTATAATCACGCACCAAATAGTGCCACTGCATGCAACCTAAAAATAAAAATACTCGCAAGGGATCATGCATCCACACATGTTTGCTTGAGAAATACGACATGATTCAGTCAACATATCGGAGCCACTTAATTTTGAAGCGCTAGAACCTTTAAGAAGGGGGGGGGGGGGGGGGGGGGGGGGCTAAAAAATGTCCCAGCGGCGCAAAACAAGTGAGTCATATGAGCTCGCCCCTCTTTAGACAATACATGAGCTCATCCCTAGCTATAACATCATTTAGGTCCTTTGGCACACAATGCATGGAAATTGGAAAACATGATATACTAGTGTTATCGCTTCATGTGATATTAAAACAAAGATTAGCTCCAATGGGTTTCACTCAGCTAGCATTTGTTATTTTTGTCATGCATGCATAAGCTGTACTACCTTCCAGAAGTTACTAAACAAGAAAAAAAATTGCTTGGGCCAACACATTTGTGCGACATCTCTTCGGAGGGAGCATTAAACAGGAAAGGCCTTACCTCGCTATTCCGCACGTTGAGCATGGAATTGGAGGAATCATGCAAAATACCTTGTGCGTGGCTAGCTTTTTTTTTTTTGAGATAGAGAGTTGTGCGTGACTAGCTGGGTGCGTATATCCTTAATGAGTTAGGGAGACCTCCTCCTCAGCGCCTTCGGCGCCGCAGAAGCCAACCGGCGCCCACATAAATGCATAGTGGGCCGGCCCATACACAGTGCAGTAAATTGTTTAAAGAAAAAAAAAACCCAGCAAAAAACACGTAGCCAGGACTTGGACTCACGAGACAACGTTGCAGCAATTGTTCAGCTAACCACTACACCTTCAAAACACTACTGATTGATTACAATGTGAACACTTTAAGAACCGTCGCAGCCGTGCTATTTATTACACAGTACCACTTAGATTTCTGAATTTATGTGTATAGTACATGCGAGGGCGAATATCCATTTCTGAGCTCAGGCCCATCCGCACCTAGTGAAGAGAAAATTCAGAAAAAATTGAAAAAAATCCGGTTTTTTCATGGAAGATAATTTGGTGTGTGAGGTGCGTTCCAAATTTTAGATCCTTTGGACATATGAGTAACTCTCAGCAAAAAGACAAATTTGGTTAGAACAATATATGAACAGTAACTTTTTATAGACCATAGATTTGTCTTTCTTACCGAGAGCTACTCAGATGTCCAAATGATCTAAAATTTGGACTAAACCTCACGCAATAAATTATCTTATATGCAAAAAAAAAATCTAGTGTTTTTTTTTTGAATTTTCTTTTCATCGCAGGTGCAGCTGAGCCTGGGCACCGAATTGCCTTGTCCATGCGAGGATTATGTCTCATTCAAATCCTATTCGACACCTGTTGCGTCGGTTAAAGGCATCGGCAGAAACGGGCGCACCCCCACCTCCATCGATGCTACATGGGCCAACCGACTAAAACGTATACAATCTTTTTTCTTTCTCTTAGAATGCACGAACTTTTTAGAATACTGATGAATTTTTTCCAATATTGGGGAACTTTTTCCAATTTAATGTTTTCCAAAATTTGATGAATTTTTTTAATACTAATGATCTTTTTTCAAAATCGAGAAACTTTTTTCAAGTTTGTGAACTTTTTTCAAGTTTGTGAACTTTTTTCAAGTTTTTAAAATTGGATGAAGTTCTTTTCAAAATAGATAATCTTTTTTCAAATTTGAGTTTTTTTTATGAAATTGCTGATTTTTATTTTGACATTTTAAAAAAGGTCAATGATCAAGGGTAAGCAGCTGAAGAACGACCGAGCCTGCAAAAGAATCTGTAAACACATATAACTAATTTGATTTATCTGCTTTTTAAATCTGTATGTAAACTCTAAGACAAGGAAGCAAAAAAATCGAGCAAACAAAAAAAGGCGAACGAGCGCATGGAGTACTAAATGGGCCGAGGCCCAGAAAAAATCATAGTGTGCACCAAGGAGACTACTTGGCGCAATAGGCGCTGAAGAGGAGCTCCCTATATCTCATTTATTCCGAGACATAACCCAGCCTCGCCTCTGGCGCTCCACTGAGTAGGCCGTCCCAACAATGTAACTCCCTGGAACGGTTTTAGGATGATTCTATGGACCAGTTTGGACCGATTTTAGAACCATTTGTGTGTTTTTTCCTTGTTTTGTTTCAGTGTGTTTTGCATCATTTTTTAATTTCAAATAAAAGTCAACATTGTTTAATAGTACATGTTGTACACTTTTTTATACATGCTTAACATTTTTTGATACACATTGAATATTGTTTCAAATACTTGCTGAACATTCTTTCGAATACATGTTCGAAGATTTTTCTCAAAATATGTTGGACATTTTTTACATTGTCCTATAATTTTTTTAAAGAAGTCACGAAAATATTTTTTAGAATTGATGAGCATCTTTTTTAAATGGTCATAAGTATATTTTAAAATTATGTGAACAATTTTTTTACATTTTACATTATTTTTTGAAATGTCATGAACATATTTATGAAACACGTGACCATTTGTTTAGTACATGTTGTACTTAATTGTTTTTCACATGCACCTTGAACATTTTATAAAAAGATGAGTTTTTTTGGAATACACGATGTCATTTAAACAAGAATACGAACGTTTTTTCGGACACAGTTGTCATTTTTCTTTACATGCTGAACATATTTTTGATACGTGTTGAAACTTTTTCAATGCAGGATGTTTGTTTTAAAATACATGTTTGAACTTTTTTTGAATGGTTCAAGCATTTTTTCTAAATCTTGCAGGAACAATTTTTTCACAATGCATGAACATTTTCTAAATACGAGATGAATGCTTTTAAAAATTAAGTTAATTAATTTTTGAAATATATGTGTTTAGAATTTGTCCAAATAAAAAAAATGAGGTATGCTATGCCATAAGCTGTGATGTACCTCACTGTGCATATGCTGTATTGTACGTAGAAACTTGGACATGACCCATTTGAGTCACACTGTACGCGAGCATCCTATATGTCTCGCAAGAAGCGAAGTATAGGCAGTCCCTATAGTACATGCATATGCACAGAATATGGACCTTGCTCGGGCTGGGGCCCTAGGTGCCCGCCCTCCCTGCCATGGCAGAGGCCCAACCCTGATTTGTCCGAGCCATGTTTTGGGTTCATTAGAATTATATTATCATACACGCAGCTGTACCGATGGTAATGTCACATAATTATTTTATCATGCACTACAAGAAACCTGTTAATACGTGACGGATTTCTGGTGACGTTCTCAGATATCGTCATCGATGATGACAGTTTTTCTTATCCGTCATGGAAAGCGTCATGGATCAGCAGGATGTGACCGCACCCCCTTGCTAGTGCTTAGTCTTCTCTTTTTTTATACATCATTCGGACCGTCACCGATGGTTGCTGCTGACGTGTCCCATGTGACTCTTTATTTGTCCCACCTGTCAGTTGATGTAGCCAATGATTTATATTAAAACTAAAAGATAATGCACGAACTTTCCGGAGAGCGCGCGGACATGTAAAATTTTAAGTTGCCCATGTGGGCCGGTGGCAATTTTTTTGACCCAGACTACTTAAGCCCACGATCCACACCCATCTAACCCTAATCCCTTTTCTCTCCTCCGTTCCCTCCGCCGCCACAGCTGCCCGCGCCCGATTTCGGCGATTGCAGCGGCTATTGCCGGCGCGGAGCACCCCACTGAGATCGCCTCGCTCGGGTCCATCCTCCCCTCCGCAAGATTTCCCCCTCCCGGCTTCTACCGCTCGCCGAAAATTCAGTCCCGTGCTAGGGTTTTCTACTCCGGCACACCCTTCATCGTCGGTGCATCTCCGGCGGCCTCTGGCAGCTCTTATTCGTCGTCTACGGTGCCCGCAATTATCGGTCCACCTCGAGCAGGTCGGCGCGGAGGATCTCCTCCCGCAGGTTCCATGGACACGGCGCACCCTGCAGTTGCCGGTCCGGGACGAGGGCGGGCACGACGAGCCTTGTCCTGCTCGACGACGATGCCGGCGAACGCCGGTGCTCCTCCTGGTCGACCTCTAAGGAGGAGCGCCAGTACAGCATCAGCACGCCCTGCGGCTGAACCCCCCTTCTCCACCCATCCAGTGGCGTACAGGATGTCAGCAAGTCCAACACCCCCTTAGCCCTGCGGCCTTGCCTCCTGTCCTCTAGCTCCAACGGTTTTTATTTACCGTTAAGGTATATGAATCACTCGTGGAAATATTCTGATATTTATGTACTGACTTGGTTCTTGGGCAGGAGGAGTTAGTGCAGAATCAATATCAGAACCATCAGAAGTTCAGGATTGGACGTGGTGTTATTTTGTTCCAGTTTCTAGACAGAGCCATATATGTACGTATATCTATGTTATATGCAGTATGCTGGTACATATATCTATGTTATATGCAGTATGCTGGTATGTTCAAATCATCGTTCCAATCCATATATACCACATTAAAAATGTATTACAGGCATCGACAGTATTCCATCTCAATGCAAGCACAATGTCTCTCCCTTTGTCAGCTTGACAAACTGCACTTTTCAGTATCTCTGCTACTTAGAGCTCTAAGAAGCTTGATTTTTGTGTAAAAAATTAATTCTTCGTGGTTTTATCCAAAATTTACATCTCTTCAAAAGCTTAGCATATATAAGAATAGGAGTTTTATGTTACTTCCATGTTTACATCATGAATGCCATGGTTTTGAACATTTTCAGTTGTATTTGGTAGTGCGAGGTTAGTTCTCCTCCTATAAAGCTAACAAGCTGTTTATTGTGCACGAACTCTTTCTGGTGAACATTAGGTGAAAAATGACCAAGCAAGAACATATCCATGAATTGAGTTACTTATTCCATGTATTCGGGCCTATTTTTTTTATCTTTTTTAGAACAAGACAGTGCATTCATGTATCAGCTACATGGCAAAATGTTGTGCTATCGTTTCTGGATAAATGGTGCTTAGGTGGTGTATAGTCAGTTCCCTTCACTCTCCCTCTCCCAGTTTTACATTCTTTCCCCATCCTTTTATTTCGAATTGAGACATTTATGTCAGTTTTCTGTTCATTTGCTACATAACAGTCGAAGGTAGGAGTCGAAGGTAGGAGTTTGTGGTTCTGTGATTGTAGTTGTATATGATGATTTGCACCATGTGTTTTCTTAAACTGTAGAAACTCTCTTACAAAAACTGTGTATACAGGAGGGGCACAACTCAACTAAATAGTTCATTTAGATGCCTAGTAGAGAGATAATAGGGTCCCAACAGCAATACAATATAGTCTGAGTTGTTTTTAAGATAACTCGGACACCAGTTGGCAGGTTATGATAACCGTCGCTTAGAGGCTGATTTTTTACTAATAGTTATTGCTCATTCAGAAGGGGAGCATGACTCCACCAATGGACAAGCACCTTTCCGTCGTTGAAATTTAAACGCTCGACATTCTTGTATTTTTCATGTATGTCGTAGTGGAGTCAAATATGGCCTCTTTTGTTAGGAAATTATATCTTCGGATATTTTGGGTACATTCCTTGAATTTTTGTGTCCCAATCTCTCAGTAATACTCCTTCATTATGTTTCTAAATGTATTTTGTTTGTTCTAGAATAAATCATATACTGCATTTTGCATCATTTAAATGCGCTGGTTCTAATCATATCTCCACTTTTGTCCTGTATGTTTTGCGAAATGGAGTAATTAACTTGAATTGTTAATGCGATTCAGATCTTTGGCATGTAGAGTTCATATAGCTAATGCCTCCCTACAAATGACTTTGACCCCACTACAACTGTTCAAAGTTTACATGCATATTGTTTATGTTGGGTTCACTTCATATAGGAGCAAAATCTGAGAAGTTGTTGCGTTCAGGTTTATGTGAGTTCTTGGTATGGCTCCACTTCAACGCTGTTTAGTTGTAATATCACGCCTTTGAACGACTTTTTCATAATACTTATGTTGTTACGCAACCTTAGCTGGGCTGCATTTCTTATCTGAGTTGTAGTGGAACTTATTATGTCAAATAAGCACAACAGAGTTTAGTTCTTTTCTCCCTACCAACTCTATTGATCTATTACAGTTCATCATTACTTTTTGTTGTCGCTGGTTGTTTCTTTTCACATGTTCGATTAAGTTTGTTGCACTAGTTTGCATCCTGGGAGTGAAAAAATATCGTGATAATGTGTAAGCTACTTCTAGTTTTACCTACTGGCTATTACATTTTATAATGTGACGTAATTTTCATAATGTGGCAGATATTGGTTTATGGGAGCAGTTTCAACCACAACGACATGCGTTTTGATGACTTCGGTGTGCAGCCAGAAACATGGGATCACCCATAGTTGCTGTTTGATGAGAGTTGGCCTTGCTGATTTGGGCGGTACTGGCTAGAGAGTAGCATAGTGTTCTTTGAGACGTGCTTGTAAAATTAGTGTTTTCCGGGTCTTCCTTTTGCTCCTGTACTGATATATTTTTGGTGTATATTTGTAATTTTCTTTTTTTAGTGAAATGAGCATATATTTTTCGGCAAACTCTTAATAGCCTGAAATTTCCATGGACCAAGAGAAATGACTGATGGGCTGATGTCTTTGGATTGAAATTCGTGGGCCTTACCCGAAATTATTATGGGCTTTCCCTTTTGGACACCGAGCTGAAATATAGTGGGCCAAAATTTAGATGGGCTGATTACTATATGGGCTGCCACGTCATATCCATGTCAGATGATGATGTGGCAGGCAAATTGACGCCGTTATGAGTATGTCAGTTAGGTGCCATCCATGACAGTAAAGAACCGTCATGGTTCATGACGGTTTTGGATGATCCGTCATGGAGTGTGCAGTGGTTAAATTATGACGTGATATACATGACGGATTTTAAATCCGTCACGTATGCCCTTCCACGACAGTTTTGCACATGCCTGTGACGGACTTAATCTGTCATGGATTAACAGAATTCTTGTAGTGATGGTAATTACTTCCCCTATCCCATAATGTAGGCATTTTTTGACACCAGTCTAGTATAAAAAAAGTCTTATATTATGGGATAGAGGGAGTACTTTGTAATGGATAAGTGTAAGGGGGGAGGGCTTGTGATTGATAAACCTTGTCATACTACAAGGAGCGGATGGAAAATGCATCAAAGGTGGATGTGACAACAGAGCAGAATATGAAGATGGACTTGTATACCTGAATAGCGTAAGTTTCCTAGTTTTCGGACGGTCCAAATCTTTCGATACCATATTTATCTGAAGAGATCCATGATAAGCAAAGGAAAGAAACGCCAACTGTTCGGATAAAGTTATACCCCTTCGCTTGCATCCTATGGCCGAAGTCTGTCCAATTAAACTGCTATTTTACCTTATTTTTACGGCGCTTTGACCCGCTCAATATAAGCCGCCACCATGGAAAATGTTCTCAAGAAATGAGACCCTAATCTATTTACTACCTTCGCTTTACTTCGCATGTGAGTTCTTCTCCTTCCTTGCTTTGAAAATACCCCCCCCCCCCTAAGACGTATCGAGATCATAGAGAGAAAGTGCCTAAAAAGGCAAATAGTTTTACAACTTATCCACGGCTATTATAGCCAACACTTGACATGCGGATTACTCACTACTAGCCCACTCATCTACTCTAACCGGAAGCGATCTCGCCTCACGCAACTGCCCGGCCGACCTCCAGTCTTGTCCTTGTAGATCGATCTTCTTGAGAATTTCACTTGTGGAAGTAGCCGTTCCATTGAACACCACATCATTCATGTGCTTCCATAAAATCCACACTACTAGCGGAATTACTATCCATGTCTCCTTCCTAAGTTTTGGTTGTGGAATTAATGAGGTCCACCAGTCCACCAGATTAGCATCCACGCTAGGTAGCCAAGTTAGTTTATCCCAATGGTAGAGGATGGAGAGCCACACTTGTATAGCAAATACGCACCCAAGTAAGATGTGGTTGAGTGTCTCCGGAGCTTGATCACAGAAGGGGCAAGCGGGAGGGTGTGATAGATGTCGACGTGCAAGCATGCTGGCCGTCCAACACCTCTCCCTAGCCGCCAGCCATGTGAAAAACTTGCAGGTAGCCGGCGCCCTCGACCAATAGATTTGCGCTGCTCCATGGATCTCCACTCTCCCAGCAAAGAACGCCCTGTAAGCCGAGCTTGCCGAGAAGCATCCGTTTGTCTGCCAAGCCCAAACCAGTTTGTTTCAACACCATCCAGGAACTGGATGTTATGGTTCTGTCCACAAGCTGCAAGAACTCGCTCAATGCTTGAAGGGCCATGTTAGGCGACACCTCCTGCCACTAGTCGTCGACTATGGCTTGCTTCACCGTTCTCTTCTGCACTCTTCTTTTAATTGCAGCGAATAGGTTTGGCATGAGGTATTGGATTCGCCTGTCCCATAACCACCAATCTGTCCAGAACAATGCCACCTATTCATTTCCTAGCCTGCAGTTGGTCGCCACCTTGTAGATGTTCAAGGAATCCGGTGAAACTTACACACTGGACTACGACATAGGACCTCGATATATGTGATGTGGCCACATTTCTCAAACCAGACCTTTAGAGCATTAGGGCCCGCGCTGCCAATCCTTCCCATATTACGGCACCACCGCCCACCCAGCGACTGCGCCGGTGGGACACGCCAACACAGACGTAAACTCCCATTACCTAATCCACTTGAGCATCGGCCAGGCACTAGGCGTGTTCGCAGCCCGTGACACTGACGCTGGACACCGGCAACGACGTCGTCTGGATGCAGTGCGAATCCTGCGCCAAGTGCTTCACCCAGCGTCTGCAGCATCGCGTGCTCCGACCCTCTCTGTAAAGACCATTCAGAATACGGCTGCTTCCTCCACGGGCGAACCTACATCTTCGGTTGCGGCGATGGATCTAGGTCATTTGGCCACTTACTCAGAGACTCCTTTCACCTTCGACGATGGCAAAGGTGGTGCGGTCACCATGCCGGATATTGGTTTTGGCTGTCGCATGTACAATGTCGGCAAATTTTTAGGAACTGAGACTGGCACCGCGGGGTTCGGCCGCGGGCCATTGTCGCTGCCTTCGCATCTCAAGGTCCGGCAGTTCTCCTACTGCTTCACCGCCAGGTTCGAGGCCAAGAGCAGCCCCGTGTTCCTGGGCACTACGGGCGACCTCAAGGCGCACGCTACAGGGCCGACCCTATCCACTCCGTTCGTACGGAACCCTCCTCCGGGCACCGACGGCTCCTACTACTTCCTTCAAAGGGCTCACCGTCGGCAGGACGCCAGCTGCCGGTCCCCGAGTCGGCTTTCGCGATCAAGGCCGACGGCTCCGGCGGGACGATCATCAACAGTGGCACGGACCTCACCACATTTCCAGATGCCGTGTTCAGGCAGCTGAAGTGCGCATTCATAGCGCAGGTGGCACTGCCAGTCAAGAAGACCGCAGACGAGGACGACATATGCTTCTCCTGTGACGCCCAAGAAGACGACGCCCATGCCGAAGCTCATCTTCCATCTGGAGGGCGCGGACTGGGACCTGCCGCGGAGGGATATGACGCTCATAGGCATCTTCCAGCAGCAGAACACGCACATCGTCTACGATTTGGCGGCAGGTAAGTTGCTCTTGGTGCCGGCGCAGTGTGACAAGCTGTGACTCGTACATCCACCACGTAAAATCCAACAAATTTCTACTCCCTCCGTTCCAAAATAGATGACTCAACTTTGTATTAACTTTAGTACAAAATTGAGTCATCTATTTTGGAACGGAGGGAGTACCTATGTACACTGAAATCTCTGGCTTTCCTGAGTACCCAGAATACTCGGCAAAAGGCCATATGAACTCGGCAAATGCTTTGCCGAGTGTTGCAATTACTTGTTTTAAATAAAATTAAAAACAGATACACGTATGTATGTGTGACGACATCACCTTTGACGTCCTTGGCACACACGAGTTCTTTTTTTGTCCGCAAGGGAATCAAGTATTACTGCTTGCGTCTAGCACAGATATGTGCGATTAAGTATTTAAAACAAATTACAAGCGATGAACAGATTGCAACTAAGAGTTAGTTATGTTAATAGTCTGCCATCCATGGTAGTAGAATAACTACTTAACTATGCATTCCAACCTGCAGCCATGTCACTGGAAAACACAGACGCAACAAGGTGAAAAAATATTACTCCCTCCGTCTCAGAATATAAGACGTTTTTGCAAGCTAAAACAGCTTGCAAAACGATCTTATATTATATGGAACGGAGGGAGTACTAAATAATTGTATACATGAACCAATTTCATTTGGGAGTGGCTAAGAAAGTCTCAGCAGCTGAAAACTCAAATATTCCTAGTCAAGTAAAGCATGTGCGTGAGAAAGAAAGTTATTAATACGCATTGCAAACACCTGAAAACTCAAATATTTCTAGGCGTACCCCGTCAAGTAAGCCCTAGTGTACTTTGCCAATGTAATTGATCTCCATAGAGGGCAAATCGACGAAAATTACATAGCCATCACAGCGTTGGCTAGTTGGAAAGAAAAAGTTTACCAGATTATGATCATCGGGATCAACAGTAGGATATGCTGGTACAAACTTGGGTAGAAGCCTTGAGGAGTAGCTTACGCCATCCCAAAAATTTGCAGATTTCATCTGGCAATCTTGAACCCACTGCACATCTCTCCAATTCCAAGTCTTCACACTGCTGTGACTTAATACCACATTCTTTTTTTTTTGCGAATAGACTTAATACCACATTCAAACAAGAGGTCATCTTTCCTAAAGACATGGACACACATCTAAGTACTCCGACGCTGATGCTGACAAAACGATCTTCTCTGATGTTAAAATCGATGCCATCCTCGGAACATGCCGGTGGAGGAAGTTGGATGAACCCAAAGGCAGATTAGTGCTGGTCAAGATCACAAGAGAGGCTTCCACAACACAAATCCACCCACCAAGAACTATCTCCGTTGGCAAGCACTGTATGAATGTGCCAATTCCAGGAAGTAAGATCATCGTGGGGAGACACGCACCTACTTCTCCATTCTCCTGTTGACGTAGAAAAGGTGCATACAAATGGCCCTTCAGTTGCCCCACTTGTTTTATATCGAGATGACATGGAAGGAGCCGTTGCAGGGACGCGGTTTTTGTCCTTCGCGTTCCATTCACAGCGGCAATCCAGTCCGCTAGCGCTAGCATGTGGATTCGCGTTGCATGTCGGCCAGGACAGAGTGGGACCGATGACAGCTCTCGTATTCATCTGTATCTCAATTTATCACCCCTCCACTCCCACCGTATTCCACCGTATTCCCTGCCCCCACCACCACACTACCCCATTCTTCCTCATTTGTCTCTAGCAAAACAGAGCATTGACCACGAGCTGTTCTTTCTCAGCGTCAATGGCGCCTAGGAATGGCTACACAGGAGAAGGAGGGAGCTCAATCATATCCACGGATCTAAGCCATGGCAGTGTTGAATCAGGCGAATCTCTTCAGGTTATGTTTGCTCCCCTCTCTTTTCCCACTCCTCCCTTTTTCTTTTGGTCAGATCCGCTTCTTTTTAACCTCTTTTCGTCTTCTGATCTGCAGCCCGTCCAGCCTAAGGCCGATGTACCTCCAGAAGAGATTTCGGATCCAGAGTTCTTCGGCATAGATACTTCCTCTCCACACAGGTGCCATCACGAAATGCATCCAGCAAGAAAAGTGGCTTTCGTCTACGCGGCCACAGGCAGGAGGTTCCTTGGATGCCCTCTCGCGGTGAGGATATAGTATCTGATTCAGTTATATAATTTTTTGCTTTTCAGTTTGCAGACATTCACATTTCTTCTATATCCTCCCAATTTTATCTGTCTGCAGGGACCTGATAGGTGCTCCTGGTTCATGTGGATAGATGAAGCATGGGGTCCTGTACTTAGCCATTCATTAATACAACTCTGGGATCAGGCTCTCCTGGACTCTGAAAGAGCAGCAAGGTTGCAGACAAAGAAAAAGGAAATGGAGCAGGCATACTTAGAGTTGTGGACTGAGAGGAGCAACATGGAGATTGAACACCAGCAGGTGGTCAACAAGTTGAAGACCACAATACTCGACACTGAGATTAAGATGTCAAGGAGGTTGGAATTTCACACTAAGATGTGTGTGGCATTTATTTCTTCAGCTGTTACCCTTGCTTCAGTGCTCGCTTATGTGCTGTCTGCACACTAGTGTAGTTTGTTGCTGATCATGTATGTGCTGAATTAGGATGTTTCGGCACATTGTATGACCATTAAGTTACACCAGTATGTTTTATTCTATATGTGCCAACTGAGTTCTAGTTTGCAGAGCCCGAATTAAGTTGTTATTTATCCCTAAATATTTCATTATTACCTCCCTTGGCAAGATCAGCCATGTTTGATTTTGTTTCTATTGGCCGCGTGCAAGAATTTATTTTCCATTGAAAGTGTTGCATATTAGAGCTTCAAAAGTACTCTTGCGAAAAAGCAAGAAGTTTGTTAAGTTCTTCAGATGGTACATATAAAGTTCCATAGGCATTTCTTCAATTTTTACGCTGTGATAAGTATACAGTTTGTTGCTTCCTGTACCCATTTTCAAACAAATCACTAGAGTTATCCTTATATTGATTTTTCGACTACGATGGTGCTTATGCAATGCATATTTTTCTGTTTAATCGAGGATGTTTTCCGAAGTCGCATATGTACTGAGGGGGAAACGGTTCATTCTCTTTCCCAACCAGGTTAGCTGAAGACCACTGCCAACATATAGTGTACTGTTTCCAATTATGAAGTTTGGTCGCGTTATACCTATGCTTCATTTGGATCATGCAAATATCCGTGGCAAAACAAATTAAGGATTCGACCTCAGGGCCATTTTCACTGTAAACCTCATGATTAAGAAGGTACTCCTCTATTCCCTTTATAAAATCATCAATCAAACGCATTCCCAGTACTGTAACAATGTTGTATCAACATATTCAAGTTAGTGCCTATTTCCCAGAAAAAGTGATTAATCAGATCGTGAACTTATTCCATTCGTCCTAATGACCAGGGGCGGTGCCAGCTATCTGGCATGGTTTGGCTGCTGCAACACCTACAATTTTCTGTAAAAATACCTAGTACACTGCTTCCAAATGTGCAAATTTAAAACCGCTAAGGTTCAGTTCCTGTTTGGTTTTGTTGGTGAATTTGTTGAATTTTTACGTAGGGTCAGTGATCTCATGACTGTAGGGCTCTACACCGACTAGTCAGCTTGATAAACTGGTCGGAGACTTGCAAGTTGTTGCTTGACTCCAAAGACGAGCAAAAACATAAATATACTATCCGGACCGCTATGTCACTATTGCCAAAATACTAGAAAGCCGAAACCCTCGTGAAGTTTTGATCATTCATGGAGGCGGCAAGGCACACAGTAGAAGACATTGAACTGATAGCAGCTACCGTTGGTGATCAGTCTGGGCCAGACAGTGAGGACTCTACGATCCAAGGACAACTAGGCTAGTGTGTCACACTGATAATTATATATGGGTTCCACCTTTATATACTCCGCCATATCTACAATTTATTTCTGCCTTATGAACTGCTAATCACCCCTGCTGTTATGTGGTATTTTGAATGATGCCACATTGGTCCATATGCAAAACAAGTAACTGAAAACAGCTTGCAAATTTAATAAATTAACATGTTCGCCAAGTGAAAGCAAATTAATTCTGATCACATCATAGTTTTAAAGACCGAATAGTTTGGGAAGTTCTACGAATTCTCTTCCAAGGCTAAAAAAACATTCAAATTTCAAGAAGTCCATCCACTCCCAACAAAATAACTTGTTCATATTGTCCTTCTTACGAACAAGTCAATCCTTGATTTGTCGTTCTTGCGAATAAGGCAATCCTTGTACCTCGCATGCAGATGACCAATGTTACCTTCTGAACCAAGCAAGTCCACAAGCATGTTCATCCTAGCATGCATGACACCGTCACCCTGCGTTTGTTAAAAAATTAGTTTTAGGTAGCAAATCAACATGCTAACCCACTTGTTCTGCAAGCATCTTCATTGTTGGAAATTCCTTACCGGGTTCATGTCCCATTTCAGTTTAGTTCCCATCCAATTCCTTCCAAAGTGAGTAGCATATATGCCCGTGTCTTCCCTGAAAATCATGTCAAATTCAGAATGTCAGTAACTATGCTTATGAATAGACACGATTACAGAAAGTAAGCATTATTCACACAACAAATCATTACTTTCTGCACATCCCTGTTGCCAGGCCCCTTGGGAAGCATGTATTCCACGACCTCATGTCTGGCTCCCATCCAGAGAAGAATGACTTTATGCATATCTCTATAGCCTTGTGAAGCTCGTCTGCAACCTTCCTGTGCCTGAGCTGAATTACCTTATCAGACTCGTCACCATTGTTCATTGTTGGGTCGAGGACAAAAATCTTCGCCCTTGGAAAGTCCCATATGTATGTAGACCATTTGAAGTCGAACTTAACTGGCAACACAACCTGTTAATTGGAAAAAAGGCACTGGAGTTTATTAAAGAAACATTATTTATCATATCTTTTAAATCACTTTTGTCTTTTTAAAAGGTCACCTCAGTGCACTTGTGAACCTCGTAAGTGATATGCGGCCCCACGAACATGTCCTTGATGTACCTCAGCTTTGAAATGTTGTCTCCTCTGCTAACATGGTTCTGCATGTTTCGAATTTATGAGTAACACTTAGCTGAAGCATGGAATTTTTTGTATTGATCAATGATTTTAACAGAAGTTCCTCACCACAAAATCTGGCTCTAGCCAATGTCGCCAACATCCTTCCCCTTTTGCAGCAGCGAAGACCGCATCCATCTGTTGGTACCTTCTCATCACCAATGTCATCAGCACACTATCCACCTCACCACCATCGCGTAGCATCTCACGGAGCCGCTCGCCACTGATGTCCATGTAGTTTGGGTTGGTGCTGATAATCCACATGCTGCACAGTTGAAATAGAACATATTGCGGTCAACAAACTAGGCTTTACCAATGGTAAGGATGAAAAACGAACTTGAACTATGCTTTTTTCCTGCTGAGAGCTTACTCTTTTAGCTTGTTCGCATTCTCCCTATAGAATAGCTTGTATATTTTCACTACATTCGCTGGAGCTCTAGTAGGAGGGTCATAACTCATTACAAACGGAGACCTTGCATATTTCCCAGGCATCACCACCCTCTTTGGTTGAGGCTGTGTGCTAAATGATGCCTGTGACATAGTGACGTTGAGGTTGATAGCCGCCTCCTCTATCTCCTCCCTAATGTCAATCTCGACAGCAGACATCTGGCGGTTGAGGCTAACTGGAGAAGTCCTTGAAGATGTACCTGCAAACACTTGGTTTGGTGCTGGAGTGGCAACAATCTGCATGGCAAACACGGCAAGGTTAGCACGCAGGTCATGACCTAACTGTATTAGCTGTATCTATTAACAATTAACCCCGGCTGGTAAAAGAATCATGGTTACCTTCAGGAGTTTGCATCTTGGTTGCTGCAGAACCAGGCATGCTGTTTGCGGACGCAACCGACACGTCTGAAACAATTTAGTAAATAATGAATTAGCTTCCCCGATTCATTACTTTTTCGGTCACAAAGGATGATCCATCATACTGATTTTAAACCATACCGTTGGACGCTAAAACGACTGCAAAAGCATTCATCAAGTCCGTCTTCCTAAGACCTGACATTACAACTTTGAACTTCCCATGCATCTCTGGAGGATCTATTGATCCACATCCACCTAAGTCCTCATCCTGTGCTGAAGGAACTATTGACAATTGATTATTTTCAACACCATCCTTTTGGTTCTCTGCAGCTTCATCAGTTCCTGTTGCTGTTTTTGGAGAGCATATAACTTCATTTCTTGCCGCCCCACACACCACTGACATCTCCAAGTTGTTCCCTGTAGTATCGTCCAACAGCCCTGTCGCATTGCCAACAATCCCACTGTGCAACCTACTGTAT
The DNA here is from genome assembly GCA_963921465.1 of Triticum timopheevii. NCBI lineage: Eukaryota > Viridiplantae > Streptophyta > Magnoliopsida > Poales > Poaceae > Triticum > Triticum timopheevii. The sequence goes on along the minus strand of OY997264.1, from coordinate 46,811,532 downwards.
TCATCTGCTGCTTCAATCAGATCATCTATTGCTTTGTTTGCTTCTTCTTGAGCACCTTCAGATTCTTCAGAGCTCTCTATCCTTGCCCTCTATGGTGTGTGCCTCCTTGATGTAACAACCTTCTTTCTTTTCACACCTCCTTTGCTTTTTGCTAATGGATCCACGTTAGCGGAAGCTCCCTCTGCCGACTCTATGCTTAGTGGATTCTCTGCATCCCCTTGAACCCCTTGAACATCTGAGAAATTACACAACAAACGGGTTAGATAGTTGACAATTTTTATTCTAAGTACAAACATAATTCTATTTCTTGCGAATTACAATACCTGCTTGGGTTGAATACTTGGGCCTCTGGTTTCGTGCCCTCATTGCATCAGTTATCTGGTTGATGTTTGCAATTATCTTGTCACTTTCTGAGAGTATTAGCCTGTTAGTATAATTGACAATCTCATCCCATCCTTCTGCGTGTCTCTTGTTTAATCTTGCTCCCTTCCTTGATGCCTCATTTACAGCTGTCTTGCACTTGTTGGAGTACTGCTCGACCTTGTTGATAATAATACATGCAAACTGAATTTTATCGAAGTTTTCCCAATAAATGATGTCAGTTTATGTTCCAGATATTACTTACTCATCAATATATTTGACCTATATCAAAACTTACATCTGTGAACACTTTATCACCCCCAATTCCCTCTGTGCTGCACCCAATCCCGTATCCATCAGTTGTTTTCTGAGCTGTTGTTGCCATGGGATTACGGCTGTAGCATACTGTCCCCGGATGCCTTGGCTGTAAATATTTATCCAGAAAGGTTTCATCATTGCAAAGCAATAGGTAAAGGTGACTTATCTATATAAACATACCAGCCAGAGTAAAAGCAAATGGGAACCATGCTAGTACGAATATGACATAAGCATCTAGTCATCTCATAGTGAGATATGGTAGCAACGCGGCCATTTGTAACAGCTCAATCAATAGGTATACCACACATGTCCTACTAACTGAAAAACAATATCCTTTCCATCACAAGATTATTTTACTATATTATGTTTTGTATCTTAACTTACCAGTAGGTGTCCATACACTACAATCTCTGCATCTTTCCCAGTTGTCGTGTCTTCATCAATAACATCAGAGATAGTCTTCTGTGAGTATTCCTTGCACCTAGGGAACACGTCGTGGGCCAGGTTCTTATCTTCTCGTTCGAGGTTGTCAAGATAGAAAACCTGTGACATGAAACAAATTTGTGATTAATTGTTTCATCACAAGTTGAATCCGAAGCAATGACATTCGCTCAAACCTGCAAGAAGAACGTGCATCCAGTGAGATTTGACTTCAGTTTCCCACCTAGCAGTTCGGACTTCACCGTACCAGCAGAAGAAAGGAGCTCTTCTCTAATGTACCGTCCCCAATTGAACATTTGAATCATATCAGGTATGTGCAAGGCATTCCAATACTCTGTCATGAAATAGTTGTGCTTCGGCGAAGGTGCCAAGAGGAAAGTCATCGCGCAAATCGCGAAGGCAACCTTGAACTTGTTTGCTTCAGCCTTTGTCATAGCTCTGCCATACCGAATCTTCACTATGTTAACTATGGGTGTGATCTTTTTTTCTCCATTGTCGATTCCTAAGATCTCACGTACAGTACCTGCCACGTGCGGCGGTGCATTCTTGTTAACAGGAGATCCTACTGATGGCACCCCCAGTACCTTGCCGAGGTCTTCGTCGTCGAAAGGTAAGTCTCTCCTAGCATCAATTATGATAGCAGATGCCTTCTCGTCAACTTTGCTCATAAGCCACATGGATTGTTGCCTGTTTGCCTTTATTATTGCTGGTAATTCCAATAGTCCTTCGAACCCCATCTCACGTACCAGAGCCTTTTTTTCTTCAGACAGCCCATCAATCAAGGCCTTCATCTTTTTTATGCTGCTCCTTGAATTTATTGGGTTTTGTGATGCCTTCTTCTTGCCCTTTCTAGCGCCATCTGACTCTAACTCTTCTGGTGTACCAATGTGTTGTGTAGGATACACATCGAACCCTTCTGATGCTTCCTCATCAGATTGCTTGCAATTAGATGAGCACGAACCAGACACCATTTTCTGCAATGTATTTAGAAACAAAGTCAGGCGACATATATAGTATATATCATGAATAAAAAAGATGGTCACTATTGTTGTATGAACCTAGAAATAATTATCAGTTTGTCAATCTCTACAGACATCATAATATTTCCCCCAATTGTACACTCACAACAATATAGTCAACATAGTAAGAATGATTTTCTAATCTAAACCATTACCAATCGTTCTAATTTATCCTTACAGCCGACGGACCTCTAAAAAATCTTTAATCCCACTATGTATAAATACTGAATATACAAGCCATACTATAGAATGCAGATTAACACAAAAGTAAGTCCACGGATATTGTATTCTGTTATCATGTCCTCTCTTGTTAAGCATTCATTCTCATGTTTTTCACATTTTTTCCAGTCAAAATAGCTTTTTCTTATGTTAAGTTCCAGCTAAGAATTCATTTGTGTGCAGATATAAAAAATGGACACTAAAGCTCCCTATTTTTAGATAATTTTCCAAAAGCTTACTACTGATATGTTGACCCCCACCATGCATATTTTCTTTATATATGTATCGTTTTACTGGTTGCTGATGCAAACCATTAACACTGATGACTTGTAACACTTTGCTACCGCTATTATTATCACTGAATCTAATGGGAGTTCTCTTCAACATCAGGTATATAACATCCATGACATGCATCAGGTATCTCAGGTTAGAGTTAAAAAAACTCCATGCCGTGCATCAGGTATTCACAACTTCCATAAAGATGTATCAGGTATCTCTAATCTTACCCTAAATATCCCATCCCAAACAATTGCAAATAATCAAGAACAAGACAAACTACTTGCGTTTGGAAATGCCACAGAAACCAAACTACTAAAATGATAAATATGTTGTTAAAGATCCAATCATCAGGGAGGAAATCAACAACCACTGCCCAACTCGAACAACAAACATGTGGTACCTTTTTTCTAGTAGAACCAGTGAGAGAGCTCCTAGTTCTTCATCCTTGGGGAGAAGGAGCTCCTAGTTCTTCATCTTTTTGCGGAAGGAGCTCCTAGTCCTTCATCCTTGTTTTGAAGGAGCTCCTAGTTCTTCATCCAGGGTGGGAAGGAGATCCTAGTTCTCCAGCCTTGGGGAGAATGAGAGAGGAGCACCAGATGCGAATGAATGTATGACAAGGGACTCTACCCTCTCACAGCTCTTCCCTTCAACAAGTGTTAGGTTCTAGGTGTCTAGAGAAATGTTTGGAATCTTTTTGTACATGACACACAACTACCCGCCCTTGGCTTCCAAAAAGCCCTTGAAATCTGAGCCACAGTAGTTTCAGTTACAAATGACTATTTCACCCTCCTGCTGAAAGCACGCTACATTGCATTTGCGCGCCAAAATGCCTACATGTTAAGTCAATATACTCATATATCAAGATGGTTCCCCCACCTCCCTCCCCCTCCCTGGCGACTCCACAGGCGACTCCTCCGACGATCCATGGCTCACCCTCCTGGTAATCTTCTCCGGCCAAGATGGTTCCCCCCCTCCTGGATCTCACTCCGGGGGTGGGTTTCGCCAATAAGGTTAGAGCAAGGTTCTCCACTCCTGTGCATTGCCTCAATCCTAGTGATGCTTTTCATCTTGTCGTCTCTTTTGGCCACTCCTCTTTTCCCCTAAATGTTGAACACGTTGGTCTTGCACTTGAGGCATGTGTTGGGGGATCACCATCTGATCTTCATGTCATCCACCTCCGTGGACAAGTTTATAAATTTTTTGTGATCTCTAAGGCGGTGGGATTTATGATCTACCAACTTAGATCTTTCAAATGTCCTAGTTTCTCATGTTATTTCCACCTATGGGGTTTCGGTGGTCCTGCTTGGATTAGAGAATATAATTCTTGGATTTACGAGATTGATCATGAATGGACCACGGTCACTAGATCTCCTAGACACATGCTCACCGGTGCAAACTCTGTTCATATTGGCCGCCTTTCCAAACCTAAGCCGCCGGCGTGCCGTTCCACAACTCTCGTCAACAATCCTGCCCCCATCTTGGATCACGAGCCAATCTCGGGCGCCATGTTTCTTTTCAAAATCCTAGCCCATCTAACCTGGCCCATCAACCCATCAACCAAACCCCCATCGATGACAGCCACTTGCAGATCACGGCCCATGTTCAGCCCAACCACATAGCCCAACCCTCCCCGCCACCCTTCAATCATCATCCTAATATATCACAACATAATATCTTCTGTGGCAAATGTTTATCCCATGAGCATTTTTGTTCGGATTGCAAAAATGAATTTCGTTGTCGAAGTTGTTATAGATATGGCCATATATCTCGTTTTTGTTACAACTCTAAACGCCATCCTCCCGTATATCGGGTCAAAACCTACCTACCTACCAACCCAGTACCAGATACCGATAACCCGCTTGACGTCTCGTCTTCCCAAAACCCCACCCCCCCTCCTCTATTCGACCGCCCAACCTGCCAAACCCCCTGTTCATCAGCTCATCCTTGCTCTGCTCCGCCATTGTTCTCCACCGCCTCCCCAACTTCCTCCAATGCCATGGCTACTTACCCTTGCGACCTGATCCCTCTCCTCCCTCCTGGTACTGCCATTATGGAGGCGGATGGGAATCGACGTCGACGTACCTACCACTACCATGGTGGTGAGCCCCTTGTCCAGTCTGGGGACTGGGCCATCATCTCCCTTGCGCCACCTCCGGGTCCTCTCCAATTTGATACTAATGCCATGCTCATACGTCATTTTCTTGACCATGAGCGTGGCTTTTGCATTGCGGAGATATCTAGATGCGGGATGGGGGCTGCCTTCGTCAGGTTTCAGCATGCCTGCGACATTGACACCGCCATCAACAACAGTCCTTACTTCGTTGGAGACTCGATCCTCACAGTTATCCGTCATGAGAGAGGTATTAATCATAGAGATTGCACTTTTTCGCATGATGCTTGGATTATGATGGTAAACTACCCTCTAGAAGCTTGGAGACCGGATAAAGTTAGGGAATCTGTCAGTGGTTTTGCCAAATTCTTAGTCTGGAATAGGGACATGTCAAACAGAGCCCATATCTTGGTCAAAGTTATAGTACCAAATTTGTTAGATATTCCTATCAGTCATGTTATCTGTGACAGTCTTGATGACTTCGGCCACGGGCAGTCCTGGACTAGTGCTGTTTACATTCTGCAATCTGATCTGCTTGGGGCTATGGGTGGGGATGAAGATCCGATTCCACCTGATGGTGTGATGCACCCTATGCCCCTTGCACCATTTGGAGGAATATGGCATGATGCTGATTTTCATGACCAAGAGCATCAGCATGCTGCACCAGCTGCCCATCTTGCGCCTGATGAAATTAATGAAGATATTCCTATGGTTCACACTCCTCCACTTAGCCCTGAACTGCATCAACCCAACCAACCTGCAGTGGAAGCCGCTGATGCCTTCATTGCTATGCACGACATGATGTCCAAAATTATGGTGGCTGCTCCTGACATGATGGAAAAACTCTCAGAATATGAAGTTGTTAGTACTAGATGCCAGATTCTATGCGTGGATGAGGAGCATGGACCTGTCAAGAAGTGCCTGATGACTATTGCTACTGCTGTTCCTCAGGAGCCATTTATTTCTTCAGTTGAGATAACTGAACTCCATGAATCTTCTGAACTCTCTGAATGCCATGAACCTCTCAACATGATCGCCATTGAGCGTGTTCCATCCCCAGCTATGCTGGACTTCATAGCTAGCAACCACAATTCTCCTGTGAATGGACCACCTATTGTGATGGCTGATCAGTTGAATGCTGCTGCAATCCCCGCTGCAGTCAATAAGAGGAAGAAAAACAATGCTCCATTGGATGTTAATGATCTCAGACGCAGTCGTCGCCTTGCTGGACTGAGCGCTGGATTTAAGAATGAGGCTGCTGCTATCAAGGCCAAGAACATTAACAACAGCCACAAGAACTTAAATGCAGAATTTGAATTTGAAATTGTGGACCCCACAGCCAAGCCACCACCTGAGTTGCCACTGGACACCATCCAATCTATCGCCACCAAGCAGTGTCAGATACCCCTTGAAGAGGTCTCTGGAGAGAAGCTGAAGGCCGTGGTGGACTATGAATAAGTCTAGTTATTATAACAGTTGGTCTTGCTGTAAAAAGACCCTACCTGGCCTTAGGCCTTTATTTTATTTTCCTTGCTCAAGAAATGCTACTTATGTTTTATCTAGGAATCTGGTTTGTAAGGAGTTAAACTCCATTATTTGCTTATGTTGGTGGAACTTCAAGAATTACCTATTTTGCATATTGAGTTATCTGAATGGTCAGCTAGGTTTTGGGCAAATATGTTGCCAGCTATTTGATTGGAACATCAAGTTGTTTGTTTTTTGCATTTTGAGATGGCTGAATGGTCAATTATATTTTGAGCAATCAATATGGGACAGTTGCACCTACAAAAAGATCTGGTTACATTCCACATTGCCTCCTTGTGATTACTACTATAATCTTGTGGATATGATTAACTCATATCCCTGTACCTCTATTACACCTGCACATTTTAATGAATAGAAGTTGGAATATTTTAAATTGGAATGTCAGGGGTATAAACTCTCAAATCAGATGGGATGATTTAAGAGCTAGAATTGAGGAAAGTAATTGTGGTGTAATTTGTATTCAAGAAACAAAAAGAGAAGCATTTGACCAGGCTTATATCAGAAAATTTTCACCTAGAAGATTCAACTAGTTTGCATATAATCCTGCAATTGGTCTGTCAGGTGGACTTATTACTATATGGAATGGTAGTTTATTCAGTGGAAATGTGATCAGTCAATCTTCCTACCAAATCACTGTCAAGTTAACATGTAATCTTTCTGGGCATATATTTTATATCAGTAATATATATGGGCCCTGTCAGAATGAAGACAGAGTGGATTTTTTTGATTGACTAAACAATATTGATGCATCACAGATGGATCACTGGATGTTGGTTGGTGATTTTAATTTAATAAGAAGCCCTGATGACAGAAATAGACCTGGAGGAGACACAAATAATATGCTCATGTTTAACAGCCTACTCCAGCAGTTAGATCTTGTGGAGATCCCACTTAAAGGTGGAAATTTCACATGGAGCAATATGCAAGAGTACCCTTTATTGGAAAAATTGGATTGGATATTTACTTCTGCAAATTGGACTCTATCTTTCCCTAACACCCTGGCTCATCCTCTCACCAGAGTTACATCAGATCATGTTCCTATACACATTCAGATTGGAAGTGATGTTCCTAAATCCTCCATATTCAGGTTTGAAAACTATTGGTTTGAATTTGATGGTTTTTATGAAACTGTCATACAATGCTGGAATAAAAACCATCAATTGACAAACTCTGCTCAAGATGTTGCATCCAGATTCAAATGTCTTAGAATGGGACTCAAAAAATGGAGTAAGAACCTGTCCAAGCTCAATACTAACATCTCTGCATGTAATTATGTTTTATCTATGCTGGATGGCATTGAAGATCAAAGAATACTCAGTACTATGGAAGCCAATTTCAGGATTATTTTGAGGAGGCATATATCCAAACTATTGGAAGTGAAAAGAATTTATTGGAAATCAAGATTCAAAATGAGATGTGTGAAACTTGATGATGAAAATACTGATTTCTTCCATGCTATGGCTACCCAAAGCTACAGAAAAAACTTTATTACTTCTATCAATGATGGTGATGGAAATCCTGTCCAAAACCATGATCACAAGGCTGCTATCATCTGGAAATCTTTCAAAGACAGATTGGTTAAATCAATTGATCCACATATGCTCTTTAATCTGGAGGAACTTATCTAGCCATCTGAATTATCTGAACTGGAAGCCCCTTTCACTATGGAGGAGATTGACCAGGTGATTAAAGATATTCCATCTAATAGAGCACCTGGACCTGATGGATTCAATGGTGCTTTCCTAAAAAAGTGCTGGGATATTATTAAACAAGATATTTACTCTATGATTTGGGATTTTTTTGAAGGAAACTGTGACATACAGAGTATCAACAATGCCTTCATCACTCTTATTCCAAAGATTACAAACCCCCTCAATATGAATGATTTTAGACCTATCTCCCTGGTCAGTCTTCCTCTGAAAATTATTACCAAGCTTATGGCTAATAGAGCTCATAGAATTATTACATCAGTTATTCATCAGAACCGATATGGGTTTATCAAAGGTAGAAATATACAAGATTGTTTGGGATTTGCTTTTGAATATCTCCATCTATGCCATCAATCTAAAAAACCTATCATCATTTTAAAGTTAGATTTTGAAAAGGCATTTGATAAGGTGGAATACAAAGCCATTATTGCCATGCTCAGAGCTAAAGGTTTTGGACCTAGGTGGGTCAATTGGGTACACAATATTCTTCAATCTGCTTCTACTTCTGTCTTACTTAATGGAGTGGCTGGGAAAAAAATCATCTGTAAGAGAGGGGTCAGACAAGGGGATCCTCATTCCCCTTTGCTATATGTTATTACTGCTGGTCTTCTTCAATCAATTATTAATGCAGACTGGTCTAATGGTGAATTATCTCTTCCTATAAATCATGCATATGGTCAAGATTACCCAATCATCCAGTATGCTGATGATACCCTGTTGATTATGCCTGCTAATGAAGATCAGATTATCCACCTCAAATACCTTCTGAATCTTTTCAGTCTGTCCACGGGTCTTTTTGTTAATTTTAGTAAATCCTCCATGATCCCCATTAATGTAGATCATCTAGAGGTTACAAGACTTGCCACATCATTTGGATGCAAAGTGGAGAGCCTACCATTCACTTATCTAGGTTTACCCATGGGCACCACTAAACCATCAATTCAGGATCTCATTCCTGTCATATCTAGAATTGACAAAAGATTATCTGGGGTTGCTAGATTCATGAATTATTCTGGCAGACTTACCTATATTAACTCAGTTGTTGCTGCAATGCCAATATTTTCTATGTGCTCTCTCAAAGTGCATATTGCCATCCTAGATCATGTTGATAAATCAAGCAGAAACTTCTTATGGTATGAGAAGGATATAAATATAGGAGGCAAATGTTTGGCAAGTTGGCAGATGATATGTAAGCCAAAAAATCAAGGGAGTCTTGGAGTTCTAAATTTGAGAGAACAAAACAAAGCTCTACTTATTAAGCATCTTAACAAATTTTACAACAAGATGGATGTACCCTGGGTCAATTTAATTTGGGAGGCCCATTATCAGAATAATGAAGTGCCTCATGTCAACAGGAACAAAGGCTCTTTTTGGTGGAGGGATTGTATGAAAATGTATGATTATTTCAAAGATATGACAACTTGTGATATTAAATCTGGTGACACCAATATGCTTTGGGAGGATAAATGGAATGGTGATATTATGAAGCTAAAGTTTCCTGAGCTATACTCCTTCACTTATAAGGAAAGTATATCTATTAAGGATGCCAAGGACATGGATAATTTGTATAATTTATTTCAACTACCACTTTCCATTCAAGCACATCAGCAATTTCATCAACTATCTGGGGTACTAAATGCCATCAGACACAACCAGGATCATGACATTTGGAATTTCAATTGGAGCAACAATAAAAACATGACAAAGAGGATATATCAATTTCTTATGAAGGGTGAAGATGCTGAAGATACTTTTAAATGGATATGGAAGTCATGCTGCCTTCCTAAACACAAATTTTTCTGCTGGCTTAAGCTTAATGACAGGATAAACACATGTGAGCTTTTAACAAGGAAGAGCATGCATCTTGATTCCACTACATGTGTATTATGTAATGCTGAAGACATGGAAGATAGAATGCACCTACTCTTCACTTGTCCATTTAGTCAAGGTTTTTGGTGGGATATTGGATTTGAATGGAATTCAGACTTGGATATACACAGAATGATCATGGATGCCAGCCACAGATACAAAATCAAACATTTTATGGAAGTTATGATAGTGGGTTGCTGGAGTATTTGGAACCAGAGAAATGGGATGATTTTTTAGGGGATACCCTGCTCAATTAATGAATGCAAATATGATTTTATCAGATCTTTCAAGATTACCATGATGAGAGCCAAACCATCTTTGAAAGATGGCATGTCATCCTGGATTGACAATATTTAGATCTAATAATTTAGTTATTACCATATTCTTTACCTTTTTCATATATGTTGTAAGCCTTTCATTTTTGGTTGTTTCCCCAACAACCATTGTAAGACATTACATTTTGTTTCTCCTTATTAATGAAAAATGACACACAATAGGGTTGTTTCCCTATTGTTCTTTGGTCAAAAAAAGAAAGCACGCTACATTTTATTAATAGTTTATGAAGCAACTGTACTCAATCTGCTGAGCTCAAACATTGGGTTATTATCTTTTTGTCCAATTGTATTAATTATCTATTTCACTAAATGCCATATGAAACGTGGATCCATTAAGGTTCATATTTTTGTATAGTTGTACAGTATTAAATCACCTTGTTTCTAACGGTCAAATACAGCCAGAATGAAATGTACAGTTGTTTGGTGTTCAGATAGAACATCCAAACAAGACTGTATACTACAACAGTTGATACACACAAACGAAAGGTTCTGTGTTGATGGCATTCAGGTACATTAATTGTTGAATATTAAGTGCATATGTAAAAGGCATACTCCTTGGTTCACTGCCAGCTGCCCCGAACTTCTTTGATCTTATTAGGTTCTTCGACACATGAATATTAAGTTCATTGGTACAAAAAATTGCACCTTCATGAATTGTGTTCCTTTTTCGTCATCCATAGATCCCTAGGGCGTGGCCGCACTTGTGCAAAATGAACACATGCATGACCGGTGCAAAAATAACTTGGTGGGTGACCAGGAAACGTAGAATGCAGGGAATACAAATTCTTTATATTTCAACACCATCCACTTAACTAAAAGCCCGTCATTTAAATCTACTACTTACTTGACACTACTAGCATTGAAGCACTTCTTAGGAAGATGGATGATGCCGGTGCTAAGACTCACACTAATGATAAGGTTGCAAATATAACTAAAGGAAGGTACTTTCCTGGTTTGCTAACCCATTTTTTCCCACTTAATCCTAACCAGCTATTCATTTGCCAACCCAAGCAGCCCCGATTGCGATCAGGGCTGCCACTGGCACGGTGGATGCGAGTACAAGTTGTAGCACCTTGTTCATCGTCCTGAGGTTCCTGATCTCCCTGTTTCTATCATCCATTTCCTTGATGAACTCGTCTCGGTCTTCTGTCACCTCCCGCAGCTTCACTCATTCAGCTTGGATTCTCTTCTGCACGTATTCCTCCAGTACATCCTCCCACACGTAGACCTCGCACGCTCTCCTCTGAACCTGTACATAAAAATCAAGAAACAAGAGCAGAAGAATCTTTAGTCAGTGCAGGTACTGAACGGAATCTGCTACATTTTGTCTTATCTATATCTTCTTACCCCATAGTTCACACAGCTGAAGTAGAACTTGTCCTGCCTCGCCACCGCAGATCCAGGTTTCCTGGCGCATGGCATGCCACATGCACATCGAAGTATCGGATTTCCAGTCGACATGTTCTTGCAGAAGAAGTGCTTTGTTCTTGCAGAAGAAGTGTTGTGACAATTCATGTTCCATTCCACTTGTATGTATAGACCTTGAATTTATTGTATGCAGCTGTCTACAACCAACCATAGTACGCATGCTTTCGGCGCTACTGAAGGGGGCAGTGTCCGGGTCCTTCCCATACGGCGCGCCGGTCGAACAGTAAAGTTGTGAGGTCAAATCGACCTTATCTCTACTGCATCGTTGTTTGAGAGGAGTGCATGGTCGACTGGTCATTTTGACTCACCCGTGAGTTGTGCAACACTCTGGATAGCAGGGCATGAGCGACATGGCGTTGTACCACTCCTCTCCAATTGATGCATGTTTTCTATTATTTTAATACGCCCACTTTCCCTCCTCATCTACTCCACGACATACACTCCCTCTTCACATGAATTGGTTAATCAACAATTCTCCATTGGGAGAGCCTTAAACTCGTCATTGGTATCTCAGATTCAGTTTGCCCCATTTTCATATCAACACTGAAAAAAACTATTTTCCTTAACCGTGTATCCCACTGAGAAACAAGTCAAAAAAATTGCATTATCGTTCAGATAACGCCTCCCTTGGATCCCTCCTGGCCAGCTCCCACCTACATGCCAAATCAACTTAAACTGCTGCCCTCCTTGAGCTCTCTATACGCTAGTACCTCAAAGCTGTATATAACTCAACCATCCCTACCTCGTTCTCCTACACACCGATCATGGATCACAATGCCGACGAGATGGATGCTCTGTTCACCGGCGAAGCCATGATGGTTTCCCCCGCATGCTCAACTGCCACTACTGTCATCCCCGTGAGTATTGCCACCGGCCTTTGCTTTCAAACTGGCATTGCAGAAATCATTGATATTTTGTTAAACCATATTAAATGCACAGGCTCATCCATCCACTCTCAGGCCTATGACAATTAAGCAGTTGTATGATGGATTCCTGGAGGACATAGAGCGTTATCCTATCGTAGTTGACGGAGACACCGTGTCATCAATGAGTGTATAAATAAAATCATTTAGATTTTCAAAACCATCCACTAGCTATTCTTCATTTGATAGGTGATCCTGATAGGAACTGTTTCACACTCTACTGTTCGAATGAATCACTGGTCCTTCGATCTGCAGGATGCCACAGGGTTAATCAACATATCTTTCTAGTACTAATTTCATCGTCAGTAAACTCCTTGTATCCAAAGAACTTTAGAAACAATGCATTTAACCTTTTGCTCCATTTTTTTTGTTCTTCTGTCAGGCCGGAAACAACTTCCGACTTTAAACTTGCTTGGTCAACAAGGTCTGATTTATGTATTAGGATAAAAAATAATAATTTGCAGTCCTAGTTTTTCAACTAGTTGGTCAACAAGCCCACTGTTGCAATCGTTACATCTTATTTGCAGCAATGGCGACTATGTTCAACTATTTGACAAACCTGGCATGAATGACAGATTCCTTCAGATTAAAGCTTTCAAGATCAGGTTATTTTAAACCCCATATTTTTTCTATGTCATAAATTTTTCACATATAACATTCTTTTTTACACATAGCCATACATTTTAAAAATATTGCAGGTTAATCGAAAACTACAATGACACCACGCACCACTACTTGTATACCATACACACCACATTAGACATTCGTAAGAGAAACACCCTCAAGGTAATTCTTCGTGTTTTTTGTAAAATGTACCTAAATGATACATACATTCTTTCTCACATACATTACCTCTCATAGGCAAAAATGGAACCTGACTCCACAGCATCAACTTTTTTCCCAAAGGGGCCGTCAATTACCCCGTCGGAGGTCCCCTTGCATTCGTCAACAAAGGACAAGATATTTGCGATCCTGCGAGACCCAGTTTACTGGTAAGTACTGTATGGCTGGCACATAAAGTTCTTTCATTATTTCGAAAGCTAAATGCAATATCTTGAACTAAGCTCCTTTGACTAATATCCACAAATCTCACAAATAACATATAGGCCCCCCTGCCATGCACGACCAACAGTTAAAACATAAAGTTCCATGATCCATCCAAAGGATAACTCCATTTTTTTCTCACATTTGCCCTAACACAGCGATATTCAGCATGGCGTTAGCTTGAAGTTAATCCGTAGTGCATTGGACATTAGCCAGGACGAGATAATGTAAGACATCACATCATTAAATTCATTTAGCCTTTTTTCTTATTCAACTTATAGTTAACACATTTTCCGATTACAACTTGGCATAATTAACCAGGCAAGTCATTACGGAGCAAATCTACATTGGGATGATATACACAACTGTTGATGACAACCACTTCAAGTCCTCCATTTGAATTGGTCGAGTATCCCTGTGTTAATTATTAGAGCTAAATAATGTACTTGAGTGTCAGTCATTTATGGTTAAGCCATTCTGTGGATTTTCAGTTAGACCTCTCATGTTTGTAATGTTTGTTTCATCACTTCAGCAATTATCTCAGTTACTTTATTATGTGGTTTCCCTTTTCCAATTCTCTCGGTTATTTTATTATATGTGGTGTCCCACATCAACACTTTATTATCTGGTGTGCCATATCAACACCTTTTTCCTGGCGCACCTGCTAGACAGGTGCCAGTGTGCCACCCTTACACCCCATACCACCCTTCTTTCCCAAACTAACATCTGTCGTTCTCTATCCACCATGGACATTGACCAGATAGATTTCTCATCTCGCTTAGATAACAATATTTTGAGTGAGATTTTCGTCAGGCTAGGATGCACTAGATCCCTTGTTCGTATTTCTGTGGTGAGTCCTAGATGGTTTGAGATCTGTACCTCCCAGCAGTTCATCACGAAGTATGCTCGCCGCAATGCTCCAGCCGTCCTCGGATTCATTGCTGCATTCGAGCGCCTCTTTGAGCTGCACGTACGTCTTGTGGATGTCGTTGCTTCCCCTCCTGATCCAGGACAAGCTGCTCTGCTTGCTAGGGTGGACGTGGCAACCTTTGCCATGGAGAACATCCTTGCATCTGAAGCACGTGAGTTGCTCGTCTTGGTCAGAGGTCTCGACGGCGGGTTCTTCTCTGTCTGTCCAAATCCTCCATTTTCTCGGTCATTCTTAGCCCCTAGAATGCCTAGAGTCCCCCTGTTCCAACATCATCACACCCCTAATTTATATGGTCAATTTGGTGTCATTCTCATTGACAGCAGGCCTAATTCTCCGTTATTCGTTAAGCAAGCAGCAGGCCCTTTCGCCCGTTCTTATTCTGGTTCGAGTTTCAGTTCAGTTGCTGACCTGTATGTCCACGTTTGCATCCTAAAAAACAATGAATGGCCATGCTTTGTTTCCCCATCGCTTCGAACTCCTCCTGGTAATGATGGACCACTGTTCCATTGGGATCCATACTGTCTCCTAGTTTGTTCCAATCTATACATGATGTATGTGGTAGGATTTGTGGTTTGCTTCAACATAGATACTTTTGTCTTCTCCACTATCCAGTTCCCTGTAAGTGTCACTTCCTGCTTTGATTACCACATCTCTAGGAGCAGTTCAGGTATCATATCATTCGTTCATAGTGACAATCTATCACTTCGCACATGGAGATTATCATCACGAGAGCATGAAGAAACATCATGGTTTCCTATGTTAGAGATAAACCTTGCATCATCTTTTGGAAGCCACTGTCAGCATCCCATGTGGCATCAATTATTCCTTGGAGTTGATTTAGATGATGGCATTCATTCTATGCAAATCAGGTCATCTAGCATAGATTCGTCCTTTGTCTTCCTGAAATTCAGCTTTCATCATGCAATTTTCATTTTGGAGAACTCAAGCGGCAACGTACATGAGGTGCAGTACCTTGATGAAGATGGCGCTCTAAGGTCTATTGTTTCTCTTACAGAGCGTTGGCCACCAGTGGTTAATATGCCTAATCATGATGCACCATAGAGATAAACAAGGTAATGGGCATGCCACCTATGTATCTTCCTATTCAATTTTATCTTTCAGTACTGTCCAATGTAATATCTTATTATGTTCCCGGTTTGTAATCTCTAAATACTATTCGACTCAGTAATCCCTATGAATTTTTAGTCTTTGCTTTCGTATACATAATCCATTTAGCGAGAAGAATCATTTTCAAGCTCATTTTGTTGCACCACGTATTTAAATGTATTGAGCATTTGTTCCGAACTTTGAATAGGAAAAACGGACTATTATGTTGATCCACTTATGATATTTCTTTCTGTTGTTCAAATATTTTTGTTGTGAAGATATAACGGTATAGAACAGAAAGACTTGTGGAGTATGCCAGTCCAATGTTTTTTTTGGATCTTGACATAATATATTATATGCTGAAGTCCTGAACTACTTTTTGAATTTATTTTTGATTCCGATAAACATTTAAACACTAAATTTTAAGGGCCTAGCAATGAGGTACAGTTATCCCACATAAACCGCTCAAGCCAATTCAGCGATATATAAATTAAGTGTGCCACGCGTTTTATCAAAGCACTTGGATTCTTTGTGAATGATTGTGAAGTTCATTTGTTTCGACCTCTCAGGGGCGGAACACGCATGAATAAGTTTTTCTATCCTAAGCGATGAAGTGTGGTACACTTTTTAACAAAGTACTCAGATAGTTATGGATGATCTTAAAGTCCTTTCCATTCGTCCTATGGAGTGCGCAACGTGCATGAATAACTTTTTGTATTCTAAGCATTTAGAATATTTCCTAAGTCATTTTGAAACCTATAACTCAAGTGTGCCACACTCCATTTGTTACATATCATTCCTCACACTCCAGGGCAATTTTCCTAGAGTTATTGTATCGATTTTAATGATGTTAGGGTGTTTCCCAATAGAGGTCTGAATTTTGGGCCGTTCATTAATAAAAATGTGATAGGTCCTTCACGCAATGTACCTTATGTCCACGCACCACTTTATATAGTTTTAGAAAAATAATGATGTTTTTTTAAGGGCATCCGCACCCAATAGTCATGAAGGGCTCGTTTCGTATACATTAAGCGCGCCTCGCAGTTTAGCAAAGTACTAACATTGTTATTGAGCCCTGTAAAGTTCTTTCAGGTCGACTTCTCAAGTGAGAAACCTGCATGAACAACTTTTCCAGCAGAAAGGTTGAAATAAAGTCAACAAACCCTTCGTGTCGAATTAATTAATTGCACCACATGCCTTTTAACAAAGTGCACAATTTGCTAGGGATGATCTATCAAGTGTTGGGAAACGTTGCATGGAAAACAAAAAAAATTCTACGCACAGGCAAGATCTATCCATGGAGAGTTGGTGAGCATTTTCACACCCTTAAAGACCGCTAAGTCAAAGTGTTTATCAACGCGGTTCATTTAGTCGTACATTATCATGATCCTTCACTATGAATTACCGAACACACGACACCTTTATGTGCTGCAAACGTTCATCTCAATGACGTGCTCTCCTTCTTCACTGGGAAATTAGTAGATCCGTCCCACAGCAATACAGAAACTAGACGGGTGATATACTAGATGGCACGGGATTCCTTGGTTAATATTGATGTGTCTTATGTGCTATTCCTGCCCCTATATTTATAAGTTTAGCCCTGGTGGTGCCGGGGCTTGGAGTAAAAGCCTCATCAAAGTGGCTTTTACACGAAAGGCAGGATTCCTTCTCTTACTGCGGGACCAGACGCCATGGTTCCCGTTGTCTGGACCCAGACGCCACGGACCCAGGGGATTTACCACTTTACCCAAAGAAAGTGTTCTCGCGCCCAAACACTTAGGGAGACATCTTAAATACCTTTGATATCAAACACTATTATCAGCTATATTAATCTTTACCTCCTGAATATTTCGTAGTTCCTCATCATGACCATGATGTCATCCAGAACTCCGGACAAAACTTGTTCACCAACATAGATAACTCATATAAGACTATATCTTGAACAAACATTAATCGTGCGGCCCCATACGGGTTTGAATGCTACGTAGACATTACCTATACGCCTATCAGTTCAATAACAAATAGCCAAACATGGATGACAACATACGTAATTCGCTTTGTCCATTGCTATCTTAATTGCTCGAGATTCAATCGTCGGTATCTTCATACCTAGTTCAAACTCGTCACCGGCAAGTCTCTTTACTCGTTCTATAATACATCATCTCGTAATTAACCCGTTAGTCACTTTGCTTGCAAGCTCCTTCTTCTGGTGTATTATGGATATGGCACAGCGATACCTCTTCGTCACACGGAGTGACAAAATCCATACTCGACAAATGCAAACCCAACAGACACATTCGGAGATACATGTAGAGCATCTTAATAATCACCGAGTTAGGTTGTGACATTTGATAGCACACAAGGTATTCCTCCGGTATCCGGGGGTTGCATGATCTCATGGTCAAAGAAACATGTATATGACATTAAGAATGAAGTAGCAATAAACTAAACGATCTAACGCTATGCTAACAGGTGAGTCTTCATCATCAGATCATCCTCCTTATCATATGAATGATGTGACCTCGTTATCAAATGAAAACTCATGTCTATTGTTAGTAAAACATCAACCATCTTTTATCAACTAGCTAGTCAGTTAGAAGCTCACTATGTACACGGTATTTGGTTATGTATCCAAACATGTGTTCAAGATTTCGGTCAATACGATTCTAGCATGAATAAAAAACCTTTCATCATGATTAAGGAAATATAATAATAACAATTTTATTACCGCCTCTAGGGAATATTCCCAGTTGTCTCCCACTTGCAAATATAATTAAATAATAATAAGGGATATAATAAGGAAATATTAATGCCCGTAGTTCACGTCAACATATGACCAATACCCAAAAGAGTTTACTAGAGTAAAAAATCTAATTCACATCGCCCACCTAAATATTTCTAAGGTGTGATCATGTTTTGCTTGTGAAAGAGGGTTTTAGTCAACGGGTCTGAAACATCTAGTCCCGTGTGTACTTTGCAAGAATCAATGCTTTGGATAAGGCTACTTTAGCTAATTGCCCCTACATTTATTACGTATCCATACTGAGACCCATAGCGATCTTTATTGGTGATAAAGCTGTCATCGACTTAACCCTTTAAGACGAACTATTTATCACCTCCATAGCAGAGAAACACCTCATTTTTCTTTTAGCATAATTTGTTGAGCGATCTCCAGTTATCCACCCCTGGAGCACTCTTGTATCCCCTTGCCAGACACGTGGCAATGCACACTTCTGGTCTGGTACATAGCACGTCATGTTTTATACTCCCTTCATCTGGAAATACTTGTGGGAGAAATGCATAATAATGAATGTATCTAGAACTAAAATACATCTAGATACATCCATTCCTCCGACCAGTATTTCCGGGCGGAGGGAGTAGAACCTATGGATGTGGCAGGGGGAATCACTTTCACTATCTTTCTATTTTTATGTCGTGTTTGGTCTTTGAGTCTTACTCAATTTCATACCTTAGAATTCAGGCAAGAACTACCGAGGTCTCAAGCAGCGTTCATTTTGAGCTCGTTCAAAATCATGTCAATATATGTGCTCTGTGAAAGAATTATCAGGCGTCTTGATATATCCCAAGGTCATTCGTTCAAGATATAGTCTTATATGAGTTAGATCTATTGAGGTCATTCGTTCAAAAATTTCCTTTAGAACAATTCTTTATGCTTTGCAGAAAATTATAATTCAGTCCTGATAAACAAATATGTCATCCACATATACTTCAGGAATTGTTGTAGTGATACCACCCAATTTGTACATAGGTACAGACTTCACCATAAGTATGTAATAGAACAATATGCTTTATGTACAGAACAACATGCTTTGATCACCTAATCAAAGCGTACATTATATCTTAGTGATTCTTCCACAAGACCAAAAATGGATCGCTGAACTTGCAGGATTACGGTGAATCATATACTTTACACGTGTTCACTTGTACCCTTCGACGATGTTATACTACTTGTGCGCTTACATATGTGTGAGCGGAGCTACAGATTGATCGAGTATGAGTCCAAGCTGAAGAGAACAACTCCACAATCCAAGAGGTATGCTTGGAAGCGAAGAATGAACTGTCAAGAAGAAGGCGAGGTTCAAGCAGCACCGATGGTAGTCCGCAAGAAGCCACGGTACAAGCCCATGCACACGGCCGAATTCGTCAGTGCGCTTGATACCACGACCACACGTGCTCAGGTTACCCGGTTCACAAGGGCTGCCTCTATGGAGCTGTTTGGATTTTCCCATGTAATCCCAATTCTCCACTCCTTACCCGTTAGTCCCTTGGATCTATAAATAACCCTCCCCAATTCAGCAATAGCCAAGAATAGATCTAAACATTTGAGCTTACATCATGTATCTCCCTTTGTGGGATTCCTCTTGAGAAAGAGAAGACTCCATTGGAGTACAAGACCTCCACTTGTGGAGAAGCATTGCCCAATTGAATCATCAAGACCTCAGCTCCTCTGGGATTTGGGAAGAACTCTACCTTGTATCTTTCCATTTGATTGTTCATGTATCTTGTGGATCTTGTCTGTTTGTTAGTCAAGTGGATGTTTGATTGAACTTGTTCTTGAGTGTTTCTCTTGTGTTTTCATCTCTTGTTCTTGATGGAAATATACCCTAGAGGGAATAATAAGGATGCTATTATTGTAATTCCTTAATCATCATAAAGGATTAATATTAATGCTAGGATTGTATTGACCAGAAATTTAAATACATGTGTGAATACATAAACAAATACTGTGTCCCTAGCAAGCCTCTACTAGGTTATCTTGTTTCAAACATAAATGATGATGTTTTTTGCTAAGTCCTTTCTGAAACATAAATATTCAAGTGTCGTCCTAACCGAAGTTGAGAAGTTCTTAGTGGCTTACACATTAAGTGCACCTCCCTCTTTGTAGAAAGTACTACATAATGGTATGAATGGCGGTAGTTCTTTCCGGTTGGCATCACAAGTGCACAACATTCATTGAGAACGTTTCAATCCGAACTGACAAAGAGGTGAATAAGCACTTCATGTCATATAATTAAGTGCACCACATGCCTTGGCGGAGTACTGATGAACTTGTGTACGCTCGAGAAAGTTGTCTATGTATAACATATGAAGTGCAGAGCATGCATGAATAACTTCTCCTACCCTAAGTGGAAATTTCATTTGCTAAGCCCTTTATAAAGTTCGGAATATGAATAAGCACTATGCATCATATAATTAAGTGCACCACATGCATTAGCAAAGTACTCAAGAAGTTGTGTACGTTCGTGAAAAGGTCTATATGTTTGACATATAAAGTGCGGAAGGTAGATGTATAAAGTGTCTCTCTCAGGCGATGGAGTTCACATGACCTCGAAGTACTCAAGAAGTTTTGTACGCCCGCGAAAATTTATATATGTTTGACATATAAAGTGCGGAAAGTAGATGGATAAAGTGTCTCTCTCAGGCGATGGAGTTCACATGACCTCAAATGCGCCACACGCATTTGTAGAAGTTCCGTGGAATATTATGGGAAACAGTGTTTTCATTTCTGGTGGACCTCTATGTGCGGAAGAATTCACAAATAACCTTCCATTATTTAAGCCCTACGTGTGCTCCAAATTAAGTGCGCCATTCTTTTTGGTAAAGTACCGAGATTCATATAAATGACGTTTCAAACATAAATGGCAACGCTCTTTGGTCAGTCCTTCCTGGTCGACCTATAAGTGGGAAATTATGCATGAATAAGATTTACATTAAGCCCCACATGTCGTCTAACTTAAGTGCGACATTCCTTCTATTAAAATAGTAAGATTCATATGGACATTGTTAAATTTCTTTCTGTTTGGCAACTCGGGTGTGGAACGTCCGTGAATGATGTTTCAAACATAAATGATGAGGTTCTTTGCTAAGACCTTTTTGAAACATAAACATTCTAGTGTCGTCCTAACCGTAGTTGAGAAGTTCTTAGTGACTTATACATTAGGTGCGCCTCCCTCTTCGTGAAAAGTACTGAAAATGGTAGGAAGGGCGGTAAAGTTCTTTTCGGTTGGCATCTCAAGTGCAGAACGTTCATTGACAACATTTCAATCCAAAATGACAAAAAATTGATTCAGCACTTCATGTCATATAATTAAGTGCAACACATGCCTTAGCTGAGTACTCAAGAAAATGTGTATGCTTGAAAAAGTTCTCCATGTATGACATGAAGTGCGCAGCGTGCATGAATAACTTCTCCTACCCTAAGTGGAAAATTCATTCGCTAAGCCCTTTATAAAGTGTGGAACGTGAATAAGCAGTGTGTGTCATATAATTAAGTGCACCACATGCATCAGCGAAGTACTCAATAAGTTGTGTACGCTCGAGAAAGTTCTATATGTTTGACATATAAAGTGCGGTAGGCAGTTGGATAAAGTGTATCTCTCAGGCGATGGATTTCACACGCATAAGTGTAAGTTCCTTGTAATATTGTGCAATACGGTATTTTCATTTCTGGTGGAACTCTAAGTGCGGAAGATTGCACGGATAACTTTTACACTAAGCATTACGTGTGCTCCAAATTAAGTGCGCCATTCTTTCTAGTAAAGTACCGAGATTCATATAGATGTTGTTAAAGTTCTTTCTCTTCAGCAAATCGATTGCAAAACATGCGTGAATGACGTTTCAAACATAGATGATGAGGTTCTTTGATAACTCCTTTCTGGTCGACCTCTAAGTTCGAAATATGCACGAATAAGTTTTACATTAAGCCCTACTTGTCTCCTAACTTATGTGCACCATTCCTTCCAGTAAAGTCATAAGATTCGTATGGAAGTTGCTAAAGTTCTTTCTGTTCAACAACTCGGGTGCGAACGTGCGTGAATGATGTTTCAAACATAAATAATGAGGTTCTTTGCTAAGTCATTTTTTTGAAACCTAAAAGTTCAAGTGTCGTCCTAACCAAAGTTGAGAAGTTATTAGCGGTCTATACATTAAGTGTGCCTCCCTCTTCGTGGAAAGTACTAAAAAATGGTATGAATGGCGGTAAAGTTCTTTTCGGTTGGCATCAAAAGTGCACAACGTTCATTGACAATGTTTCAATCCGAACTAACAAAGAGGTGAATAAGCACTTCGTGTCATATAATTAAGTGCACCACATGCCTTGGCGGAGTACTCAAGAACTTGTGTACGCTCGAAAAAGTTCTCTATGTATAACATATGAAGTGCAGAGCTTGCATGAATACATAAACGATGTGTGAATACATAAACAAATACTGTGTACCTAGCGAGCCTCCACTAGGTTATCTTGTTTCAAACATAAATGATGATGTTTTTTCTAAGCCCTTTCTGAAACATAAATTTTCAAGTGTCGTCCTAACCGAAGTTGAGAAGTTCTTAGTGCCTTACACATTAAGTGCGCCTCCCTCTTCATAGAAAGTACTACATAATGGTATGAATGGCGGTAAAGTTCTTCCCGGTTGGCATCACAAGTGCACCACGTTCATTGAGAACGTTTCAATCCGAACTGACAAAGAGGTGAATAAGCACTTCGTGTCACATAATTAAGTGCACCACATGCCTTGGCGGAGTACTGAAGAACTTGTGTACGCTCGAGAAACTTGTCTATGTATAACATATGAAGTGCAGAGCATGCATGAATAACTTCTCCTACCCTAAGTGGAAATTTCATTTGCTAAGCCCTTTGTAAAGTGCGGAATATGGATAAGCATTGTGTGTCATATAATTAAGTGCACCACATGCATTAGCGAAGTACTCAAGAAGTTGTGTACGTTCGTGAAAAGTTCTATATGTTTGACATATAAAGTGCGGAAGGTAGATGTATAAAGTGTCACTCTCAGGCGATGGAGTTCACATGACCTCGATGTACTCAAGAAGTTTTGTACGCTCGCGAAAATTTATATATGTTTGACATATAAAGTGCGGAAGGTAGATGGATAAAGTGTCTCTCTCAGGCCATGGAGTTCACATGACCTCAAATGCGCCACATGCATTTGTAGAAGTTCCGTGGAATATTATGGGAAACAGTGTTTTCATTTCTGGTGGACCTCTATGTGCGGAAGAATTCACAAATAACTTTCCATTAATTAAGCCCTACGTGTGCTCCAAATTAAGTGCGCCATTCTTTCTGGTAAAGTACTGAGATTCATATAAATGACGTTTCAAACATAAATGGCGACGCTCTTTGGTTAGTCCTTCCTGGTCGACCTATAAGTGCGAAATTATGCATGAATAAGATTTACATTAAGTCCCACATGTCGTCTAACTTAAGTGCGACATTCCTTCTATTAAAATACTAAGATTCATATGGACATTTTCAAATTTCTTTCTGTTTGGCAACTCGGGTGTGGAACGTGCGTGAATGATCTTTCAAACATAAATGATGAGGTTCTTTGCTAAGACCTTTTTGAAACCTAAAGATTGTAGTGTTGTTCTAACCGTAGTTGAGAAGTTCTTAGTGGCTTATACATTAAGTGCGCCTCCCTCTTCGTGAAAAGTACTAAAAATGGTAGGAAGGGCGGTAAAGTTCTTTCCGATTGGCATCTTAAGTGCAGAACGTTCATTGACAACGTTTCAATCCAAAATGACAAAAAATTGATTCAGCACTTCATGTCATATAATTAAGTGCAACACATGCCTTAGCGGAGTACTCAAGAAAATGTGTATGCTCGAAAAAGTTCTCCATGTATGACATATCAAGTGCGCAGCGTGCATGAATAACTTCTCCTACCCTAAGTGGAAAATTCATTCGCTAAGCCCTTTATAAAGTGTGGAACGTGAATAAGCAGTGCGTGTCATATAATTAAGTGCACCACATGCATCAGTGAAGTACTCAATAAGTTGTGTACGCTCGAGAAAGTTCTATATGTTTGACATATAAAGTGCGGGAGGCAGATGGATAAAGTGTATCTATCAGGCGATGGATTTCACACGCATAAGTGTGAGTTCCTTGTAATATTATGCAATACGGTATTTTCGTTTCTGGTGGAACTCTAAGTGCGGAAGAATGCACGGATAACTTTTCTACTAAGCATTACGTGTGCTCCACAATAAGTGCGACATTCTTTCTAGTAAAGTACCGAGATTCATATAGATGTTGTTAAAGTTCTTTTTGTTCAGCAAATCGATTGTGAAACATGCGTGAATGACGTTTCAAACATAGATGATGAGGTTCTTTGTTAACTCCTTTCTGGTCGACCTCTAAGTGCGAAATATGAACGGATAAGTTTTACATTAAGCCCTACTTGTCGTCTAACTTATGTGCGCCATTCCTTCCATTAAAGTCATAAGAATCGTATGGATGTTGCTAAAGTTCTTTCTGTTCGGCAACTCGGGTGCGAACGTGCGTGAATGATGTTTCAAACATAGATGATGATGTTCTTTGCTAAGTCATTTTTTGAAACCTAAAAGTTCAAGTGTCGTCGTAACCCAAGTTGAGAAGTTATTAGCGGTCTATACATTAAGTGTGCCTCCCTCTTCGTGGAAAGTACTAAAAAATGGTATGAATGGCGGTAAAGTTTTTTTCGATTGGCATCAAAAGTGCACAACGTTCATTGACAACGTTTCGATCCGAACTAACAAAGAATGCACATATAACTTTTCCATTAACTAAGCCCAACTTGTGCTCCAAATTAAGTGCCCCATTCTTTCTGGTAAAGTACTGAGATTCATATGAATGACGTTTGAATCATAAATGGTGAGGTTCTTTGGATAGTCCTTCCTGGTCGACCTATAAGTGCGAAATTATGTACAAATAGGTTTTACATTAAGCCCAGCAGGTCGTATAATTTAAGTGCGACATTCCTTCTATTAAAGTACTAAAATTCATATGGACATTGTTAAATTACTTTCTCTTTGGCAACTCGTGTGTGGTACGTGCGTGAATGATGTTTCAAACATAAATGATGAGGTTCTTTGCTAAGTCCTTTTTGAAACCTAAAGTGTCGTCCTAACCATAGTTGAGAAGTTCTTAGTGACTTATACATTAAGTGCGCCTCCCTCTTTGTGAAAAGTACTAAAACCATCGTAGGAAGGGCAGTAAAGTTCTTTCTGGTTGGCATCTCAAGTGCAGAACATTCATTGGCAATGTTTCCATCCGAAATGACAAAAATTTGAGTGCACTTCATGTCATATAATTAAGTGCACCACATGCCTTAGCGGAGTACTCAAGAAAATGTGTACGCTTGAAAAAGTTCTCTATGTATGACTTATGAAGTGCGCAACGTGCATGAATAACTTCTCCTACCATAAGTGGAAAATTCATTCACTAAGCCCTTTATAAAGTACGGAACATGAATAAGCAGTGCGTGTCATATAATTAAGTGCACCACATGCATCAGCGAAGTACTCTATAAGTTGTGTACGCTCGAGAAAGTTCTATAAGTTTGACATATAAAGTGCGGAAGGAAGATGGATAAAGTGTATCTCTCAGGCCATGGATTTCACATGACCTCTAATGCGCCACACGCATTAGTGAAAGTTCCTTGTAATATTATGCAATATGGTATTTTCATTTCTGGTCGAACTCTAAGTGCGGAAGAATGCACGGATAGCTTTTCCATTAAGCACTACGTGTGATCCACATTAAATGCTCCATTCATTGTAGTAAAGTATCGAAACTCATATGGATGTTGTTAAAGTTCTTTCTGTTCAGCAAATCGATTGCGAAACGTGCGTGAATGACGTTTCAAACATAAATGATGAGGTTCTTTGATAACTCCTTTCTGGTCATCCTCTAAGTGCTAAACTATGCACGAATAAGTTTTACATTAAGCCCTACGTGTCGTTAAACTTATGTGCGCCATTCCTTCTAGTAAAGTACTAAGATTCATATGGGCGTTGCTAAACTTCTTTCCTTTCGGCAACTCGGGTGCGAATGTGCGTAAATGATGTTTCAAACATAAATGTTGAGGTTCTTTGCTAAGTCCTTTTTAAAACCTAAAAATTCATGTGTAGTCCTAACCAAAGTTTAGAAGTTCTTAGCCACTTATACATTAAGTGCGCTTTCCTATTCGTGAAAAGTACTACCAAAATGGTATTAGTGGCGGTAAAGTTCTTTGAGTTGGTATATCAAGTGCACAACATTCATTGACAACGTTTCAATTCGAAAAGACAAAAAGGTGAATAAGCACTTCGTGTCATAAAATTAAATGCACCACATGCCTTAGCGGAGTACTCAACAACTTGTGTACTCTCGAAATAGTTCTCTATGTATGACACATGAAGTGCCGAACGCTGCATAACTTCTCCTACCCCAAGTGGAAATTTCATTTGCTAAGCCCTTTATAAAGTGCTGAAATGTGAATAAGCACTGCATGTCATATAATTAAGTGCACCACATGCATTAGCAAAATACGCAAGAAGTTGTGTACGCTCGGGATAATTCTATAGGTTTGACATATAAAGTGCGGAAGCTAGATGGATAAAGTTTCTCTATCAGGCGATGGATTTCGCATGACGTCAAATGCGAAACACGCAATTGTAAAAGTTCCTTGGAATATTATGGAATACGGTATTTTCAGTTCTGGTCGACCTCTATGTGCGGAAGAATGCATAGACAACTTATTAAGCCCTACGTGTGCTCCAAATTAAGTGTGCCATTCTTTCTAGTAAAGTCCATATGGATGTTGTTAAAGTTATTTCTGTTTTGCAACTCGAGTGCAGAACGTGCGTGAATAACGTTTGAAACATAAATGATGAGGTTCTTTGGTAAGTCCTCCCTGGTCGACCTCTAAGTGTGATCTCATGCACGAATAAGTCTACATTAACACTACTAGGGAAAACCTTATACACAGAACTTTAGTAGTAGCGTGGGTCAAATAAGCACGCTGGTGCTAAGTAGCAGCAGTGCGCTTACCGAAACCGCGCTGCAGATAACGTCATAGCAGTAGCGCATCTTGCCGCATACACGTTACTACTAAAATTCTCACGGCTTAGCCGATATGGTACACATAGTAGTAGCGATCTACATGGAACCGCGCTACTGCTACTTTCTTTTTAGCAGCACGTTTTGCTCTAAACTCGCTACTACTAAAGGATATAAAATTAAATAAAAAGCAAATAGAAAGGTAATTGAAAATGAAAGAAATAGAAGAAGGTGAAATGAAAAAAATAAAATGTGAAGAAAAATAAATGAGAAAGGGAAAAAGGAGAAAGTAGTAGCAGTAGCGCGTATCCCAAAACGCGCTGTAGCTAATGTAGCAGTAGCGCGCTTCCAGGAACGCGCTACTGCTACTTCTGCCTTAACCACCGTGTTCGTCCTTTCCCACGGCCACTTTCCCCAAATCGAACTCCTCCGCTCTCGCCGCCGCCGTCGCCCGTCGGTCGCCGCGCGCTCTCCGCACACCCTCTACGCCGCCCCCGACCCCGGATTCAACGCCGCCCCCGCCCCCGAGCTCAACGCCGCCCCAAACGCCGCCCCCGGCCCCGACCTCGACGCCGCCCTCCGTCGTGCGCCCGAGCCCCAAGCCCGACCTCAACGCCGCCTGCCCCTCTCTCGCCGCAGGCACCCGATCGAGGTGAGCACGCCTGCTCCTCCCCCTCCCCTACCTCTGCCTAGATAGGGTTCTTCAAATTTTAGTTGCATCAAATAGTTAGGGTTCATCTATGGGTGGAAATGAATTGGATACAGATGCGGCTGGGATTTTTTCTTAGGTGATGTTTTCTTAGATGATGAATAAACACTAGTGTAATGCATAATAAAATGAGTAAAATTTGACCTTCTTCTATTTAGTTAGTAAGAACTAGTTAGTAAGAACTAGGTACTAATTAGGTGATTTTTTAGTTAAAGCAATTTTTCCCGCCTCGACGTGGACGATGCCTATCCCGCATCCTCGTCGTCGAGTCGGCGGAGGACGACACCTGCTTGACCAGATCGGCCATGTCCGGGACTGGGCTCCGCCGGGGTGGTACTGGGAGGCGCTACCTACCGGGGGGCGCAGGTTGGTGAGGAGCCAGCCTGTCGTTGACCCGAAGCTTCTTTGGTGGCGGTCGCGTGGGCCAGTGATGATCCAGAGGCTCGAGGACTCCGCGGAGGTAGTGCGTCACCGTGTCAGTGAGAAGGACGCGCACGTCCGTCGCTACTTGTTTGCGTTGGAGCACAGGTCGTTCTCCAATACCTGGCAGGTTCTCCGGGGATCTCACTGGAGCTATGATCCCGTGATGGTGCCTTCTCTGTGGGTGTCCACCGCCCGCGCCGATACCCGTCGTGTGCTAGAGTTTTAGTTGTATTAGTGATGTTATATGTATGACACTATTCGTGATGTATTAGTGATAATATTCGACGATGTACTGACGCATGAGATGATTTACTTTTGCTTATTGAATGCATGCTAATTTGAGTCCTATAAGATATTTTGAAATGTATATCTTGTGTTGCTCAATATCCAAGTGGCCGGTCATGTTTGCAGGTTACACCTTCGAGTGGCCTATGTTTTGCCGGAGTGTTAATTCATTTCCGTTCTGGCAAATTTCAGGCGCTCGATATGTCCTATTTTAGCAAAGGTCATGCCGGATTTTTCCGTGAATTTTGGCATGACTTGTGCCAGAATATGTAGGAAATATCGAGTGCCCCGGATTTGTGTGTTGAGTATCTTGGTAGTTGTCTTCGATCGATTTCCAATTAATGTTTTAACTATGAACATAGGAAATGTCTGGCGATGAGAAGGATTTCGATATTTGCAAATACTACGAAGATGAGCGCGGCCTGTGCGACGGAATCTTCCTAGATGATGATAGGCGCTTCAGCATCAAGCTGGACGAGAACTTCGAAGTGGATACAGTAAGTCACAACGACAAGTCTTTTTTCGTAATTAAGCATGACATCTGCTTCATTTGCTTCAACTTATATTTTTTTACTATTCTACTAGCGTATCCCCTGCCATGCAAGAATTTTTGTATTGGATAAGATAGGTTCCAGTCATAGTACGGAGGAAAAGAAAGTTTACTTGAAGACCGAGCATGGTTATATTTTCCATGCAAAGTTATACAATTCAGACGACTACACCTGTTTTGGATGCAAAACATGGCGAGCACTATGCAAGACTTATGCATTTGAGCCTGATATGGTTATCACCTTTGATATTCGTCCGGAAGATGATATTGAAGGTAATACCGACATCTGGGTCGATGTGCAAATGCCTCCAGTTATACCATTATGTAAGTTTCTCAACCATATTTATGTCTTTGATATTGTTTATTCAAAAATAGTTGACAACTAATTTGTATTGTCAGCTTATTTCGGTGCAAGCAAACATGTCCAGCACTTGGTAGACAGGACCGTATACTATCCTGGGGCTGAACTCAACTGCGAGGAGCTCAGTCATTATGTTTCGTGGCTTGAGGATCTTGATACTGTCAAGACAAATTTTCTTCCTGCATTTAGAAATGTTAGTACTGAAAATGTGCGACCAATAGTGTTTGTAATGAACTACGGTCACATCTATTTAGGAAGGATGGTAAGATTTTTACTATTTGTCATCGGTGCATCTTTTCCATACATTATTTTTGAAGCTAAACTTCATTGCTAAGTATGTTACCGTACGATGTTCTTCAACAGGGACTCCCGATGAATGTTGTGCCTTATGGGATCGAGACTAAAGGTGTTGGGGAACGTTGCAGAAAATTAAAAATTTTCCTACAGTTTCACCAAGATCCATCTATGAGTTCATCTAAGCAACGAGTCATGGGAGAGTGATTGCATCTACATACCACTTGTAGATCGCGTGCGGAAGCTTGCAAGGTGATGATGGAGTCGTACTCGACGTGATTCAGATCACCGATGTCCAAGTGCTGAACGGACAGCACCTCCACGTTCAACACACGTACGGGACGGGAGACGTCTCCTCCTTCTTGATCCAGAAAGGGGGAAGGAGAGGTTGAGGAAGATCGCTCCAACGGCAGCACGACGGCGTGGTGGTGTTGGTGCAGCAGTACTCCGGCAGGGCTTCGCAAGCGCGTAACGGAGGAGGAGAGGTGTTGGGGAGGGGAGGGGCTGCGCCTTGGAGTTGTGTACCGCAGCCCTCCCCTCACCCCTCTATTTATAGGGGAAGGGGCAAGGGGGGCCGACCCCTCTAGATGGGATCTAGAGGGGGGGCGGCGGCCAGGGTGGGGGGGCTTGCCCCCCAAGCAAGGGGGGCGCCCCCTTTAGGGTTTCCCCCCCAACCCTAGGCGCATGGGCCCAAGGTGGGGGGCGCGCCCAGCCCTCCAGGGGCTGGCTCCCTTCCCTTTGCGGCCCATGTGGCCCTCCGGGAGGGGTGGCCCCTCCCGGTGGACCCCCGGAACCCCTCCGGTGGTCCCGGTACATTACCGATAGACCCCCGAAACTTTCCGGTGTCCGTATAACAACTTCCCATATATAAAACTTCACCTCCGGACCATTCTGGAACTCCTCGTGACGTCCGGCATCTCATACGGGACTCCGAAAAACATTCGGTAGTCATATACTACTCTTCCTAATAACCCTAGCGTCACCGAACCTTAAGTGTGAAGACCCTACGGGTTCGGGAGACATGTAGACATGACCGAGACGACTCTCGGGCAATAACCAACAGCGGGATCTGGATACCCATGTTGGCTCCCACATGCTCCTCGATGATTTCATCGGTTGAACCACGATGTCAAGGATTCGATCAAACCCTGTATACAATTCCCTTTGTCAATCGGTACGTTACTTGCCCGAGACTCGATCGTCGATATCCCAATACCTTTTTCAGTCTCATTACCGGCAAGTCACTTTACTCGTACCGTAATGCATGATCCCGTGGCCAACACCTTTGGTCACCTTGAGCTCATTATGATGATGCATTACCGAGTGGGCCCAGAGATACCTCTCCGTCATACGGAGTGACAAATCCCAGTCTCGATCCGTGTCAACCCAACAGACACTTTCGGAGATACCTGTAGTGCACCTTTATAGTCACCCAGTTACGTTGTGACGTTTGGTACACCCAAAGCACTCTTACGGTATCCGGGAGTTACACGATCTCATAGTCTAAGGAAGAGATACTTGACATTGGCAAAGCTCTAGCAAACGAACTACACGATCTTTGTGCTATGCTTAGGATTGGGTCTTGTCCATCACATCATTCTCCTAATGATGTGATCCCGTTATCAACGACATCCAATGTCCATAGTCAGGAAACCATGACTATCTATTGATCACAACGAGCTAGTCAACTAGAGGCTCACTAGGGACATATTGTGGTCTATGTATTCACACGTGTATTACGATTTTCGGATAATACAGTTATAGCATGAATAAAAGACAATTATCATGAACAATGAAATATAATAATACTTTTATTATTGCCTCTAGGGCATATTTCCAACAGTCTCCCACTTGCACTAGAGTCACCAATCTAGTTACATTGTGATGAATCGAACACCCATAGAGTTCTGGTGTTGATCATGTTTTGCTCGAGAGAGAGGTTTAGTCAACGGATCTGCGACATTCAGATCCGTATGTACTTTGCAAATTTCTATGTCTCCATCTTGAACATTTTCACGGATGGAGTTGAAACAACGCTTGATGTGCCTGGTCTTCTTGTGAAACCTGGGCTCCTTGGCAAGGGCAATAGCTCCAGTGTTGTCACAGAAGAGTTTGATCGGCCCCGACGCATTGGGTATGACTCCTAGGTCGGTGATGAACTCCTTCACCCAAATCGCTTCATGCGTTGCCTCCGAGGCTGCCATGTACTCCGCTTCACACGTAGATCCCGCCACGACGCTCTGCTTGCAGCTGCACCAGCTTACTGCTCCACCATTCAACATATACACGTATCCGGTTTGTGACTTACAGTCATCCAAATCTGAGTCGAAGCTAGCGTCGACGTAACCCTTTACGACGAGCTCTTCGTCTCCTCCATAAACGAGAAACATGTCCTTTGTCCTTTTCAGGTACTTTAGGATATTCTTGACCGCTGTCCAGTGTTCCTTGCCGGGATTACTTTGGTATCTTGCTACCAAACTTACGGCAAGGTTTACATCGGGTCTGGTACACAGCATGGCATACATAATAGATCCTATGGCTGAAGCATAGGGGATGACACTCATCTCTTCTTTATCGTTTGCCATGGTCGGTGACTGAGCCGAGCTCAATCTCACACCTTGTAACATAGGCAAGAACCCCTTCTTGGACTGATCCATTTTGAACCTCTTCAAAATCTTATCAAGGTATGTGCTTTGTGAAAGACTTATGAGGCGTCTCAATCTATCTCTATAGATCTTGATGCCTAATATATAAGCAGCTTCTCCAAGGTCCTTCATTGAAAAACACTTATTCAAGTAGGCCTTAATGCTGTCCAGAAGTTCTATATTATTTCCCATCAAGAGTATGTCATCTACATATAATATGAGAAATGCTACAGAGCTCCCACTCACTTTCTTGTAAACGCAGGCTTCTCCATAAGTTTGCATAAACCCAAACGCTTTGATCATCTCATCAAAACGAATATTCCAACTCCGAGATGCTTGCACCAGTCCATAAATGGATCGTTGGAGCTTGCATACTTTGTTAGCATTCTTAGGATCGACAAAACCTTCCGGCTGCATCATATACAGCTCTTCCTTAAGATGTCCGTTAAGGAATGCCGTTTTGACGTCCATCTACCATATCTCATAATCATAGTATGGGGCAACTGCTAACATGATTCGGACGGACTTCAGCTTCGCTACGGGAGAGAATGTCTCGTCGTAGTCAATCCCTTGAACTTGTCGATAACCCTTAGCGACAAGCCGAGCTTTATAGATGGTAACATTACCATCTGCGTCTGTCTTCTTCTTGAAAATCCATTTGTTTTCTATCGCTCGCCGATCATCGGGCAAGTCTGTCAAAGTCCATACTTTGTTTTCATACATGGATTCTATCTCGGATTTCATGGCTTCAAGCCATTTGTTGGAATCTGGGCCCGCCATCGCTTCTTCATAGTTCGAAGGTTCACCGTTGTCTAACAACATGATTTCCAGGACAGGGTTGCCGTACCATTCTGGTGCGGAACGTGTCCTTGTGGACCTACGAAGTTCAATAGCAACTTGATCCGAAGTACCTTGATCATCATCATTGTTTTCCTCTTCAGTTGGTGTGGGCATCATAGGAACATTTTCCTGCGCTGCACCACTTTCCCGTTCGAGAGGTAGTACTTCATCGAGTTCTACTTTCCTCCCACTTACTTCTTTCGAGAGAAACTCTTTTTCCAGAAAGCATCCGTTCTTGGCAACAAAGATCTTGCCCTCGGATCTTAAGTAGAAGGTATACCCGACAGTTTCCTTAGGGTATCCTATGAAGACGCATTTTTCCGACTTGGGTTGAGCTTTTCAGGTTGAAGTTTTTTTGACATAAGCATCGCATCCCCAAACTTTTAGAAACGACAGCTTAGGTTTCTTCCCAAACCATAATTCATACGGTGTCGTCTCAACGGATTTAGACGGTGCCCTATTTAAAGTGAATGTAGCTGTCTCTGGAGCATATCCCCAAAATGATAGTGGTAAATCGGTAAGAGACATCATAGACCACACCATATCTAATAGAGTGCGATTACGACGTTCGGACACACCGTTACGCTGAGGTGTTCTAGGCGGCGTGAGTTGTGAAACGATTCCACATTTCCTTAAGTGTGTACCAAATTCGTGACTTAAGTATTCTCCTCCATGATCTGATCGTAGGAATTTTATCTTTCGGTCACGTTGATTCTCCACCTCATTCTGAAATTCCTTGAACTTTTCAAAGGTTTCAGACTTGTGTTTCATTAAGTAAACATACCCATATCTACTCAAATCATCAGTGAGAGTGAGAACATAACGATATCCTCCGCGAGCCTCAACGCTCATTGGACCGCATACATCGGTATGTATGATCTCCAACAAGTTGGTTGCTCGCTCCATTGTTCCGGAGAACGGAGTCTTGGTCATTTTGCCCATGAGGCATGGTTCGCATGTGTCAAACGATTCATAATCAAGAGACTCTAAAAGTCCATCAGCATGGAGCTTCTTCATGCGCTTGACACCAATGTGACCAAGGTGGCAGTGCCACAAGTATGTGGGACTATCATTATCAACTTTACATCTTTTGGCATCCACACTATGAACATGTGTAATATTACGCTCGAGATTCATCAAGAATAAACCATTGACCATCGGAGCATGACCATAAAACATATCTCTCATATAAATCGAACAACCATTATTCTCAGACTTAAATGAGTAGCCATCTCGTATTAAACGAGATCCAGATACAATGTTCATGCTCAAACTTGGCACTAAATAACAATTATTAAGGTTCAAAACTAATCCCGTAGGTAAATGTAGAGGCAGCGTGCCGACGGCGATCACATCGACTCTGGAACCATTCCCGACACGCATCGTCACCTCGTCCTTCGCCAGTCTCTGTTTATTCCGCAGCTCCTGCTGTGAGTTACAAATATGAGCAACAGCACCGGTATCAAATACCCAGGAGTTACTACGAGTACTGGTAAGGTACACATCAATTACATGTATATCAAATATACCTTTGGTGTTGCCAGCCTTCTTATCCGCTAAGTATTTGGGGCAGTTCCGCTTCCAGTGACCCTTCCCCTTGCAATAAAAGCACTCAGTCTCAGGCTTGGGTCCATTCTTTGACTTCTTCCCGGTAACTGGCTTACTGGGCGCGGCAACATCCTTGCCGTCCTTCTTGAAGTTCTTCTTGCCCTTGCCCTTCTTGAACTTAGTTGTCTTATTGACCATCAACACTTGATGTTCTTTCTTGATTTCAGCCTCTGCTGACTTCAGCATCGAGAACACTTCAGGAATGGTCTTTTCCATCCCCTGCATGTTGTAGTTCATCACAAAGCTCTTGTAGCTTGGTGGGAGCGACTGGAGGATTCTGTCAATGACCGCCTCATCTGGGAGGTTAATGTTCAGCTGGGTCATACGATTGTGCAACCCAGACATCTTCAGGATGTGCTCACTGACAGAACTGTTTTCCTCCATCTTACAACTATAGAACTTGTCGGAGACATCATATATCTCGACCCGGGCATGAGCTTGGAAAACTAGTTTCAGCTCTTCGAACATCTCATATGCTCCGTGATGCTCAAAACGCTTTTGGAGCCCCGGTTCTAAGCTGTAAAGCATGCCGCACTGAACGAGGGAGTAACCATCAGCACGAGTTTGCCAAGCATTCATAATGTCTTGGTTCTCTGGGACGGGAGCGTCACCTAGCGGTCCTTCTAGGACATATTGCTTCCTGGCAGCTATGAGGATGATCCTCAGGTTTCGGACCTAGTCCGTATAGTTGCTGCCACCATCTTTCAGCTTGGTTTTCTCTAGGAACGCGTTGAAGTTCATGTTGACATGAGCGTTGGCCATTTGATCTACAAGACATATTTGCAAAGGTTTTAGACTAAGTTCATGATAATTAAGTTCTAATCAAATTATGAACTCCCACTCAGATTAGACATCCCTCTAGTCATCTAAGTGTTACACGATCCGAGTCGACTAACCCGTGTCCGATCATCACGTGAGATGGACTAGTCATCGTCGGTGAACATCTTCATGTTGATCGTATCTTCCATACGACTCGTGTTCGACCTTTCGGTCTCCGTGTTCCGAGGCCATGTCTGCACATGCTAGGCTCGTCAAGTTAACCCTAAGTGTTTTTGCTGTGTAAAACTGTCTTACACCCGTTGTATGTGAACGTAAGAATCCATCACACCCGATCATCACGTGGTGCTTAGAAGCGACGAACTGTAGCAACGGTGCACAGTTAGGGGAGAACACTTCTTGATATTTTTGTTGTTGGGTAACGTAGCAGAAATTCAAAATTTTCCTACGTGTCACCAAGATCTATCTATGGAGAGACCAGCAACGAGGGGAAGGAGAGTGCATCTACATACCCTTGTAGATCGCTAAGCGGAAGCGTTCAAGTGAACGGGGTTGATGGAGTCGTACTCGTCGTGATTCAAATCACCGATGATCCTAGCGCCGAACAGACGGCACCTCCGCGTTCAACACACGTACGGAACGACGATGTCTCCCACGCCTTGATCCAGCAAGGAGAGAGGGAGAGGTTGAGGAAGACTCCATCCAGCAGCAGCACAACGGCGTGGTGGTGATGGAGGAGCGTGGCAATCCTGCAGGGCTTCGCCAAGCACCTACGGGAGAGGAGGAGGTGTCACGGGAGGGAGGGAGGCGCCAGGGACTCAGGTATGGATGCCCTCCCTCCCCTCCACTATATATAGGGGCAAGGGAGAAGGGGGAGGCGCAGCCTTGCCCCTTCCTCCAAGGAAGGGGTGCGGCTAAGAGGGGGGGAGGAGTCCATCCTCCCCAAGGCACCTCGGAGGTGCCTTCCCCCTTTAGGACTCTCCCCTTTTCCTCCATTCTTGGCGCATGGGCCTCTAGGGGCTGGTGCCCTTGGCCCATGTAGGCCAAGGCGCACCCCTACAGCCCATGTGGCCCCCCGGGGCAGGTGGCCCCACCCGGTGGGCCCCCGGGACCCTTCCGGTGGTCCCGGTACAATAACGATGACCCCGAAACTTGTCCCGATGGCCGAAACAGGACTTCCTATATATAAACCTTTACCTCCGGACCATTCCAGAACTCCTCGTGATGTCCGGGATCTCATCCGGGACTCCGAACAACATTCGGTAACCACATACAAGCTTCCTTTATAACCCTAGCGTCATCGAACCTTAAGTGTGTAGACCCTACGGGTTCGGGAGACATGCAGACATGACCGAGATGACTCTCCGGTCAATAACCAACAGCGGGATCTAGATACCCATGTTGGCTCCCACATGTTCCACGATGATCTCATCGGATGAACCACGATGTCAAGGACTTAATCAATCCCGTATACAATTCCCTTTGTCTATCGGTACGATACTTGCCCGAGATTCGATCGTCGGTATCCCGATACCTTGTTCAATCTCGTTACCGGCAAGTCTCTTTACTCATTCCGTAACACATCATCCCGTGATCAACTCCCTGATCACATTGTGCACATTATGATGATGTCCTACTGAGTGGGCCCAGAGATACCTCTCCGTTTACACGGAGTGACAAATCCCAGTCTCGATTCGTGCCAACCCAACAGACACTTTCGGAGATACCTGTAATGCACCTTTATAGCCACCCAGTTACGTTGTGACGTTTGGTACACCCAAAGCATTCCTACGGTATCCGGGAGTTGCACAATCTCATGGTCTAAGGAAAAGATACTTGACATTAGAAAAGCTTTAGCATACGAACTACACGATCTTTGTGCTAGGCTTAGGATTGGGTCTTGTCCATCACATCATTCTCCTAATGATGTGATCCTGTTATCAACGACATCCAATGTCCATAGCCAGGAAACCATGACTATCTGTTGATCACAACGAGCTAGTCAACTAGAGGCTCACCAGGGACAGATTGTGGTCTATGTATTCACACGTGTATTACGATTTCCGGATAATACAGTTATAGCATGAATAAAAGACAATTATCATGAACAAGGAAATATAATAATAATACTTTTATTATTGCCTCTAGGGCATATTTCCAACAGTCTCCCACTTGCACTAGAGTCAATAATCCAGTTCACATCGCTATGTGACTAACACTCAAGGTCACATCCCCATGTGACTAACATCCAAAGAGTTTACTAGAGTCAATAATCTAGTTCACATTACCATGTGATTAACACTCGATGAGTTATGGGTTTGATCATGTTATGCTTGTGAGAGATGTTATAGTCAACGGGTCTAAATCTTTTAGATCCGTGTGTGCTTTACAAATCTCTATGTCATCTCCTAGATGCAGCTACCACGTTCTATTTGGAGCTATTCCAAATAACTGTTCTACTTGGAGCTATTCTAAATTGTTGCTCCATTATACGTATCCGGTATCTCTACTCAGAGCTATCCGGATAGGTGTTAACCTTGCATCGACGTAACCCTTTACGACGAACCCCCTTACCACCTCCATAATCGAGAAAATTCCTTAGTCCACTAGTTACTAAGGATAACTTTGACCGCTGTCCTATGATCCATTCTTGGATCACCCTTGTACCCCTTGACTGACTCATGGCAAGGCACACTTCAGGTGTGGTACACAGCATAGCATACTGTAGAGCCTACGTCTTAAGTATAGGGGACGACCTTCGTCCTTTCTCTCCATTCTGCCGTGGTCGAGCTTTAAGTCTTAACTTCATACCTTACAACTCAGGCAAGAACTCCTTCTTTGACTGATCCATCTTGAACACCTTCAAGATCATGTCAAGGTATGTGCTCATTTGAAAGTACTATTAAGCGTTTTGATCTATCCTTATAGATCTTGATGCTCAATGTTCAAGTAGCTTAATCCAGGATTTCCATTAAAAAACACTTTCCAAATAACCCTATATGCTTTCCAGAAATTCTACATCATTTCTGATCCATAATATGTCAACAACATATACTCATCAGAAATTCTATAGTGCCCCCACTCACCTTTTTGGAAATACAAGTTTCTCATAAACTTTGTATAAACCCAAAATCTTTGATCATCATCAAAGCATACATTCCAACTCCCAGATGCTTACTCCAGTCCTCAGAAGGATAGCTGGAGCTTTGCATACTTATTAGCATCTTTCAGGATTGACAAAACCTTCCGGTTGTATCACATACAACCTTTCCTCAAGAAAATCGTCGAGGAAACAATGTTTTGACATCCTATCTGCAAGATTTCATAAATAATGCAGTAATCGCTAATATAATTCCAACAGACTCTTAGCATCGCTACGAGTGAGAAAATCTCACCGTAGTCAACTCCTTGAACTTGTCAGAAAACATCTTAACGACAAGTCGAGCTTTCTTAATGGTGACATTTACCATCATCGTCTGTCTTCCTTTTAAAATCCATATGTACCTAATAGCCTTACGACCATCAAGTAGTTTTTCCAAAGTCTACACTTTGTTTTCATACATGGATCCTATCTCGGATTTTATGGCCTCGAGCCATTTATCGGAATCCTGGCCCACCATCGTTTCTCCATAGCTCGTAGGTTCATTGTTGTCTAGCAACATGACTTCCAAGACAGGATTACGTACCACTCTGAAGTAGTACGCATCCTTGTCATCCCACGAGGTTTGGTAGTGACTTGATCCGAAGTCTCATGATCAATATCATAAGCTTCCACTTCAATTGGTGTAGGTGCCACAGGAACAACTCCCTGTGCCCTGCCATACACTAGTTGAAGAGACGGTTCAATAACCTCATCAAGCCTCCACCATCCTCCCACTCAATTCTTTCGAGAGAAACTTTTCCTCGAAAAAGGACCCGATTCTAGAAACAATCCCTTATTGCTTTCGGATCTGAGACAGGAGGTATACCCAACTGTTTTGGGTGTCCTATGAAGATGCATTTATCCGCTTTGGGTTTGAGCTTATTAGCCTGAAACTTTTTCACATAAGCATCGCAGTCCCAAACTTTTAAGGAATGACAGCTTAGGTTTCTCCAAACCATAGTTCATACGGTGTCGTCTCAACGGAGTTTCGTGGTGCCCTTTTAAAGTGAATGTGGTTGTCTCCAATGCCTAACCCATGAACAATAGTGGTAATTCGATAAGAGACATCATGGTACGCACCATATCCAATAGGGTGCAACTATGATGTTCGGGCACACCATCACACTACGGTGTTCCAGGCGGTATTAGTTGTGAAACAATTTCCACAATGTCTTAATTCTGTGCCAAACTCGTAATTCAGATATTCATCTCTATGATCATATCATAGACATTTTATCCTCTTGTCACAATGATCTTCTACTTCACTCTAAAATTACTTGAACCATTCAATAATTCAGACTTGTGTTTCATCAAGTAAATATTCTCAACATTTACTCAAATCATCTGTGAAGTAAGAACATAATGATATCCACTACATGCCTCAGCACTCATTGAATTGCACACATCAAAATGTACTACTTTCAATAAGTTGCTTTCTAGTTCCATTTTACTGAAAACGAGGCTTTCAGTCATCTTGCCCATGTGGCATGATTTGCATATCTCAAGTCATTCAAAATCAAGTGAGTCCAAACGGTCCATTTGCATGGAGTTTCTTCATGCAAATACACCAATATGACTTACGTGGCAGTGCCACAAGTAGGTGGTACTATCATTACTATCTTTTGGCATGAACATGTGTATCACTACGATCGAGATTCAATAAACCATTCATTTTTAGGTGCAAGACCATTGAAGGTATTATTCAAATAAACAGAGTAACCATTATTCTCCTTAAATGAATAACCGTATCGCGATAGACATAATCCAATCATGTCTATGCTCAATGCAAACACCAATCTCGATGGTAGAGGGAGCGTGCGATGCTTGATCATATCAACATTGGAAACACTTCCAACATCATATCGTCAGATCACCTTTAGCTAGTCTCCGTTTATTCCGTAGCCTTTTGTTTCGAGTTACTAACACTTAGCAACCGAACCGGTATCTAATACCCTGGTGCTACTAGGAGTACTAGTAAAGTACACATTAACACAATGTATATCCAATATACTTCTATCGACCTTGCCAGCCTTCTCATCTACCAAGTATCTACGGTAATTCTGCTCCAGTGGCTGTTCCCCTTATTATAGAAGTACTTAGTCTCGGGTTTGGGTTCAACCTTGGGTTTCATCACTAGAGCAGCAGCTGAATTGCCGTTTCATGAAGTATCCCTTTGTTCCCTTGCCCTTCTTGAAACTACTGGTTTCACCAACCATCAACAATTGATGCTCCTTCTTGATTTCTACTTTCGCGGTGTCAAACATCGTGAATATC
Source organism: Triticum timopheevii (assembly GCA_963921465.1). Classification (NCBI taxonomy): domain Eukaryota; kingdom Viridiplantae; phylum Streptophyta; class Magnoliopsida; order Poales; family Poaceae; genus Triticum; species Triticum timopheevii. The sequence goes on along the minus strand of OY997264.1, from coordinate 46,770,148 downwards.
TCAAGGATCATCATATATGTCCCTGATATATCATAGTTCATCACGAAGCTCTAGCAGCTTGGTGGTAATGACTTCGGAGAAACATCATTATCTCATCTGGAAGATCAACTCCCACTCGATTCAAATGATTGTTGTACTCAGATAATCTGAGCACAAGCTCAACAATTGAGCTTTTCTCCTTAGTTTGCAGGTTAAGAAAGTCATCGGAGGTCTTATACCCCTTGACGTGGGCATGAGCCTGAAATCCCAATTTCAGCCCTCAAAACATCTCATATGTTTCGCGACGTTTCAAAAACGTCTTTGGTGCCTCAACTCTAAACCGTTTAACTGAACTATCATGTAGTTATCAAAACGTGTATGTCCGATGTTCGTAACATCCACAAACAACGTTTGGGGTTCAACACACTGAGCGGTGCATTAAGGACATAAGCCTTCTATGAAGCAATGACGACAATCCTCAGTTTACGGACCTAGTCCGCATAATTACTACTATCAACTTTCAACTAAATTTTCTCTAGGAACATATCTAAATAGTAGAACTAAAGCGCGAGCTACGACATAATTTGCAAAATCCTTTTGACTATGTTCAGAATAATTAAGTTCATCTTATGAACTCCCACTCAGATAGACATCCCTCTAGTCATCTAAGTGATTACATGATCCGAGTTAACTAGGCCGTGTCCGATCATCACGTGAGACGGACTAGCCAACGTCGGTGAACATTTTCATGTTGATCGTATCTTCTATACGACTCATGCTCGACCTTTCGGTCTCCGTGTTCCGAGGCCATGTCTGTACATGCTAGGCTCGTCAAGTTAACCCTAAGTGTTTCGCGTGTGTAAATCTGTCTTACACCCGTTGTATGTGAACGTTAGAATCTAACACCCGATCATCACGTGGTGCTTCGAAACACGAACTGTCGCAACGGTGCACAGTTAGGGGAGAACACTTCTTGAAATTGTTGTAAGGGATCATCTTATTTACTACCGTCGTTCTAAGCAAATAAGATGTATAAACATGATAAACATCACATGCAATCAAATAGTGACATGATATGGCCAATATCATTTTGCTCCTTTTGATCTCCATCTTCGGGGCTCCATGATCATCATCGTCATCGGCATGACACCATGATCTCCATCATCGTGTCTTCATGAAGTTGTCTCGCCAACTATTACTTCTACTACTATGGCTACCGGTTAGCAATAAAGTAAAGTAATTACATGGCGTTGTTCAATGACACGCAGGTCATACAATAAATTTAAGACAACTCCTATGGCTCCTGCTGGTTGTCATACTCATCGACATGCAAGTCGTGAATCCTATTACAAGAACATGATCATCTCATACATCACATATATCATTCATCACATCCTTTGGCCATATCACATCACATAGCATACCCTGCAAAAACAAGTTAGACGTCCTCTAATTGTTGTTTGCATGTTTTACGTGGCTGCTAAGGGTTTCTAGCAAGAACGTTTCTTACCTACGCAAAGACCACAACGTGATATGCCAATTGCTATTTACCCTTCATAAGGACCCTTTTCATCGAATCCGATCCGACTAAAGTGGGAGAGACAGACACCCGCCAGCCACCTTATGCAACTAGTGCATGTTTGTCGGTGGAACCGGTCTCACGTAAGCGTACGTGTAAGGTTGGTCCGGGCCGCTTCATCCCACGATGCCGCCGAATCAAGATAAGACTAGTAACGGCAAGCATATTGAACAAAATCAACACCCACAACTACTTTGTGTTCTACTCATGCAAAGAATCTACGCAATAGACCTAGCTCATGATGCCACTGTTGGGTAACGTAGCAGAAATTCAAAATTTTCCTACGTGTCACCAAGATCTATCTATGGAGAGACCAGCAACGAGGGGAAGGAGAGTGCATCTACATACCCTTGTAGATCACTAAGCGGAAGCGTTCAAGTGAACGGGGTTGATGGAGTTGTACTCGTCGTGATTCAAATCACCGATGATCCTAGCGCCGAACGGACGGCACCTCCGCGTTCAACACACGTACGGAACGACGATGTCTCCCACGCCTTGATCCAGCAAGGAGAGAGGGAGAGGTTGAGGAAGACTCCATCCAGCAGCAGCACAATGGCGTGGTGGTGATGGAGGAGCGTGGCAATCCTGCAGGGCTTCGCCAAGCACCTACGGGAGAGGAGGAGGTGTCACGGGAGGGAGGGAGGCGCCAGGGACTCAGGTATGGATGCCCTCCCTCCCCTCCACTATATATAGGGGCAAGGGAGAAGGGGGAGGCGCAGCCTTGCCCCTTCCTCCAAGGAAGGGGTGCGGCTAAGAGGGGGGGAGGAGTCCATCCTCCCCAAGGCACCTCGGAGGTGCCTTCCCCCTTTAGGACTCTCCCCTTTTCCTCCACTCTTGGCGCATGGGCCTCTAGGGGCTGGTGCCCTTGGCCCATGTAGGCCAAGGCGCACCCCCTACAGCCCATGTGGCCCCCCGGGGCAGGTGGCCCCACCCGGTGGGCCCCGGGGACCCTTCCGGTGGTCCCGGTACAATACCGATGACCCCGAAACTTGTCCCGATGGCCGAAACAGGACTTCCTATATATAAATCTTTACCTCCGGACCATTCCGGAACTCCTCGTGACGTCCGGGATCTCATCCGGGACTCCGAACAACATTCGGTAACCACATACAAGCTTCCTTTATAACCCTAGCGTCATCGAACCTTAAGTGTGTAGACCCTACGGGTTCGGGAGACATGCAGACATGACCGAGATGACTCTCCGGTCAATAACCAACAGTGGGATCTGGATACCCATGTTGGCTCCCACATGTTCCACGATGATCTCATCGGATGAACCACGATGTCAAGGACTTAATCAATCCCGTATACAATTCCCTTTGTCTATCGGTACGATACTTGCCCGAGATTCGATCGTCGGTATCCCGATACCTTGTTCAATCTCGTTACCGGCAAGTCTCTTTACTCGTTCCATAACACATCATCCCGTGATCAACTCCTTGATCACATTGTGCACATTATGATGATGTCCTACTGAGTGGGCCCAGAGATACCTCTCCGCTTACATGGAGTGACAAATCCCAGTCTCGATTCGTGCCAACCCAACAGACACTTTCGGAGATACCTGTAATGCACCTTTATAGCCACCCAGTTACGTTGTGACGTTTGGTACACCCAAAGCATTCCTACGGTATCCGGGAGTTGCACAATCTCATGGTCTAAGGAAAAGATACTTGACATTAGAAAAGCTTTAGCATACGAACTACACGATCTTTGTGCTAGGCTTAGGATTGGGTCTTGTCCATCACATCATTCTCCTAATGATGTGATCCCGTTATCAACGACATCCAATGTCCATAGCCAGGAAACCATGACTATCTGTTGATCACAATGAGCTAGTCAACTAGAGGCTCACCAGGGACAGATTGTGGTCTATGTATTCACACGTGTATTACGATTTCCGGATAATACAGTTATAGCATGAATAAAAGACAATTATCATGAACAAGGAAATATAATAATAATACTTTTATTATTGCCTCTAGGGCATATTTCCAACATTTGTAAGGGATCATCTTATTTACTACCGTCGTCCTAAGTAAACAAGATGCATAAACATAATAGACATCACATGCAATTATATAGTTGTGACATGATATGGCCAATATCATATAGCTCCATTGATCTCCATCTTCGGGGCTCCATGATCATCTTGTCACCAGATTGACACCATGATCTCCATCATCATGATCTCCATCGTCGTGTCTTCATGAAGTTGTCACGCCAATGACTACTTCTACTTCTATGGCTAACGCGTTTAGCAATAAAATAAAGTAGTTTACATGGCGTTCTTCAATGACACGCAGGTCATACAAAAAATAAAGACAACTCCTATGGCTCCTGCCGGTTGTCATACTCATCGACATGCAAGTCGTGAATCCTATTACAAGAACATGATCTCATACATCACAATTCATCATTCATCACAACTTCTGGCCATATCACATCACATGATCAATCGCTGCAAAAACAAGTTAGACGTCCTCTAATTGTTGTTGCATCTTTTACGTGGCTGCAATTGGGTTCTAGCAAGAATGTTTTCTTACCTACGAATAACCACAACGTGATTTTGTCAACTTCTATTTACCCTTCATAAGGGCCCTTTTCATCGAATCCGCTCCAACTAAAGTGGGAGAGACAGACACCCGCCAACCACCTTATGCAACTAGTGCATGTCAATCGGTGGAACCGGTCTCACGTAAGCGTACGTGTAAGGTTGGTCCGGGCCGCTTCATCCCACAATATCGCTGAAGCAAAAAAAGACTAGTAGAGGCAAGCAAGTTGACAAGATCCACGCCCACAACAAAATTGTGTTCTACTCGTGCAAAGAGAACTACGCATAGACCTAGCTCATAATGCCACTGTTGGGGAACGTTGCAGAAAATTAAAATTTTTCCTACGGTTTCACCAAGATCCATCTATGAGTTCATCTAAGCAACGAGTCATGGGAGAGTGATTGCATCTACATACCACTTGTAGATCGCGTGCGGAAGCTTGCAAGGTGATGATGGAGTCGTACTCGACGTGATTCAGATCACCGATGTCCAAGTGCTGAACGGACAGCACCTCCGCGTTCAACACACGTACGGGACGGGAGACGTCTCCTCCTTCAAGGGGGATTGAGAGGTTGAGGAAGATCGCTCCAACGGCAGCACGACGGCGTGGTGGTGTTGGTGCAGCAGTACTCCGGCAGGGCTTCGCAAGCGCGTAACGGAGGAGGAGAGGTGTTGGGGAGGGGAGGGGCTGCGCCTTGGAGTTGTGTACCGCAGCCCTCCCCTCACCCCTCTATTTATAGGGGAAGGGGCAAGGGGGGCCGACCCCTCTAGATGGGATCTAGAGGGGGGGCGGCGGCCAGGGTGGGGGGGGGGGTTGCCCCCCAAGCAAGGGGGGCGCCCCCTTTAGGGTTTCCCCCCCCAACCCTAGGCGCATGGGCCCAAGGTAGGGGGCGCGCCCAGCCCTCCAGGGGTTGGCTCCCTTCCCTTTGCGGCCCATGTGGCCCTCCGAGAGGGGTGGCCCCTCCCGGTGGACCCCCGGAACCCCTCCGGTGGTCTCGGTACATTACCGATAGACCCCCGAAACTTTCCGGTGTCCGTATAACAACTTCCCATATATAAAACTTTACCTCTGGACCATTCCGGAACTCCTCGTGACGTCCGGGATCTCATCCGGGACTCCGAACAACATTCGGTAGTCACATACTAGTCTTCCTAATAACCCTAGCGTCACCGAACCTTAAGTGTGAAGACCCTACGGGTTCGGGAGACATGCAGACATGATCGAGACGACTCTCGGGCAATAACCAACAGCGGGATCTGGACACCCTTGTTGGCTCCCACATGCTCTTCGATGATTTCATCGGTTGAACCATGATGTCGAGGATTCGATCAAACCCTGTATACAATTCCCTTTGTCAATCGGTACGTTACTTGCCCGAGACTCGATCGTCGATATCCCAATACCTTGTTCAGTCTCGTTACCGGCAAGTCACTTTACTCGTACCGTAATGCATGATCCCGTGGCCAACACCTTTGGTCACCTTGAGCTCATTATGATGATGCATTACCGAGTGGGCCCAGAGATACCTCTCAGTCATACGGAGTGACAAATCCCAGTCTCGATCCGTGTCAACCCAACAGACACTTTCGGAGATACCTATAGTGCACCTTTATAGTCACCCAGTTACGTTGTGACATTTGGTACACCCAAAGCACTCTTACGGTATCCGGGAGTTACACGATCTCATGGTCTAAGGAAGAGATACTTGACATTGGCAAAGCTCTAGCAAACGAACTACACGATCTTTGTGCTATGCTTAGGATTGGGTCTTGTCCATCACATCATTCTCCTAATGATGTGATCCCGTTATCAACGACATCCAATGTCCATAGTCAGGAAACCATGACTATCTATTGATCACAACGAGCTAGTCAACTAGAGGCTCACTAGGGACATATTGTGGTCTATGTATTCACACGTGTATTACGATTTCCGGATAATACAGTTATAGCATGAATAAAAGAAAATTATCATGAACAATGAAATATAATAATACTTTTATTATTGCCTCTAGGGCATATTTCCAACAAAAGGTACCATGAGTATTATCAGCTTACGGCCAAGATATCCTACAGATTACTTTAGTGCATTCAAGATTAGCGGCGGATGCTTAATAGTGCAAGACTGGACCAAATATGTGATGGGGGAGCGCAGAGAAGTACTAGGGGGCAGCAAACAGATGCGCTACCCACGATTAGGAGACAGGTTCATCTGCATGCTCCAGTTTGATCGAGGAGGAGAGCTATACATGTTTTATGTTATTTTACCTAAGAGAGAGCAGCAGGAGTGATTAGCTAGCTAGAAATGAGTTTGAGGATGATGATGTGCTACACTATTACTATGATGATAAAATAGCTAGTGTTGGTGGTAATGACTATGATGATTATTATTAGCTAGTGTTAGTGCTGATTAAATAAATAATGTTGGTGGTAATTACTATGATGATGATTAAATAGCTTGTGCTGGCGGATTAGATTCAAGTGGAGGCAACATGTAGTGCACATAGAAAGTACTACTAGTCCAAACTAGATCAAGTTTGGATTAGTAGCATACTTTTGACATGCACCACATATTGCCTCCACTTGAACCTAATCCACCTTCATTTGACACACTGTTATGGACATAATGATGTAAACCACATAACAGCTGGTATTGTACCAATATTTGTATGATGGCGCATAAATACACTAAAAATAAAAAAAAATAAAAAATACTAGTAGCGATGGAAGGAAAACACGCTGCAAGTAGTTACCTTAGCAGGAGCGTGGTACTGAACAAACGCTGCAGCTATTTGTCCTAGCAGTAGCGCGTGCAGGCACGTGTTACTGCTAAGCAATAGCTGTAGCGCCTTATTAGTAGCGCGGCCCCCCGCGCTACTAGTGGGCACAAAACACGCGCTACTGCTAGGGTTTTCCCTAGTAGTGTAAGCACTACGTGTCGTCTAACTTAAGTGTGTCATTCCTCCTAGTAAAGTACTAAGATTCATATGGACGTTGTTAATGTTTTGTATGTTCGGCAACTCGGGCGCGGAACGTCTGTGAATGATGTTTCAAACATAAATGTTGAGGTTCTTTGCTAAGTCCTTTTTGAAACCTAAAAATTCAAGTGTCGTCCTAACCGAAGTTGAGAAGTTCTTAGTGACTTATACATTAGGTGTGCCTCCCTCTTCGTGAAATGTACTACAAAAATGGTATGACAGGCGGTAAAGTTCTTTCGGGTTGGCATCTCAAGTGCACAACGTTCATTGACAATGTTTCTATCCGAAAGAACAAAAAGGTGAATAAGCACTTCATGACATATAATTAAGTGCACCACATGCCTTAACGGAGTACTCAAGAACTTGTGTACGCTCGAAAAAGTTCTCTATGTATGACATATGAAGTGCGGAGTGTGCATGAATTAGTCCTCTTACCCTAAGTGGAAATTCCATTTGATAAGCCCTTTATAAAGTGTGAAATGTGAATAAGCAATTCGTGTCATACAACTAAGTGCACCACATGCCCTAGCGAAGTACTCAGGAAGTTGTGTACGCTCGAGAAAGTTCTATATGTTTGACATATGAAGTGCGGGATGGATAAAGTGTCTCTCTCGGGCGCTGTAATTCACATGACCTCAAATGCGCCACACACATTTGTAAAAGTTCTTTGGAATATTATCGAATACGTTATTTTCATTTCTTGTCGAACCCTCGTAGATAATGTTAAAGTTCTTCCGGTTTGACAACTCAATTGCGGAACGTGCATGACTAACTTTTTTAACCTAGTTGACGTGGTCGGTCTAGCAATGCTTGGAAAACAAACAATAGATGATTGTCAAGCTCATCCTCGCCTAATATTCCTTCGTGCCACCCTACATTAAGTTAGCCACACGTTGCAGCAAATTTAAAAATTTGTTATGGTCCTTCCGGATCGACCCATATAAGTGATCATGAAGTTCAGGATAGTAACTCTAGGACACCATACCCGAGTACAGAATCATGTGTTCTTGTTGGATGTTCCTCAACACCATAAAATTAATTCAATTTTATTTGACTTTTATGCAGGATGGTAAAGTTCTTACGGCTTGACCTCCGAAGGGCGCAACGTGTACGATTAAAAGATGTCATTGTCCTCCTATAAAAAACAAATAAGTCTTCTGTCAATTATATATTATTTGCATCGCACGCTTCAGTATAGATTTTCTTTTGGAAAAAACATCACACCTTATTAATTGGAAGTAAGAGTTACATCATCAATAAAAAAAGATACAATATCCTCCATAGGCTCCTCAAACCAATCCCTAGTCTCTAAAAATTTCGCTAGTCTAGAAAGTTCATGAGCAACCTTATTTGCTTCCCTATTACAATGTTCAAACAGAGTAGTAGAAAAATCACATGCCATAAAATAGCAATCGTCGAACACTGCCGTTGCCGCACCCGCTGATTGTCCTCCATTTGTAACTGTGTCAATCACTTCCATCTTATCGGAGTTGACAATAAGGCAATTGCAACCTGCCTTCTATGCAAGGATTAAGCCAAACCTTAGGGCTAGTGCTTCTGCTGTTAATACATCAACACACCAATCAATCCTCCAGTTTCCGCCAACAATGAACCTTCCTTTGTCATCTCTGAGGATAGCCCCTACCGTGCTCCATAACAGATCGTGATCAAAGGAAGCATCAACATTTAGTTTCACAAAACCCATAGGAGGTCTGCCCCATCCCCTTGTTTTACTGGCTTCCTTAGGGGAGTGTGCATTAACGTAGTTCGCCGTTATGGCACGGGCCCCCATCGAAGTTTGCTTTCAAAATTGACTTCAACGCCTCCGCACTCATAGCATTTGCTTTCATAAGGATCAAAGAATCATCGGCGAAGAGAAGGTTTGAGATCGATGGGGCATCTCTACAAACCTTAACTCCAGAAATATTACCGTTCTCCTCCGCATTTGCTAGAAGAGCCGTCAGCCCCTCCGTACATAGCAAGAATAAATACGGAGAGAGAGGATCCCCCTGCCTGAAACCTCTAGTAGGTTTAAAACTCTCAGTCTCTTACGTATTAAAGCGAACCCGGTACTCCACCGGAGTTACACATTGCACAATTAAATTTACTCAGTTCTCTTGGAATCCCAATTTCAACATATTTTCCTTCAGAAAAGACCCCTCTACCCGGTCGTACTCTTTGAGCATATCCAGTTTGATGCCACACATACCCTCTTTACTATTCCTTTTTTTTCTTTATTGTATGGAGACACTCGTACGCCACTAAAATGTTATCTGTAATCATTCTTCCCGGGTACAAATGCACTCTGAGTCGTGCTGATAATATCTGGAAGAATTATCTTCAAATGAGCCGCAATCATTTTTGAAATAACCTTATACACCACATTGCACAAACTGATTGGTCTAAACTGATTTTCCTTCTCTGGAGAACTAACCTTTGGGATCATTACAATAGATGTATCATCCATCCATCAGGTATAGTACAAGTATTCACCGCTTGGAGTACCTCCTCGGTCTGATCATCCCCCAACATAGACCAAAATCTTTAATCTGGATTACCGTGTAACCCATCCGGACCCGACGCTTTTAAATCTCCAATATCAAAAAGAGCCTTCCAAACCTCCTCGGCTGTATAAGGGGCGAGGAGAGAATTATTTATTTCATCTGTCACTTTTCTTCTCACAAGAGATAGAGCCTCCGAGTTCAGTTGATCAACTTCTGAGGCCCCATAATATGGTTCTTCATCTCTGTATCTTGCACCCAATTACAGTTTTCATCAAGCAATTTTGTAATATGATTTTTTCTAGCCGTTGCTGCATTATGGAAAAAGGAAGTGTTGCGATCACCATGTAACAACCAGTTTGCGTGGCCCATCTGTAACCAGTAGATCTCCTCTTGCTCTAAGAGATTGTCAATAAGGACAAGAATCTCTTTTTGTCTCGCTTGGGACTCCGCATTCATGGGACCTTTTCGTAGTTTTTCTAAATCTCTTTTTAGTTTATTAATTCTTCTTTTCGGTCCTCTAAGAATATCACGGTCCCAAGTGTGCAAATCCGCATTCACCTCCCCTGTACGGTCAGCAAGAGACGGCCCAATACCTCGCATCTTTGCTTTTTTCCATATTGTACGTACAATTTCTTTAACTATCTCTTCTTTTAGCCATCGAGCTTCAAACTGTTTCAGTCGGATCCTTTGTTTATTAAACATACTACCATCAAAATATGCCTTATCCAGGATGAGAGGACGATGATCAGAATGTACATGTTCTTCGTTTATAACTGCGGACCGAGGAGATTTTCTCGCCCATTCCACATTACAAACCGCATAGTCAAGCCTCTCCCTAATATCGCCCCTCCTCCAAGTGAAAAGGTCTCCAATACATCCCATGTCTTCCAAACCGCACTCTCCCAAACAATTACGAAAGTCTCTCGTCATTGCATTAGGTCTCGCATTGCCTCCATCTTTTTCCGAAGAAAGAAGAATTTCATTAAATTCTCCCAAAATCACCCAAGGGTGATCACCTTTATTGTGCAAATTATGGATATCATCCCAAGACAAGTTACGTTCACACCAATTCGGATTTTTTTTCGAAAAAGGAATGTCCCCGGCCTCTGCATCAGAAAGATGCATACGGCCAACTCAATAAATAAAAAGGTTCAACAAAGTCGTAAAGTTGTGAAAAACACAAAGGCGAGCTCACTAAGAGCATCAAAGACAAAGCAAAATAAACCATAATGGCCACAACCGGCTGGTGAATAAAATGGGAACACTAAGAGCCTATCCTATTACATGACCGCCAACCAAACCGGTTGAAGATATCCCGCACTACCATCTCCCACCGGACAGATCCAGTAACCAAACACTCCCTGGCCTCCATCGGAGTGAGTAAGGACCACATACGGATCAACGCTGTAGCACGGAACAAAACCTGCAAAAAATGAATAGTAGTTATTCTGTTAAAGACCAAATCATTTCTGCAGTTCCAAGTTGCCCATAACAATGCATATACTCCCACACGAATATGTCTAGCTGTTTCGGACTCTATCCCATCCAGCCACGTTCCAAATAACGACCCGACCGTACTCGGAGGAGTAATGTTAAAAGCAATTTGCACAATGCGCCACAAAATTCTCGCCAATGGACAATCGAGGAAGAGATGTTGAATGGTCTCCTCCTGATCACAGAAGCTACACCTAGTAGATCCAGTCCAATTGCGCTTTACCAAGTTGTCCTTTGTTAAAATTACCTGTTTATGGACAAACCACATAAACACTTTAATTTTCAAAGGCACTTTTACTTTCCAAACATGTCTGGTACTAGGAATGACCGTGGAATTGATGACATCGGTGTACATCGACTTGACAGTAAATTGTCCATTCCTAGTAAGCTTCCAACATAAGTGATCGGGCTGATGCGTGAGCTGGACTTCCATCAGTCGACGCACCAGATGGAGCCAAGCTTCCCATCTCTCACCGACAAGCAACCGTCTAAACTGGATGTTGAGTGGGATAGACTGCATTATCGTTGCAACTAACGCATCACGTCGTTGTACGATTCGATACAATGTTGGGTATTGTAATGCTAGAGGTGTATCACCCAGCCAGGTGTCCTCCCAGAAACGTGTGTTATGACCATCACCCAGAATAAACTTTGTTCTACTAAAGAAGGTTACTTTAACTTTCATAAGCCCCTTACAAAACGGTGAGTCAGTTGGTCTCACTGTCACCTGTGACAAAGTTTTGGACTGCAGATACTTGTTACGAAGAATCTGCGCCCAGGTTGCATCAGTCGTACCCGAAAGCTTATACAGCCATTTACTAAGCATGCATCTGTTCTTGACCTCAAGATTTTCGATACCCAAACCCCCTTGGTCCTTAGGTCTACAGATGATGTCCCACTTAGCGAGTCTATACTTTCGCTTAAGTTCATCACTCTGCCAGAAAAATCTTGATCTGTAGAAGTCCAGACGTTTCCTGACCCCAACTGGAACCTCAAAAAAAGATAATAGGAACATCGGCATACTTGTGAGGACCGAATTAATAAGAATTAAGCGGCCTCCATATGACATAAGTTTGCCCTTCCAGCAACTCAGTTTCTTTTCAAAACGATCCTCAACGCACTTTCACTCTCGGTTTGTAAGCTTACGATGGTGAATAGGTATACCTAGATAAGTGAAAGGTAAAGCTCCTAATTCACATCCGAACAATTCCTTATATGCCTCCTGTTCCTCCTTGGCTCTACCAAAGCAGAACAATTCACTTTTATGAAAATTAATCTTCAACCCAGACAATTGTTCAAATAAGCAAAGCACTAGCTTCATATTTCTCGCTTTTGCCAGGTCATGCTCCATGAAGATGATAGTATCATCCGCATACTGTAAGATGGACACCCCCCATCCACTAGGTTAGGCACCAAGCTTCCTACCTGACCAGCCTCCTTTGCCCGCCCTATTAGGATTGCCAACATATCAACCACTATGTTGAATAAAACAGAAGACATGGGATCTCCTTGTCGCAAACCCTTATGTGTCTGGAAATAGTGCCCAATATCGTCATTTACTTTAATTCCAACACTCCTTTTTTGCGTGAAGGATTCTACCTGGCGTCGCCAGGCCTCATCAAAACCCTTCATGCGCAAGGCCTGCTGAAGGAATGGCCATTTGACTTTATCGTACGCTTTTTCAAAATCCACTTTGAAAACAACCCCATCCAGTTTTTTCGTGTGGATTTCATGGAGCGTTTCATGCAGGACCACTACCCCCTCAAGGATATTCCTGTCCGGCATGAAAGCGGATTGGGTAGGCTGCACAACAATATGCGCAATCTGTGTGAAAATTTTGAAACTGACATTAAGAAGACAGATTGGCCTGAATTGCTCAATCCTCACTGCCTCTGTCTTCTTAGGAAGAAGTGTAATCGTTCCGAAATTTAGCTGAAATAAATTAAGTTGCCCAGCAAATAAGTCATGAAACATAGGCAATAGATCCCCTTTAATGATGTGCCAGCACTTCTTATAAAACTCCGCTGGGAAACCATCAGGGCCCGGTGCCTTGTTATTCTTCATTTGTGAGATGGCCTCTAACACCTCTTTCTCCGAGAAAGGTGCCGCCAGAATATCATTCTCCACCGACGTAAGCTGAGGAATATCTTCAACCCTTGACTCATCCAGAGACACACAGTTCTCTTCTGGAGGGCCAAACAACTGCTTATAGTATTCGGTTATGTACGATTTTAGGTTGTCCTGTCCTACAATCGTACCCTCAACTTGCTCAAGCTGAAAGATCTTCTTCTTTCGATATTTACCGTTAGCGATCAAGTGAAAGAATTGTGTATTCGCGTCCCCCTGGACAACTTTTCGCACCTTTGCCCGCAACGCCCACTTCAATTCTTCCTCTCTAAGAAGTTCTTTGAGCCACAATTCCGCCTCTAGCTTGGCATGAAGCTCGGCAGCCGGCAGAATCGTGGTTTCCGCCTTTACATCCATAGTCTGTATAAGGATAAGGAGCCTTTCCTTTTCAGCCTTATAAATCCCGCTCAGATTCTTAGCCCACCCACGCAGGAAGCTCCTCAAATGCCTAATCTTATTCTGCCAGCGCTGAAGCGCAGTCCTCCCACCTGAATCCTTAGCCCACTCATTGGCCACAAGATCCATGAATCCCTCTCTTCCAAACCAAGCCATCTCGAAGGAGAAGACATTCTTGTTCCCCAGGTGCGTGGGTTCGCCAGAGTCAATAAATAACGGTGTATGGTCCGAAATACCACGGGATAAGGCCTGGACTGTCACCAGGGGGAACTTCTGCTCCCATTCGATGCTAGCCAACACACGGTCCAACTTCTCATACGTCGGATTTGGCATCGCATTCGCCCAGGTAAATTTTCTACCCGAGAGCTCAATTTCTCTCAGGTCTAGACTTTCAATGATCGTGTTAAACATGAACGACCATCGCCCATCAAAATTATCATTATTCTTATCCTCACAGCGTCTAATAATATTGAAATCACCCCCCACCAGGATGGGCAACTGCTCGGAACCACAAATCCGAACAAGATCAGCCAAAAACTCAGGCTTGAGCTCTGGCTGTGCAGCACCATACACCGCAACGAGAGCCCAATTAAACCCATCAGCCCAATTCGGATGACCATAAAAACCGCACGCTTCAGTATAGGTTGTAAGACAACAATGGTGTTATTTAAAAGTTAACGAGCAACGGAACATTAAGTGTTGGACGTGAGTTATAAGACAACAATGGTGTTATGTGAAAGTTAACGAGCAACACAATATTAAGTGTTGAATGTGAGAAACAAAATCTCCGTCAGAAAAAGATATATATGTAATTTTTTTAAATTCCCCGGAACTAAAGTGGGCCACACCGCTTCCTGAAAGTTCTTCATGACGGATTTTACGCCGAGACTCCTTGTTCCATATAGGCCGCTGACAAGAACTTATTTCAGAATATATTTATAGTTTATTATGTTCTTCCTAAACTATATAGTTTTAAACCTGCGTAAGTTATTCTCCCATGTTATTTATAAAGTGTTTGTCGTTCATCAATTTATGGATTGTCATCTTTTCAGAACAAACACATCTAGAAGTACTACATGCCCAGCAATTCATGTTGTTGATGATCATAGAACAGAACGGAAGAACTTGTATTTTGCACAATCATTTAGTTTCAGTTGTGTTTGTTCCATGATCTTAATCAGATTTCCAAACATAATAATGAAACATCTGTCACATAACACGCTGTCACTGACAAGCAATCTGTTTAAAAAGATATGGAATTCAAGGATCATCATTACATTTCCAATACACATCAGGACATTGAGTTTATGTCCGAAGTGCTTTGATTTGTTAAGCTACTCATCTAAACCACGATTCAAATGTTCTGTTGCATTGTGTCCTGATGTGTCCAAGTACGCCACACTTCCCGCACTTTGGTTCTTTCCTCTGCTTCTTGTTTGATCCGTCATTTGTTGGGCACTTCCCAGAGTTGTGTCCCTTTCCCCTACAAGTTTTACAAAACTTGGTTCTTGGATTGCTCACTTCATAGCCTGGCCTAGATCTTGCCTTGGTAGGTCGCCCACGATCTCTCTTGCGAGATTCTATCCTCATTGATGATTTGAGATTAATGTCGCCTGCATCAACCCCGTTGATATCAATGTTTTCTTTACCTAGTATATCCTCCAGTCCTTTGCCATCTTTCTCAGTTGCTTTTTCTTTGAGATCATCCCTTGCATCTGAAAGCCTTATCATTGCATCGAAGGCCTCAGGGTTGCTGTCACCCATCCTTACAATATCAAGAGCTGTCGTGTAAAGTGTTGTATGCCTGAAGGTAGTTGATTCCAGGACAGGGCTGCGTCCCTTATATATTTTCAAGTGCTCAGGTAAATCTTCACATGCGTTTTTAGTCCACCTCCTCATGATGTGCTCTTTTGGTATCTTCGTGAATTTCAAGTGTGCCATTACCTGAAACATTATTTAGCACGTTTTAAACAGCTTCAGTAATGGTCTTCAAATTCTAACATAATCATTTAAGGAAAACATTTTACCCGGATCGCATGGTAGCAGAGCAAACCCATATGCTCATACATTCCACACTCGCATTTGAAGATATTCTCAGGTTGATGCACTTTGACATTGTAAGATGTTTTTGACCAGCTATCTCTCCGCTCTGCAAAAAGGTGTGTGACACAATATGTATCGTTTATGACCAGAGTGTTCTCGACGTAGTAGGATGCAGATTTGAAGCATGCTTCTTGGAACTGTTTGAACAACGCAGGTGTGTAAACCTTCGCAGCATGCCTCTCCATAGGCAAACCGGTCTTGAGCACTGTGCTCACCTATATTAAGAACAACGAAATTTATGGTCAGAATTGTTTGTCCCAACAGTTAGAAAAAGTAAGCTAAGTATTTAGTACAGTTAAGGCCATTAAACACACCAAGTGGCTTTTCTTCTCAGCAAAATTTTCTTCTGAATCACGGTCAAACTGAAGTTTCTGGTAGTTCCTAACAAACATGTGCATTGAGGCACCAGCAGGTACAAAGTTCTTCAACATGTGGTTAGCGCTCTCTGACCGTTGGGTGCTTGTAATCCTCACGCGGAATACACCTGCAAAATATGGCTTTGCCCATTTCTGTCGGAGCTCGTAGATCTGTGTCAACATTGGGTGTTCCTGAAGACCATACTTTTGAATCAACTTTGCCCAAGCTGCTTCGAACTCTTCTACAGTAAGCATATATTCCAATATTTTGTGTAGTTCATCCCTGAAATCTTTGTTCTGTGTGTATACAGAGCCAAGGGATTCCTTCGCACGATGCAGCACATGCCATTTGCACCACCGGTGCTTTGTTCCAGGCAATACTTCAGCAATAGCCAACTCCATGGCACGGCATTGGTCTGATAGGAATTTTAAGGTCAGTACGTGATAATGAAGGTACAAGATGAATTACATGTTTTGAATTGCATTAGGAGGCTCCAAGTATTTACCTGTTAGGATAGTTACCGGTGCTTTACCTCCCATTAATGACACAAATTCCTTGAATACCCACTCGAATGATTCTTGCTTCTCGTTCCTCATCATAACGCCTCCTAATATTATGCTCTGGAAATGATGGTTGACCCCAACAAATAGTCCGAATGGCATATCGTACTGGTTTGTACGATATGTTGTGTCAAATGTGATTGCATCGCCAAACATTTTGTATTGCTATTTACTCCTTCCATTTGTCCACATAAGAGCCTGAATCTTGCTGTCGCTGTCGACAAGAACACTGTCAGCAAACATTGTGTCATTGAACATATAAATCACGCTACCCGCTAACCTGGGCCATCTGCGTCGAGCGGCCCTCCTCCTTCGGACGATCTCGTACCGGCTGTACTTTTTACGCTGCTGTCAAAACGTTGTCCGTTGGTTTTTATTCACGTATTGAATTTGCCTTACCATGCATGACGGGTGGGCCTCCTTTATCCCCAAGGTCAGCATTGTCGTCTCGCGCGTCTCCTGGTGAAAAAAGTGCTAACTGCAGGGATCGTGGGGTGCACGCAGTAAAACCTAGCCGCCGCTCTCCTCCTCCTATCTCTCTCTTTCACTTTTCCTCCCCCCCGCAGCCGCCGCCATCACCTCGTGCCCCACCCCCAGCGCCGCCGTCGCCATCACCCCTCCTCCCAGCAGCGCCTCCTCCACCATAGCCCCTCACCGTAGCGCCCGGAACCTCCGCGAGTTGGCCACGCCGTCGGGGAGCCGCACAACGGCCGGGCGCCACCGGGGACGTTGCCATTCGCCTGCAGCCGCCGCCGCCTCATCTCTCCTCCCCCCATGCCACGGTCTTCCCCCTCCCACGCCGCCTCTTCTTCTCTCTTGCTCTCATCATGGTCTCCTGGTTGCTTGCCATTGTACACCATGGGGAAGGTGAAGATGGTGTAGGCCATGGGGAAAAGGTGAAGATGGTGTGGGCTACAGGAGAAGCGAGGAGGATCCTGTCCCCGCGAAGTGGCAGCGGTGGAAGATCCTAGCGTGGCTCGGGCAAGGGCACTACTGGTGGAGCGGGCGACGACCGCAGTGGGTGGACAACGAGGCTGCCCAACGACCATCTGCAGGTAGCCTGCTCCATTTTTACTCTCATGGTTGTGCTGAAGATGCCTAAATTCCTTGATTCCATCTCAAGAAAATAGCCCCAACCTGTGTTTCAGGTCGTATTTAGCAGGATCACATGTTGACCAATGACTCAAATTTGTTTTCTCACTGATCCAGTATACTCAAGAACTTGAATATTGTGTTTGCTGTGAGTTACTGATAATTCCTTGATTTTTGCTACTCAGGAGTGAAGATGGAAAAATTTAATGCTTTGCGCTTCAGCCCATGTTCTTGCAGGTGGTTCGATTCTTCAGGCTTTATGTTACAATATAACAAGTAGAATTATCCCTGCCCCCTAGAAGAACATGGCTCAAACATATTAAATTCAGTAGCATTATTCTCAAAGTACAATTGTACATCTGCTCTCTGTTCATTCTTTCCTCTTGTTGTTGTTTTTTCGTTTGTAGGGTCGACAGTGCGTCTAATCACTGCATTTGCTAGAAGGTGAGGCTCACTTTTTTTCCCATGCTTTTGACCTGCTTGATAAAATGCCTGCGTGCTAGAAAGTGAGCCTCTGTGTTTTTCCCATGCTTTTGACCTGCTCAATAAAATGCCTGTGTGGTCCTGTGTGCAGTTTGTTTGTCATGCTTCATATATGTCCTCTATATTTACAAATTCGTTGGTGAGGTCAAAAGATACTGCTGGCGTTGCTTTGTGCAAATAAAGTTTGCAGTCGTTCTGATTTTTTTTTAGAAAAGGAGGATGACCCCGGCCTCTGCATCTGGAAGATGCATACGGCCACTTTATTGATTATTCTCGAGGATCTTACAAAGTATTACAACAATATGCCTGAATCCGCCATCTTGGCAACATATGCCACTACTCCTATCCAAATGATGCAGGGGTGCTACCTGGGCCACATACCCAGACTACTGACCTAATCCTATCATCAAAAGCCAGAAGCCCCAGCCGAGCCACATACCGGGTCTGGGGCATAAACTGGTCTGACGCACTCACATGTGTCGTCGCCGCCATCTTCCACAGGTCCGTCTTCAGAGCAGATATTGAGGCTTCTACCTTGTCAGGTCACTCCATCATCGACGCCACCTTGACGCCAGACAACTACCTCCACCTGCGCGAGTCCATCACCGCGCATCGGGCGCCGAGTCTCCACTGCACCACGCCGCCGAGATCCGCCGTCATCAATGTGAAGGATGGAGCACCGCTCCACCAAAAAGGCGCCCGCTGGTCCCTCGATCCCGTGTACGCCTCCAAGAATGACGCCCCCAAGGAGGAAACGACACCAACGCGCCGCCGTCATCCGATCAACTGATCTAGGGTCCCCCCAGAGGTAGCGGATAGAGGTCTAGAGCTTCTCCACGGCGATGCCTTCAAGAAGGTAATGACACAATAGGGTGCCACCAACGCCGGTCATGGCATCAAGCCGAGCACAAGGTTTTCACCCGGATCCGCTCGAAGAACCTCCATCACGTAATGTGTGCACGGGTCGCCGCCGATCTGAGCCGCCGCACAACGAGCAGGCCGCACCGGCCAGATCAGATCTGTCCGGAGGGCACAACCCACATGGTGCCGACCCAACCACCAGGCCCTCCATGCCGCCACCGCTGATCCGAGGTCAGATGGTGCGTCGTCGCAGACCCGGTCGCCGCCGCCGAACGCCGCCACGCAGCCTGAGGCAGAGCCGGCTGCCGCACCCCACCATCGCCGCCCTTGGCCGAGGCAACCGCCGCGCCGCCAGGCCAGATCGGCCCTTGGCCGAGGCAGCCGCCGCGCCGCCGTCGGAGGGCGGGCCTGCCGTGCCGCCAGGCCAGATCGGCCGCGCCACCCATGCTGCGGGGCGCCGCACCACCCCCACGGCGCAGGCAAGAGGGAGGACCCCCGCCACCGCCGTCAACCCCGGGCCATCGCCGGCGGTGTCCTTCGGCGGCGGCGGAGGGAGGGGAGGAAGGGAGGGGAGGGGACCCCAGCGGCTAGGGATCGAGATCCCACCCGAGTCGCCCGAGCGGGGGCGACGCGGGGGGCGGAGGGGGCGGAGGGCTTCGTAGTTGGAATATTTGGAACCTCTTAAAATTAGAATTATGAGTGTGTGTTGTGGTCGATTCTTCTGAGCGTGTTGTTCGTGGTTTTATTGTGTGTGGCAAGAATTAATTGTAGATTCTGAGTCTGAATTTAACCGAAATTTATGCACATTGAAATAGAGATGCATGGTTTGTTCCTATGCCTCATACAGAAGCTGAAGAAAAAAATTGTGCACATTGAAATAGAGATGCAGCATGTTAACATCATGATCTGAACCATTTTTAGTGGTTGAGACACGAAACAATTGTTCAGCCTCATAAGCAAGAAGCTTTTCATTTATTTATTTTCGGTTTGATGCTTCATTTGCCACCCAACTCAGCTAATACACAGGAACAACCTGTAGTTCAGGTACATGATTCTCCTCTAATTCCTCTATAACTCAAGAGGATGTGTTCAAGTTTTGTCCGCCATTTTCATGGTTGTCAACATGTGTTTAGTGTCCCAGTTGCATAGGGAGATGCCAATGATGCCTCCTTTGTGGCATGAGGGTCAATTTATTCTTTCTTTTCACATATTTGTTGTTTTAGTAACAAGCATCTCTACAGTTGATTACATAGTTGTTGTTTCACATAATGCCAAAGCGAGAACGAGTAGCAGCGCACTTTCAGGTTGAGTTCTAAAAAAAAAAGAGTACATGTTGAGCGATACCTCTATGCAAAGGAGTTGGACCAACAATGCAAGAATATCTCTCCTACTTGTTGAGTTCCTCCTTATGTGCAGTTCCTCCTAATTAATCTAGACTCGGCAGGTGGAGCTCGAGCCGAGGAGCTTGGCCTTGATCCGGACGAGGGGAGCAGCAGCCGCAACACTCTTTTTCGCACGCCTCCAATTTATTTAATTGTGATGCATTCATCTCTCTAGAAAGAGCATCTTGAGAAGAAGCTCTCGACTATGAGAGGTGAGTTACTCTTAATCTAATGTTCCATGTGTTTGTTATACTGCTTGGAGCCTTGGACCTTTGGCCTTTTGTCATTTATGTTTTTAATCGATTCCATACAGCAATTTAGTCTTGGCTGTCTTAGGTGTAGCCACTAGCGATACAATTTCATCCAAAGTGGCGAATGAGGCCTTTGTATTCTCTGATTTGCAGCGAAGTGGGACTCCCAAGTCTGCAACCAGAATAGAAATCAGGCATGGAGCAAGAGTTCTGTTGGGCATCCTTTGCATTTTCCATGTCAGGTTCCATTCTTCATAGCATGTGTGTAAGCATAGCAGTACACTTCAGTTCACAATGTTATTTAATACAGGATGCATTAGGTACTTTCTTTCCATTATATGAACTGACAATAATCAAGAGCATGTTCAGTAACAATAATATGTGTTATAGCTGAATGTAGATGTGGTATGCTTGTATAAATAAAATGCAGAGTTTAGAAATGAACTAAAATCTGAGAGCATGAAGTGATAGGCTTTTTTTCAGTTAGAAAGATATGTATACTGTACCATCATATATTCAGGTAATCCCTTATATTTTTCTTGCCAGGTTCATGTTTTATACATCGTGTATACACCCACATAAACTAAAGTTTGTAGTGTCAGCAGTAAACAGGGGCACAACTAAGTAATATGGGTAGAAAAGTAAGAGCTTATGAAAAGAATAGTATCTCTATTGCAGATGCGTGAGAGCACCCCATTATCATGCAAATAGTACCAGGTTCAGAGCCTTGATTATGGCGGCTATAAACACAAAATAATCCATCTAATTGGATTTAGTATAAAAACCACTCCAGCGGAAATTACTCCAATTAGAATTCTAGCTGCAGCATATATCTAATTTGTCCCAGATTGAAAATCTCAAATTTAATCTCTGGAATACAGTACACACTTGTCCGTGTTGTTGCTCTGTAAAGGACTTGCTTGTATGCATTCCTAAAAAGTGTACAGGTGGGAGCTAAACTGAAGCTTGCTGGTTGTGACGTGTCAGCCATAAACTTGTATTATGACTAATATTCAGTACCACAATTTAGGATTACACTTGACCCTTTTTGTAGAGAAACATGGGTACTTTAGTGGCATATATATTCGGATTTAGGCCTTTTGGCCATAGCAGGCTGTAGCAAAGGCTAAATCATGCTCAATAAAGCCTATGTACAGATGCATGTTAGTTACATCCACACATGTGCCTTTGGTTGTAGCTGAGCAAGTTTAAATATATAATTCTCTGAATGTATACAATTTCCTTTACTCCTAACCTCATATAACAGTTCTGAACCTAGCCTATGTATATACGTATATAACTAGCAAAAAGTCCCGTGCGTTGCAACGGGAGAAAAAAGAGACTTAGCACCATAATAAAATGTTTATGTTTATTGCACATCTGTTTTCCACACAACATCGTTTTTCCTATTTCATCTCGTGTTTTTGCCATATTTGTTTGTCTCCTCCCAGTGCGCCACTAAAATCAATCATGCTGAAGTAGCTTGGGTAAATCGACTGGCATTGCAGCGGTTGTCGATGATTATGAGACGTCCGTCGCGGCAATAAGTGACGATGCGGTGTCATACCGGAAAAGTCGGTGAAGAATTGCATCTCTTTCCACAACAGCTGGTGTATGGATTGTGCATGTCGGAGTCGCTTCTCGAAGACGTGCTCGACGAATAGTTCTTTTTTCTTTAGCGTGATGCAA
This sequence comes from Triticum timopheevii, assembly GCA_963921465.1. NCBI lineage: Eukaryota > Viridiplantae > Streptophyta > Magnoliopsida > Poales > Poaceae > Triticum > Triticum timopheevii. Next base: position 46,747,758 of record OY997264.1, on the reverse strand, counting down.
TCATACAGAACGTCGTGGCGTGGGGTTGGTGCAGAGATCAGTGGTTTGATGCAAATCAATAGGTGCAGTAGTTCGGTGGCTACTTGATACAGGATTGCAGGTTCACTGGCACGGATGTTGTCTTGGTGTCGATGTACCGGCTGGTGTTCCAATATTGTAGACGTATCATGCGTGACGCAGTCGGTCGTGTGCTTGCATGCTGATGTGATCCGTCTTGCTGGCATGAGTAGCACACGACATACGCCGGCTGCATGCAAACGCAGTGATTCTGTGGGTGTTCACGTGTCTTTGGAGGCCACGCATGCATGTGGCATGGCTGAGGGTCGTGTGCCCAGTCGTTGCTCGCCGTGTATCGTCTATATCCAAGTCGGCTGAAGTCCGCTCGGCCGCATCGGAGATTTGTCTACGCGTAGCTTTTGTCCATCGAGAGATATGATCCGCGTACTTGTACGCGAAGGAAATCAACGCGGGAGCTACTCCATGCGCGTGTCCTTCGCTGCTCCTCGCCGCTCAGGTGGGTGCATGGGTAGACGATGCTGCAGGCGCGTGGCTATGGAGCTGGCGAGGCGACGGACTTGCTGATGAGGTATTTTGCTGGGCCACCGGCTAATAGAGGAGAGATTGGCGAGTCGTTCGGCGAGTGTGCTCCGGCAAAACTTGTGTCGATGCAGAGATGGGGTTTTCTGGTGGATCCGATCTTGAAGCCGCCGCATGCATGCAGCAGTGCCCAACCATCTCTTCTCTATTAGCAAAACAGTAGCCACACAAATTTGCATCCTCGCCGGTGGCGTAGCTCCTGGCGCTGCTGCCAGATCGTGGTGGAGGGAGGAGAAGAGGCTGGTGCACCGGATCGGGGATGGGAGGTGGCGCGCCGGCCGCGTCGTATTGGTCGGGTGCGGCGACGGCCGTCAATTCTCTTGGGCGAAAAACTGGTCGGGGCGTGGGGCGTCAGGGCTCGGTGCTGCTTAACCACGTTCTGTGGCTTAGAGTCCTGCTCGGATTGGTTTGGTGTATACGTGGGCCAGGCAGGGAGCGACGGATGGCGGCCTAACGTAAATTTAGTACCACCTCGAATATGTTTTAAATTCAAACTGAAAGCGTAGAATCACATGAAGAAAGCGTATTGTGACGGTGAACCCGGAGACCCAATCCGTGCTTTATTATTAGGGAGAGAAAGTGTTTCCTTACATCTCTGATTGAATTCTTAAATCATAGACAAAGAGCCTTATGTCATTTATTATGGACGAGTTAATATTTAAGAAATAATACAAACTCTTAGGTGTGGCCACTAGGAATGCAATTTCATCTAAAGTGGTAAATGATGCCTTTGTATTCATACCAGTTACCAAAGGCCTCTCTATTAATATATTCAAATTAAATAGTTCCTGATAATGAAGAAACCGAAGCAACTTGGTTTATCTATGTTCCTTCTTTTAATCTTCGTAGATGAAGTGCGTTCCTACAAGAATAACACACGTTTGATTTTAGCAGGCTAAAAAACAGAGGCTGTTCCGTCTTCTCTTAATCCAGACAAGCTGGTCCCTCTTCATTGGTGCCCGTAGTAAAAATTTAAATTTGGTAGTGACGCTTCGTGCCTAAAACTCTCCTGTAGGTTGGACCATTGATTTAGATTGATATAATTGTCCAAGAAGCCAATTAATTGATTTGGAATCTATTGTGGTGCATTATCTAAGCTTGCACTATTAGTGTCGTTTAAAAATATCTCTTGCTTTTAAAATAGTATTAGTAAAATGGCTAAAGTGCACATGAGAGTCTAAATCATAACAGTATCATGTTTTCTTCAAAGAATTTTGTGGTTGCATAAATAAGTTTTGAAGAAGATTTGGATGCAAGCACCCATCTTTCATGAGAGAAACCTAAGTTGTACATTTGAATTCTTCTCTATTTATACTCTGCCAAGTTATCTCAAGCATACGATTTTACTTTGGTACAGGTTGATTATATAACTGGATGCATATGCATAAATCAGAGGATAAGCAGCGGAAGGAAGTTGTATTTGTCGAGATGTTCTCTTCTTCTTTATTTTACATGTTAAAGCATGGACCTTCTTGCTCAGGTTTCAGATTTCTCAATCCATACTTCCTTGCAAATATCAATTCTTGACTCGTTATTCAGTAACCTCGCACATGTTCATTTTCTCTCTATATCGTCAGTATTAATTCCTTATATTTTTAGGTTTTGAACATTGCAAATCAGGGTAGGCGGTGCATTTGGAAAGTTCATATTCTACTCAAAAGCATTTCATCGGTAGTCAAATGCTTCACGGTAGAATATGCTACCACATTTTTTAGGTGTCCTAAGGTTCATATTTCGTTGCGTTATCTAAAGCAGGATGTTTTACTGTTTTAGTTAGCATTGCACTAATAAAAGACCATAAAAAATACGCACGCGCACCTTAAAGAACTGTGCCTATATATATGTTCTGCTCTAATAATTAAGTAGAATTAAGTAGGAAAATTAAAGGATTATGTTTGTATTGGCTCAGTTAATATTTTTTAGTCTTGGTTACTGTTGGAGTAAAGTAAATTAATACAAGTGCATGGCGAAGGTATCGTAAGGATAGTTTAGTGTGGGTTGTATAAAATTTGTTATGCCATCTGCTCTATTTTTTTATTTGTAGGCATATGATCAAACAGGTAATCCCCATGACGATATCTGGGAAGATCTACTCTGTTTTAAAATTTGTAGGCATAACATCAAACAAGTTGTGCGCGTTACAAAATTAGCAAAGCAAGCAGAACTTAGGACCTATTTAGTTGAGTTTAATTCCGTGAAAAATACATGTTTTCGAGCCTAATCACCGAGACCGAATAAAATATTTGCATAGCAAAACTAAAGAGCAGGAGAAAGCAAGGTGTAGGCAATTGGCATGAAGAGGATAACTGCAACTCACCTGTGCTTTTCTTGATCGATTAGTATGCTGATCTTCAAATCTTAGGTGGAGTTGTAGGACAATCACTTGATTCTGTTCTTTAAGTTGGAGCTTATGAATTCTGTTCATATGAACTTCGCCCTATAATAAGGCCTTTAGCTAATGCCAAGTCCGTTTAAACTTGCCTACTGTCCACTAGGTGTATTTGCTTGACTGTTGTATTTGCGTATTTGCTAAAAACAGGTGCGATTTTTTCCGTCACAATTTACATTTAAAATCAGTTATTTTCCTGTACCTATCATTGATCGAGTAAAATCTGGAAAACCTGGGTTTTCCTTTTTCTGTTGCCAGTGTTATATACTTATTCGGTGCCTACTGTGCTCTATACGTGTTGATCCCCTGTTTTCATAACCTGATATTTACATTTAAAGAAAAGAATGGATGTACCTTATATTTAGAAAAAAAGAATGATTGTACCCTATATTTGCTTCCCATAACCTGATCTCATAAATACTACAACATCAAGAGTGAGAAAATAAATACATGTTGATCCCCTGTTTTCATAACCTGATATTTACATTTAAAGAAACGAGTGATTGTGCCTTATGTTTAAAGAAAAGAATGATTGTATCTTATATTTGCTTTAATTATTTGCTTCAATAACCTAATCTCATAAATGTTGTAACATCAAGAATGAGAAAATGAAATTTGTTTTCTACTAAGAATGTGCATACTTACCCACACCTGTTAGTTACTATGAACATTGTGTATCTCGCTCGAATTTGATACAGACACATATACAATCATAAAATGCACTAACTAACTGTATCTTCTTCACTGTCATGAGTCAGCCGCAATGGAAAAAGTCAGGATCCCAACAAAGGACCGTCCGGACGCTATGATGCAGCAGAAGGCAAGAACGGTTGGCCTTGACGTAACCATTCACTATCCATCAAAGCACCAACTGGACAACCGACTTCCAAAGAAATCAATATCCATCCAAGTCCATCGACCGGCAACTGAAGCTCTCAATGAAGGAACTTTATCGCATAGTAGATACAAACTTCACAGCAAGGTCAACACCCAAAGCCAACAATCTGAAACATATTTTATTACAGATAAGATATGTGGCTGATCATCTTAACGATATAAGTTTGCAATCAGAAGCCGTTATACAGAAAACAAACAAGTATTATTAGAGCATGGCTGATGATATCGAAGGAATTTTGAATTTCTGCTCTGAGCAATGCAGGCCATGAAGAACAACAATCAAAGAAAACTGTTCTAAACATCCAGCGATACATCTGTCTAACGTAGCTTTGCCTATCTACATGCCTTGCTCATAACATTGTAAATGATCATTTGTATCATCAGCAACCATCTATCCTTACTTATTTTCATATTTCCTTCTGTGTCTACATATTTTGATGCACACTCTTTCAATAGTTGGCTTGCTCTCGGCCTTTGCGCCATGGGCGCAACGGGTCATCTAGTTCTTCTTAAGTTCAGAGAAGAGCTGAACTGTTTTCCTTATGTCGTCATCTGCAGTTTCTTGGTTCATCCTCTTGCACATGTACTTGAGAGCTCTCTTGTTGAATGGTACACTCTCCATTGATCCAAAGAAGCTTGCGATGACACAAAAAACCTTGGTTATCCCAATGTTGTTGCTCCTCAAGTGCTTGACAATATCTTTTGTGTGTGTGTCAATGTTCCTGTGTGATGGCCAATGTAGTTTCTCGCCACACGATAAGGACAAATGGTGATTGTGTTCAGATCTGAAATCATGTATATACCATCCATTGTCGGCTGTGAGGTGTAGCCTGATCAAGGCTTGGCAGTTGCAGGCTACTGACTTTGTGTTTTCTTTCTTTGGCCTTACCTGAAATTATAACGGTAGCGCAACATTAGTATTTTTAGTGGCTAAGAAGCATGTCATCCAAAGAATCACTTGATGCTGTCTATACTCAACCGCACAGCCGCAAACAATGTCCTGAACGGTTCTGCTCTTTGCATTTGTCCTAGATTGACCATATCTTATGCCAAACCCAATCTCCCAAGAATAAAGATTATAAAATTCAAATGCCTCCGCAAGTGAGTCGAACTCTCTTCCAATCTCAGGGGCGACAACTTGTCCAGACTTCCTTTGAACAAATTCACGCATTGCTTTTTCGAGCGCACAGACACTTCCCTGTTTAGGCTGCCGCTGATCTGGTATTTTCCCACGACGTATCCTGCAAAAAATGAAAGTAAACTTCTCAGGGAAAGACTGAGTTATGTGGTGAATCTTATCTGCATTTTCATGAAAGACTGAGTTTCAATCAGATTTTTGCAGAGCTATTTGGAGTCCTAGATTACCATAAAAATCTGTCACAATCCATAATTCCTCGCATGTAAAACTAACCATACTGCACATACAGAAGTTACCAGTTCATGGAGTTCTGAACTTTATGGCTGCTCAATGTTATATGATTAACAAGATATGCACACAAGCTACAAGTGGTTCAGGCGAAAAAGTTCAGTATGTAATCCAGAATAGAATCCAAAGTCCAAAAAACAGACCAGTCCCAGCTTTCTACTGCAATGTAAATATTGCAGTGATTGGAGTTGCATATAGACACAGTTTTTTTCACTGAAAAAACCACCATGTTGACTGTAATCGCTGATAAGTTAGTGCAGTATGCAACTCCTTGTAATCGGTAACCACAAAGCATTCAACAGGATGCAAAGGAAAATAACATGGAGACCTAAGCGGCAGATGTGGTTACCTTCTCTTCCATGGACATTGGTCAGGACCAGATTGGTCTGACTGAACCAGGTTTGGCTTGTTGGTTTGCTCTGACAGCGGCGACTCCAAGCATTCATCTCGTGACCAAGTGTATCCATCGAGCTCTGGCATTGGCGAGCGGAGCTTGGCATCGTCGTTCTCACAATTCACCTCGCCGTCGGCCTCATAGATGGGGGAAGTTGGCTCTGGTATGGTGGGAGAGGACTGAAATTGATCCTCGGTGTCGATGCCGCCCCCGCAATGGTTTCCGCCCTCCGTCCAATCTGTCTCTCCCACATACTCTTGTTCTTCTTGCTGGGTCCAACAGAGATTTGGATCTTTTTTGAACGAAGACGCCAGATGCGTCCGGCTTTAAATTAATAAAGCCCCAACGGCAGCATACCAAATCAAGTCTTAGTACAAATCACCAAAAGCCCTATCGGCTTAAGCACGAGAGTTCAGATGAAGCTAACAAGTCGCCAATCGAGAATACAGGGCAGAGCCCGTACAAAGCACGCAGGCTCGTCAGGCAACAAAATGAACGAAAGTCATGGCTCCCTAGCCATCGCATACACTTGCATCAGTCGTTGTTGGGCGGTCTTGATCAGCTCAGCATCCTTGCGCCTCCCCAACGGACTCCACTGCTGCAATAGAAGGTTGCATTTGAAGATGATATTAGCCGGATGAGTTGGAAAGCACCCTTCTATCGTGAACTTGTTCCTAGTAAGCCATAAGGCCCAGAGTAGTGCCCCAACACAACTCCACATAACCCGAAAAGCTGAGCCCTTGATCCCGGCAAGGAGGTTAAAGAGCTCCGGCGCCGAGCGCGGGTCCCAAAGGACACCAGCCGCTGTCCGAACGGCACTCCACGCAAACCTTGCTAAAGGGCACCGGAAGAATACATGATTGGCATCCTCCGGATCCCCGCATAACGCACACGGGCCCGTGGCCGGCCCATGGCGTTTGGCAACGTTCAGGGAAGTGGGAAGCCTATCGCGACACAGTTGCCAAATGAAAAGTTTGATCTTCAAAGGCATCCGCGCTTTCCACAGGCCTGCAATCACCAGCTGTGTCGGCCCTCGACACAACTTGCGATATAAGGAATTTACCGAGAATTTCCCGGAGTTGGTGAGCGCCCAACTCACCATATCAGGCTGATCCGAAAGACCCACCGGTTCAATTAAGTGCATCAAGGCCGCGAGACTAGCCTGCTCGGGTCCGTTGAGCTCTCGCTTGAACTGAATCTCAGGAGGTGTCGCAGCAAGCACTTCCGCCACCGAAGACGCGGTGTTAACAGCAATATCGTACAACTCCCGGAATTCGATCCAAAGGGGTTGGGTACCTATCCAAAGGTCAGTCCAGAAACGCGCGGATCTGCCGTTCCCAACCGCAAATTTTGCCCCCATGGCAAAGGCAGGTTTGAGCAACTGAAGGTCATTCCAAAACGGAGAGCCCCTTGCCCTTCCTTCGAAAAAATTCCCGTTAGGGAAGTATTTGGCCCTTAGGAGGTCGACCCACAACCCTGCGGCCCCCTGGGTGATTTTCCAAATCCATTTGCACATCAGCGCGATGTTAAGCCACCTGGAATTGGTGATCCCAAGACCGCCCAAGTCCTTGGGTCGGCACACCCAGGCCCATTTAACCATGTGGTATTTATGGTGCGGGCTAGTTCCTTCCCAAAAGAACTTGGCTCGCGGCGTGTCAAACTTAGCATGGACCCCTTCCGCAAGTAAAAACAGTCCCATTGCAAACATAGGCAACGAAGACAGGCTTGAGTTAGTGAGCACTAGCCTCGCCGCTTTCGACAAAAATTTTCCCCGCCAAGGAAGCTGGGAAGGGATGGAGGAGAAGCTGTCCACCGGAGGGCATGTGAGATGAATCCTCGAGGAACAAAGATTTGAATGGATTGCCAATGGGTTTGAGCATACCTTAGAAGAAGTTGGGTGAACGATCCAGGCGCGAGGACCATCCGTGGCGGCGGCGTATCCATCGCCGGACGGGAGATCTTTTGCGGAATTCTCTCCGAAATCTCGGAGCTCTGGTTAGGAGCTGGGAGTTGTTCAAATTTTGAATGGTTTGCTCCTCCCACAGGGTGGGGTCGTTTCCACAGCACGAGTAAGGGCCGCCGCTCGTATCTGAATACGTATGGTAGGAATGGTCTCCGTATTCCTGGTGTATTGGTTTAGGAAAAGATGCGAGGTGGGGTCGGAGAGAATTGCCACATGGGCTGCGGGTCCGGCTGGTGTGGATCCACACGCGCTCGCGAGCGGTTGGGATAGCCGCTGTGAACGGAACGCGAAAGTAAAAGGCTTTATCGCCGTTGCAGTTGTTGACAGCATGCCTTCCTTCAACATAGCCACTATGTAATGACCACTCTGATGTCGGAGGCTAAAATTAAGCTCAGGAACCCAGGCATCTCATATGACTGAAGGTGGCACATCATTCTTAAGTAAAAGATAATCATGATAGAAGAAATGAGGATAGGACAGAGTATCAATAATACTTTGCATAAAGAATAGCATTGTAACAAGATGCCAAGGCTGTTGGCACCGTCCGGCCGAGTACTGCCCACGACGGCGATACGCGACGACAACGAACGAAATAGCATTATGTTCAAAACTTCTTCAGAATTTTAAAAAACATTCCCATTCCATAAAATTCTAGGAATTTCAAAATTATGCTCACATTTTTTCAAAAACGGTGCAGCTTTTCTAAAAAAATGTATCTAAATCTTCAAAAATTATTCAGGATTTCAAAAAATTTCAAAATTTACAAAAATGTATGGAATTTCAAAAAACTTGATCATGTTAGCCAAATTTGTTAATGTTTTGGAAAAATGTTCAAAATTTGTTCATAATTTTCAAGAAATATTCTAAATTCAAAACTTGTTGTCAAATTTGGAAAAAATGTTCAGAAAATAAAAAAAGTTTGTATTTCTAACGAAGTTCAAAATTTTGTAAAAAATTCAATTCAAAAAAAATTACCTTGTCAAAAGTTGGTAGAACTTTTTTAACCAAACCTATACAGTACAAAACCAAATTGGCGGCCCAGTCAAAATGGATGTTGGTTTCCGGCCAAGAAAATATGGAACAACGACGAGACCCACTTTTGCAGAAAGCCCGACTTGTCCTCTAGCGAGTGAAATCACTCATTGGGGAGTACTCCTTTCAAAGATCATTCCCACCTCCCCACTTTTGCAGAAAGCATCGGTGGCCTGACTTGTCATACTTTCCTAGTCTCTAATGGAGTTTGTTTGTGGTTCTATTTCAATTTCGGTGAAAATTTGGATTAGGGTCCATATCTGCAAGGGGAACGAATTTGGACCAAAACTTCGACATTTTTAAAACCCATGTACTTGACCAGCTTAATTAAGACCGTTTAGAACTTTCATAAGACAAGACTTGGAATGTCAGTGAAATAACTTTTTCCGCTAGCAAGATACTATTATAATGCACTACTTGATTAAAACTGTACCCCATCTACAAAAAAGAAAAATTAATTATATAAAACTAACAAAGTTCAACTTGGGGATACACGCGTGCATGCTAGCCAATTACTCACAGTACAAGTCAACTGTAAAAAAACCTTACATAGATCGGAGTAGTACTTTTTTTTTGACAGTAACTAAGTGCATATCTCATTCGTCTTCCTGTCATACTCCAACCACCGGCACTTACATATTTTAAGTCTCTCAGCCACTTCATTCATGGTGGGCCTGTCGTTCACATCCTCCTTGAGACACTGCACCGCGATCTTTCCCACCTCCTCAAGGCACTCCTCATTTTGCTTCCCGTGAGACGCAACCTCTGGATCAAACATCTCCCACACCGCCCCACCCATGGAAGCCTTGACATACTCCAGTGGCAGGCTATGGTTCCCTTCATACCTTGCTTTTTTCCGGGTCACGAGCTCCAGTAGTACGATGCCGAAGCTGTACACGTCACTTTTCTCGGTGAGCAGCCCGGTCTTCATGTACACGGGGTCGATGTAGCTGCTGTCCCCGACCACCCAGTTGGTGTGGTCCTCTCATCATCGAAGCTTTGCCGCGCTCCTCCGGCCACAGGCGCTTCCACTTCGAACGCTTCTGGCCCAAGCTGGAGGGCTACCATGAAGTGATCGCCGAGGCGTGGGCAGTTTCGCCCGACGAGCCTGATCCATTCCGCCGCATCTACGCGCGCCTTCGCGCCACCGCCAAACACCTGCAACGCTGGAGTGCCAAAACGATCGGCGACGTCTCACTGCAACTCTCTGTTGCCCGTGAGCTGATTGCCCGCTTCGACGCGGCGCAAGACCACCGACCCCTCTCCGCTGCCGAGGCCTGGCTACGACGGCAGCTCAAGGCCTCCTACATTGGCCTCGCTTCTCTCGAGCGGTCCCAGGCAAGACAACGCGCGCGGTTCAACTTCCTCAAAGGTGGCGAACAAACCCATCTTTCTTCCGCATCCACGCCGCGCACCGCTCCCGGAAAAACACGATCCATCAACTTCAGGTGGACGGCACCATCGTCTCCGGCCACGCTGCCATTGCCGAAGCCGCGTACAACCACTACTCCGGCATCCTTGGTTCTGGCCGCGAAAGATCTTCGTCCATCGACCTAGACGGCCTGGACCCGCGTTCCTTCGACCTACAAGACCTTGAGATCCCGTTCTCCGAGCAGGAAATCTGGAACGCCATCAAGTGCATGCCGAAAGGAAGGGCCCCCGGACCAGACGGGTTCACGTCCGAGTTCTTATGCGCATCTTGGCCTACGATCAAAGACGACTTTGTTGAGGCGTTCAACAATCTCTACTCCCTCAACGGCCTCGGATTTCAACAGCTGAACGAGACCCTGCTCACTCTTATTCCAAAAAAGCCCGACGCCGCCGCGCTCTCGGACTACCGCCCGATCAGCTTGATCCACCTATTCGCCAAGCTATTCGCTAACGTGCTCTCCCTCCGCCTTGCGCCGAAGCTCTGTGGCATGATCTCCACCAACCAGAGCGCGGTCATCGCGGGCCGATGCATCCATGACAACTTTTTGCTAGTCCAGCAGACCGCCCGGCAGCTCCACAACCTCAAGCAACCACGCGTCATGCTCAAGCTCGACATTGCCCGCGCGTTCGACTCCGTTTCATGGGCTTTCCTCCTCGACACCCTTCGCCATCTCGGCTTCGGACGACGCTGGTGCGAATGGCTGTGCATCCTGCTCGGCACGGCTAGCACACGCGTCCTCGTCAACGGAATCCCAGGCCCACCCATCGTTCATCGATGCGGCTTCCGCCAGGGCGACCCCCTGTCCCCCATGCTCTTCGTCATGGCCATCGACACCCTCAACAACCTGCCTTGTCGTGCCGTGGCCGACGTCGTGATTCAACGTCTCACCTCGCGACACATGACTTCGAGCATCTCTCTCTATGCCGATGACGTCGTCATCTTCTGCCGGTCGGACCTCCAGGACTTGTCTGCCGTCCGCCGTTTGCTCGACATCTTTGGGGCGGCCTCGGGGATGTATACCAACTTCGCCAAGTGTGCAGCCTCGCCCATTCGATGCTCGCCAGACGACCGTGCTGTTATCACCTCCGGTTTTGCCTGCCCGCAAAAAGAGTTCCCGATGACATACCTCGGATTGCCTCTGTCCATCCGCAAGACCAGCGCCAACGCCCTACAGCCACTCCTCGACAAGCTCGAGCGCAGATTATCGCCATGGTGGGCATCCATGATGTCTCGTGGTGACCGGCTAGCCCTGTGTAGGCACGTGCTCTCTGCGATGCCCGTGCACACTCTGCTCGTAATCGCCCTCAACAGCTCCATCCTCAAACAAGTTAATCGCCTCCTTCGCAACTTCCTCTGGTACGGCCGCAAGGACGCGAGCAGCGGCCATTGCCTCGTCAGTTGGCGTCGGGTCTGCCGGCCAATCTCCCTGGGCGGCCTTGGTATCCCCGACCTACAGCGTCTAGGCATCTCCCTCCGCACCAGATGGCTCTGGCTACAGAAGACCGACACCTCGCGACCCTGGCAGCACTTGCATCTCCCGCACTGCCCCGACGTCCAAGCCATCTTCAGGGCTTCGACCTCCTGGACCACTGGCTTGATGGTCAGTCCATCGCCGAGATCGCGCCACTCGTCCACGCCAAGGTTCCTAAACGACGACACAAGACGCTCTCCGTGTGCGACGGCCTTCTCAACCGGGCTTGGGTCAAGGACATCCAGGGCGCCCTAGGTGTCGAGATGGCGCTCCAGTATGTCTCTCTCTGGCGGCGCCTACGACAGGTCACCCTCTCCGACACTCCGGACACACTATCCTGGCAATGGTCTAGCTCCGGCTGCTACAGCGCGCGGACTTGCTACCGAGCCATGTTCTCTGGATCCATCGAGGACCCCCATTGGCGCATCACCTGGCGCTCGTGGGCGCCGTTACGCATCAAATTCTTCATCTTGCTGGCCCTGCTCAGACGGTGCTGGACAGCCGACCGCCTCGCGCGCCATGATCTACCCCACGAGCCCGTTTGCCGTCTCTGCGATCAGGCGCCAGAGACGATGCAGCACCTTCTCGCGGGCTGCTCCTTCTCCCGCCAGATTTGGCATGAGGTGCTCTCCTGGTGTCGCTCCACCGCCTCCATCCCAGCCCAGGACGACGAGTTCATCACCTGGCTGACCTCGACACTAGCTGCCACTCCTCGCAGCCTTCGACGCGGGCTCGCCTCCATCGCCATCCTCACGGCATGGTGGCTCTGGAAGCACCGCAATGGTTGTGTCTTCAATGGCGACCACCCCTCCGTGAACCGCGCCTTCAACGACATTCGTGAGGATGTGAGACTCTGGACACGCGTGGGCGCCTCAGGATTGGCGCTCATCCTGCCAGAGATGTAGCCTAGGTCCGTAGTGGCAGTCGTTGCATGCCATCCGTGTGCACATGCTCGGCAGCTACCTCCCCACCCCTATGTTCCGCGCTGTAACTGTAACTATTGCTACTTTCTACCTATCAATGCAATGATACGCAAGCCTTTTGCGTATTCGCGAAAAAAGGTAAGAAAGAAAGTTACTAATATGCATTGGAAACACCTAAAACTCAAATATTTCTAGGCGTACCCCTTCAAGTAAGTCCTAGTGTACTTTGCCATAGACCCACAGTAATTGATCTCCATAGAGGGCATATTGTCGCAAATTGCATAGCCATCAGAGCAACTCCAATGGGGCGACCCAAACGGACATGGATTTTGTCCGTATTTTGTCCGTTTGGGTCGCCCGTTCGTCTAGCGGACATGCGGCGGGCACGCACAGCCTGTGGATGAACCCAACGCACAAAATCAAAACGTGGACAAGCGAGGCTGCCGGTGACGCAGCTTTCCTCCCTCGAGGCCGCGCTCCTCCGCGGCCACCACCGGCCCGCCGCCGCGGCCTCCGCCACCGGCCTGCAGTTCCCCGAGGTCTCCAACCTGCCGGACCGGCGCGCGTGGGCTGCAGTTTGGCGACGGGAGCGCAGCCGCCGATGGGTGGCGCGCTCTCTCCGGCTTCTCCGCCTGTGCGTCCGCCCCCTCGCTCTCCGCTGCCCTGCCTGGGGAGAGAAGCCTCCGTCCTTCCGCTTCCGCCGGAGGAGAGAGACGGGCTAGTACTACTACCACCACCAGCAGTAGCGGGGATTTGAGGTGGTGCTTCGAGGAGGCCGGAGAGCTCGTTGCTCCGGACGGAGATGTAGTTCATCTCCGGCGGCGCGCAGAGCTGGTCGGGGAGCTCGCCGGAGAGGCGGTTGTAGGAGAGGTCGAAGCCCGCGAGTCGCGGGCAGTTGGCGATGCCGGGCGGGACGGCGCCCCGGAGTGCGTTGTGCGCGAGCGAGACGTAGCGGAGGCGGGGGTAGGGGTCGAAGAGCCCCGGCGAGATCTCAGCGGAGAAGGCGTTGTAGAAGAGGTCGAGCAGGCGGAGCCAGGGGAAGGCGCCAAGGAAGGCCGGGATCTCGCCCGATAGCGCGTTGCGCTGAGGTTGAGCTTGTGGAGCGTGGGCGCCAGGGAGGCGTAGCCCGCCGGGATCCCGCCGGAGAGCGCGTTCCCGAAGAGCGAGACGGACTCGAGCGCGAGGAGGCGCGCCAGCGACGGGGCGAGGGTGCCCGCCAGGCCGGCGCCGTGGAGGCGCAGGTGCTGCACAGCGCCCGTGGCCGGATCTCGCCTGCAGTTTCCTGTCGAGCGAACCGTGCGGTGTCGCTGAGTAGTAGGGCCAGGGCGGACACCTGAGGGGGCAGCAGCGGACGACGAGAGCGCTCGTTTTGTCCGCCGCGGACCCATTCGTGGCCCATTTTTGCGTTCAATTTGGGTCGGGAGGAAGGACAAACGGACAGCAGGCGGACACGGACGTCCGTTTGGGTCGCCCCGTTGGGCCAAGTTTTCTGTCCGGATGACTCAAACGGACAAAATGGGTCGCCCCATTGGAGTTGCTCTCACAGCGTTGGCTATTTGGTAAGAAAAACTTTTACCAGAATATGATCATCAGGCTCAACAGTAGGATATGCTGGTACAAACTTGGTTGATAAGCGAGTTTCCAATCTCTGTACCGAGAGTCATGGTGTGACATCAGAATGGTCTTTCTATTTTATTTCTTATAGTTGTTGCGCTTGATCAGCCGCCCTTTTTTTTGAAATGGAGGCAAAAGTTTTGCCTCATCGATTAATTAAGAAGAAGAGAATTGCCTGGTTAATTAACGAAAAACCGGGCGAAAACCGATGATCAGCCGCCCTTCATTTTAGAAAAATTCAACTCAAATGTTCTTCTGTTCTATTTCGGGATGTAAACTTATCTGAACTTATACAATTGTCACATTCTAACTTACTGACAATAATAGAGAAAGAAACTAAATATGTTCCTCATCGCATGTACGTAATCTTATTTGTTTTTGAGCATGGAGCATGTTTCATTTTCAATAAGTTAATCTGGAAATCCATGCATGCTCATGTGTTGGATAAATTATTTCCACTTTTTTGACATTCATTTGATAAGGAAACATGAATACGAAGCGGAGATAACAAACAGAGATTCACAAACTACATGGGGTCCTTTGTGCAGCGATAGGTTTCACTTCAGCTTGCAACCTCATCAAAAGTTCTTCCCTACCATATATCTTGGTATCCATATCAGGTGAAGCAGAATCTTCTTCACCACAAAACATGATGAATATCGTGCTCTTTAAAATAATCTGCCCATCTCCTTTATTTGGACCAAATTTAGAAGGACGTCATTGCATATAGTCATACTATATGGTACAGCAAATAGATCACAATGGACATGGTGCAGACCTGATATTTAAAGGTAGTAAATCAGCCTTGTTGTTGACAAGAAGCATTGTTCACTTGCGTTCATCAAGTTCTTCTGCATACCCTGGCATATACAGGTTATATCATCAAGAAAAGGCTGCAGAATCCGCAATAAAAAGCATCAGGTGAAACAACTGATTTTGGTGTCAAACACATAAACCTGCCATGGAAGCACAACTTCAGATTAACATGGTTTACATTTGTAGCAGAGAACATGGCAAGTTCATCTTAATATGGAGAAAACAAAAACAAGACGGATCATGCTAGCAAACTAATTTTAGGAGAGAAGATCTATGAGAAGGCTGAATTCTACATGGTTGCTCATGATAAGGATGGGGAAAGATGTTAAGTGGATCCCCAAATATTCCTTCAAGTCTGAATAGATACTTACCGGCATGTCTTTTCAAAAATGCACTACCAAGTGAGTACTCATTTTTATTCCTGTTCTTTATTTTTCCTACACCAGATTTGTTTTTGTTTTAGGCTGTGTGACAAAGTGGAGTTGCAGAACTCTTTTATATATACACACTAGAAGTGCAGTTTCAATAATTCTTTGGTCATGTCTGCTGATGGTAATACCATCGTATAACCAGGGAAAACTACAGTGTGGGTTATTTGGTTCACCTTTCATGCATGAGTCAGCAGCGGCATAGCCTTTCCCTTCCATGTGCTATTACCAGTTGTCAAACACAACTACACAAGTATGCTTTCTTAATGTAGTTCTAACTTTATATTTTTATGACACCCTAATAAACTCTTATCCCATTATATTTTTGTCATTGTAAAGTTTCACTGATAAAAAAAATTCTAAAAATATATGCTTGCATAAGATGGATGAGAGAGTTAACTCAAGACTGAAAAACAGCACGGCAAGGCGCGCGTCACACACTAGTATGATAGATGATAGATATAATAATGTGATACTAGTTCTTTTCCAGCCTGTCTTTCTTTGTCCACTACTCCCTCCATCCACGAATACGTGTACATCTAGGTTTTGTCCTAAGTCAAAGTTTTAAAACTTTGATCAACTTTTGAGCAAAAATTAGCAGCATTTGTGGTGCTAAATTAGTATCAGTAGATCTGTTTTGAAATGTACTTTCATAATATATCAATTTTGTGTCATATATGTTACTATTCTTTTCTATATAATTGGTCAAAATTTAATTTTTTTGACTCATAACAAAAGCTAGATGTACACTTATTCGTGGATGTAGGGAGTCCTCTAGAGTACTAGTGACAGAGTATCGCCTCGTTGACCACTATTCATTGTTGTGGATATGTTTGTTTGTGGAGTAAATGGCAAGGGCATTATCTATAGGAGCTAGCCCCTCACAAAGCTTATTGTCTGCCGGTCCATGGTGGATGAGCATCTGAAGGTGGGTGGGGGAATATGGATGTCACAGTCCTAAGGGCCAAAAGTGAATAATATGGTGAGGACGCCGTCGTCCCTGTCATGATGTTCCCTCTATGGAGCTGCTTTTCCACAATGCTCTGGTCTTTTCACAGCAAAAAGAAAGAAGCAAGACGCGACGCGAGTGGAGCACTAGAGCTGTTTTCTTAAGAGAAAAGTATACTTTTCGTCCCTCAATTCTAGACGGAGTCTAGATTTGGTCCCTCAACTCCAAAACCGGACAACTTGCACCCTTAACTTCTGAAACCGGACAAGATTCATCCCTGGTCACGGTTTTGACCGGTTTTGGTGCTGTCCTACCCCGGTTTTGACCGTTCCGACTCAAATAGGCCTACCTTTCTTAAAGTTAATTTAGTTTTTTTAATTGATGTACCTTTTCATATTCGAGTACATTTTTTTTGAAAGAGTTCATGAATTTGAAAATTTTATGTGAACTTGAAAAAAGTACGCGGATATGGACTTCTTTTACACAAAAATATGTGGATTTCAAAAATTATTTCAACTTGAAACAAGCACGTGAATTTCAAACAAAGTTCATGGATTATAAAAGGAACACAGATTTGAAAAAAAATGCGGACTTTGAAAAGCAGGTGGATTTGAAATAAGTATGCAAATTTCAAAAACAGTTCATGGCTTTGAAAAATACTTGGATTTGATAAAATTACACATACTTGGGAAAAATATGGGGATTTGGAAAAAGTACGTAACGGTTAAAAAAATCATGGATTTGAAAAAAGTACGCGAATTTCTGAATAGTTCGCTGATTTGAAAAAAGTATGTTTATTTTTAAAAAAGTACGTGAATTTCAGAATAGTTCGCTGATTTGAAAAAAGTATGTTTATTTTTTACAAAAATACGCGACCCTGAAAAACCTACACAGAGTTGAAAAGTGTATGTGGATTTCAAAAGTTCAGGATATTAAAAAAAATTACAGGAATATGAGTAAGCACCGGTCAAAACAGGGGTGAGTCAACACCAAAACCGGTCAAAACCGAGTCTAGGGACGAACCTTGTCCGGTTTTGGTAGTTGGGGGTGCAAGTTGTCCGGTTTTGAAGTTGGGGGATCAAATCTAGACTTCACCAAGAGTTGAGGGACGAAAAGTATACTTTTCTCTTTTTTTAAACACAGTACAGACGTAGGCACTCATACACACGCAGACCCTATCCTCATGAGCACCTTCAAGAGATTAAGCTGACATATCATCTTGAGAATGACGAAAAGTCGACGGGAACGTCTCCTCACCATTAGGATTTCAACCCTGGTGAGTTGGGAATAACACTGTCCTTCTAACCATTCAATCACAAGTTGGTTCGCAGCAGTGGAGCTGTTGATATGTTGATGTCACGCTTTGATTTTAGGGTGGCGCACGATGGTCTATATAAACCCACGGCTGCATATATGTTCCAACTCGAACACAACTGTGAACAAAAACTGCAGCACCATGAACATGAAGGCGTGCTTGTCCATGTTAACCTACCTTGTCTTCCTTACCTTCTTGTTCGCCTGGCCGGCCACCTCGGCAGCCCTGCGCGCCCATCTCTCCCACATCGACAGTGGTCGCGGCTTCACAAAACGCGAGCTGCTCCACCGGATGGTCGTTCGGTCGAGGGCCCGTGCTGCCAATCTTTGCCCATATTCCGGCACCAACGCCCACCCGACGACCGCACCGGTGGGACGCGCCAACACGGACGTGAACTCCGAGTACCTAATCCACTTGAGCATCGGCGCGCCACGCTCGCAGCTTGTGACACTGACGCTGGACACCGGCAGCGACGTCGTCTGGACGCAGTGCGAGCCCTGCGCCGAGTGCTTCACCCAGCCTTTGCCCAGGTTCGACACCGCCGCCTCCAACACCGTCCGCAGCGTCGCGTGCTCCGACCCTCTCTGCAAAGCCCATTCGGAACACGGCTGCTTCCTCCACGGGTGCACCTACGTCTCCGGTTATGGAGACGAATCAAGGTCATTTGGCCACTTCCTCCGGGACTCTTTCACCTTTGACGACGGCAAAGGCGGCGCGGTCACCGTGCCGGATATTGGCTTTGGCTGTGGCATGTACAATGTCGGCCAATTTTTAGGAACTGAGACTGGCATCGCGGGGTTCGGCCGCGGGCCACTGTCGCTGCCTTCGCAGCTCAAGGTCCGGCAGTTTTCCTACTGCTTCACCGCCAGGTTTGAGGCCAAGAGCAGCCCCGTGTTCCTGGGCGCCACGGGCGACCTCAAGGCGCATGCCACAGGGCCGACCCTATCCACTTCATTCGTACGGAACCCTTCTCCGAACACCGACAGCTCCTCCTACTACTTCCTCAGTTTCAAAGGGGTCACCGTCGGCGAGACGCGGCTGCCGGTTCCCGAGTCAGCATTCGCGATCAAGGCCGATGGCTCCGGCGGGACGATCATCGACAGCGGCACGGACCTCACCACATTTCCGGATGCCGTGTTCAGGCAGCTGAAGAGCGCATTCATCGCGCAGGTGGCGCTGCCAGTCAATAAGACCGCAGACGAGGACGACATATGCTTCTCCTGGGACGCCAAGAAGACAACGCCCATGCCGAAGCTCATCTTCCATCTGGAGGGCGCGGACTGGGACCTGCCGCGGGAGAACTACGTGACGGAGGACCATGAGACCGGCCAGGTGTGCGTGGTGGTAAGTACGTCGGGCCAGAGGGATATGACGCTCATAGGCAACTTCCAGCAGCAGAACACGCACGTCGTCTACGATTTGGCGGCAGGTAAGTTGCTCTTGGTGCCGGCGCAGTGTGACAAGCTGTGACTCGTACATCCACCACGTAAAATCCAACAAATTTCTACCTATGTACACTGAAATCTCTGGCTTTCCTGAGTACCCAGAATACTCGGCAAAAGGCCATATGAACTCGGCAAAGCGGCAAATGCTTTGCCGAGTGTTGCAATTACTTGTTTTAAATAAAATTAAAAACAGATACACGTACGTATGTGCGACGACATCACCTTTGACGTGGTTGGCACACACGAGTGTTCATTTTTTCTCAGCAAGGGAATCAAGTATTACTGCTTGCGTCTAGCACAGATATGTGCGATTAAGTATTTAAAAGAAATTACAAGCTATGAACAGATTGCAACTAAGAGTTAATTATGTTAAGCGTCTGCCATCCATGGTAGTAGAAAAACTACTTAACTATGCATTCCAACCTGCAACCATGTCACTGGAAAACATAGATGCAACAACAAGGTGAAAAAAATATTACTCCATCCGTCTCATAATATAAGACATTTTTGCAAGCTAAAACAACTTGCAAAACGATAGTATATTACGGAACGGAGGAAGTACTCCCTCCGGTCCAAAATATAAGTCTTTTTAAACATTCTAACAAGTGACTACATACAGAACAAAATGAATGAATCTATACTTTAAAATATGTCTACATACATCCGTATGTTGTAATCCATTTAAAATGTCTAAAAAAGACTTATATTTAGGAACGGAGGGAGTACTAAATAATTGTATACATGAACCAATTTCAATTGGGAGTGGCTAAAGAAGTCTCAGCAGCTGAAAACTCGAATATTTCTCTACTACTAATAAACAATCAAACATAAGCTTCTTTAAACGCACCTCATAAATATACATGAACCCATTACCACCGCAGGTTTAGACCCATTAAACTCAATCCAATTGCTAGCCTTGATCTAATCCATTTTCTGTGTGCACTTAGCAATTTATCTTGACTGGCCGTACTCCACCCTGCGTCCGCAACCTCTCTTCCGTGATTAGCACCCACCTCTCCACTCAATCTACCGCCTAACAAAGTCCCCGCCCGAGTCCTCGACCCCTACAATCACACACGCAAGACAACAACAGAAAAAGAAACTAGCGGCCATCAAACAACTAAACAACCCAAAGACAAGGAGTCTTCGTTCTCGACCGCCACTGAGATGGATTTCTTCGGGAAGGCCGTCGGGGGGCGGGAGTGGAGCCACGTTGTTGGTGATGAATCGGAGCACGCGGCGCTTGGCCCGCGACGGTGTGGCCCTTGTCAAGCAGCGACGGCGGTGTTAGCGTTATTCCAAAATGTCCCAGCGGCGACGGCGGATGACTAATGGTTGTTGACGATGGCAGGCGACGGCCGCGTGCTCCGTCCGACGGGGCCGGGCGGCACGTGTGGCATCGCGGGGGAGGCGGGCCTGTTATGAGGGTGGTCGAGGCGGTTCACGGTGGAACTCGGGCTCTGTGGACTGCGGGCATGGCATGGCCATGAAGGCAGCGGGTCCTGGGCGTGCCTTGCGCGACGCGACGGGCAGCGGGTGGGACGCTGGGGCGATGGCGGGAACGCGTATATGCGTGGCCAGGAGGCCGAGCTCGACGCATCACCTGCGCAGGGGAATGGCAGCGGTAACTGATAGCGCACTCAACCAGAGAACTGCGGCGGACATCGGTGCCGACGACGGCGGCCAGCGCACGAACCAGCGTGTCGTGGCGACACGCGCGGCCAGCATGGCAAGGGTGGCTTGCGGAGCAGCGGCTGCCCGACGAGTGGTGGCGGTGTGCGGGCGGTGGCCAGCGCGCATGGGCGGCAAGCTTGGCGACAGCATGTGTCATGTGTGTCGTGCGCAGGTCAGCTCAGCGTCAAGCACACGAGCACGAGGTGCACATCCGACTGCTGCTACTTCACTACTGTATTTTATAGTTGTTGCTACGCCATGAGCGCGGTACTGAGGAACGAAGTCAGCCTCGACGCAATCAAATGACTCCTGACTGCGGAGCAGTGCCGTCGAGAAGTCAATGGTGAAGTGCATTTTAGGTACAAACGTCAGGTTTCAATTGCACTACTATGGAGTGGAGTATTGCTAATGGTATAGTGTATTTGTATTATCTGCATTTTTATTTGAAGGCCATACTTTGTAAAGTTTTTCACTGCCCATGTACATATTTTTGACTTTGCCTAATAAAATCAAAGTTCAGATTATATTTGGGCAGCCAAAACTGAGGTTTATAGAGTACCCTGCTCATGAGGCCAAGTATGTCATGCTCTCCAACGTATTCACATTGACGCAGAGATGGAAGGAGAAGTTAGCATCGGGTGTGAAATGAAATGATATAGAAAATGCGATGTTTTGATTGCATGCAACTTGTTTTCTTATTTTTCACCTAATTTCCAGTCTTCTTTTCTGTTGCAAGATATGGCATTTTCCTTCTCACCACTTCCCGTATGATTGTATGAACATATTTGAAAACAAGCAGTGCTCTTGTTGATAGGTATTGCCATTACTGCATAATAACAAGATACGATATGTTCCCATTTACTTGTATTTGTTCCAGAGTTGTTGTCCACTAGAATTCTTTGTGTTCTGTAATTTAAAGTCCTGCCATGGAATATGAGGTTTGAGTACCGTATCTGTTGAACTGAAGTTAATCCGGCTACAAAAAAAAAGTATTGAATAAATTATCATACACAAGGGCCCCATGAGTGAATAACAGAACAATACATTTGACAAAATGAAAATGTTTAGTTTTGACACCAAGCAGGAAAACAGCTAGGTTCCTGTTATGAAATGAAAATGCTCTATGTTTTCCACATTTTCATTTTTATATGGGAATCTTAGGAAGTTTTCATCTTATGGCGTGATGTACATCCATGTTATGCATTTGCACTATCTCTCACTGAACTGGTACCTCCACAATGACACCATAGTACAAGTCACCTACTTATGAACAACCATGTCATGGGTTCATCTCCCATGTCGATTTGCTTTCCTTGATGGTTGCATGTTAGAACTCAATGTTGCAAAAGAAGTTTTTCCCTAACAAAATATATATTTTGTTTATGTGGAAAAACACCTTGCTGTATAGAGAAAGTGGAGAAGTGATAACTACCCTTGCCTGAAGGTGCTTTGTCTCAACCTGGCCAATGCATGGAAATGCTTGATTTTCTCTTGCAGTAACATTGTAAAATATATTTCTATTTTTCTTGTATATAAGGATCGAGCATGGAGGTTTCATTTCGACATACGAGTGTTTATGACATTCCAAATTTTGACATCACTGTATTTTTATAAGTCCAACACCTGATGAAGATCATCTTTTGACAGTTTTTGACATCACCAACTTTTGACAGGTTTTATAACCAACTTTTGACATCACTATATATTATTTTACCATTGTATAGCTTGTACACATTCGAATCAGCACATCTTGAACACAAGTGAATATGAACCCGCTTTTCAAAAATGTACTTTAAACACATTTTGTAATGTCAAAAAATTTAAAACAAAATTGTGTGCATACATGTTTGCAATAATATGTCCATGGGACAAAGTTTTATAAAAAAAGGTCTTTTATTTTGTCCTAGCAAAAAAGACAAATTTTAGTGCTTCTAAATAGCGTTTCGTGACACAATGTTTTGTATTTTCTGCACAGGCCACAAAAAATTGTCTTCCCGTTAAACTTTCTGCACACACATTGAATATGGAGATGACCACACACACCTTTTTTGAATATTTTGACATTTCAAAATGTGTTTTTCAAACTAGGTTCATATGTCAGGTTCATCCATGCACTTCCCATGCATATTCGTTCATATTTCGATATATCCTTCGCAACATTGCAAAATCTAACTAAAAAGATGAGTTAAAAAGATGCGTCTAGGTATGATCCAGTTAACAATTGTGTTTATTTAAATAATTGTTTCATGACTAAGATGTACAAGGAAGTTTACTTTTACGCTCATTCGTGCGTTGCACGTGCACGCTTACTAGTCCAGTCAAGTAAAGCATGTGGGTGAGAAGGAAGTTATTAATACGCATTGCAAACACCTGAAAACTCAAATATTTCTAGGCCTACCCCGTCAAGTAAGCTCTAGTGTACTTTGCCAATGTAATTGATCTCCATAGAGGGCAAATCGACGCAAATTACATAGCCATCACAGCATTGGCTAGTTGGAAAGAAAAAGTTTACCAGATTATGATCATCAGGATCAACAGTAGGATATGCTGGTACAAACTTGGGTAGAAGCCCTGAGGAGTAGCTTACGCCATCACAAAAATTTGCAAATTTCATCTGGCAATCTTGAACCCACTGCAATCTCTCCAATTCCAAGTCTTCACATAATCTTCACACTGCTGTGACTTAATACCACATTCAAACAAAAGGTCATCTTTCCTAAAGATATGGACACATTCAAGTACTCCGACGCTGATGCTGACAAAACGATCTTATCTGATGTTAAAGTCGATGCCATCCTCGGAACATGCCGGTGGAGGAAGTGGGATAAACCCAAAGGAAGATTGGTGCTGGTCAGGATCGCAAGAGAGGCTTCCACAACACAAATCCACCCACCAAGAACTATCTCCTTTCGCAAGCACTGTATGAATGTGCCAATTCCAGGAAGTAAGATCGTCAGGGAGAGACACGCACCTACTTCGCCATTCTCCTGTTGACGTAGAAAAGGTGCATACAGATGGCCCTTCAGTTGCCACACTTGTTTTATATCGATATGACATGGAAGGAGCCGTTGCAGTTGTTGACGGCATGCCTTCCTTCAACACAGCCACTATGTAATGACCACTCTGATGTAGGAGGCTGAAATTAATCTCAGGAACCAAGGCATCTCATATGACTGGAGGTGGCACATCATTCTTAAGTAAAAGATAATCATGATAGAAGAAATGAGGATAGGACATTTCAAAATTATGTTCACATTTTTTCAAAAACTTTTCAATTTCTAAAAAAATATATCTAAATCTTCAAAAATTATTCATGAATTTTAATTTTTTTTCAAAATTTACAAAAATATATGGAATTTCAAAAAACTTGATCATGTTAGCCAAATTTGTTAAGGTTTTGGAAAAATGTTCAAATTTTGTTCATAATTTTCAATAAATATTCTAAATTCAAAACTTGTTGTCAAATTTGGAAAAAAGGTTTAGAAAATAAAAAAATGTATGTATTTCTAACAAAGTTCAATATTTTGTAAAAAAAATCATTTTTTAAAAAAACTTGTCAAAAGTTGGTAGAACTTTTTTAACCAAACCTATACAGCACAAAACCAAATTGGCGGGCCAGTCAAAATGGATGTCGGTTTACGGCCCAGAAAATATGGAACGACGACGAGACCCACTTTTGCAGAAAGCATTGATGGCCCGACTTGTCCTCTAGCGAGCGAAATCACTCATTGAGGAGTACTCCTTCCAAAGATCATTCCCACCTCCTTACTTTTGCAGAAAGCATCGGTGGCCCGACTTGTCATAATTTCCTAGTCTCTAATGGAGTTTGTTTGTGGTTCTATTTGAATTTCGGTCAAAATTTGGATTAGGGTCCATATCTGCAAGGGGAACGAATTTGGACCAAAACTTCGACATTTTTAAAACTCATGTACTTGACCAGCTTAATTAAGACCGTTTGGAACTTCCATAAGACAAGACTTGGAATGTCAGTGAAATAACTTTTTCCGCTAGCAAGATACTATTATAATGCACTAGTTGATTAAAATTGTACCCCATCTACAAAAAAGAAAAATTAATTATACAAAACTAACAAAGTTCAACTCGGGGATACACGCGAGCATGCTAGCTAATTACTCAAAGTACAAGTCAACTGTAAAAAACCTTACATAGATCGGAGTAGTACTTTTTTTTCTGACAGTAACTAAGTGCATATCTCATTCGTCTTCCTGTCATACTCGAACCACCGGCACTTACATATTTTAAGTCTCCCAGCCACTTCATTCATGGTGGGCCTGTTGTTCACATCCTCCTTGAGACACTGCACCGCGATCTTGCCCACCTCCTCAAGGCACTCCTCATTTTGCTTCCCGTGAGACGCAACCTCTGGATCAAACATCTCCCTCACCGCCCCACCCATGGAAGCCTTGACATAATCCAGTGGCAGGCTATGGTTCCCGTCATACCTTGCTTTTTTCCGGGTCACGAGCTCCAGTAGTACGATGCCGAAGCTGTACACGTCACTTTTCTCGGTGAGCAGCCCGGTCTTCATGTACACGGGGTCGATGTAGCTGCTGTCCCCGACCACCCAGTTGGTGTGGTCCTTGTCGATCGACATGAGCCTCGAGGTCCCGAAGTCCGACACCTTGGGCGTGAATCCGTCATCCAGGAGGATGTTGCCTGACTTCACATCTCCGTGGAGGATGATTGATGTCTGACTCGCCTCCGAGTGCATGTAAACGAGCGCAACCGCTGAATAGATAGCGATATCCAAGCGTGTTTCCAGCGGGAGAGGTTCCTTATTGTCACCGTGGAGTACGTCGTGGAGGCTCCCCCTGGGCACGTACTCGTAGACCGGCATGGGCACCTCCGTCTCCAAGCAGCAACCCAACAGTTGGACCAGGTTCCGGTGGCTGATATTGGACTGGATTGTGATCTCATTCGCAAAAGACTCCTTCTTCCAGTCCTCGTTGATGGGGATCGAGCATTTCACGGCAACCCGTACATTGTCTCTGGTGCCAGTGGCTCCCTTGTAGACCTTCCCAAAGGCGCCTTGGCCGATTATGCAACGATAGTTATTTGTGATGTGGTCTAGCTTTTCCTTTGTGAAGATCTCGACCTTGAGGCTTTCGAGTAATTGTCCGCCGTTTTTGTTGAAACAATCTCTCAGTTTTCTTTTCTCGTTCTCCATATGTAAGAATATCAGTAGCACGGCGAGTAATGCAATGGCACCAATATTTCATGTAGGCGGACAAATGTCATGTGATTTTCCATTTATTACATAGTGATGATATATATGTAGTAATAGTATTGCTATTTATTACTCAACTAAAGACTAACTATGCCAAGTCAACGTTGGGACCACACGGATCCAACACATGAGGCTACTCATAGTGGGGAGTATCATATACTAGTATCATGCATATGATACTAGTGTATGATACTACCTCCATAATGCATGGTATCATAAAGTAGTATCATATTTATTGCCATGCATGAAACAAAGTAGTATAGCATTTAACATGATAAGGTATCTACCTATGTTACTATAACTCTCTCTCTCTCTCTTCTTTAATTATGTGCCACATAAGCATATTTGCTAGTCCCAAGTGCATGTTACCAGTTATGTTACTCCCTCTATGGCCAGCCTGAGATATGTGCAAATATTAAAAAAAGATCTTAATTGGATGACTATTGATATTGAGAAATACTCAATATATATAGCTATAGACACCCCTTGTAATAATTCAATGTTAAAATGCAGTAAAACAGGAAATATGTTTTGGCAAAAAAAAGGAATATGTGTTTTACGGTGAAAATAACACTTTATGTTATTGATTGGGATGTTCAATTGCATGCATGAGAGTATCTTATCTTATCTTATATACCTAAGAGAGTGGTCCCCACTACTTGTAATTATCTTAATACATGTGCTTCTACGTCACCAAAATTACTATAGCTGTTAGATATATACTAATTTGATCCACTAGTATTCGTCCGAGCTACACATGACAATTCTCTATCATGTACTCCCTCTGTCCCAAAATGTAAGATGTTTTCTCACACTAATATAGTGTCAAAAAACGTCTTACATTATGGGATGGAGGGAGTAACATACATTAGTGCATTCTAAGTGGGTTTTAAATCACATTGCATTTAGTTGTGGCATGCAAAACTTTCAGTGCTTAGATTTTTATGCAGACATTTCTCACATAGTTTAAATCGTAAGAATTAAAGTACTATTCTACATGATATTTAGAAATTATATATCCAATTTTACGGCAACACGCGGGTTAAGAAAATACGTAGGCCATATATAAGTGAGTGTGGAGGATCTTATGCTTGAGCTACCAAAGTGCAGTGACAAATAGCTTTGCTAGGTTTAATGGGAGAAAAACTTTAAAGTTGTCCTGCACAACAATGACCATTATAATGATAAAAAATTAGCAATACGTAACATCACTATTATCATCACATACATTTTGTTTTTTTATATGCGGCTCGCAAAAGATTATTTAAATATTGCTCACTCATACTTTATGCTCACATCCACACCATGGGATTTGTTTATGATTTTTTAACACTTGTAAATGCACTTTTTAAATTTTCTAATTAAAGAGAGCCTCACCTATCACCGCTGCAGCAGTCGTGGACACTACAAGTTCACAACCCTTGTGACTTTTACCATCACCTCTTCGTCCGAAATTGCATTTACACTCATAGTCACCTTCTCTATCATGGCATCTCCCTCCATGACAAGGATACATGTTCTTTGTAAATTGTTGAGTTTGGGGATCTCCGTAGCTCACACTCGTTAATATCTGAAGATGTATTAAAAATAGTGCATATTATCAGTTTACTTAATATGAAAACAAGGACAGCAATTACTAGTATTTTTTCTTAAGTTTTCTGCTCTTCAAAGTAATGAGAGAGCGGAAAATTCACACAATCTCAAATCATGTGGTAGAAAGTAGAAAGTACGCCTTCATATCCGTAGCGTGCATTATAATCTACAAGATTGTAAATTACTACTTTTTTTTGCAAGGAATGCACAATATATATTAAGGGTAACATATGGATAAATGAAGTTTCCTTGGAAAAATTAACACAGGAAGTGTACAAACTTGTGCATCCATTTTTAATGTATGGGTTGCCACTGTATCCCTTAGAACATCTGCAGAAATAGCCGCGTGCTCCATTGCTGGCATTTACGCAATAGCTCTGGGCGCTAACACATGCGTAGGGAACATTCTCACTGTTATCATCCTCTGGCGCCGACGGGCATGTTCCATCCCGTATTGCCCAGTCAAGGACAACAGGAACGACGGGACCATGTCCAAGTCTATTTATGAATGTCATATTCCCAATTAGATCGGTTTTCTTGAAATGGTACCTATTCAACAAATTCAACCATTAGTATCGGTAAAGACTGTTGCAACTTGCATTGTATATACACAAGCCCAAACTAACAACATGACAATATCAACAATAGAGTTGTACTACCTCCCTCCTGGTTTATTGGTACCCTTCGTATTTAGTGTAAAATTTTGACCATAGATTTAACTAACAAAACATCAATACATGTCAAAAAAATTATACCATTGGAAACTATGTTCAAATACGAATCCAACGATATAATTCTTGGTGCCATGCATTAACATTTTCTTAGTAAAATCTATGGTCAAAATTTGACACAAAATATAAAGGGGACTAATAAATAGGACGGAGGTAGTAACATCTATAGAATGACGGCCGGACTATGATGTGGCGATGCATCTGAACTCTAAATGTGTGACCCCACACCACCTCTCTCTCTCTCTCTCTCTCTCAAAATTAAGAATCTTTCATCTCACCAACCATTAATCCGGCTCAAGATATACTTTCAATGTTGGTTTGCTACGCCATGATCTTCCAAACTAGGTCATATAGTTAAATGTTTTGATGATTTTCTTCTCAATAATTGCCCAGTTATAGTCAATTCATCAGTTCATTACTAGGTTATAGTGAGGTCATAGTAACTTGGTTACTAGGTTATGAAATGTTACTCTCCACCGATGTAAACTTGTATGATAGTAGTTTTATGGTTTAATATAATCTCTTACATGCTGATACCCACTCTCTGGGACTGCATAACACATTCCAGTGCCAAAATACGTTCAAATTATTTCATGTGAAAAAATCATTGGAAGGCAAGATAGCAAGATCTTCTTTGAAGCCCTCGTAGAAATCGAACACAAATGAAGACAAATGGGTTTGATGGTTTTAGATTTAAATTATTTTAAAATCTTGGATTTAGAAATAATGTCGTTGATATCAATATGAGATGCAAAGATTCCTATATGCATGCATCTCCTTTTTGTATATGACAAATTTTTCCATTGGGAAACACTTTTTGTATATGCGTGCATCTCCTTTTAGCATACAAAAAGGATCTTCTTAGGTTATTCCATTATGGTGGGGGGTAAAAAAATGGGGAGCAACTAATTAAGGAGTACTCCTTCGGGAGCCCCAGCAAGGGTCACTTGGGTGGGCTGGGGGCGCGCCACTTGGCGCACTCTCAGCCGCCACCACGTGTCGCGCTCTGCGCGCTCTCTCTAATTTTTTTGTATGCTTTTTTGGCTTTTAGACAATTTTCTTGATTTTTTGGCTTTTCGGTGCCCTCTGATTTTTTTAGGTTTTGGACCAACAAAATTTTCTTTAAAAAAATTGAAGTGAAAAAATGCGTTATATTTTTTCACCTTCCTCAAGAGGCACAGATCAACTTCTCGTGGAGGCACAGGTTTGTTTATGCGAGAGGCATGGTCATACCTCTCGCAAATGGAAAAAAAAACACGTTTTTTTCATCCATGAGAGCTTGCAAAAGAAAAGAAAAACGCGTTTTCATTTTTTTCCTACCATGAGAGGCATGGATTTGCTTATGAGAGAGGCATCGCCGTGTCTCTTGGAAAAGGAAAAAATGTGTTATCTTTTTTTTCCTTCTGCGAGAGACATGGATTTACTTCTCGTGGAGGCACAGATTTGTTTCTGTGAGAGGCATGGTCGTTCCTCTCGGAAAGGGAAAAAAATGTGTTTTCTTTTTTGTTTCCTTCCACAAGAGGCACAGATTTATTTGTCGCGGAGGCATGGATTTGCTTCCGTGAGGGGCACTGTCGTGCCTTTGGGAAAAGAAAAAAAGTGCTCCCGGTTCGATCCGGATTTTTTCATGAAAATAGATCGTCGAAAGCTATCAACATGAGTTCTAGTTTTGAAGATCTCGGTGTGAGAAATCCGAGGGTGAAAATGATTCGAGATTTGGACGCACGGTTTGAGAGATGAAACATTTTGAATAAACGAATCTACGAAAAAAAGAAAAACTCTCAGGTTGTAAACTTGTAATAACTGGCGCACATGCAGTGCAACATTTGTCTGGAAGAGTGACTTTTGCAAAGAGTACTCCTTGATTAGTGAATTTGTAAAAAATGTCACGGTTCACAAGCAAAACCAGATTGTTGGGGTGGGCCCTGGCCTTGATGCCCCCTGCCTCTAGCACTGTACATGAGATATCTCAGTTGCTCGATGGTCTAATTAGTCCGGCCTTGCTGATAGAGGGAGGCGGCATGGAGACAGCTGGTTATACGAAGAAGTGGGCAGAAGGCATGCTTGCACTTGGGGCATGACACATCTAGTGAGATTATACTTGGGCCCGTCTATTGCTAGCTGAAAACTATTTCCAAACCCATTCTATTTGGTCCTTATAGGTAACTGAGGATTTCTAGCAGATCCCTCTCTTTGGAGAGGGTAAAACCCTACAATCAATCATCAAAATTGTCTAGCCGAATGAAAGTTTGTAATGCCTTTTGTTATATGCTTTTCTTCGATGGTTGTCCTCGCACGTTGCTACCTTCTTGGAGACATGGCTTTCAAAGAACTTTTTCCGTAGTTTGTGTGTTGTCATGTCAACAAAGTCCATACCAGTCTTGCTGCCAGTATGGACTTTGTTGTAAACTTGGCTGCGGTTGAAAAGCCCCCGTAAGCTTAGTGGAGATTTCTTTCACCCCACAAAAAAAAAAGAACGATGATTGGTGTTACTGCTTATTGTTGCGTGTCCTTGGCTGTATCGGCATTTTTTTTTTCATTTCTGATTCTTCTTCCTCCTTTTTTCATAATTTTGTTGTGTCTGTCGTTAGTGTCTCGACCACTTCAATTAAAAAGGGCCTTTTTACAGTTCCTTTTGTTAATGATTCAATAGTGTTCACGTGCAAGTCAATTGGTAAGGAAAGAGATATTTTTGAATTTCACACATCCACGAATCAGCCACGCAGTACAAACTACTCTCTTCGTCCCATAATATAAGATGTTATTAGATCTAATATGTGAGTATATTGGATGTAATAACAACTTATATTTTGGCCGTCGACCTGCACCCGATGGCCGTGAACACGTTGGCCGACGCCGAGAGCAGGAACCGGTTGCGAACGCGGAGCACCGCGCTCACCCTCGTGGTCGTGAGCTTGCTCGTGTTCTTGCTGCTCGGCAGGTCGCAGCTATAGGTCAGGTGGGTGTAGACCACCATCTGCGCCGTCTCCAGCGTGATGTTGGCGACCTTGATGTCACGCCGGAGCAGGGTGGGAGGATTCGTCGTCTCGTTGCACGTAAGGGCGAACCGGCCCGACAGGGCGCACCCGGGGCCGATGCCGAATGGGTAGGGGATGTCTATTTCCCCGCATTTGGCAGGACAGCTTTTTGCCTCAGGCAGCGCCGACGCTGGTGGCAGGGACGGCGCACCGGAGACGGCGGTGGTGAGGAGCGCGGCATAGAAGACAAGTAGGAGGAGTAAGGTTTGTAGCGGTGTCATAGCTAAATTGCTTTGGACGCACGGCCTCCTCTGATACCCATAACCTATATATATAGTAACACAAACTAATATAAAACTTGAGTGACTCAAGTTCAAGCAGCTTTTTATTTTTATTTTTGAGAAACACCAATAATACAAAACTAACATAAAAGTTGGGTGACTCAAGTTCAAGCAGTTTTTTATGTTCATTTACGAGAAACACCAATTTCAACGTAGATGCACACGCTCACACCACTACACACACCACACTCAGACAACGTTTATTGAAGACTGGGTTGAAGTTGTAGAGTTTTATGATTGATGAAGTCATCGTACACGCCTGAAAAATTAATCTGCATTAATGAGATATCAAAGCAACAAACCTCGGATTTGATCCTTAGTGGGCTGGGGGGTACCACCATCCTCCTAATAATCCAACTACTAGTAGATTCTCATTCTAAAAAACCTAGTTCATTCTCAAGGCAGATTATATTCCACTGTTGGTCTAGCTACTACTTCTGTTTCTCGGTACTCGCTAGGTACCTTGTGATGACCTGATGTTCGTTTATCTTGCTCATAAAGGCCCATCATAGTCATAACGGGAACCACCACAATATTGACAATACGTCCTACTCTCCAATTAAGGAGTCAGTGCTATGTACTCCCTCCGTCCCATAATATAAGAACGTTTTTTAAGCTAACATAGTTTGAAAAACATTCTTATATTATGAGACGGAGGGAGTAGTAAACAAAGAGCAAGCATACAGTGAAAAAAGATTGAACACCGTTTGTCACTAGAGGAATGTGGCTGATGTGAGTGGCTAATCGCACACGGTTCAATATTGCAGGAGGCAACACCTAACCTTGTTGAACACGTTCTGCTTTCGATTAAAAGAGGCACTGGTGCAGAAAGGACAATCGCACGGAGTCAAAGCATGAATTGCATACGGTTTTTTGCTTCACTGCTAAAAGAATGTTGCTGCTCATACACGGAAGGAAACATTGTGTGGTGTGGGCGCCACTGCACACGGTTCGGTCATTGTGACTGTGTGCAATGTCTACATGATTCTAAAAAAACCCTGCAACCCGTGTCAGTGCCACTAGCGCCGGCAGAGCCTCTCTAGGAGATAGGGCAAAGAGGACCTGCACTCACCACTGCATGCTCTATGCATGGATGGGCTCATGGAACACTCTATCTCTCTTTTCTTGCACACTCACCACCATAAGAGGGAGGGAGAGATGGTGACAAATGGTGGTGGTGGGGGGGGGGGGGGGGGCGGTGAGGATTTCGGTGAGGGTTCCAGGGCAGGACACAGATGGCACATGCAAGGGTTTGCAGCAAGTCATAAGTTTTCTTCTCAGTTGAGAAACCAAAGTGATCGAAACTCTTGTATGCACCCGTGTATTAAATAATACATAGAGCATTGCATGGAGCATGATGATAAATAATTCAAACCATATTCCCTTCATCATATATCACAAGTCAAGCATTTTTTTATCCTTAGTTAGGCAAATCCATCTAAGCTTACTGCCATTAAGAAAACCTCGTAGAAAGAGATCTACTCCATCTAGTGCACACCACTTCCTCTATAGTTTGTCCATCTAAACTAGCGAATGATTATAGAGTAATAAAACAGAGAGCAATATGGTCTATAAATTATCCATCTAACTTGATAACCGGCGTAAAGTAATTATTCATCACAAATAAAAAATTCATTTAAAAGAAGAAAGGCTCAAGCATAGTAATGCCATTCCATTTAAAATAAGTAGATACCAAGAGGGAACAAAAATAAAGGGAGGATTATGGTGGCTGGGGGGAGAAAGTATATAGTGGAATCCAACTTAAAATGAAAACTCCATGGACGGTCAAAAGTTTTGAGATTTTTCCGTAAAAATATACATTAGAAAGGTGATGTTCTTTAAACATGTGGAAGTAGAAGTTCAAACTCCTATTCATTTGGGTAGAAAAATAAATTTCGCAAGAATAGTGATGTTGTATGATTTGTAACTATTCTTTTCCTGGATATTGTTTGCTCGTACCTCTCAAATGAATTTGATTTTGAGCTTCAGATTTTACATGTTTGTAGAACATCACCTCCCCAATATATCACAATTTTCTAGAATTTTTAGAAACATATTTTTTACTTTGTTTTCACCAGCTTCCACTATATAACTTGGTTTCCACCTGATAGTCAAATTTTTTTGTTGGTTTCCACCTGATATTTCCTCCCTTGAGAAATTGCGTCCCAAGATCAATTGCTTCCTTGTCGCCACCTTGGTAGTGTGGCGTTGGCAAATCACCATGAAAGATACCTTGATTGCATTTCACTTTTGGATGCTCCACGTTATGTTGACGGCAATGCCACTTGAAGTCTGTGTCACTCTTCTTCCTCAAGGGAATGTTACCATAACATAGTTTTCTACTTCTTTCTTGAGTTTTGGTTGGGTTGATCGTGATGGGCATGTGGCGTAACAAATTAACATCATTAATTATTTATTTGATGCAAATTGAATGGTTGGTGGATGGGCTACCACACAAACCCAATAATTACGGACGCATAGTGCGTGCATGTGTCTCTTTCAAAGTTGTGGTGACATAAGCTCAACAACTTGACGTATATGCTACAACATATACTCCTATGTGCGTCTGTTAGGCCAGTCCCAGTGGTCTTCTATGAGCTAGCATACAAACTCAATAACTAACGACGCATATTTTGTGTCCCTTTCAAAGCTCTGGTCCGACATGTATGCGTGCTTGGTCCCACATGTATGCGTGCTTGTTAGGCTAGTTCCAGTGGCATCCCTTACTATGCGTATACAAGTTTGACATGTCACTTATATACTCACCATCTTAAGTACTCCCCCCTGTCCGCAAATACTTGTCGGAGAAATGGATGTATGTAGACGTATTTTAGTTCTAGATGCGTCCATTTTTATCCATTTCTCCGACAAGTATTTTCGGACGGAGAGAGTAGTATAAATCTTTTACAGGCCAAGTATAAATACACTAAATCTTACTCTCAGTAACTTTGTACAAACCAGCGGCAATTAATATGGATCGGAGGAAGTACTTTTATTAAGTTCATGCGAGTCTAACTGGATACAGCGTACTCCTTCCGTCCGAAAATACTTGTCATCAAAATGGTAAAAAGGATGTATCTAGAACTAACATACGTCTAGATACATCTTTTTTTATTCATCTCGATGACAAGTATTTCCGGACGGAGGGAGTATAAGTTTAATTATCTATTTGATGGATTGTCTGAAGAGATAATACGTAACATAGCACACGTTTCGTTTTCTCGGTTGCTACATAGATAAAATTTGACGTGGACGATTAGCAGACGATAATGCAGAGCACTGGAAGAAAGTTCCTTTAGAAACGGCGGGGATCAGAGGTGAAATTGATGGAAGACTGCGATGGCTAGACTGGCATTTGCTTTTGTGTGTTAGTGTCAATCTGCAAATCACCAGCAAACAAATCTGGAGATTTAAAAGTAAGATAAAATCAATAGCAAGCCCACATATCGCTGGGTTAGGCCAACTCCATCGCGCGACCCCATCCTGTCCGGATGTGTCCGTTTGGGGCAAAACGGACAAACCAAACGGCCCAACGCGCGGGCGCAAACGGACTTTTGTCCGTTTTATGTCCGCTTTCGACCCATCTCCGGCCCAAGTTTGGGCCATTTCTGAGGTGAAACGGACAGAGCGCGGACGGGCGGGACGCGCGTGCTTGCACTACTAGGGAAAACCCTAGCAGTAGCACGTGTTTTGTGCCCACTAGTAGCGCGGGTGGCCGCGCTACTAATAAGGCGCCACAGCTATTGCTTAGCAGTAACGCGTGCCAGCACGCGCTACTGCTAGGACAAATAGCTGCAGCGTTTGTTTAGCACCATGCTACTGCTAAGGTATCTACTTGCAGCGTGTTTTCTTTCCATCGCCACTAGTATTTTTTTTAGTGTATTTATGCGCCATCATACAAATATTGGTACAATACCAGCTGTTATGAGGTTTACATCATTATGTCCATAACAGTGTATTAAATGAAGGTGGATTAGGTTCAAGTGGAGGCAATATGTGGTGCATGTCAAAAGTATACTACTAATCCAAACTTGATCTAGTTTGGACTAGTAGTACTTTCGATGTGCACCACATGTTGCCTCCACTTGAATCTAATCCGCCAGCACAAGCTATTTAATCATCATCATAGTCATTACCATCAACAGTATTTATTTAATCAGCACTAACACTAGCTAATAATAATCATCATAGTCATTACCGCCAACACTAGCTATTTTATCATCATAGTAATAGTGTAGCACATCATCATCCTCAAACTCATTTCTAGCTAGCTAATCACTCCTGCTGCTCTCTCTTAGGTAAAATAACATAAAACATATATAGCTCTCCTCCGGGATCAAATTGGAGCATGCAGATGAACCTGTCTCCTAATCGTGGGTAGCGCATCTGTTTGCTGCCCCCTAGTACTTCTCTGCGCTCCCCCATCACATATTTGGTCCAGTCTTGCACTATTAAGCATCCGCCGCTAATCTTGAATGCACTAAAGTAATCTGTATGATATCTTGGCCGTAAGCTGATAATACTCATGGTACCTTTAGTCTCGATCCCATAAGGCACAACATTCATCGGGAGTCCCTGTTGAAGAACATCGTACGGTAACATACTTAGCAATGAAGTTTAGCTTCAAAAATAATGTATGGAAAAGATGCACCGATGACAAATAGTAAAAATCTTACCATCCTTCCTAAATAGATGTGACCGTAGTTCATTACGAACACTATTGGTCGCACATTTTCAGTACTAACATTTCTAAATGCAGGAAGAAAATTTGTCTTGACAGTATCAAGATCCTCAAGCCATGAAACATAATGACTGAGCTCCTCGCAGTTGAGTTCAGCCTCAGGACAGTATACGGTCCTGTCTACCAAACGCTGGACATGTTTGCTTGCATGCAAATAAGCTGACAATACAAATTAGTTGCCAACTATTTTTGAATAAACAATATCAAAGACATAAATATGGTTGAGAAACTTACATAATGGTATAACTGGAGGCATTTGCACATCGACCTAGATGTCGGTATTACCTTCAATATCATCTTCCGGACGAATATCAAAGGTGATAACCATATCAGGCTCAAATGCATAAGTCTTGCATAGTGCTCGCCATGTTTTGCATCCAAAATAGGTGCAGTCGTCTGAATTGTATAACTTTGCATGGAAAATATAACCATGCTCGGTCTTCAAGTAAACTTTCTTTTCCTCCATACTATGACTGAAACCTATTTTATCTAATACAAAAACTCTTGCATGGCAGGGGATACGCTAGTAGAATAGTAAAAAAAATATAAGTTGAAGCAAATGAAGCAGATGTCATGCTTAATTACGAAAAAAGACTTGTCGTTGTGACTTACTGTATCCACTTAGAAGTTCTCGTCCAGCTTGATGCTGAAGCGCCTATCATCATCTAGGAAGATTCCGTCGCACAGGCCACGCTCGTCTTCGCAGTATTTGCAAATACCGAAATCCTTCTCGTCGTCAGACATTTCCTATGTTCATAGTTAAAACATTAATTGAAAATCGATCAAAGACAACTACCAAGATACTCAACACACAAATCCGGGGCACTTGATATTTTCTACATATTCTAGCACAAGTCATGCCAAAATTCACGGAAAAATCCGGCATGACCTTTGCTAAAATAGGACATATCGAGCGCCTGAAATTTGCCGGAACGGAAATGAATCAACACTCCGGCAAAACATAGGCCACTCGAAGGTGTAACCTGCAAACATGACCGGCTACTTGGATATTGAGCAACACAAGATATACATTTCAAAATATCTTATAGGACTCAAATTAGCATGCATTCAATAAGCAAAAGTAAATCATCTCATGCGTCAGTACATCGTCGAATATTATCACTAATACATCACGAATAGTGTCATACATATAACATCACTAATACAACTAAAACTCTAGCACACGACGGGTATCGGCGCGGGCGGTGGACACCCACAGAGAAGGCACCATCACGGGATCATAGCTCTAGTGAGATCCCTGGAGAACCTGCCAGGTATTGGAGAACGGCCTGTGCTCCAACGCAAACAAGTAGCGATGGACGTGCGCGTCCTCCTCACTGACACGGTGAAGCACCACCTCCGCGGAGTCCTTGAGCCTCTGGATCGTCACTGGCCCACGCGACCGCCACTAAAGAAGGTTCGGGTCAACGATAGGCTGGCTCCTCACCAACCTGCGCCCCCCGGTAGGTAGCGCCTCCTAGTACCACCCCGGCGGAGCCCAGTCCCGGACATGGCCAATCTGGTCAAGCAGGTGTCGTCCTCCGCTGACTCGACGACGAGGATGCGGGATAGGCATCGTCCACGTCGAGGAGGGAAAAATTGCTTTAACTAAAAAATCACCTAATTAGTACCTAGTTCTTACTAACTAGTTCTTACTAACTAAATAGAAGAAGGACAAATTTTACTCGTTTTATTATGCATTACACTAGTGTTTATTCATCATCTAAGAAAACATCACCTAAGAAAAAATCCCAGCCGCATCTGTATCCAATTCATTTCCACCCATAGATGAACCCTAACTATTTGATGCAACTAAAATTTGAAGAACCCTATCTAGGCAGAGGTAGGGGAGGGGGAGGAGCAGGCGTGCTCACCTCGATCGGGTGCCTGCGGAGAG
This sequence comes from Triticum timopheevii, assembly GCA_963921465.1. Classification (NCBI taxonomy): domain Eukaryota; kingdom Viridiplantae; phylum Streptophyta; class Magnoliopsida; order Poales; family Poaceae; genus Triticum; species Triticum timopheevii. The sequence goes on along the minus strand of OY997264.1, from coordinate 46,709,464 downwards.
AGAGGGGCAGGCGGCGTCGAGGTCGGGCTTGGGGCGGCGTCCGGGGCGGCGTTGAGGTCGGGGGCGGCGTCCGGGGCGGCGTTGAGGTCGGGGGCGGGGGCGGCGTTGAATCCGGGGTCGGGGCGGCGTAGAGGGTGTGCGGAGAGCGCACGGCGACCGACGGGCGAGGGCGGCGGCGAGAGCGGAGGAGTAGCAGTAGCGCGGTGGTTAAGTCAGAAGTAGCAGTAGCGCGTTCCTGAAAGCGCGCTGCTACTACATTAGCAACAGCGCGTTCTGGCATACTCGCTACTGCTACAACTTTCTCCTTTTTCCCTTTTTCATTTATTTTTCTTCACATTTTATTTTTTTCCTTTCACCTTCTTCTAATTCTTTCATTTTCAATTACCTTTCTATTTGCTTCTCATTTAATTTTATATCCTTTAGTAGTAGCGAGTTTAGAGCAAAACGCGCTGCTACAAAGAAAGTAGCAGTAGCGCGGTTCCGTATAGATCGCTACTACTACATGTACCATATCGGCTACGCCGTGAGAATTTTAGTAGTAACGTGTATTCAGCGAGACGCGCTACTGCTACGACATTATCTGCAGCGCGTTTCGGCAGGCGCGCTGCTGCTATTTAGCACTAGCGTGCTTCTTTGACCCACGCTACTGCTAAAGTTCTGTGTATAAGGTTTTCCCTAGTAGTGTTGTCCTTCTCTGGCCCGCACGTTGGTGGCACAAAGCACCACCCCGCGCCCCATTTCGCGCCATTTTCCCCCAAACCCTCTGACGTCCCCCCCCTCCCCCACCCTCCCGCCCATGGCAGATGCTGGAAATATGCCCTAGAGGCAATAATAAAAGTATTATTATTATATTTCTTTGTTCATGATAATTGTCTTTATTCATGCTATAACTATATTATCCGGAAATCGTAATACACGTGTGAATACATAGGCCATAATATGTCCCTAGTAAGCCTCTAGTTGACTAGCTCGTTGATCAACAGATAGTCATGGTTTCCTGGCTATGGACATTGGATGTCGTTGATAATGGGATCACATCATTAGGAGAATGATGTGATGGACAAGACCCAATCCTAAGCATAGCACAAGATCGTATAGTTCGTTTGCTAGAGCTTTTCCAATGTCAAGTATCCTTTCCTTAGACCATGAGATCGTGTAACTCCCGGATACTGTAGGAGTGCTTTGGGTGTACCAAACGTCACAACGTAACTGGGTGACTATAAAGGTGCACTACATGTATCTCTGAAAGTGTCTGTTGGGTTGACACGGATCGAGACTGGGATTTGTCACTCCGTATGACGGAGAGGTATCTCTAGGCCCACTCGGTAATGCATCATCATAATGAGCTCAAAGTGACCAAGTGGTTGGTCACGGGATCATGCATTACGGTACGAGTAAAGTGACTTGCCGGTAACGAGACTGAACGAGGTATTAGGATACCGACGATCGAGTCTCGGGCAAGTAACGTACCGATTGACAAAGGGAATTGAATACGGGGTTGTTTAATCCTCGACATCGTGGTTCATCCGATGAGATCATCGAGGAGCATGTGGGAGCCAACATGGGTATCCAGATCCCGCTGTTGGTTATTACCCGAGAGTCGTCTCGGTCATGTCTACGTGTCTCCCGAACCCGTAGGGTCTACACACTTAAGGTTCGGTGACGCTAGGGTTGTATGAATATGAGTATGCAGCATACCGAATGTTGTTCGGAGTCCCGGATGAGATCTTGGACGTCATGAGGAGTTCCAGAATGGTCCGGAGGTAAAGAATTATATATAGGAAGTGTTGTTTCGGCCATCGGGAAAGTTTCGGGGTCACCCGGTATTGTACCGGGACCACGGGAAGGGTCCCGGGGGTCCACCGGGTGGGGCCACCCATCCCGGAGGGCCCCAACAGCTGAAGTGGGAAGGGGAACCAACCCATAGTGGGATGGTGCGCCCCCCTAGGCCCACCCCCTGCGCCTAGGGTTGAAACCCTAGGGTGGGGGGGTGCCCCACTTGCCTTGGGGGGTACTCCACCCCCCCTGGCTGCCGCCCCCTTGGGAGATTGCATCTCCCGGGGCCGGCGCCCCCCTTGGGGGCCTATATAAAGGAGGGCAGGGGGAGGGCAGCCGCACCCTGTGCATTGGCGCCTCCCTCTCCGCTGCTACACCTCGTCCTCCTCCCGCAGCAGCTTGGCGAAGCCCTGCCGGAGTTCTGCTGCATCCACCACCACGCCGTCGTGCTGCTGGATCATCATCAACCTCTCCTTCCCCCTTGCTGGATCAAGAAGGAGGAGACGTCTCCCGTCCCGTACGTGTGTTGAACGCGGAGGTGCTGTCCGTTCAGCACTTGGTCATCGGTGATCTGAATCACGGCGAGTACGACTCCATCATCACCATCCCCTTGAATGCTTCCGCACGCGATCTACAAGTGGTATGTAGATGCAATCTCTCTCTGATGACTCGTTGCTTAGATGAACTCATAGATGGATCTTGGTGAAACCGTAGGAAAATTTTTAATTTTCTGCAACGTTCCCCAACAGTGGCATCATGAGCTAGGTCTATGCGTAGTTCTCTATTGCACGAGTAGAACACAATTTTGTTGTGGGCGTAGATCTTGTCAACTTGCTTGCCACTACTAGTCTTTTCTTGCTTCAGCGGTATTGTGGGATGAAGTGGCCCGGACCAACCTTACACGTACGCTTACGTGAGACCGGTTCCACCGACTAACATGCACTACTTGCATAAGCTGGCTGGCGGGTGTCTGTCTCTCCCACTTTAGTTGGAGCGGATTCGATGAAAATGGTCCTTATGAAGGGTAAATAGAAGTTGACAAAAATCACGTTGTGGTTATTCGTAGGTAAGAAAAGTTCTTGCTAGAACCCAATTGCAGCCACGTAAAAGATGCAACAACAATTAGAGGACGTCTAACTTGTTTTTGCATCAATTGTCATGTGATGTGATATGGCCAGAAGTTGTGATGAATGATGAATGATATATTGTGATGTATGAGATCATGTTCTTGTAATAGGAATCACGACTTGCATGTCGATGAGTATGACAACCGGCAGGAGCCATAGGAGTTGTCTTTATTTTTGTATGACCTGCGTGTCATTGAAGAACGCCATGTAAATTACTTTACTTTATTGCTAAACGCGTTAGCCATAGAAGTAGAAGTAGTCGTTGGCGTGACAACTTCATGAAGACACGATGATGGAGATCATGATGATGAAGATCATGGTGTCATGCCGGTGACAAGATGATCATGGAGCCCCGAAGATGGAGATCAATGGAGCTATATGATATTGGCCATATCATGTCACTACTATATAATTGCATGTGATGTTTCTTATGTTTATGCATCTTGTTTACTTAGAACGACGGTAGTAAATAAGATGATCCCTTATAACAATTTCAAGAAGTGTTCTCCCCTAACTATGCACCGTTGCTAAAGTTCGTCGTTTCGAAGCACCACGTGATGATCGGGTGTGATAGATTCTTACGTTCACATACAATGGGTGTAAGACAGTTTTACACATGCAAAACACTTAGGGTTAACTTGACGAGCCTAGCATGTACTGACATGGCCTCGGAACACAGAGACCGAAAGGTCGAACACGAGTCGTATAGAAGATACGATCAACATGGAGATGTTCACCGACGATGACTAGTCCGTCTCACGTGATGATCGGACACGGCCTAGTCGACTCGGATCGTGTAACACTTAGATGACTAGAGGGATGTCTAATCTGAGTGGGAGTTCATTATAATAATTTGATTAGATGAACTTAATTATCATGAACTTAGTCTAAAACCTTTGCAAATATGTCTTGTAGATCAAATGGCCGCCGCTCATGTCAACATAAATTTCAACGCGTTCCTAGAGAAATCCAAGCTGAAAGATGATGGCAGCAACTATACGGACTGGGTCCGGAACCTGAGGATCATCCTCATAGCTGCCAGGAAACAATATGTCCTAGAAGGAGGGCTAGGTGACACTCCCGTCCCAGAGAACCAAGACGTTATGAACGCTTGGCAGTATCGTGCTGATGATTACTCCCTCGTTCAGTGCGGCATGCTTTACAGCTTAGAACCGGGGCTCCAAAAGCGTTTTGAGCAACACGGAGCATATGAGATGTTCGAGGAGCTGAAACTAGTTTTCCAAGCTCATGCCCGGGTCGAGAGATATGAAGTCTCCGACAAGTTCTATAGTTGTAAGATGGAGGAAAACAGTTCTGTCAGTGAGCACATACTCAAAATGTCTGGGTTGCACAACCGCCTGTCCCAGCTGGACATTAACCTCCCGGACGAGGCGGTCATTGAGAATCCTTCAGTCGCTCCCACCAAGCTACAAGAGCTTTGTGATGAACTACAATATGCAGGGGATGGTGAAGACCATTCCTGAAGTATTTTCAATGCTGAAGTCAGCAAAGGTTGAAATCAAGAAAGAACATCAAGTGTTGATGGTCAATAAAACCACTAAGTTCAAGAAGGGCAAGGGCAAGAAGAACTTCAAGAAGGACGGCAAGGATGTTGCCGCGCCCGGTAAGCCAGTTGCCGGGAAGAAGTCAAACAATGGACCCAAGCCTGAGACTGAGTGCTTTTATTGCAAGGGGAAGGGTCACTGGAAGCGGAACTGCCCCAAATACTTAGCGGATAAGAAGGCCGGCAACACTAAAGGTGTATTTGATATACATGTAATTGATGTGTACCTTACCAGTACTCGTAGTAACTCTTGGGTATTTGATACTGGTGCCGTTGCTCATATTTGTAACTCACAGCAGGAGCTGCGGAATAAGCGGAGACTGGCGAAGGACGAGGTGACGATGCGCGTCGGGAATGGTTCCAAGGTCGATGTGATCGCCGTTGGCACGCTGCCTCTACATTTACCTACGGGATTAGTTTTAAACCTTAATAATTGTTATTTAGTGCCAAGTTTGAGCATGAACATTGTATCTGGATCTCGTTTGATACGAGATGGCTACTCATTTAAATCCGAGAATAATGGTTGTTCTATTTATATGAGAGATATATTTTATGGTCATGCCCCGATGGTCAATGGTTTATTCTTAATGAATCTCGAGCGTAACATTACACATATTCATAGTGTTAGTACCAAAAGATGTAAAGTTGATAACGATAGTCCCACATACTTGTGGCACTGCCGCCTTGGTCACATTGGTGTCAAGCGCATGAAGAAGCTCCATGCTGATGGACTTTTAGAGTCTCTCGATTATGAATCATTTGACACATGCGAACCATGCCTCATGGGCAAAATGACCAAGACTCCGTTCTCCGGAACAATGGAGCGAGCAACCAATTTATTGAAAATCATACATACCGATGTGTGCGGTCCAATGAGCGTTGAGGCTCGCGGAGGATATCGTTATGTTCTCACTCTCACTGATGACTTGAGTAGATATGGGTATGTCTACTTAATGAAACACAAGTCTGAGACCTTTGAAAAGTTCAAGGAATTTCAGAATGAGGTAGAGAATCAACGTGACCGAAAGATAAAGTTTCTACGATCAGATCATGGAGGAGAATATTTAAGTCACGAATTTGGTACACACTTAAGGAAATGTGGAATCGTTTCACAACTCATGCCGCCTGGAACACCTCAGCGTAACGGTGTGTCCGAACGTCGTAATCGCACTCTATTGGATATGGTGCGGTCTATGATGTCTCTTACCGATTTACCGCTATCATTTTGGGGATACGCTCTAGAGACAGCTACATTCACTTTAAATAGGGCACCGTCTAAATCCGTTAAGACGACACCGTATAAATTATGGTTTGGGAAGAAACCTAAGCTGTCGTTTCTAAAAGTTTGGGGATGCGATGCTTATGTCAAGAAACTTCAACCTGAAAAGCTCGAACCCAAGTCGGAAAAATGCGTCTTCATAGGATACCCTAAGGAAACCATTGGGTATACCTTCTACTTAAGATCCGAGGGCAAGATCTTTGTTGCCAAGAACGGATCCTTTCTAGAAAAAGAGTTTCTCTCGAAAGAAGTAAGTGGGACGAAAGTAGAACTCGATGAAGTACTACCTCTCGAACAGGAAAGTAGTGCAGCTCAGGAAAATGTTCCTGTGATGCCTACACCAACTGAAGAGGAAAATAATGATGATGATCAAGGTACTTTGGATCAAGTTGCTACTGAACTTCGTAGGTCCACAAGGACACGTTCTGCACCCGAGTGGTACGGCAACCCTGTCCTAGAAATCATGTTGTTAGACAACGGTGAACCTTCGAACTATGAAGAAGCGATGGCGGGCACAGATTCCAACAAATGGCTTGAAGCCATGAAATCCGAAATAGAATCCATGTATGAAAACAAAGTATGGACTTTGACAGACTTGCCCGATGATCGGCGAGCGATAGAAAACAAATGGATCTTTAAGAAGAAGACGAACGCGGATGGTAATGTTACCATCTATAAAGCTCGACTTGTCGCTAAGGGTTATCGACAAGTTCAAGGGGTTGAGTACGATGAGACATTCTCTCCCGTAGCAAAGCTGAAGTCCGTCCGAATCATGTTAGCAATTGCCGCATACTATGATTATGAGAAATGGCAGATGGACGTCAAAACGGCATTCCTTAACGGGCATCTTAAGGAAGAGTTGTATATGATGCAGCCGGAAGGTTTTGTCGATCCTAAAGATGCTAATAAAGTATGCAAGCTCCAACGATCCATTTATGGGCTGGTGCAAGCATCTCGGAGTTGGAACATTTGCTTTGATGAGATGATCAAAGCGTTTGGGTTTATGCAGACTTATGGAGAAGCCTGCGTTTACAAGAAAGTGAGTGGGAGCTCTGTAGCATTTCTCATATTATATGTAGATGACATACTCTTGATGGGAAATGATATAGAACTTTTGGACAACATTAAGGCCTACTTGAATAAGTGTTTTTCAATGAAGGACCTTGGAGAAGCTGCTTATATATTAGGCATCAAGATCTATAGAGATAGATCGAGATGCCTCATAGGTCTTTCACAAAGCACATACCTTGATAAGATTTTGAAGAAGTTCAAAATGGATCAGTCCAAGAAGGGGTTCTTGCCTGTATTGCAAGGTGTGAGATTGAGCTCGGCTCAATGCCCGACCACGGCAAAAGATAAAGAAGAGATGAGTGTCATCCCCTATGCTTCAGCCATAGGATCTATTATGTATGCCATGCTGTGTACCAGACCTGATGTAAACCTTGCCGTAAGTTTGGTAGGAAGGTACCAAAGTAATCCCGGCAAGGAACACTGGACAGCGGTCAAGAATATCCTGAAGTACCTGAAAAGGACAAAGGACATGTTTCTCGTTTATGGAGGTGACGAAGAGCTCGTCGTAAAGGGTTACGTCGACGCTAGCTTCGACACAGATCTGGATGACTCTAAGTCACAAACCGGATACGTGTATATGTTGAATGGTGGAGCAGTAAGCTGGTGCAGCTGCAAGCAGAGCGTCGTGGCGGGATCTACATGTGAAGCGAAGTACATGGCAGCCTCGGAGGCAGCACATGAAGCAATTTGGGTGAAGGAGTTCATCACCGACCTAGGAGTCATACCCAATGCGTCGGGGCCGATCAAACTCTTCTGTGAAAACACTGGAGCTATTGCCCTTGCCAAGGAGCCCAGGTTTCACAACAAGACCAGGCACATCAAGCGTCGTTTCAACTCCATCCGTGAAAATGTTCAAGATGGAGACATAGATATTTGCAAAGTACATACGGATCTGAATGTCGCAGATCCGTTGACTAAACCTCTCTCGCGAGCAAAACATGATCAACACCAGAACTCTATGGATGTTCGATTCATCACAATGTAACTAGATTATTGACTCTAGTGCAAGTGGGAGACTGCTGAAAATATGCCCTAGAAGCAATAATAAAAGTATTATTATTATATTTCTTTGTTCATGATAATTGTCTTTATTCATGCTATAACTGTATTATCCGGAAATCGTAATACACGTGTGAATAGATAGGCCATAATATGTCCCTAGTAAGCCTCTAGTTGACTAGCTCGTTGATAAACAGATAGTCATGGTTTCCTGGCTATGGACATTGGATATGTTGATAATGGGATCACATCATTAGGAGAATGATGTGATGGACAAGACCCAATCCTAAGCATAGCACAAGATCGTATAGTTCGTTTGCTAGAGCTTTTCCAATGTCAAGTATCCTTTCCTTAGACCATGAGATCGTGTAACTCCCGGATACCGTAGGAGTGCTTTGGGTGTACCAAACGTCACAACGTAACTGGGTGACTATAAAGGTGCACTACAGGTATCTCTTAAAGTGTCTTTTGGGTTGACACGGATCGAGACTGGGATTTGTCACTCCGTATGACGGAGAGGTATCTCTGGGCCCACTCGGTAATGCATCATCATAATGAGCTCAAAGTGACGAAGTGGTTGGTCACGGGATCATGCATTACGGTACGAGTAAAGTGACTTGCCGGTAACGAGACTGAACGAGGTATTGGGATACCGACGATCGAGTCTCGGGCAAGTAACGTACCGATTGACAAAGGGAATTGAATACGGGGTTGTTTAATCCTCGACATCATGGTTCATCCGATGAGATCATCGAGGAGCATGTGGGAGCCAACATGGGTATCCAGATCCCGCTGTTGGTTATTGCCCGAGAGTCGTCTCGGTCATGTCTACGTGTCTCCCGAACCCGTAGGGTCTACACACTTAAGGTTCAGTGACGCTAGGGTTGTATGAATATGAGTATGCAGCATACCGAATGTTGCTCGGAGTCCCGGATGAGATCCTGGAAGTCACGAGGAGTTCTGGAATGGTCCGGAGATAAAGAATTATATATAGCAAGTGTTGTTTCGGCCATCGGGAAAGTTTCGGGGTCACCCGGTATTGTACCGGGACCACCGGAAGGGTCCCGGGGGTCCACCGGGTGGGGCCACCCATCCCGGAGGGCCCCAAGGGCTGAAGTGGGGAGGGGAACCAGCCCATAGTGGGCTGGTGCGCCCCCTAGGCCCACCCCCTGCGCCTAGGGTTGAAACCCTAGGGTGGGGGGGGGGGCGCCCCACTTGCCTTGGGGGGTACTCCAACCCCCCGGCCGCCGCCCCATTGGGAGATTGCATCTCCCAGGGCCGGCGCCACCTCCCCTGGGGGCCTATATAAAGAAGGGCAGGGGGGAGGGCAGCCGCACCCTGTGCATTGGCGCCTCCCTCTCCGCTACTACACCTCGTCCTCCTCCCGCAGCAGCTTGGCGAAGCCCTGCCGAAGTTCTGCTGCATCCACCACCACGCCGTCGTGCTACTGGATCATCATCAACCTCTCCTTCCCCCTTGCTAGATCAAGAAGGAGGAGACGTCTCCCGTCCCGTATGTGTGTTGAACGCGGAGGTGCGGTACGTTCAGCACTTGGTCATCGGTGATCTGAATCACGGCGAGTACGACTCCATCATCACGATCCCCTTGAACGCTTCCGCACGTGATCTACAAGTGGTATGTAGATGCAATCTCTCTCTCATGACTCGTTGCTTAGATGAACTCATAGATGGATCTTGGTGAAACCGTAGGAAATATTTTAATTTTCTGCAACGTTCCCCATCAGCAGATGCTCCACTGAATTTCGGCGACCAGGCCGTCGACCCTCCCGGAAAGGAGAAGAAGAGGGCGGCAAAGATGCCGAGGTCGGAATGCACGCCGGAGGAGCTCGCAAAGATGGACGCGGAATCGGCGAATTAGAGGAACCGAAGGGCGGTTGTCAAGGGCAAGAACACCACGGCCAAGTTCGCTGTGGAGCATGCTGCGTTGGAGGCCGCGCGGCGCAAGGCCGAGGTCGACGAGAAAGAGGACATCGTCAACAAAGCGCACGCCCTCCTCATGCTTGGGATGTGCCATCCGGCGGGTTTCTCTGTAGCGCCCGTCGGCCCGGCGAGCACAGGCTCGTCGGTCACCAGGCCTCTACACTGCCCCTCGCTGACATCGCGGACCACGCCTTTTTCGCCCGGTTTTCCTCCGCCAAGGCACGAAGGCCAGACACATTTTTCGGGGTCGCCAGACGTTGGCGTGATTGCATCGTCCACCCCGCGCCCCTCGGCCGTCATCAACCTCAACGTCACGCCGGGGTCCAGCAGCGGTGGCCGGCCGTCCATTGAGATGCAAAGAAAGCAAGCACGGCCGCCGTCTACGAGCACCATGCCGTCGCCCCGCGTCCTGTTCGGCGAAATGCGAACACCAACACCAATGGTCGACGACCCCTTCTACAACCAGTCCATGAAGAATGTCATCTACGAGGGTGGGCATGGCGCCTACGATCCCGACGAGACCCAAAGTCAGGATGGTTGCGCCCAGTACGTGGCCGATGAAGACATTAAGGCCCACGACCATGCTGACTACGACCATGGTGACTCATGGCATGAAGATGATGACATCTATTACGAAGGTGATGGTGATGAAGAAGATGAAGGCACTAATATTGAGGGCAAGCCATTGTTCATCGACGAGTTCACCCAAAGAACGGAAGCACAAAAGAGGGAGAATATCATTCGTACGGGATCATACTCACAAGAGGAGGACAAGTGTCACGACCGGTTTTCCAATAAAAATATTTATTGAGAAACCAATCTATTGAGTCCAGTATGAGAGAAATCCTCCTCACTGGTAGACAAAATCTTGATACAATAAGCCAGTAGCATAAAATATATTACAGGGTCGAACTACGGTTGCTCAACCAAATTATTACAAGCACGCCAATTATTATACATAATGGCGGACACGACACAGTGGTGTGGAGGCATACTACTGACTCGAGGATAGGATGGTGGTGGAAAAACACAGCGGGGAGAGGGATACAAGACTCTAAAACTGGCATCTCATCGAGCGTCGAGGTGAGGCTCGATGAACTTATTTGGTAGCGGAAGCGGATAATAATACAATGACCAAATCCAGGGTTGCACGAGACTGACTGGGACTCCTCTAGGCGTCGGACTCGCTATCAAATTCTTCATCCATGAGATCGCCTTCGTTAGCATCTGGCCAAATCAACAAGCCAGTGAGTACTTTGAAAGTACTCGCAAGACAGTTCGGACGTAAGATATAACAAATGCATGCATGGATGCGTCATGATTAATTCATCAATGCACATTAAAATAAATTAGCATAATGAGGTAAGTAAAAGGGAAACGGCGGTAGTCCGCCTGAAATCCCAACAAAACATAAATGGAGACCGATCGGGTGTCTGAAGCGACGCCTCGAAAGGTGAACAAATAAAGAAAAGGAAATGATGCCACAGTCGGGCGTCTTAGCGACACCACATAAAGGGCTTTAAAAGAAATGCCACAGTCGGACGTCTGAGCGACATCACAAAAAGGGCTTTAAAAGAAATGCCACGGTCCGACGTCTGAGCGACATCACAGAAAGGGCTTTAAAAGAAATGCCACAGTCGGACGTCTGAGCGACATCACAGAAAGGGCTTTAAAAGAAATGCCACAGTCGAACGTCTGAGCGACATCACAGAAAGGGCTTTAAAAGAAATGCCACAGTCGGACGTCTGAGCGACATCACAGAAAGGGCTTTAAAAGAAATGCCACAGTCGGACGTCTGAGCGACATCACAGAAAGGGCTTTAAAAGAAATGCCACAGTCGGACGTCTGAGCGACATCACAGAAAGGGCTTTAAAAGAAATGCCACGGTCGGACGTCTGAGCGACATCACAGAAAGGGCTTTAAAAGAAATGCCACAGTCGGACGTCTAGCGACATCACAGAAAGGGCTTTAAAAGAAATGCCACGGTCGGACGTCTGAGCGACATCACAGAAAGGGCTTTAAAAGAAATGCCACGGTCGGACGTTTGAGCGACATCACAGAAAGGGCTTTAAAAGAAATGCCACGGTCGGACGTCTGAGCGACATCACAGAAAGGGCTTTAAAAGAAATGCCACAGTCGGACGTCTGAGCGACATCACAGAAAGGGCTTTAAAAGAAATGCCACAGTCGGACGTCTGAGCGACATCACAGAAAGGGCTTTAAAAGAAATGCCACGGTCGGACGTCTGAGCGACATCACAGAAAGGGCTTTAAAAGAAATGCCACAGTCGGACGTCTAGCGACATCACAGAAAGGGCTTTAAAATAAATGCCACGGTCGGACGTCTGAGCGACATCACAGAAAGGGCTTTAAAAGAAATGCCACGGTCGGACGTTTGAGCGACATCACAGAAAGGGCTTTAAAAGAAATGCCACAGTCGGACGTCTAGGCGACATCTCAGAAAGGGCTTTTGTCCACAAGTAAATATTACTCATAATAAGCATTCAATTCACGAAAATAAATGGGTTAGTCCATCCACAGGAATAATCATTTAACCGGACTTAGCACTCATGCGATTCACCGGAGTCTTTGTCATCAAAACTGACATTTGGTCAGGACAAGTTAATATCGAACTTGGACATGGAATAGATGATTTGAAGGAATAGATGACTCTGCAGAGTTTGTACAAAATTTTTCCCACAGCCAACGGATTTCCGTAGTCACGAAGGACTAGTTCCGTTTACGGTTTTTCGGTAGAAAACACAGCTAACCAGTACACACCCATTCCACCTCTCGATGCTAGGAATCACCCTAGACATCGTCCAAGAAAAACTTTTGAGACGGGGAGATCACAATCTTGAATAGCGTGGGATCAAATTTATATACACGCGCTCTAAGGGGTGCCCCCCTCTCGGTCCCAACCGGAAACACCCATGCCCCCTGACCGGATGACTGGCTTTAATCCAGGGCCATGGAACCATCATCACGGCCTCTCCTTTTTGGTGTGTACCAGGAAAGCGGTTTACAACTTACTAAGCCATATTCCTTGCAGAAAACATGTGGTAGTACAAGGAAGGAAATGGAAGGAACTGGACCGATACGGTTTGACACTGTAGTCACATAGTCTGGCATAAGACTGGCATGCTACAACACTGCCATCTTACCCATTCTCATGCCAACACATGGCCATTCATATGCACATCCATCCACTTATGGATCATCGAACTCACTTACTTCAATAGTGCATGGAAATAACGTTCATCGGTATGCTCATCAACATGCCATGAGACTAACTAAATGCAAAACATGCCAAGACACTCATCATATCAAAAGTTCAAACATGCTTGCCTGGTTCAGAGTAGTCGGAGCCTAGCTCGGTGAAGTTCGCGGCTCCATCACCCCCTTTGGTATCTACGGTATAAAGAAAATATATGCGCTATCGTAAATACCAAGAGGTGCACAAAAAGTATACCAAATATTTTTCAAATAAATCTGATAAAAAACTAGACAAAATTTTAAAGAAGACAGAAAAAGAATCAATCAAAAATACTCTTCTGTTAAAAAGTTATAGAGGTTTTTGTCCAGGGACTCATCTGTAATGAAACAGAAAGTTTCCAGGGGCTAGTTTATAAAAATAGAAAACGCTTCGGCAGAAACTACGCCAGCCCAGAGGGAAAGCGTACTCTGGCGAAAGACGCCTTCAGAAAACGGTTCGTTTCAGAAAAGGCAGAGAGGCTGACGGGTGGGCTCCACCTGTTAGGTTTGAAAATCAAAACAGAGCGTGACGGCGCCCGAGGGGTGCGGTGGTCGCCGGTGGCGATCCACGGCGAGGCAGGGGGATCGGGGAGTACCTCTGTGTTCAGGGCACCATTCCGCGTCTGAGGGAGGTGGAAGCGGTCGCCGGCGAGTACTGTGTCGATGGCGGCCCTTGCTCCGGCGGACGGCGGTTCGGACGAGGATGGAGCTCGCCGGAGAGGGCCGCAAGGTTCAAATTGACGAGGGGGTTAGACCTCTGGTAGCTAGAGGGGGTAGCTGACGGGGTTTGGGCACCGGAGACGGCCTCACCGGAGTGAATCAAGGTGGAGGCCGAGGCGGAACGGGGCGGCCGGAGTTGGGGGAGGAGACCTCCTCGAGGTCCTCCTGGTGGCCTGGTGGGGTGCTGGTGTGGTGCGGAGATGGTGTGTGCTCGAGGGCGAGCTCGGGAGCCCTTTATATAGGAGGTCTGAGGCGGTGGCCGAGAACAGAGTTCTCCGGCGAGGTGATTACGGCGGCGTGGAGGTTGAACGGGAGGTTGCAGAGGTGGGGCGTCATCGCGGTCGTTCCCTGGTTCGGTTTGTGCGCTAACCGCGTTGGGATTAGGTGGCTTAGGTGGAGTTCGACGGAACGGGGCGGCGCGGGCCCGTCGGCGGCAGAGAGCGCGCTCTGTGCGTGCTGCGCCACGGCGACGGTGCCGCATGCGTGCGCTGGCACGGAGACGGCCACGCGGAGCCACCAGAGGATTTGGGCGGCGCCGAACGGCGTTGCGCCGCCGTTCTCCTCCCTGTCGGCCGTTACGGGGAGCCGGCCGCCACAAGACACGCCGGCGCAGGCGGGCCAGGGCGCCACCGACGCCAGGGTCGCGCCAAGTGCGCGTGTGAGGCTCCGGACAAGCAAGCAAGGCCGTGAGCAACGTGCCAAGTGCACTGTGGCCGCGTGACTGAAACTGACGAAACTGAAACTGAACTTAACTGAATTTCTGAAAGTGTAAGGAAAACAGTGCATGCAAGGTGTTCGACAGAATGATCCAGGCATGTAGGGATTTTTCCTTGGGCTGATTTTTGGTGGAGTGATCTCTCATTGCAACTAGAGGTTGCCTGAATTTTTATAGAATTTTTGGAGAAGTGTGGATATGAATTTCACCAAATTTGGCAAATCTGGTCCAAACTTGCAGAGACTGAATTTTGAAATATTTGAAAAGAGGAGGAGTGGATCAAGATGGTTCTGGGTTGTGGGTTCAAAGGACTATCCAGGAGAGTTGGTTTGAGGTCATAACTCAAATGCAATAGGGTACTTGCTTTGAAAAACTCTCAGGCTCCAAGTAATTTTCAGAAATGATTTGAGGGAAAAAAATAATTTGAATAAAATCCAAAACTTGCTTGGATGAGTTGGGACAGAGAACTTAGGTTGATTTCAATGAGGAGGGGAGGTTTTGGAGGGGTTTTACCACATGGGCAAAAAAATACAATGCCATGGGTGGCTTTAAAGATATGAAAATCCAAATTTTCATAGAGTTTCTTTTTAAAAGAAAAAGATTAAATTAAACTCCCAAAATGATTTGAGAGGGAACCAACAGAGAAGAAGTTTCAAAAGATCAAACACCAAGGTTTTAAAAAAAACCTTGCCAAAGAAAAGAAGGTTTTTAAGAGGAAGGTTTTCTGGAAAATTTTAAATGGCCTCTTTTATAAAAACCACAAAGTTTTTGCTGAAAACCAAAGCAAAAATTTTGGGGTGTCACAACAAGTTGATTTGCCAAAGTTGGATGGAGGTTGGCCAAGATCCGAGGACCGGTGCGCAACAAAAGGGACTTGTTTTTTGGACAAGAGTTCACAAAACATTCCATGAAAAAAAGTTGTCAATGGCATGCCTAGCTTCCTTCAACACAGCCACTGGGTAATGACCACTCTGATGCAGGAGGCCAAAATTAACCTCAAGAAAGAGACACATAATAGCATCTCAGGAAGACGAGATATGACACAAAGTTCTTAAGCAAAAAATAATCAATAATTTGCATCATAATAGCATTGTAACAAGATGCCAAGGCCTCAACACGTATCCTCTTCTTCACACCTTCACAAAACAAGGTCCTTGTGGGGGGTGTCAGCCACTACATCACCCGTCTGAAGAAACATACGAGAGAAACCAGGCGGCGATTCAGTGCATAATGAGATTTCAAACTTTATACCGTCACCCATTTCTGCACCTATCGATGTTTTGTTATTGGTGCTCAATGATGATGCTTCTTCATACGCAAGACAGTTGAGAAACAACTTTGGATTATTTTGCTGTAATACAGTCAGCAGAAGAAGAAAGTTAGAGCCGTATAATTATAAAGGACCATTCAACAAAAATTCTAGTGTAGCATGCTACGCTACATGACATATCTCTTATTGCAAAAGGCAAGATTTAACCACTTAAGACCTTGGAACATCTTCTGTTCGGAGAAAGAAACTTTTGAGAACTCAAATATTCGATGTATTAGAGCTAGTATCTAATACAGAAAGATCGGAGGCCCTAAAAATATTCGACGTGCGTGAGTTGGATCCTGTAAGTATGAAAAATGCATGTCATATTGACTGATGCCGCATAGGTTATATTTTTCCCGAAAAACGGGCCCTGCAAATTATATACTCTATTTTAACTTCAACGTACAAGGCTGATGATTGGCTGATATATATAGTTTTGCATGCCATATACTCCATCAATCCCAAATTAATTGTCAGGTTTGTCTAAATATGGAAGTATCTAAACACATAATATTTAGCACACAAGATAACAAGTAGTAGTAAATTGTCGCCCTTCTTAATTAGTATCTTACATGCATGGCATCATCCTACCATCTTAGCAAGGAAGAAGATCAAGTACCTCCAACCAGTGGCGGAGCGTGAACTGAATTTACGTGGGGGCCAAACAAGAGAGAAGGGGATGCCTACAACAAATGCCTAAAAAAGGCATATGACAAAAAGTGCAACTACGAATAGATTCAGTAAAGAAAGGCCCGAAACAGGCTGAGCTATTGCCAGATATAGAAGAGGCACGTCCTCAAAACGGCCAGGGAGATTAGAGAGGTTGGGTGATTAGAAGTGAGTTTAGCACTGGGATTTGCTTCTTTTGCAACAAAATATTTTGGAGGGGGCAAGGGGGCAGGACCCGGGATGGTGCCACTGACGCTCCGCCCTTGACTCCACCATAGAGAAGAAGTATTCACATGTGTATACATAGTGCGGTGAAGCAAGTCTGAGTTCTGGCCTACAAGAATGGGTGAGACAGATTAGAGTTGTGATGCAAATGTTTCTCAAATTAGACAAACAACTAAACAAAATTATAAATTTTCTATGCATCCATTTGAAATCTCATAATCGTCTATCTATCTAATAGCAGCAAGCAAGGTGTTCATATTTTCGATCGACCAAGGGAATCTTAGGGTGCTTGAGGAGGCATAAGTGCAGAACAATGATTGATGGTTAGGTGAATTATTAAGCAAACACCTATCGGAAACACATCACACAACAGGGTTCACTTACCGCAAGTACTGTTTAGATAGAGTTGGCAAACAACAGACGGCCAAAGATCTATTCAACAGACAATTAGGTTTTCGTCGGAGATCAGGCCAATACTCACCTAACAACGCCATGCCAACCACCAACCGAACAAAAAGGAAGCCCAAAGCCACCCCGCCCCTGTCAAGGACTCGAGGGGATGGTGTGCATGTTGAGAGTGGGGAGGGAAACCCATGGAGGAGGCTAGAGGAAACTACAGATCTACGGAAACATTTTTTTGCAAAGAGTAACACGGGTAGTGTGACTGCATTGAGTTCAATTCTGGATGTATATATTGTTAAGGTTCTGGACGACTAATCCCTAAGGAAAAGTCTTCGGTCTTATTTGGTCATGGCATCATCAAATGATACAAGTCTTGGATAAGAATCTACAACGCACTAGAACGCCCTTGTTGACGATTCTTTACTGAGACAACATCTAGGGTTCCTCGAATAATGCGATATCCTCACACAGGGTAAATACTTAACCCTTCCTCCTCTTACTAATACTACAAAATGTTCTTGTAAATTATGGCCCTACTTGCCGGGCTGCCCACCTAAACCAAAGGCAGTTATAGATGCCCTAACAAAACTTCGTAAGAAGATATTGCGAGAAATAGTTGAGGATCGAACTCTATCTCAAAATAAAAATAGATGTTTTACTACTAGTCACAAGCTTTATGTTAGGCTGGTTTCCTTTGGTGCAAATCCAATTATCTAAATTGGAAATAAGAAGCAATTCTCCCATTGGTAGCAAATGGTTATCCATTAAGCGGAGGAAATCGTAGTAAAAAGAAAAAGGCTTATGCTCCTTTATCTTAAAAGAACGGACTAACAGGGTCAGCTACTTAGCCAACTTTCATAATTAAATACCGTCAGTCACTGCCCTGAAGAGGTTAAAATGCATGTCAAGGCGCAATTGTGTGTCAGTAATGAAACTTTTAGTGATCCTTACTTGGGGATGCCGACTGAGGTGGGGAGGTCTACCTTGACAATTTTCAAACTTTTTCCGAATAGAGCGTGGCAGCGGGTACATTCTTGGTCTGACCGCCCTATGTCTCGGCCAGGGAAGGAGACTATGTTGAAATCTGTTATACAAGCCATTCCAACCTTTGTGATGTGTTGCTTTCAACTTCCTGTATCAACATGTGAACAATTCCGGAAGCTTATTGCCGATGAATGGTGGGGCAGGGAAGAGGGAAAAAAAGAAGATGCATTGGAGATCATTGGAATGCCTATTGTTGCCGAAATCTCTTGGTGGCATGGGATTCCGTGACATTCCCCCTGTTCAACCAAACTATGTTGGGAAGGCAGTGTTGGTGTTTACTAAGGGAACTGGAGTCACTTTGTGCTCGTGTTATGAAGGGACGATATTTCCCTTTTGGTGTTTTGTGGAATGCACTGGTAACACGTTCTGCATCATACACTTGGCGCAATATTTTGTTTGGCCGAAAACTGTTGAAGCAAGGTGTTTCTTCGGGTATTGGGATGGCAAGAAAGTTCACATTATGACTGACCATTGGATCCCTTCTATTCATCCGCAAGTGTTACATCCGATCTCCCCTATTCCAGCCACAACAACTGTTAAAGCCTTATGGATGAAGAGTTAGGTGTTTGGAACGAGGAAAATGTGTATGCTTTCTTCTCAGCTGAGGTGGCTACTAAAATCCTACAAATTCCTATTAGCCATCATGGCGGCGAGGACTTTCCTTGATGGCCTCACATGAGATTTGGAGATCATGAGTACTATGTGCCTGCGGCGTACAATTTGGCGCAGTCTGCTAAATTTACATTATCTCAAAGTAATAGTGGTCGTGGTAAGAGTTCAAATAGGAGCAAGTAAAGAAAGTTTGGAAAGGCTCTTCATACTAGCGGAGCTTAGTGTATACGAAGAGGGCCATGCCCCCCCCCCCCCCCCCCCCAAAATTGTGGCATTCATTGAAGAGCATGCTAGCTTTTAGGCCTAATTAGTGCTTCAAGCATCGATTAGCCCCTCTTGGCCTATTAATTTGTTCCCCTTGAGTCATGGCCCCCTCTTATATTTTGCTCAAGCTCCGCCACTGGCTCTTTGGTATGTTCAAGCACCTAATAAAATGAAGATTATTTGTGGAGTTTGCACATGATTGTCTCCCTTCAGGCATGCAACTACAACATCGCCATATCCCGACATCGTATGACTGCCCTTTCTATCGCAGGCATGAGGAGGTGGAACACAACATGCTTTTTTGTCCTTATGCTCGACAGGTATGGGATGAAATGAAGATGGATTATGATGTCAATCTTAATTGTTCTAAATTTAGGTCACCCAGACGGGCATCCAATCTTCATGCAACGGCGATGGCTGTGACATTTTGGTATTTGTGGGATGCTTGGAAATCTGCCCGGAATAACAATGAAGTTTATCACCCTCAGCGTATTGCGACAAAGGTTAAAGCGTACATTAATATGATTGTGACACATCTTTACAAGTCTGTGTCCGGTCAAAGGCGTGAGATTCCTGCTTCATGCTATACATGGTCTCCGCCACCACTGGGAACAATCATGCTTTCGTGTGATGCTGCTATCTTTGATGAGCTACAATGGTCAGGTGTTGGCGTCGTTGCTCAAGACCACTTTGGCCATTGTATTGTGGCCTGTAGTGAACCACTCCAGGGAGCCATTGCGCCTGAAATGGCAGAAGCATTAGCACTTCGCCGTGCTGCTTATCTGGCTCATGAGAGATTTTGATAATGTCATATTCGCTTCTGACTGCTTGTCCTTAGTGCAAAGACTCAATTCTTCATCGCATGATCGATTGAGTGTTGGCTCAGTGGTGTCTGATATCAAGCATATGACATGTGGTTCGATTCGGTGGTATTTAAGCATATTCGTCGGCATCTCAATAAGGTGCTCATTTGTTAGCTAAATCATGTAAAGACTAGTGCTTTGTGTGTGTTTTTTTCTGCTTTGGATTGTGTCCGGGAGACTCTTTGTAATGCTGTTACTTAATCAATAAAATGCCGATGTTCTAACAAAGATCTATGTCAGCGGGGCAGATGTCAGAAATAACTTCGGGGGACCCATCGGATTACCGAACCACGAGGCGATCGATTTGTGTGGGCCAACAATTTTAAGCAAGCGTAGGGTGTTTTTTCTACCAGTTTTGAGAACCTAATCTTGAACCGGTTTTATTTTTTTCTGTCATTTTATTTACTGATTTTCAGGTTTATTATGTTTTTTCTATTCTTTTATGTTTATCTTTTTTCTTTACATAAATTCATAAAAAAAAATCAAAACTTCTTCAGGATTTTAAAAATGTTCATTTTCCATAAAATGCTTCAAAATTTGTTCTTTATTTTCAAAATTTGTTCTTTATATAAAAATAAATCAGAATCTTCAAAAAATGCTCATAATTTCAAATTTATTTTGAAAATTTCAAAACATGTTCGGAATTTCAAAAGAGTTGATCATGTTTTCCAAATTGTTCATGCTTTAGAAAAATGTTTGAAAAATTTAAAACTTTGTTCAAACTTTCAACAAATGTTCGTAATTCAAAAGTTGTTGTCAAATTTCAAAAAAAGTTCGAAAATTAAAAAAATGTTCTTTATTTAAATAAATGTTCACAAATTTGAAATGGGCAGCCCAGTCAAAATGTTTAGAGATGTTTATAGTGCTCCCGGCTCGCTGTATTCGCCAATTGGGCGGCCCAGGCAATATACGAGACCCCACTTTTGCACAAAGCCATCCGTGGCCCGTCGTCTAGCGAGACTTCTCATCGCGCACCGGCGTGCCAGACGTGCCTCCGAAAAGAAAACCCCGGCGTCCCAGACCGCCGCCGGCTTCCGCCGTCTGGCCTCATCGCACCTGTTCGGGCTCATCGCCGTCGTCCTTGTGAACCTTCGCTAGTTAGCTGCCTTCCCGGAACCGCGACAGCTTGCTCCAGTAGCGATGCAGGTAGGCGGGAGCGGGTGGGCGTCCGCATGTCCACCCACGCCCACAAGGTGCTTGGCGCATTGCGCGACCGCGGTCGTGTGGTGAACCAATCATGTGTACTTGTTCCTTAGCTGTGGCTGTGGCGAATTTGCAAATTTCAGAAGCGGGAGCAAGGAAAAGGAAACCCCGGCACATCGAGGCTGGTCAGGGGCGGAGCCAGCACAGGAGCGTTGGGTTCAGCTGAACCCAAGAATTTGTCCTGTCCAGATATGTATACACATATACATACGTGCTTGAACCCAGTAAAAAAATAAGGATTGAACCCATCGACTTGCAACGTTTGATGAGAAGCCCAAAAGCCCACAAAGTAAAACCTTCCGTGCAGCCTCCTCTAGGCTTGTTCGTGGCTTCCTGCCCCCCAATTCCTATTCTCCTATACCAGCCGCCAGCCGCCAGCCGCAACAGACCCTTCATTTTTTCTGTCGCTTCCTCAAGACCTCAACTCGATCTACCCTCTTCTGTTCGCCTCGACCAGCACTGAGCCAACAAAGTTATAAAACTCTGCCATCTCCCAACCCTTTCTGGTCGGAAGCGGCGATCGTGCCTGCAGTTGTAGACCAAATTTGAGGTACTGAGTCATCCTCAAATCTCCTCTCCGTTCTGCATGCCGTAGTTATCTAATTACTTCTTTTACGTACTTAACTGATCTATACCATGGGTTGCCATTTCTCGAAGAGAAATCGATCACCAGATTAAGATAAAGATGTAGGCAAAGCGCATCAATGCTACTGCAGGTAGTCATCTGAAACCTTCTTTCGTAGAAAAATTAATTTAGATCAGTTTCCTTATGATGGCAGTATTCAGTTTTTAATGTAGCACAACATTGGATAAGCGATATCATATTGAAAATTTCTATTGGAGCCCGATCTCATCTACTCTCGGTGGACAGAAAATTCGAAAAAATAGTAAATGAAATAAAATTTGAAATATCTAGAATTCAAAGATGGTCCAGTGTTCTGGGTGCATCCAAAATTTGCTTCCACGATGACTGTCGTGGTGCTCTGTACATAACAAACAAAATTGCTTCAAAATGTCTTTCTAAAGCTTTTTGAGAGGTCCGGTTTTTTTTATTTTGTCCAGAGCATCTCACCCCGAAAGTTTGGAAGCACCTCGTACACTTGAGCATCTTTGATGCAAAAAAAAAGTTTCTTTTTATGTTACTATTTTTTCGAATTTAATTTTCACAATGGGTGTAGATGAGCTCAAGCCCCAATACACTATCCTAGTGCTATAATATGGTTGTGAGATGGTATAAAATTTCACTTTACATTTAAGTAATTTGTACCAAATCTTTATAACGAGTTAGTGAGTGAACCCAATGGCAAAAATTCATGGCTCCGCCCCTGAGGCTGGTTGTCAGTTGAGCCTGCAGATACAGGTAGACACCCCTACTTGCTACTGACCCTGACTGGTTAATGCATGTAGGCAATGGTTAACTGTCCTTGTTGTGATGCAGACGAAGCAGCTGGATGGCACACGTACGGAGGATCTCCATTTCCTGCATTCATCCAGCTTAGTGTTCCCTTCCCACCTCTAGTTTCAGACCAAAATGTTTTGATTTTGAATGTCTATACACTCCCGTCTGTTTCATCCTGCCAATTTCTATCTCAAGATAGTTTTCCATTTCCATTGATGTGTATTCAAGAGTGCCATTCATTTTTGCCATGTCAGCCGGGAAATTAGGAAGCTCGAGGGACTCATGTGTAATCTAGTAGTGTCAGCTTCTGCATTTGTTAGGGACTCAAGGGTGCTTAGTCACAAAGAAATTGTTACAAGACAACCGTGATTAAACTGAGCCTTAGTCACCCAATAAATTTATTGCAATTGCATAGCAAGCACATGTACGTCATTACACACTGGAGAAAGCATATGCAAGTTATAACTGCAGTAGCATATATCAACGAAAAGAAATTGGCTACTCAACTACACGGTACAAAGTTCAACTCGGGGTTACACCCTACCGTACCAGCTAATTAAGTACAGATCGACCATGGAAGAAAAACTACGGGATTACCTCATTTGCCTTCCCCTGGCTTTGCAACCATTGGCTCTTACACTTTTCAAGTTTCTCCTTGACTTCTCCCATGGTAGGCCTGTTATTCACGTGTTCCTCGAGACACTGCACCGCGATCTTGCCAACCTCCTCGAGGCACTCCATGTTTTCCTCCACATTGGCTGAAACCACCTCATCAAACATCTGCCTTGCGGTGCCATCCTTGGAAGCCTTGACATAGTCCATCGGAAGGCTACGATTCTCCCCGTACCTAGCCTTCTTTCGGGTAACGAGCTCCAGCAGTACGATACCGAAGCTGTACACGTCGCTCTTCGCGGTGAGCAGCCCGGTCTTCATGTACACGGGGTCGATGTAGCTGCTGTCCCCGACCACCCAGTTGGTGTGGTCCTTGTCGATGCACATGAGCCTGGACGTCCCAAAGTCCGACACCTTGGGCGTGAAGCTGTCATCGATGAGGATGTTGCCAGATTTTACATCACCGTGGAGGACCATCTGGCTCTGCGAGTGCATGTAATCGAGCCCCTCAGCGGAGCTGATGGCAATGTCGAGGCGTGTTTCCAGTGGGAGAGGGTCGTTGTTTACGTGAAGCACGTCCTGAAGGCTCCCTCTGGGGACGAACTCGTAGACCAACATGGGAACCTCTGTCTCCAGGCAGCAGCCCACGAGCCGGACCAGGTTCGGGTGGCTGATCTTGGATTGGACCGTGATCTCATTCGCGAAATCCTTCTGCCGGTCCTCGTTGACGATGATGGAGCGCTTCACAGCAACAACAACGCCGGTGTCGGTGGTCCCCTTGTAGACCTTACCGAAGGCACCTTTGCCAATGATGCAGCTGTACTTGTTTGTGATGCGACCCAGCCTGTCCTTGGTAAAGATCTCGATCCCGGCGCTCTTGAGGAACGACCCGCCGTTCCTATTGAATCGGTCCCTCAGCTTCCTGTTCTCTCGCTCCATGTGCAAAAATATTACTAGCACAAACAGTAATGCGATTGCGCCAATTGTTCCTGCATGCAATTGCAAGCAGGTGACATATATAAGTAGTTACATTTTTTCTTTCAAGAAGGCCAGAGATCGAGCACTAACATGAGAGTTCATACATATGACATGTACTAGCTTGCTCCAAGTAACTGCATGACATGTACCCAAGAGAAGATTTGGTTATGCATGTTCATGCAAAAGGCTGTGTGCATCAGGGCCAAGGGTTTTGGTTCCTTTTCGAAAATATGCATGTTAATGGCTTCATGCGAGCTATATGTTAAGAGACAGTCATAACTGTTCACAACTTCACACACATGATGACATGTAGTAGTAATTTGGTATAGATATTCTGTGATATAAGAACATGATGTAAGTTTTTCTTTTTTGAAATAAGAACATGATGTAAGTTATTGGAATGGTGACTGCTTTGCCATGAAGTTTAGGAAAGTAGAGCATATATACAACACCTCACCTATCACTGCGACTGCAGGTCTGGACAATACGGGTTCACAACCTTTGTCACTCTTGCCATCTCCTCTTCGTCCGAAATTACATTTACACTCGTAATCACCTTCAGTATCGTGGCATGTCCCCCCACGGCAAGGATAGATATTCTTGTACATTGTGGAATTTGGTGATCGTCGTAATGCGCACTCATCAATATCTGAAAAATGTACGAAAAACATTGCACATTGTTCAGTTTAGTGCATGAAAGTAAAGACACCAATCAATATCATTTTTGTAGAAGGAAGGCTGTAATAGATCCTGATTTTGAATTAGTAAGGCCACAAGGGCTGAAATATGCAAGTCTTACATTAGTATCATATTATTTACTTCTAAGTTTATTAATGTTCAAAATAGTGAGCGAACACTAAAAATCCTAGGATCCCTAATCTTTTCCAAGGTCAAATCGCCGTCCTTGGTATCCAAGGTGTGTTATACAATTGAAAAGATCTCAAATTACTCTAAGGCGAGAGTAAGCCTGTGAATAGTTTCAAATCCAAATTAAAACCAGCCCAAACCACTCGACTTTCCTTCCAACAACCAATCCAATCCAATCCAATCCAAATATTAAAGTACAGAATCTAGACTGAACCAAGCTAAGTGTATTTACCATCCAAACCAATCCAAACCGTTTCACGTTTTTGGATTGAATCCATAGTTTGGAATCGTGGACAAGCTGCTGCGTTGTTAGCATTAAGCTAATGTACGGAGGCATGGTCTCGAGGGCTTAATGCTGCCGCCTCCGCCAAGTGGGTCAAAGAGAAGGAGAGGGTGGGGGCGGGGGTGCGCTGTAGCTAGACCATGAGGCTGAGGGAGGCAAGCACTAAACGCCCAAACGCGGAGGCCGGAACTCCAGTGGCAGCGACGACCCTGCGATCCGCCATTGAAGCGCTGGTCTCGTACGCCTATTTTTTAGGGACGCTGGTCTCGCAGGTATGTTCGTAGACCCTGATCGCTGATTTAGAGTACAAAGATCGAAGTGATTTTGAGACTATTTGGTCTGTGTCCAGACCGATCCAATCCAGTTCAATGTGTTAAAATCCAAACCAGACCAGATTACATTACTGCTCCAGACCATTTAAACCAATCCAAAACAACCCATTAGGAAAACCAAACTAAAACTTAAGTTTGAGCCCAAACTATTCTCAGGCTTAGGCAAGAGGAATATATATGCAATAAAGAACAAGTGGAGTGAAGTTTACATACTTGTGCAGCCATTTTTTTTGTATGGATTACCGGTGTATCCCTTGGAGCAATTGCAGAAATAGCCCGGTGCTCCATGACTTGCATTTACACAATAGCTTTGACTGCTAACACAGGCGGCACCGTTAGGAACAATTTCCTTGCCGTTACCCTCCAGAGTCGGGGGGCATGTTCCATCCCTAACTGCCCAGTCAAGAACAACTGGAACAACAGGGCCGCTTCCAAGTCTATTGGCGAATGTCATATTCCCAATCAGGTCATTTTTTCTGAAACTGTACCTGCTCAACAAATTCAACCATTAGTATATGTGAAGATTGTTGCAACTTTTTTTTTGCAGGGGAAGATTGTTGCAACTTGAAGCGTCTTTACATAAGTCTAGACCAAAAACATGCCATTATCTTCATAAAACCTGTAACTTCGTAGAATGATGGACCGGGCTAGGATGCCGTGATGCATCTTGACCATACCGTGCACCATCACCCCATCTCTCTCGCGCGCAAGCATGATATCACCAAGATTGACTATATTCTTACATTAAGCACCAACCATAAATCTGTTCGAGGATCTTTTTTTTTCACCGTTGGTTTGTTGAGACAAGATCTTCTAAACTAGATCCTATGGTTACATGCTGTTTTGAAACAAGTATTCACACTCCAAGACCTTCTCGCAGGTAATGGCCTAGCCGAACGGTTCAACCTTTTGGAAGGGTTTGATGCGAAATAAGGTCACCTTCTTTAATAGGGACAAGTTTATTATTGCAGATGGACGCACAGCTAGATTTGGGAGGATATTTGGCTGGGGGAGACACCTCTAGCCTTATATTATCTAACACTTTTATAATATAGTATATCGTAAGGACGGATCTGTGAGTACAATATTAGACTTGGTTCCTCTAAATGTACAGTTCAGAAGAACCCTGACTGGGGAAAGATAGGACCATTGGCTGCATTTAATGGAAAGGTTGATGGAGGTCAACTTGTCAATGAGCCAGATACATCCGTTAAATCTATGTATATCAACTTGATTAATACTAAAATACACTGTCTATTCATTTTTTGATACAAAAGTGCCTTTAAAGATCAAGATTTTCATGGGGTTTGTGTCCATAAGAGCGTGATTCTAACAAAGAACAATTTGGCAAAACACAGTTGGGAAGGAAATAAACACTGTTATTTTCGTGACCACGAGAAATGATTCATTTCTTACATGCCCACTAGCCAAGTTATTATGGTGAATAATACATGTGTCCTTTAACGTACCTCCACCTAATAGTATCCCTAATCCGTTTCGGTAGTAGTTGATTAGGTGGGGTTAAGTCCAAGACAGGCATTAATTCGAGTCGGAGCTTGTGCATTACTTTGGGCTATTTGCAACCGTCGGAATATTTGTGTGTTTAACATAATAAATATTACAAACTCTTTGCAGGTTATCTATCGAGCGTTTGGATTGACCCGTACGTAGTCATTACTCACTATGCGGAAGTGAGGGAACTTATGGCCTTTGGGTGCAACCGATGTGAGATGGTAACATGGGCTACGTATAACCGGTTTGGATGAGGGTCAAATAATAGGATAGGTGTTTAGGTATGCTCTCGTATTTTTGCCGGTTGTGGTTACTTTTTTAATCTTCTCTTTGTTTAGCTACTTGAGATGATTTTGACACTGGTATTCTAATCATTTAATAAACGGCCAGCGCTAGGCGCCGACCGGTCGACACAAATTTTGGTCGGTCAGCTGCCTAGCATTAGATCTAGCATGGATGACGGTCCTGATTAGCGCACGGACTAGGGCGTTGTCTTGCTCCCTCCTCGCACGTGCTTGAAAAAAAAGGACGACCTCGCTCTGGCTGGCCGCCTCGCGCTTGGCCTTGGCCACTCCACCGCTGACCAGACGCAGCTCCGCCATCCATATGGATGCAGCTCTGCCATTTGTGCAGCTTCATCGTCGCCCCCCGCTTGCAGCTCTGGCATGGGTGGTTGTAGTTCCGTCGATTGACGGTTGCAACATACCGTCCCCAGCTCCGGTCAGTGCTGGAAGCCGTCGCTGTTCGGTGCCTTTTTAGCATTGCGCAAGAACATGTGGACGCGTGGTGCGCTAGCATTGGTGGGTGTGCTGCGCGTGGATCGCGAGGGACCCAACTGGCCGAAGCTTCGGCCGGTCACTCGTAGGGAATCGTTTCCCTTAATAAATAAATGATTGGGTACATCGCTTGATGCAAAGATCAAGGTAATCCTCCTTTTCGAAAAGATCAGAGCAATTGTTTCGATGATATGTTCTGTCAGCAATTGCCAAGTTATAATCAGTAGTAGTACTCATTGGTTTAAAATTTCAGTTTCAGAAATAGTTCGGCACCTACCGAAATTACTGAAGTTCAGTGATTTCGGTTTGCATTTTGGCCAATGATCGAAATGTTCACCTGAAATTCGAAAAAATATTTGAAAAAGTTTGAAAATATTTTAAAAAATATTTGAATTCCTATGCGCAACACAAATTACTGAAATATGACCAAAAGGTAAATATTTCGTTTTCTACTGAAATTGAATGTAATTCATCAAAATCTCAGTGAAAGTGAAACCCGTAGACCTTACTAGGACGTTATAGGAAGATGAGGTAATTGCCAAGTTATTTCGGATACGATGATTTGAAAGGGAAAAAAAAGGGAAATTGATTTCTTCACGTACCAGCCTTTGGTAGCAACGAAAGCATACTGGCACAGGTTTTCAGCCACAGGACTTCTGCCTCCCCTGTTCTCCCACTTGACGCTGACTTGGTCGAGGTTAGGAGTTAGCGAGGCCTGGCAGCAGCCGTGCCCGCTGCAGGGCGTGCCGTCGTCACCGGTGTCGTTCACCCTGGCGCACGTCGTGATGCAGCCGGTGAGGTAGGCGCTTGCACCGTGGCCCTTGATCCTTGCTGTCGAGCTGCACCCGACGGCTGTGAACACGTTCTCGGACGGCGAGAGCAGGAAAGGGGTGGCGACCTCAAGGGCCATATCGGTGCTCGTGTGGTTGATCGTAGTGTTGCTGGTCGGCACGTCGCAGCTATATGTCAGGTAGGTGTAGACCACCATCTGCGCCGTCTCCAGCGTGATGCTGGCGACCTTGACATCACCGGTGAGCAGTGTTGGAGGACTCGTCGTCTCATTGCAGGTGAGGACGAAGCGGCCCGACAGGGAGCATCCAGCGCCGACGCCGAATGGGTAGGGGATGTCTATTTCCCCGCACTTGGCAGGACAGATTTTTGGCTCAGGCGACGCCGGGGCTGGGGGCGGAGACGGCTCGCCAAACTCGGCGGTGGTGGCGAGCGAGGCATGGAAGACAAGTAGGAGGAGGAGGGTTTGTAGCGGTGTCATAGCTAGCTAAATTGCTTTGGACGCACGGCCTCCTTTGATGCCCATAGCCCATATATATAGTAACACAAACTGACATGAAAGTTGAGTGACCCATGGCCACAGTTGGTCGAGCACTCGAGCTACTTGCTACTTCTATTGCACAACACTCGCCAGGCACCCTGCTGTGTCGACCTGATGCTCGTTTATCTTGCTCAATAGACTGTACCAATCATCGACAGAGGTGATGGTCGTAGCCCTGACGGCCCACCTGGATAGTGTGGCGTTGGCAAATCACCAGGAAAATACTTTTGCCTTAAGAAAATAGAAAAGACACTTTGATTGTGTTTCACTTTCATACGCTCCACGTTCTGTTGACGACATTGTCGTTTGAAGATTCTTTTTCCACAAAGGAATGTTGCGATAACATAGTTTTCTGCTTCTTTTTGAGTTGATCGTGATCGACATGGGCCGTGTGACAAATTGACATCATTACTTACTTATTTGATGCAAATTGAATGGTTGGTGGATGGGCTAGCACACAAACCCAGTAATTAATTATAAGGACGCATAGTGTGTGTCTCTTTCGAAATTGTGGTGACATAAGCGCAATAACATGACGTATGTGCGATGACATATATGTTTGTCTATTAGGCTAGTCCCAGCCTCCCAGTGGTCGTCTCTGAGCTAGCACACAAACTCAATAATTAATGATGCATAATTTGTGTCCCTTTCGAACCTATGATGACATATATGCGTGTTTCTTAGGCCAGTTCCAGTGGTCATCCTCACAATGCGTATATTAGTTTGACACATGCCACTTATATACTCACCATCTCAATGACTAGTATAAATCTTTTTTATAGGCCAAGTATTAATACACTAAATCTTACTTTTGTTAAGTTCATGCGAGTCTAACTAGATAGTGCATATAAATTTAATTACCTATTTGTTGGATTGTCTGAAGAGATGATATACAACATAACACATATTTAGAGGAACTTGCACCGGCACTCTATGCTAGAATCCCGCAGCGCACAAAAACATCTCGAACTGTCCACATGCATTGACTAGGGGAACCTGGACGATGGACGTTGGCCCAAACTTGGAGTTTGACGCACTACAAGAGTACATGGGGGTATGGCAAATGGTGGACATAGTTGAACTCGACGAAGGAGCTACAAACACCATTATGTGGTCAGGGGAAAACGATAGTCAGTTCTCAGTTAGATCTGCCTACGCCGCCAAGTTTGCAGGGAGAGAGGTGGTGCCAACCGTGGAATTCATGTGGAAATCGAGGGATCCGCTACGATGTTGTTTCTTCTTTTGGCTCGCCATGGAGAACATATGCTGGACCTCAGATCGACTTGCCCGATGAGGATTAGCACACCAGGACGCCTGCCTGTTCTGTACACAGGAGGAGGACACACTTGACCACATTTTGCTGACTTGTGTGTTTGCAAGGACCATATGGAGAACGTTGTACACAATTCTCAGCAGGCAAGAATGGATGCTAACGGTATGGTGTGTAGACAGGTCCAACCAACGGTACAAGCCAAAGAAAATCCGGGCCATCTTCACTCTTGCATTGTGGGAGCTATGGAAACATCGGAATACAGTTGTCTTTGATGGTGCATCCCCTTCTCTTGACTTGGTGGCCGCGAGGATAGCAGACGAAGGTAGAGCTTGGCAGCAGGCCGGATTGTTAAAAGGAGAACCTGATGATCTCTTCGTGGACCTATTGTGGTGGGTGAGAAGATAGTAGCCATTGGATGTGTGGTAGTTTCCTGGTAGATGGGTTGTATTGTCGTTGTTGGTGTTGTAGTTACATTGTACCATCAATGGTGGAGTGGGTTTTGTACCCCCGCCTTCGTTTTATATAATATGATACACACATTGTGCATATTCGAGAGAAAAAGTAACACATGTTTCATTTCCTCGTTAATTCTATGCTATATTGATAAAATTCAACTTGAAGGATTAGCAGACGATGATGCAGTGCATTGGAAGAGAGTTTCTTTAGAAACGGCAGGGATCATAAGTGAAATTGACGGAAGACTGCGATGGGCTAGTCTAAAATGGCTCTGGGAAACACTAGCCCCCCTCCTCCCTCCCCCAGCTTCTCTTCCCTCGCTGCCAAGCAATGCCGGCAGGCGGACGGCGACGGTGTGATCTTTCCACCACAACTTGTCGAAACCGCCCCGATGACAGATCTTTTCGGCTCTCAAAAGTGTGCGTCCTTGGATTTCTCAACTCTCCTTGGAAACATCTCAATGGGATTGTGTTTTGTGAGCGCTGGCTGGACCTGCAGCATCGGGCATGCTGATGATGCTCGGGCTTGGCGCATACATCTTCCTAATGTCAAGCACTCATGTCGACTACTGGCTCTCATATTTTAGCGGCTAGTAGCTGGTGCCTGATCCATGTGTGTGTGGACGGCCCGTCCCTCCTCCCTTCTGTAACTTCCACCTGAGACTTGTCTCTACTGTAGTAGGGAAATTTTGTTTCTTCCACTCTAGTTTTCGCCCATTTTTCTTATGCTACTCTAAAGTTTGACATTTCACTATTGCGACTCTAAGGTTTCGAAAATGTATCACTCTGGAAAAAAATGCTTTTAGCATGGAATGATAATTGTGATGTATTGTCAAAAGCTCAGAGTGGCAAAAGTGAAATGTTAAGAGCTGGAGTGACAAAGCAGAAACAAAAATTTCCCGCTATAATACCCGGCTATTTTGGGCCTTTTTTAATACAAAATTCAGATGGGAAACCTCCCTCCATGTTGAAAATTTAAAAAAAGCAAGTCGCTAACCAAAGGAGCGAGCATTACTCCTAACCAAGTGTATAAGCTCATGAGTGACACCATTTACTGTCCAGCGATATCTTATAAACCTGAAAAATAGGGAGGAGCTAGCCTCAAGTTGGCCTTCATCTCCTAAAAGATGTGATCGAGGAGAGACCAATCCTTTCCATGCGCCACCAAATTTGCAATATAGCAAGAACGAAGTTTGAGCTAGGATAGGTAAAGGCCAACCGTGCGTTAGACATTTTGAAAAATAGGATACCATCTGCCATATCAGACTCGTATTTGCAAATTGTGCATCCTGATAGCCTGCGAAATATGAAGCGGTGAATGGCACGTCATGTCCATGAGTGGGCTCATAATGTCCCAAACCACTAAAATGCTAAATTGTTGTTCCAGTGGAGTTTATGCGTAAAATTTAGTTCAAAATAGAACAAAAATCAAAATGTGGTTCAATCTAACATTATGTATCACATATTTGGCTTACTGGACAATTTAATCATTTTTTATTATACATCAAGAAGATGAATGGCTAGGTCCTTGGTTTCTTTGAGGATTCAGACCCATAGAACTTTTTTGTATGTGTGTCGTTTGATTTGTGTAATGCAAGTCATGTTTTTTTTTAAAGAGTAGTAGTCCCAGCCGTTGCATCAATTGATGCACACAGCCATTTATTAAGAAGTCCCAAGTAACCAAGTTCCAAGTACTAAGCTCCGGAAAAAGAAAAGTAAAAATTACAGGACAAGAAGCCATGTCATATGAAAATATTCTTATAACTTTTTAGCACCAGATTCCATAGATGTACATTCATCAGAATCTATTGGACAAATGTCTTGTGTACTTTCTATGCACAACCAAATGTCCTCTCAATCCAGTTGTATTTCAGATGACATTGATCTCCTCTCAATCCTTTTGTATTTTAGATGACATGAGTCTCTAATCCTGTGCTTATAGGTATATAGAAGTTGTATGCAACTTCTAACTTAAATTTATACCCACATTCTTTATCTCACAGTTACAAAATGGTCGTATGAGAAAACCTCTGACAACCCAGCGAAACTAAACCCGTAATTTTCAGGTCAATGAGTACACAACTCTGTAGGAAATTGTGTTTTATTTCAAAAATATTCAGAAACTTTCATCAAGCAAGCCGGAGTACACTTTACATACAACGGCAAAATCAAAATGAAGATTATAGAACATCCGAGACATAAGGGAAAAAGTGTTTTGAGTTATAGTAAGAGCACATTGCAAATAAATAGATATCGAGGATTGATCATGTCTTAGTTTTTTTTTTGCGGGTGATCATGTCTTAGTTTTGTAAGAGATATTGCTAGGCTATGCTCTTGGGGAATCTTGTGCACTGTTGGGAAATCAATCATTAGAGACACGGTGACCTAGTCAGTACCTCATTTTCCGCGTGGCCGGACAGACATGAGATTTGGATTCCTGCACGCTGGGTCCATAGCATCAATGATGATTGTCCACACTCCCGAGCACTTCATGTACCCAAGATGACCAGGCTGGGAAAGCAAATTATTGCCCAACACTCTTGCCATTCACACTATAGTCTCCGTCTCATTCTTGCTTTACCTTCGCACGCACCAATCATCGACGACAACAAATACTTGCACCCAAATGGACGAAACTTTGCGACGAAAGTTCCCACGGTTGATTAGTTGGTGCTCCAAGGTGGTGTCAGCAGTCGCAATTGAAGATTCTCTGAGTGATTGTGTTTCACATTCAGATGCTCCACGTGGTGTGGACGACACTGTCCGTGAAGGTAGCCTTCTTTCTCAAGGATCACAAGTTTTTTTTTTTTTTGGTGTTTGGTCTCTGGTTGGTTGATCGTGCGCAACGTAAACCGCAACAAATGCTAATGTGCTTATTTGGGGCTTAATATTTTCTTTAAAACATAGGCAAAAGGTTTGCTTCATTCATTAATTGAAAAGAAGAGTTTCGGATACATAATATACCGGCTCCATAACATTGCCCGTCAGATACAGAAACATATATGGATTACTCTGGAGGAATGATGATGCTCAAGTGGCTAACCCCGTGGTGACCCAAAAGTTGGCCTCGTTCTGAATAAGCTTGAGAATGTTGTATGATGTGTATCTGTTTCTTCCTAAACACTCTAATGTGTCTCTCGTTCCAAATGATTCAACAGACAAGCATAGGGAAAGGGCTCAATAATTAAGGACGCATAGTGCGCATCTATGTCGAAGCTGCGGTGGACACGACACAAGCTCACTGGTATGACGCACAGCGTATCGTCATGCATTTTATTACTCAGCAACAGCCGAATCAGAAGTGATAGTGATGGCTCACTGATGAGCTTGTTGCACATTGCTTTGCATGTCAATCAGTAGCACTAGCAGGGCCTACGTACTTATGCCCTGAGTCATCACCATGTAAACTTATCTTTTTCTAGATACAAATCAGATGAGATGCCCCTCAAATCGGCTGATGTGTTCTGAACTAATCCACATAATGTGAGAGATTTTTAGGAAAAACGCCCCCCGCTGGACAGCCTGATCAACCTCATCAAGGGCACAGGTTTAAGCCGGGGGCTAAGTGCTTTGAATCTGTGTTTATGTAGATTGGTGTTTAAGGCTGGGGCTTAGTGCTTTAAATCTGTTTTTATGGTCCTTGTAATCCTGTTTGTGTGAGTTGTATATAAGACGACAACACGTCGGATTTTCTGCCCAGGTTTCTCGTGTCCATCCATGCCAATTAATGAAAGACCAAGCTATTCACACAAAGAAACGGTGTTCATGATTCTTCACTAAGCACCGTGAATACATCTCATCTGCTGGGGAAAATGTATGTGTGTCTCGCAGGTTTGAACATGTCCATGGCTTGTGAAGGTTGAGATCAGCAATTGTAAATTAGCAAACCCAATGAACAAATCTTTTTGGTAAAGATGGCATTGCTCAAGCAAACCTTTCTCAACTGTTCTCTCTGCTATTTACAATTTTTTTCTTTTGCGAACATGCCATGTGTCTTATCATTTCACTGATAGAAAGAGCGGAATACAAGAGGTTGGCAATCCGCGACTACATGCATGCTAGTGCGTAGTGGCGGGTGCCAATGAGGAGGAGACAAGGGTTTCTCAGCCCGAGGAAACAAAGACTTAAGTTACGTGCACGCTATTTACATTTCTACACTCATCCTAAATTAAACCAGCCGAATGCCATTTCTGATGACATTTCACATGCTTTATTTGAGTACTTCTGTTCATGTCCCCATATGAGTGACCTGTCAATTGCAAACTATGGTGTCTTTGTACCACTACCACCAACCATGCCATTGTATAGTCTGCATCACCACCTCCGTGCTCCTGTCACAGACCTAGGGAAGCCAAGAATAAAATTAATTATCGAAGATGAGAGATATTTAGATAAGACAAGAGATATTTAGTTTAGCATGACCGGCGCAGTTGATACACAGCCGAGGATGAAAGAAGGCACCGCTATGTGTTGAGGAGGAATTATGCAGTTGCCTATTGGGGAGAGGAAGAAGGCAAAAATGCAAAAATGGGAAGAAATACAGGATCCTCAGTTTTTCTTGATGTTTCTACTGATAGTCTTAAATCACACACTCTAACCTGTCAACAGAATACACAAAAAATGGATAAGAGCGATTAGATCCTATATTAAGCTTCTTCTTCCCATGGGTCTGGTCCATAACCTATAGAATGCATGCTCCGCGATATCAATTATCGCAGATAACATAAATACCAACATATTTTTTTCAAGAAATACTAACATGGCTGATCCAGCCGCGTAGATTAAGTTCGACAAATCACCTCCAATCATGGCCACATGGCTTCACCGTGATTGCACCTAGCCAACATCTGCAAGAGGTTGATCTGATGCACACCTGGTTAGAATATCACAAGTTGTTTGTTCGTACTGAACAAGTTCGATAACCTTTCTGTCATCAAAAATGGAATCTGATGTTAATGTGTTTGCTCCGATCATGGTGGATAGGTTTCTTCGACAGTGCAACCGTGGAGTTATTGCCCACAAATGGTGTGAACTTCCTTTGCTCTTGGTGTATGCCCTGCATGTCAGCAAGGATTCGACAGAGCTATGCCGTGGCCACCTGCTGCCGCTGCCTCAAAGTATTTCGCCTCACATGAAAATAACATGTTAACACATGGATAGAATATCATGACACATTTTTATCTTGCGAGGCAGAATACATTGAAGCAGCGACCACGGAGTGCCAAGGCCTATGCCTTAGTGACTCCTTTTCGGACCTGAAGAGCATGTAAACAAGGACGGTCAAGCTGGGACTGGACAATAAATCAACAATTGCGTTGTGCGAGAATCCAGTCCACCATGACCAGAGCAAACACATAGACACGAGATTTTACTTCATTGCTGAATGTGTTGAAGAAGGAAAGGTGCACATCGATCGATCATGTCAACATGGATGAAGAAGTTGCTAACATTGTAGCCCTCATAATGCTAATCAAGCTGATGCAGAAGCTAGGTTCAATCTAAGAGCCTTGGATGTTAGTTTGGGATCAAATCACTAACTCGAACCGGTGTATGCCACTACACTCTTAACACACACGAACTCTTGGATGAAAGATACGGGTTGAACATTGGCAAGAAGATGGACATGCAACTTTTGTCCCACTTAACTGGCTCTCGATTCATTCTTCACTTCCTTTTATAAGGGTTCAACAAATGCACATCCTAAACTATTTGTGGTCTATAATCGCAAACTTTTGTCCCACCAAAGGCCACTGCATGCACCTAAAAATAAAAATACTCGCAAGGGATCATGCATCCACACATGTTGCTCGAGAAATACGACATGATTCAGTCAACAGATCGGAGGGACTTAATTTTGAAGCTCTAGAGCCTTTGAGGGGGGGACTAAAAAATGTACCAGCGGCGTAAAGCAAGTGACTCGAGCTTGTCCCTTTTTAGACAATACATGAGCTCATCCCTATAACTTCATTTTGGTCCTTTATCACACAGTGTATGGAAATTGGACAAAAATTAGCTTCATGTGGTATTAAACAAAGATTAGCTTCCAATGGGTTTCACTCAGCTAGCATTTGTAATTTTTGGCATGCATGCATAAGCTGTACTTCCTTCCAGAAGTTACTAAACAAGAAAAAGAATGCTTGGGCCAGCGCATTTACGTGACATATCTTCGGAGAGAGCGTCAAATAGGAAAGGCCTTACCTCGCTATTCCGCACGTTCAACGTGGAATAGGAGGAACCTTGGAAAATACCTTGTGCATGGCTGACTGGGTGCGTCTATCCTTAATGAGTTAGGGTATGTTGCTCTTCCTCTTCCCCTCCTATTTTGATATGTAGTTATATCCCAGCCAAATCCTATTCGACGCCCGTTGCGCCGGTTCAAGGCATCCGCAAAAACGGGCACACCCCCAACCTCCATCGATGCTACATGGCCCGGCCGACTAAAAGGTATACAATTTTTTTTTCTTTTCTTTTTTCAAAATGCATGAAGTTTCTTCAATATCGTTGAGTTTTTTTCTAAATTGATGTTTATTCAAAATCGATGAACTTTTTCAAAACAGGTGAACGTTTTAAAATTTGAGAATTTTTTTACAAAATTGCTGAACTTTTTTCAAGTTTGTCTACTTTTTCAAAATCGATGAACGTTTTAAAATTTTGATTTTTTTTTTCAAAATTGGTAAACTTTTTATATTTATGTTTTTTTTTCAAATTTAGAAAATTCAATGATCAAGGGTCAACTGCTGAACGGACGACGGAGCCTGCAAAAGAATCTGTAAACACATAAAAATATTTTGATTTATCAGTTTTTTAAATCTGTAAACTCTAAGACAAAGGAAGCAAAAAAAATCGAGCAAAAAAACTGGTGCAAAGGACCTTTTTTTTAAACTGTATACCTTTATTAAGCGATGTTCATAGGAATACAAATGATATCGGGCAAGACAGAAAGCCGCACGTGGCGCCCGGAGGAAAGTGAAGTAGCAGCCTTGGCCCGAGAATGGGTTTCACCTTTCGAAAAAAAAAACCACCTCGCCTCTGGCGCTCCACTAAACGGGCTGGCCCAACAATGTAGCTCCATGGAACGGTTTTGGGATGATTCTATGGACCGATTTTAGAACATTTTGTGTGTTTTTTCCTTGTTTTGTTTCAATGTGTTTTGTATTATTTATTAATTTCAAATACATGTTGACTTTGTGTAATAGTACATGTTGTAGACTTTTTGTATGCATGCGTAACATTTTTTGATACATGTTGAATATTGTTTCAAATACACACTGAACATTCTTTCAAATACATGTTTGAAGGTTTTTTTAAAAAAAGTGTTGAACATTTTAAAATACATGTTGGACATATTTTGGATGATACTAAATATTTTTTACATTGTGTTATTATTTTTTAAAGATATCACGAAAATATTTTTTGAATGCATGAACATCTTTTTTAAGTGGTCAGAAATATATTTTGAAATTATGTGAACAGTTGTTTACATTTTATATACTTTTATGGAATATCATGAACATATTTATGAAACACATGAACATTTTTTGAGTACATGTTGAACTTAAACATTTTTCAGATGCACCTTGAATATTTTAAAAAGAAGATGAACATTTTTTAATACACGTTGAACATTTTTTCGAACACACGTTGTCATTTTTCTTTACATGCTGAACATATTTTCAGGTTTTCAGGAAATGAGACCCTAATCTACCTACTCCCTTCTCTTTACTTTTCATGGGAGTTCTTCTCCCAAAAAATGCTCGCTTGAGAACTTGAGAAAGATTACCGGATTATTCATTGCCAAATATTACAGTGGTTGTCGATTGTGACACGAGGCTTATTCATTGCCAAAGATTATTTCTACCACTTGAGAACTCCGTGGAACTCCCGTAGAAACTTGCACGATCGACAACCACTGTAATTTTTCTTATTTCACCGTCTGTACAACTTCACGGTGTTACATAGATGATAGATAGTAGCACGCATTCTCATCACTGTATCAGCACATTAGTTACAAACACGACTGAACAACATCTCAATTTTAGATTTAAGCGTGTTCTTCAGAACCCATCACTGAATTTTCAGTTATCTGCACATGGAGATTTACAGCCTAACCACTGAGCCTCCTCTTGGATTCACAGATGCAAGCGCAGGCGATGACGGCAACCGCAACCGCAAAGACAGCGGTAGTTCTCGTGACAGCCCTCTTGGCTTTGTCTCTGCACCCCCACGCCAGTAGAGTAGCGCGAGAAGGCGTGAACCCGAGCTCGGAGAGCTTCTTGTGCGACTCGGCATAGTCCCTGAAGAAGGCATCCTCATCCTGCGTGAAACATAATATCCCACACGCTAAGCAAGATGAATGTAGCACACAGATTGGAGATATTCTGAATTGAACTCTGTTTTACCTTGGCGTATAATTCGACGAAGCGACGAAAATCGGTATCTTCCACGAGAACCTTGTCTGTAGGCAGCTTCAGTAGCCCATTAGAGTCCCCTTTCAGAAGCTCACTGCAGCATATGCATAAGATGAAGTCCAGCAATGACAAGGTTGTTCTGAGCTGATGACATCACAGCTATATAGTATAATCTTAAGCCAATGTGCTATCTTCGACTGATGCATAATTATGCTTACACGAAGTAGGAGTTGTCGAACTTCAGAGGATCTTTTGTCCAAGCACCGTCGAATCCCGATCTGTCCGGACGAGCTTTCCCCTAAAAACGTACAATGCAGATCAATAGTTTGAATCATGACTTATGAACAATTCTCTCATTATGAAAAAGAAGGCATTGAGATATTACCAGAGTATGGCCACCCGAGAGTGCTACTATGTCCTTGTCGGTCAATCCCATTCGGTAGAAAACTTCCCTAAGATGTGAAGCACCTGGTCACATGATAACATAAGCAAATTTGAGCGCTCTTTTCTCTTTAAGCCAATAATAATAAGCAAACTCTAGTTCAGAAGCCAACAATAGTAAGTTTTTGTATCCGACATTTCATTCACGAAGAAAAACAATGTGCCACTGGAATTTAGATATTTGTAAAGCTGGTTACCTTGCTTAGCATCTGGCAACCGTCCTTCCTCGATGGCAACTGAAGAATCCTGCAATACATGGTTGCGATGGTAATTAACTGATGTTTTTTATTTCCGACAATACGGCAAATGTTGCTGGTGATTTCAGGAACTTACCCTCCTGCCAGGAACGAAATCAATGGTTGGTCCACCGGTGACTTCTACGGCCACAACTCCGGCGAGTTGGTACAGGTCCGCGTACGTGATCTTGGGGTGCTTCTGCTTAATCGGCTCTGCACCACGGGTATTCATCATGTTTAAATTCAGTTTGACAGGCTTAATTGGGTCAGAAACGAAACTCTGAAGAGCTAAAACCAAGTCTGACAGTGCTGACCAAGAAGGTCGACGGCGATCTTGAGCCCTGCATTGGCGGCGTGGCGGAGCTCCTCCGGGAACCTGATGGAGCCGTCGGGGCCTCCGGTGTTGCTGTTCTTGTCGTAGGTGCCGGCGTCGTGCCATCTGCACGCACACACCATGATCACCGTCGTCGTCAAGCTACAAAATGCTAACACGACGTGCATTGCATAAGCGAGAAGTGGCGATGAGGAGGAACTCACGCGAGGCGGAGCATGA
Organism: Triticum timopheevii; assembly: GCA_963921465.1. Lineage (NCBI taxonomy): Eukaryota > Viridiplantae > Streptophyta > Magnoliopsida > Poales > Poaceae > Triticum > Triticum timopheevii. The sequence continues at coordinate 46,668,971 of OY997264.1, read as the reverse complement.
TGGGGGCGCAGCTCTTGCTGGCGATGAGCGCGCGGAGGTCCCGGCGCGCCCTCTCGATCTCGGCCACGTACTCCGCGTCCACCACAGGCCCGGTCGCCGACGACATGGCCGCCTTTCTTTCTCTGCCTTTGTTTTGTGGATGGGAGAGAAGGAGTTGGAGCGGAGCAGAGGAGCTCTGGTTTGGAGCAGGGGAAGGAGGCATGGAGCGCGGTTTTGTAGCGGAGGGGGAGAAGAAAAGGGGGGACAGCAGGAAGGAAGGAAGGAAGGAAGGAGGGAGGGAGAGGAATGGAATGGAACGGAGTGGAGTGGAGGCGTGGAGAAAGCATGGGATCTCTCCAGATGAAAGCAACGTCTTTGCCATATTTGTGCTGATCAAGTGATTCCTGCGGTTAATTAGGTGGACGGCAGCGGGCAGAGCTTTCTACAAGTTTCTCCTCCCGACTCCGAGTTTTAGTTTCTAGTACCTTCTCGTTTGGGTTTACAAAGTCTCCACGTGTTTGGTAGCCTGCATTAGACCCAGACAGGCCCATGCGGGATGCAAATTGACTGTTTGGATGACTGTGTTTACTGTTTGGCCCGCATACCACGAACCTCAAAGCATCCCTTAGCCTGGCCTACTAAGAACGGTCGAATCAGCTGTTTCCAACGAGCCAGGCTCGAGCGATGTAGGGGAGGGGAACGCCGCGCCCGCGCCGCGCAGGGGAGGGAGATGGCGGGAGCGATGGTGCATCTCCGAGAAAGCGACGGGACAAATTCGAGTCACCTCCCGCCGATTCGGTCGCCCTATATATCGAGGGTCACCGCCGCGGCAAAACTCCCGCCACCATTTCCCCTCTCCCGAGCTTTCTCTCCGGCGCGGATCCACTTCGACGACGAGGGAAGCGGGCGCATTTACTCCGGCGACCGGTTGACTGCGGCGGCGGTCGACTCCTCCTCCTCTCTAACGTGCCAGGCACCTCCTCCGCGGCCGTTCCAATGGCCTCTGTAAGTTCAATCACCACCTCCTCTCTTCTAGATCTAGCTAGATCTGTCCATGTGCTAAGGTTAGGTCGTCCTATTTGACTGTGATGATGTAGTAGCTAGTTGTGATGGATTTGGAGCATGCTAGGGGTTGTTTCCATGTGGGCAAGTGTTGAACAAGATCATCCATGTGTCCATGATTAGTGCTCCGTTCACCATGATTAGTGCTCTGTTATGCTGTGGTATGCTTTAGTTGTAGTATGCTTGTGCATGTGTTACTGCTAGTTTGATCTGTACATGATGTAATGCTAGGTTGATCTGTCCAAGATGTACTGCTAGTTCGATCTGTCCATATTGTACTGCTAGTTCATACTGTCCATGTGTAGTGTCTTGTGGTGTTTATGACACTTACATTTGTAGGACATGACCATGCAAGAGTTTAGTCAGACCATTGTGCTGTTCGAGAGCCAGTTCCCGCCATCCTACGTCGAGGACTCTTGGCCTCCTCTGGAACAGATGCCATTTGATTCAGAGGTTTTCGAGGTGCCGCCTACGGTTCCTCCATTTGTGCTGGCTCAGCCCAATGTTGTTACTCATGTTGCTGCTCTAAAGTCAGCAGCAAAGGAGAAGAAGGATGGTAGGGGGAACAACATGAAATGGCAGCCGTTCCTCTCCACTTTTGTGCTTAACAAGATATGTGAGATCATAGCTAGTGGGGTGAGGACTGACAAGGGCTTCGAGGAGGTGTACTTGAACCTTGTTGCAAAGCAGGTGTTCGACTTCTGTGGACAGAAGGTCACCTTGACCCAGGTGTACAACCACATGAGGAAGTGGAGAGCTCGATGGATCCAAGCGTCCAACTCAGAGACCTTAGCGGTGCTTCATGGGATGAGGACACCTGCTCGATCCTTTTGGAGGCACAACACTACCAAGGCCACGTCGCGATTAGTTTACAAACCATGCCATTCTAACAGACCAACAGTTCAAGCCTATGAGCCATTACCATACTAACTTACATGTATGTCATGTTTCTTCTTAGGCTCACTCCAAGGACGCTGAGTTCCTCAACACCCCTATCCAGAACTACCACCAGATGCAGCAGATCTTCTCCTTCGGGCTGGCAACCGGCAAGCATGCCATGGGCTCTGGTCAGCCACTGGGCTCGCCGATGCCGGAGTATCCAGACACCCAGGAGTCAGACACCATCAACGTTGATGCTCATGAGAAGGATGTTGAGCACGTTCCTGTACTTGATAGGATGAGGAAGCGGGCAGACTTCATGGAGGAGGACCTGAGCCTCTTCAGCGGCATGAGTGAGGCAGTGAAGAAGGTGGCCACCACCATCAGGGAGGGTAAGAGTGTGGACGTCCACCCTAAGATCTACAACGCCGTCATGGATCAGATTGGCTTCAGCCCAAAGGCTCTCATGGTGGCTCTCAACCACCTGCTGGACAACAAAACCCAGGGTGTTGGGTTTGTTGCCATGGGAGCATACCACATGCTGCTCTGGCTGAGGACCCGGCTGGGCAAGCACTACTACTAGTGCTGCTTCTGCTGGTGGCGACGACGTGCATGATCCTCAATGGCGATGGCGACAAGGACGATGACGACGATGTTGACGTATATTTTGTGTAGTTAGGTCTTGAAAACAATCTTGTGGTGTGTATATTTTGGTGAGGTGGTATATACTAACCCTCACGGTGATCCTCGTGGTGATCACGAACTTGCGGTGGTATAGGATGACACCCTCTTTTGGATGTGGTGGTAGGATGATACCAAAGTAGTGCTAGGTCGAACAAGCTATGATCATGCATGCTTACTAATGCTCTTCTGCTCCGTTGCTTGCTCCTAGAGTTCTTCCTTGCTTGCTCCTAGAATTCTTTATTGCTTGCTCCGAGAATTCTTCATTGCTTGATGTTTGTTTGTTCCAATGCTTGTTGCTTGAACTTATTGCTCGTTTGCACTGCCAGGGTAAGTGGTATGTGGTGTTCAAAGGTAGGGTTCTAGGGGTTTACGGTTCATGGGAATCTTGCAATAAACAAGTTTCAGAGTACAACGACAACAACCGTAAAGGAGGGTTTAATACTAGGCAGGCGGCAGAAGATGCTTACTCCAAGTATGTGCGAGAGCATTCATGCAGCAAGGTTGAGGTTGGCAAGAAGGTGGATCAACCATTAGGGCTGAAGAACTTCATCATCTTCGTCCAATTCATCGTCATAGCAACGATGTGGCGTTGGTGTGCTTAGTGTGATCGGGTTTAAGGTGTAGTAGTATTGGTAAGCTCACCAAGTAGGGTACAAGATGAGCACAACTCTATGCTCGTATGTAAAACAACGTGCACCTGTGTGAGCACATACAACGCGAGCAACCAAAAAGCGGTGCATAGAGGTCGTTACAATGCAGAGAGAGGACATGCAGGCAACCAAACTAAGTGCAAATGTTGATTTTTGGCCTGCATTTTCTCAGTCGGGCCCAACTAGGACAAGTATGCAAATGGGCAAAAACGATGCAGATAACCAAACACGCCCCTAGGTATTTTGAGGCTACTCCTATACAAGACTAATCAACGGATTCTAGCTAGGTTCCTTCCCTAACCTTGACAGCAAGGGCAAACTCTTTCTTCAAGTTTCTCCGACGAATCTGTGGATTTGCCTTCCCTCTGTCTGCCGCTCCAACGACCGGTGACAGGCAGAGGCGGAGCTACAATGTTGTAGCGGGGTCAATTGACACCGATGACACTGGCCCAAAGCCTGTTCGTACATACAACCCATGAAGAAAAATAAAATAGTGAAAAATAGGACCTAGCAGCCTCACGTGCGATGGCAGCCCAAAAGGTAGCAGCCCAAACACCATGCTACACGGAGGCCCACATTTGAGAATTGGTCGATCTCCAGAGAATTCCCTAACAGACGCACGTTGCGTCAAGATGTCGATGTTTCGCAACTAGCGATCGACGGAGCGATCGCAGTGGGCCGGCCCGTGATAGCCGTTTAGCGTGTACATGGATCCTTGTTTTGAGAAGGTTCAAACTCCAGTTTTTCTGGTTTTAGGAACCTTCTGAAGGTTCCTAAACGATTCCGTCTGGTTTCTCGTTTTTATTTTGGTTTTTCATTTTTATATTTTACTGTTTACATTTATTTTTTCTTTTTCTTTTATGTTTCTTTTTTCTTTTCAATTTTATGTTTCTTTTTCTTTTTTCTTTTTCAAGTTGATTTTTTCCTTTTAATATTTTTTTTGGAAAATTTCAAATTTTGTTCAGATTTTCAAAAGAATGTTCCTCCTTTAAAATTTTGTCCATAAATTCGAAAAAATCTCTAGTATCAAAAAACGTACAGGAATTTCAAAAAATGCTCCAGTATTTAAACTTTGTGCACAACTTGAAAAAATGTTCATGAATTCCAAAATATGTTTCTTTTTTATTTTATTGTTCGCGATTTGAAGAATTATTCAGGCATGTTTGTGGTTTCAAATTTTGGCCAGAAATTAGACAAATGTTTGCATTTGAGAATATGTTCAAGAATTTTAAAAAAATGTTCACAATTTCAATTTTTTGTTCAGAATTTCATGAAATATTCCATTTTTTCGTGATTACAAATTTTAGTCAGAAATTCGAACACTGTCCATGTTTCAGAAAATGTGCAAGAATTTTAAATTCTTTTTGCGATTTCAAATTGTTCGGAATTTCATGAAATGTCTATTTTAGAGTTTTTGTTCACAAATTCAAAAAATGCTTGCTGTTTCAAATTTTTGTTACAAATATCATGAAATGTTCCACTTTTCAAATATTTGTTAAAACATTCAAAAAATGTTCGTGGTTTCAACATTTGTTTGCAAATTCAAAAAAATGGTTTATGTTTTTTGAAAAACAATATTTTTGTTCAATTTTTTCTGCTTTTTCAATTTTTTTGTTCACATATTCAAAAATGTTCCTGTCTCCGGTTTGTTCTTTAGAAATTCATGAAATGTTGGTACCTTTTCAAAATATACATTAAAAAAAATCACCAAATAACTAATTCAGATCCGTTACAAAGCTACTTCCGATTGGCTACAGTGCTGGTTCCGGTTCGCTACAGTAGACCATTCCGGTTTTACATCTATGGTTAGTTTTTTCAAGGTATGCACAACTTTATTAACGACAATACTGGTTAGCTGGAGTGGCTAGCAGTGCGTGATACTACGCAGTTGGTCTCCGGTTCAAATCTTGGGTCGCTCGTTCACGCGTGCTCGCACCATCACGTCAGTTCTTCGAGTGTCACCCCTCTGCCTGCGTGAGCTGCCGAAAACATTCGCTGATTTGGTCTGCGGATTCGATTTGTAACTGGCACTAAAACTGATTTCTACATCTTATTCCTATTCTATTTTTATCTAAAATTCCTATCATCCAATTATTGTAGGGTTTGTTCAACGTGTTGATTTCTTTTTCTCATAATTGCTTGAAGGTCTATGTGGATTACACAATCTATAGATTAGACCTCAAGTCACACCTCATCATAATGTCAAGTAAGCTAGCTAGAAAGATTTGAAGTCTCTTTGTACTGTAATCTCTTGTTATTTGCTAATTTAAAATTGCAGACAGTAAGAATATAATGGAGTATTTTCGGAATTTGAAAGAAAAATAGAGAGGTAACTACTTTTTTTAAACGGAGCTTATTTTATTATTAACACTGGCAACTATGATTTTTTATTTATGTGAGGTTACGAAACAAAATTATAGGCATGTTAGTTAATACTAGCTATGCATTCCTTAGCCATATATTATTGTTACTTTTTTTAGTGGAATGCCCTAGTGCTACTTGTTTATGTTGACCCTGGCGACCTTTTATCATGGCTTCACACCTAGTGGCAGGGAGGAGAATCCCCGCGCCTCTGCTCCGGTTGTTAGTTTAGGTTAGGATTTTTTTAGTCCTTGCAGGTGCGGCGCTCGGGTTGACGGTGGCGCTTCTTCTTGGAGTTTGTCTTTCGGGCTCTGATCCCCTCGAGTTTGGATGTAGTCGGCGGAGCTCCAACGTAGATTCCAGATGTCTCCTTGAGGCAGTGAGTTTAGGGTTCCTCATCTTGTGGTGAGATTTGGTGTCAGCTGTTCAGATCTCTTCAAGGGTTCAATGACGATGACTACGCCTCCAGGGCACTGGTCCTTAGGGACACAAGCACAAAGACTTCCCAGCAGCTATCGGCAAGGTCAAGCCGGCTCCGATAGAGGAGCGGCGATAACGATGCGTAAGCGGCTCGTTCTGATAGTGGTAGTGGTTGTTCGGTGGTCTTGAAATCTCGATGTAATTTTTTTTATGTTTGACGTGCTTTATACTTCCAATGAATTTGAGTAATAGATTTGAATCATTTAAAAAATTAGGCTAAATTTGACCATTAGTTTAACTAATAAATACCATAACATTTTATTATATGTCATACAAAATATACCATTGAATCGGTATTTTTGGAACAGGCTTTCGGCCGCTTATACAAAAGAAACCACCACATCCCGACATCTAATCGAAGTATAAAAAGAAAAAGAAAATGTCTAGGACATAAACACAAAGATGCCCAAAAAGAAGTATTAAAAATAGCGTTTTCTTTGGATCCTTAAAAATAACGTTTCTATTGTTCTTGCTTTTGATATAACTTACCATTCACGCCTAATGGTGTAATTTTCAGGCACACAACTAATGTATAGTAAAACATACTTTTCTTCCCAGAATAGTCAACATACTTATGAGCTTGTCAACCCAAAACGAAGTGCCGTTCCAATTCAAGCGGAAGGATCTGAAGCTAAGAAGTATCTTAAACAATAGAGGGTATCTGAAAACTGTCTCCGGATACTTTCTTGTGGAGTATTATACATTATGGCACAAAATATGACAATGTTTGCGTGCCTTAGTTTCCCCGTTGCCTCCCAAGCGTAGCTAGCTTACTCTAATATATACGTGGTGAACACAAATTAAGGCGTTTCTATTCTCACAGAGAAAACTGAGGCATTTCCATAGCCAGCATGGAAGCAAATATGACCTAGATATCTCCTCAAGTTCGGTTTGATTCAAAGCTATGGATCACTAGAAATGATAAACTTGTGCTACTTGCTCTAGTTTTCAGATACTAGCACATACTCCGTGATTTATAGAGCGCCACTTGAGGCACGCGTCGGTGGGTGCACAAGCCTGAAGATTGATCTCTTCAATTATCTCACGACACTCCAGTTACTTCTTACCTATCTTATGTCCTTGAACTTTACAATAGCTCTATTCATGCATAGCTGGCATATATATTCTTTCTTTGAAAAAGATATAATCAAAGGTTTGGCACTTGCAAGTGTTAATTCAGATAAAAGGGAATACAAATGTTGATTGGTCGGTACTGTTTCTGCAAGCTTCAACATGAGTAATATCATGTTACATGTGTCCTAGTATCATGCTAAGGGTTTTGGCTGTTATATATTACTTGTCATATCGATAGTTCCGTTAGAACGCCTGTTTGGAACACAATAACTTAAATGTAGTAGTAGGAAAAAAACATGAATTGAGATGTCATGCAATCTAAATTTCTAAAGCAATCTAAAACACATGAATACTCCAACAAGGTCATTTTGGATACCACACAGGAAAAACTTGGAAATTCAAGACACAATCACACAAATGGAGAAAACATTAGGTAAGACCTCATGTTTGTTTTCCTACAAAATTCCTTTGGACTTGCCCCAGTCCATATGAATTTCATAGGAATCTTGGTAAGCCATTCCTATGTTCCAAATGGCACGTTGGATTTTTTTAATAAGAATTCAATCCTTCAAAATTCCTAATAGATATTGGAATACAGATCATGATTGTTAAAGCTACGATGACATAATAATTACATAAATACAAGCACCACAACATATTTTCTCATAGAAGTAACATTTTTTTCCCGCAAAAAAGAAGTAACATTGTTCATTTTTATACTAGAAGACAAATAAATTTGCTGTGAGGGCAAAAACATAAAAAATTGGTGACATTTTCCTCACTCGCAAATTGGATACCGGAGTGATTCCTACAAACCTTGACTCATTCCGCATATGTCACCATCACAAAACTAGGATGTGATCCAACTTTCACCCCCCCCCCCCCCCCCCCCCCTAGAAGGCCTGTACGTATGGATTGATTTTCAGATGGCATTATCACAACACTACGAGCCGTTCGAAGTTTGCATCTGGGAGTGCGATTTTTTTTCACGGCAAGAAGATTGATTATGCACATGCATCAGACAGAAATACAGCTGTGTAGAATCTCCTGTAAAAAGAATTAAAGACGAACTGCCAATTACTCACATCAAAATTTTCATCTACCTAAAAGAAAGCTTAAATTTAATGGTCCATCCAGATCAAAACCCACAAAGCTGGATCGATCAAATCCTAAAGCAATGGATCACATACAAGCATGGACCGTAACCTTCAAGTTGAGCATCGGGTGACCGGATGACAAGGTCATGGAGGTGCAGGAGAGATGGGCTGCAGCGGCCAGGTGCCAGGGCTGTCAGATTCTTCCGTTCATTCCAAACCCGTCTAGGTCTTTACGTCTACATTTTACTTCTAAAGATGAGACTTTTTGTGTGGCAATTAACCGCGGCGTTGAGAATTCAATCGTGTCGAAAGACCTTGCGTGGTGGAGTGCCTAGAAGTGGACAAGCAGCCTACCATTGTATGCCTTAGTTCCCTGTTGCCTCCCAAGCCTAGCTAGCTTGCTAATATACGATGGAGATCAAAATTAAGGCATCGCTATTTTTACGGGAAAAATTTAAGGTGTTGCCGTTGCCACATGGAAAGCGAATATGACCTAGCTTTATCTCTCATCAAGTTTGGTTTTATCCGTAACTATGCATCACGGGAAATGTAATACCTTGCTGCTCGCTCTAGGTTTTCAGATACTACCACACACTCTGTAATTTATAGAGTTGATGCAGAGGGTGGGAGAGTGACCTATTCCATTATCTCTCAACCCTTTGTTACTTCTTACCTATCATGTGTCCTTGAACTTTAATATAGGTCTTCTCTCTGAAAAATACGTAATCAAAGATTTTGCTTTTGCAAGTGTCATTTCAGATCCAGGGAGAACATCCGTTGAGTGTCCGGTACTCAATGCCACCACACCCAACGAAAAAAAAACCACCCTCTCGCGTCGCGCGTGCGTGGCGACGGGGAGGGGAACCTAGATCTCCACCATCGGGCTGCCCCATCCTCTTCCATTCTTCTTCCTCACCGTCGCCAGAAGGCACGACCGGGCAAAGCCCGATCAGTGCTATCCACGACGGGGCCTCTTTGTCCCTTTGTGTGTTGGGGATGGCGCTGGCCGGATCCCCCTGGGCCAGGGTATGGCTTTGGTGTTGGGTGGCGTGCAGGCACGGCTGGCACACATGTATGGTGGCGGCGCGACAGGCAGCACTGTGGTAGTTTGCGACCGGCGGTGGCGGCTGCAGGTTCAGCTATATCCATTTTCTGGGCAGTGCCAGCCATGGGCTACCGCCTCTACCATGGCAGGCTCCACCGATAGAGGTGATGTCGTGGCTATGGTGGTGCTCTTCCAGCGGCGGTCGTGCCGGCTAGGCTTGGTCCGATGAGCTTAGACAACAATTGAAGGGCGGTGGAGATATTTCTCTATGGGCGTGTTGGCTTTTTTCGGCGACTGGTTGGTAGTCCTCGATGGATGTGGATGGAGGCCGACGGTGCCCCTCCATCTGACCATCTTGCATTTTCTTGGATATTAGACAATATATGTTGTAAAGTTATAGTCCATCATATTTTTATTATTCTATAATACTTACCAAGTTTGAACTCTTCTGTGTAGTCTTTGCTAAAAGATAATGTAAGTATATATCCCACCCAAGGATAAAGAGAGTACACTATTTCAAATGATCACGTAGTCTTTGTTTATATTATTTTTATCTATTTGAGATGAGTAAATTTCCTCTGGCTCAAATCCTTCATATGTATTGTTATTGTTTCGTAGCAACATATGTGCAACTAGCTAGTGATTAGTACTAATAGATAACAAAAGTTAACATTACAGATACTTCTACATAGTGATACCATTGAGTAAAAGATTTCTAAGAAGCGCAAATAATGTTATAATTGTGCCTCGTAGTGATATCATTTCTTTCTTAGCATTGCATATTACAACACTAGATTGTTGGTGGACCAGACAAACCACCAACTTGACTACAATTAATGTCCAAGAACTGGTCCAGCCACAATACCATACAACATTATAACATAGTAACCATGTAAGTATGGAAACATGATAGATCTGGTTGAAACTTCTATAGGAGTGCAAACATATGATCTAGTATTACTTTGGGTGAAGATTAAGATAATCACAAGGACCATAAGGTTCAAATAATTCAGAGAAAAAACCCTTCTTCCTTCTTGGATTGCATCCCATATCCTGGCATAGTTGATCATTGTACCAAATATGAACAATTCCAATGCATGACCTACGGAAATAGTCTCGAGAGGCTTCATGAACTTCTCCCATTCGAGGACATCCCTTTGCATTTCTATGACACTTGGCAATCTGAAACCACCATCCATAAAATGTGATATCCACTTGGCCATAAGCTCGGTTGTATAGATATTTGTCAAGCTCTCTGAATAGCCGATCACCGCGAGCTGTGGAATCTTAGGATGGATGCACTCCCTAAAAAAGGAATTAACATACTCTTCGAAATCAAGAAGTTGAAATTACATAAATATTATGCATATATAGAGAGGTGATTACCTATAAAGTGGTACGGGCACTGATGTTGAGCCAACGACTATACTCTGAAAGTATTCTGATGTGAACATGTCCTTGATCTTTTGATCACCCTTGAATCCGGTTCCGAAGATAACAATGTCACTCTTTATTGGAGTGCATTCACCTTCAACATGCACACCTTCTTTGCAAAAGCTGAATGTCTTTGACTTCTTAAGGACGATGCTACCTTCCTCCAGAGTATTGTAATGATCCTTTGGTGCAATGGCAGCCACACATGCCACTAATCCCTCAAAAAAGCTATGGTCAGGCACCATGTCATGCTTCCTCATTGCAATTGAGTAGTAGCTCTCAACAAACTTCGAAATAATCAACCTCTACTCAACACAAACAAGGAAAACACATGCATGTATGGGTTTAATCTAAAACAAAACCATTTAAACTTTTAACAAGAACAAGTTCAATTAGAATTTAATACAAAAATTATAACATGTAGCCCTACCAGTGGAGTCAAGACAGTAGCCAACATGTTGAGGAGAAAGCCTTCACCAGGCTTGTGAATAAGTAGTTCGGCGAAACGGGTGAGATAGAAATTTGATATGTGGACGCCCCAAGCATAGTAGTCTGGTATAATCCAACTCTTTGTTCGTACTACCATCGTGCACGGTTTTTTTGGTACCTAAAAAATCAATAAACAATTAGCAATAAAATGATAGCCTTTCTATTTTTGTTTTATTGAGGCAACTATGGAACCCAAGACAATATAATCAAGGTAGACAATGGCACATTTAATAAAGCAGAAAACATCTACATATGGTAACGCTTAGGTTTAGTACTCTAATTAAGTTTGATATATCAACCTTCATGCAAGAGGAAAGGAGATAATCTTATTGTAAGAAAATGGCAGCGTCTACATACCATTGACGTTGGCACACTCATTTGCAATGTCTATTGCTGATCTCAGGTAGCCAATAACAGTCACGCGCTTATCCTTGATCATATCTCTAGCATTTTTGCCTCCCATTTTTGAGTACTCCATGGAGTGGATCACTTTCCCATCAAACACTTCTGGGCCTTTGCCAACTGGAAATGTAGGTATGTTGGGCACACCACTGAACCTCCCAACACAAAGGATCACAAAGTCTGCCTTGTGTACCTGAAAAGAGAGGAAATAGAATTGCACAGTCAATTTGATTTATGAACATTGTTTCATTTACCTGGAAGGTTAAATCTAGAAAAAAAATACATTAACAAAATACTACTCTCTCCGATCCATATTACTTGTCGCTCAAATGGATGTATCTAGCAGTATGCTCAGCATGGATCGGAGGGAGTGTTAAAAAAATCTTGCTTATCCCTTACCCAATCTATACGCATTACATTTGGAAAATGGTGCACATATATTCCCTGATTTCAGTTTTCTTGGTGTAGCGTGTTTTCTTAGAAATATTGATGTTATGGTACCTATGTAGAAAAATCTTAGAGAGTAAAATTTCCGCACTTCCAATGTTATGTTGCCTGTGTAGAATAAAAAACATGGTCTAATAGTTTAGTTGACTCCTTATTTGCTTCCAGGGTATAGTCTGATCGTAGGATTACCATGGATTGTATCTAGGTGTTTGTCGTGTTGTTCAACTGTAAAAGTTGGACATCCGACATAACTAAATAGGTGGTCCTCGCTAACTCATTTCTCTCAACATGCAAGGATGCATATGATCGGTGCCGGGTGACTCCTTTTTTTAGATGCCGGTTATGTGTTGATGGTAGAGGAGTGGTGGTACTGTAATAATTCGAGGAACCGTACTATTATTCCCTTACTAGGTCTCACGATGAATGAATTCGTGGTTGCAGTGACCTCAGTAGCACCCCAGATCCTGGGCTCGACTACCAGTGGGAGCGGATTTAAACAGGCTTGGAAAAAATAATCTAGAATAAAGGACCGTAGGGCTGTTGCTCTATAGTAAATAGTAAAAAAAGTCTTTGATTCCGGGTCCTAGTTTGTCCCCCGAGATTCTGAAGGCTTGTGGTCATCCAAACTTGAATCTAGACCATCAAAGATGAGAGGTTACTAGTACATGGAGTATAACTTGAAGCCAGAAGATAAGAAAAGTAGATGTTGATTTATTCACATCCAGTGGTCACATGCCATTTATTGGGGGGTAGGTGGTGTTGGTTTTGATCTATTAGTCTAACAGAAAAAAAAGAAGGGATAACGATAAGTGAAGGGGTCCACGTACCAATGTACGTGAGCCTCGATCAGAACTAATGCGCCCTGATCGGGGCGCCCAAAAACCAACTCAGGTTTTGGGTCCCCTGTCGCCAGCGCCATATAAAAGGATACGGGAGAGAGCTGGCCACCTGCGCGATCACAGTTCACGTACGGTTTTCTCTCCTCCCGATATTCTCACCCCATCCGATCAGGGGAGCGCTGCAGCGACGGGAAGACCTAAGTCAGCCGCCGCCGCCGTCCCCGGCCAGTCTCGGTGGCGTCTTGAAGGAATCAGGACGTCGAGGAGAACCTCTACTTCGACTACATCACCCCTGCATCACACCTGCACCGAGCAGGCGATCATGTCCACTCCCGTGACATGTAAAGAAACCCTAAACCCTTCTTTGTTCATGTTGTGAGGTGATCTAGATGCAATTAGATTCTGCTAATGGCATCTCATACATGCATAATTAATCCAACAATGGTATCAGTCGCCAATCTTGATTGCAATAGATCCCTTTATTGTTGATCAGTAGATCACTATCATGTTTAGATCAATGACATGTTTAGGGTTCATGATCAAGATTGAAAGTTTCAGCCCCTGGTTAGCCCAAATATGCATGCTAATGTCTTGATGCCCTCTGTAAATCATCATGCTATATACTAATTTGTCACCGATCTCTACTGCCTATTATGCCTAATCAGTTTACTTATGCTTCCGGAGAATTAATGCTCATGATTAAGTTTCTGCTAATTAAGATTGATTGTTTCTAAGTGTTGTTTCCGTTTTGGACATCAAGTTAGTAAGCAGAGGGATACACGTACATCAACAGTAGCAAACCCCTTGTTCAAGAACCCTAATTTTTTTCCCAATTCGATAGAACCCTAATTCTGAAATTAGGATTGCTTTTTCCCCACATCAAGCAACTAATGTACATGAATTGGAGAAGAAAATGAGAAGAAATTCTCACCAAATGCGCCGCGTAGCCGCCTTTTCCCTTCGGGGCCCGCACATCGCCCACCGTTGCACGAGGGCGGAGACGCCGCGACGCCGTCGTGCCCTGGCCGACGCGCAGAATGCTCCTGCGCCTTGCCGCCGCTCTTACGGACGCACGCGTGTACGGGCCGTCGCCCTGCACGTCACCGTCGACACCCACAACCGCGGTGGCTAGCGCACCCCTCACCCACCGAGCGAAGCGCCATCTGCGCGGACGCCGGGGCCACGCTCGACGGGGGAGCGCGCGGGATTCATCCTGCTGCACGCTGCTCCGGCGAGCGCAGCCATCCCGCCGCCAAGGCCGGCGCGCCTCCAGGCGCCGTCGGACGCCATCGTCGCTCTCGGGAGTGTGAAATGCGGGGGAGAGGGGGAAATGCCCTGGGGTTTGACGGGCCACTGTTTTTGCTCAGCTGCGGGGCGATCCTCGCCGTCGGCTCGATCCGACGAGTGAGAGCATCGCGCGGCTCCGAGCTGGGCCATCGGGCGCTGATGGGCCATTTTCGGCCGTGGGCTACGGCCCAGGTTGTTACAGTCCAGCTAAAAGTTTACGTGTCTTGCTGCTGGGCTAGCCCTCTTTTTTAACGTGTAACTGTGGGGTATTTCGGACACATACAAACTTTTTCCATTTTCTGTCTTTTCCAGTGCATTTTCATTTAATACACATTAAGTTTTTGCACTGTTTTAGCCAGAAAATATCTGAGATAATAATGAATTAAAACATGCTATTATTCTGGGTAAAATTGAACTAACGAGATATTTTATTCAGGATTTATTATGTGTTTACATGATGAATTTTTATTATCTTTTTTAGACATAAAAAAATGATATTTTTCTTATGTTGATGTCTAAATTGAGAATGAAAATGACTCTGATTTTAATTCAAACCAACGTTGTTTTATTATTATGAGTCATCACTTATGATATTTTAATTCCATGTTTTTTCTACCCAACGGTGTTTTGACATGGAGTTGAAATAAAATACATGGCATGTCTATTTTATTTTGCCAACGTAAAATTTCATATTCATGTCAATTACTCATAAAACTCTTTCATGTCCATTACAACTTCCGCTGTGTTTACTGTCGAACCGTTGACAGGTAGTAACTTCTCTGGTTGGAAGAACCGATGGAATTATGCCTAGCCGTCCATCAGTTCGATGGAATTACTTTCGTTGATGAAATGTTATATGTTGATTACTCTAGTACCTCTTGGTGGATTGATTCAGGTGCAACTTCTCACGTTGCCAATTCTATGCAGGACTCAAATATAATCCGGCAAGGGGGGCAAGAAGACTTAAGGTGGCAAATGGAGTCGAAGTTGATGTTGAAGCCATAGGGTCAATCACGTTAGAACTCCACACTGGCTTCCGTCTTTATTTAAATAATGTTCTTTATGTCCCTACCTTAATTAGGAATTTGATTTCTGTCTCTTGCCTAGATGATAACA
Organism: Triticum timopheevii; assembly: GCA_963921465.1. Classification (NCBI taxonomy): domain Eukaryota; kingdom Viridiplantae; phylum Streptophyta; class Magnoliopsida; order Poales; family Poaceae; genus Triticum; species Triticum timopheevii. The sequence continues at coordinate 46,653,646 of OY997264.1, read as the reverse complement.
TGTTTGAGAGCAAGTTTGGGAACAAACAGTTTGTTTTGATTTATTGTAATAAGAACGTAGGCCTCGGCGTCAGACGAGGTCAATTATATATGTTATCATTGAATGATTCTATCCTGCATGTGAGTGACGTATGTCATATTGAGAAGAAATGGAAGGGTACGAGTACCTCTTCGAAATTGTGGCACCGTCGTTTAGGGCACATTTCGAGGGGGAGAATTGAAAGACTTATTAAAAATGACGTACTCCTTCCATTAGACTTCTCTGATGCAGACAAATGCATTGACTATATAAAAGGTAAATACGCAAAAACGATTAAGAAAGGAGCGGTAAGAGCCACGGGTGTCCTTGAACTCATACACACTGACATATGTGGACCCCTTAATGTTAAGTCTATGGATGGTTTTGATTCGTTCATTACCTTCACAGATGACTTCTCTCGATACGGATACATTTATCCTATACGTGATCGATCGGAAGCTTTAGACAAATTCAAAGTGTTCAAAGCCGAAGTTGAGAACCAACTTAACACTAAAATAAAAGTTGTACGATTAGATCGCGGGGGAGAGTATTATGGTAGGCATGCTCCTTATGCGCAAATTCCAGGACCTTTTGCCAAGTTTCTATCTGAGAACGGAATTGTTGCCCAGTATTCAATGCCTGGTGAACCTCAACAAAATGGTGTGGCTGAACGCCGAAACCGCATGCTTATGGACATGGTGCGAAGCATGCTTAGTCATGCAAGTTTACCAGTCAGCCTATGGACGGAGGCATTAAAGACAGCCGCACATGTGCTAAATCTCGCTCCTACTAAAGCAGCACCGAACACACCTTATGAGATGTGGGTGGGAAAGAAGCCGAGCTTGAATTACTTACGTGTATGGGGCTGTCCCACTGAGGCTAGAATTTTCAATCCACAACTTAAGAAATTAGATCCAAAGACAGTTAGTTGTTTCTTCATTGGATACCCTCATAGGGGAAAGGGATATCGTTTCTATTGTCCGAGTCACATCACCAAGTATGTGGAGACTCGACAAGCAGTACTTTTTGAGGATAACGAAGCCACCGAAATAAGGGAGATCAATCTTGAGGAGAAACAGGTGTGTGTTACATCCCCGACTATCCAAAAGATTGTTTTGCCACTACAAAGTGTAGTGACGTCTCAAGCTAATCCTCAATCTAGTACTTCAGGGCCTGAGGCTGATGGTGATCCTGAGACTAATGTCAATCCAGAAGGTGAAGAGGATCACCAGTCGCGTAATGAAGATGACCCTCAGAACAATGATGCTCCTCCACCACCTCCTCCTGTGGGCAGGCCACGTCGTGAGAGAAAAAAAGCCATATCAGATGATTATATCACATACTTTCTTGAGGATATGAATGATCTTGGAAAGGTGGAGGATCCAACCTCTTATAAGGAAGCCATTAAAAGTGAAAATTCGTCCAAGTGGTTGGTTGCCATGGAAGACGAGTTGAAGTCTATGGGCTCAAACGACGTTTGGGACTTAGTAGAAGTTCCCGATGGAGCTAAGAAAGTAGGCTGCAAGTGGGTCTACAAAACCAAGTATGATTCCAAAGGGAATGTCGAACGGTTCAAGGCAAGGCTAGTGGCAAAAGGGTATACACAGAGAGAAGGCATTGATTATTAGCAAACCTTCTCTCCTGTGTCAACCAAGGATTCTTTTAGAATCATAATGGCATTAGTAGCTCATTACGACCTAGAATTACACCAAATGGATGTTAAAACGACATTTCTAAATGGTGACTTAAAAGAAAACATTTACTTGGCTCGGCCAAAAGGCTTTGTTGTGGAAGGGAAGGAACATTTAGCATATCGTCTAAAGAAATCAATTTATGGCTTGAAGCAAGCTTCAAGAGAGTGGTACCTCAAGTTTGATAAAATTATCAAAACTTTTGGTTTCACCGAAAATGTTGTGGACAACTGCATATACGTTAAGTTTAAAGGCAGTAGGTTCACATTTTTAGTCCTATAAGTTGATGACATATTATTAGCATGTAGCGATATAAGGATATGCTGCATGAGACCAAGAATTTTCTGTCATCCAGTTTTGATATGAAAGATCTTGGTGAAGCCTCGTATGTCCTCGGCATCGAGATTCATCGAGATAGGTCCATAGGAACGTTAGGACTATCTCAAAAGGCATACTTTGAGAGAGTATTGAAAAAGTTCAATATGCATAAGTGCTCACCCTCACCTGCTCCTATAGTTAAGGACGATAAGTTTGGGACATTTCAATGTCCGAGGAACCAATGTGAAACTGATCAGATGAAGTCGGTTCCTTATGCTTCAGCTGTTGGAAGCATCATGTATGCTCAAGTGTGTACGCGCCCAGACTTATGTTTTGTAACCGGGGTGCTTGGCAGATACCAATCAAATCCAGGACCGGACCACTGGAAGGCCGCAAAGAAAGTCTTGCGTTATATGCAAGGAACTAAGGATTTCATGCTTACATATAAAAGAACTGATAACCTAGAAATTGTTGGTTATTCAGACTCTGATTTTGCCGGGTGTGTGTGGATAGTATGAGATCCACATCAGGTTATATATTCACACTCGCGGGAGGAGCTATATCGTGGAAAAGCTCCAAACAAACGTTGACTGTTGGATCTACGATGCAAGCAGAATTTGTAGTATGTTATGAGGCCACCGGGCAGGCTGTATGGCTAAAGAATTTTATTCCCAGACTTAAAGTGGTTGACAGCATATCTAAACCAATTTTATTGTACTGCGATAATGAACCAGCAGTTTTCTATACGAGTAACAACAAGTCAAGTAATGCTGCCAGACACATTGACATAAAGTATCGTGTTGTGAAAGATAGAATCCAGGATCAAACAGTTGATGTTAAACATATAAGAACGAAGCATATGCTTGCGGATCCGCTAACAAAAGGCTTACCACCCAGTATTTTTCGTGAGCATGTTGCCGGCATGGGACTACTGGAAGCCTGATGATTCTGGAATAAGAGGACCATTAAAATAAACCACTCCCCAATTAGCAAAATGTTTTCCATTTCGAAATAGGCGGGTGTGCTATAAGTGTTGAGGTTCTATGGCGTTTCGAGCTGTTGTAACACCTCACTTTGGTACATCATTCTTATGTAGAATGGGCGAATGAAGTTAAGCCTAACGATCAAGGGGGAGAATGTTGGTTTTGATCTGACGGCTTAAACAAGCCAGATTAGATCTATTAGTCTAACAGAAAAAAAGAAGGGATAACGATAAGTAAAGGGGTCCACGTACCAACGTACGTGAGCCTCGATCAGAACTAATGCACCCTGATCGGGGGCGCCCAAAAACCAACTCAGGTTTTGGGTCCCCTGTCGCCAGCATCATATAAAAGGATACGGGAGAGAGCTGGCCACCTGCGCGATCACAGTTCACGTACGGTTTTCTCTCCTCCCGATATTCTCACCCCATCCGATCAGGGGGAGCGCTGCAGCGACGGGAAGACCTAAGCCAGCCGCCGCCGTCGTCCCCGGCCAGTCTCGGTGGCATCCTGAAGGAATCAGGACATCGAGGAGAACCTCTACTTCGACTACATCATCCCTGCATCACGCCTGCACCGGGCAGGCGATCATGTCCACTCCCGTGACATGTAAAGAAATCCTAAACCCTTCTTTGTTCATGTTGCGAGGTGATCTAGATGCAATTAGATTCTGCTAATGGCATCTCATAGATGCATAATTAATCCAACAGGTGGCACCTCCAAGTGGTGTGACTGTGAGTGTGACGTTCATGTGCCGAAAAATCACAGTAGTAGGTGCAGGATGATATATCATCCTGTGAAGTCCAACGAATCAATATCACGAATAGTGCAGTGCATTGTTCTCAGCGCACCAATTGTGCCGTGTAGCCAGGGGCATACACAGTATACACCATGGAAGTATGTGCAAACATGTTGGATCCTTACCTCCACGAGGCCGTCCACGTCGCCGACGTCGGCCACCGTGAGCCACCACTCACCGTGGCCGGAACCAAACGCCTCGCCGCACCCAGCCCAGTTCACCCACGCCGCTACCTGCTCCTCGCTGACGCCCACATACTCCATCCCGACCACCCTGCGGCCGAACCTGATGCAGTCGAGCACGCCGAAGCGGCGCGCGTAGGCGTCGAGGTAGTCGGCGACCTGGCGGTGGTCCGGGAACACCTCCGTGACGGACTCCGGCCACGGGAAGTCCGAGTACTGGAACATGGGCCGCGGCGTCTGGAGCCTGGTGCACTCCGGCGCGTGCGCCCACACGCCGCCAAGGACGGTGTCCGCCTCGAAGACGGTCGGCCGGCAGCCGCGCTCCAGCAGGTGCTTGCACGCCGCCAGGCCACTCAGGCCGGCGCCGACGATGGCCACCCTCTTCTTGTCCATGGCTGACCTTGTTGTGTGCGTGCGACGGTGTCACGGACTCACGGTGAGAATGGCGTCCCGCTGTGACGACTAAGCGTGGTGGTGTTTATAGCTAGTCAAGCTCTGTGTTGGGCTGGTGGCATAATGAACGAGTTGTCCTCGTCGCACCACTGCCGCCGTCTCTTTCGATGGCTTGTACGCTGGATCCACAACCACCGGTGTTAAGAAAATATCTTATCGTGAAGTGATTTTTTCACTATATTATTGGGATATAAATAAATTAGGAGAGTCATCCCACTAATTTAGATTCTAATATAGTTATTTTTTTACGAGAACCTTTCAATCTATTCATCTTCAATCATGACAGTACAACGAACATCAGAAATAATAAAAATTACATTCAGATTCGTAAAGATCCACTATAGACAACCACCAACCAAATCCCGCAAGATCCGCCGGAGACACACCACTACACGCCCTACGACGATACTAGAGGCACCACCGAGACAGGGGCTAGATGGGGAGAACCTTATTCCATCTTCAAGAAACCGTCGCCGTCTCATCGTCCTGAGTAAGACACAAACTCTAACAAAATTTAAAGAAACACCTAAAAACAGCGCCCTCCCGCCGGCAAGGGCCGGGATCCAGCACGCACCCATGGCCCTAAGGCCACAGGAGACGTGGCAGATCGGTTGCACTGCTGACAGGAGGCGGAAACCCTATAGCTTCTTATTATTGTGTAAACATCTACTTCTCTATCTTTTCCAGTCATCCCACTAATTGAGTATATATCTAGGAGGGTCATCCACTACATTATTAGTGGGATGACCATTTTAGAGATTGTTTTCACTATATTATTAAGATGACTCCTATATAAATCAGTGGGATGACTCTCCTAAACATGCGGGGTATCATCTATTTCATTTAGCTCTTCCCATTGTAACTTAAGACTCTCTTCCGCGTGGAAAGCTATTCTGAAGGTAAAAGATGTCAGGCAGCCGCCGTGCTCGTTCTCTCTCTCTCTCTGAACTCGCAAGAGAGTGGTTTTGCGCAGCGCACAACTGATGCTGCTTTTCTGTTTTCTTCTCCTCTTATTTAGTGTGTCCTAACCAGCCCGGCCGATGCACACGCCGCTGCCCTGTTTGTGTTGAACGTGCCATCCCACGTTCGAGGAGTGGGTGTGCTCACCGCGGCCACCATCTACGCCTAGTCACGCTCGACGCGCACAGATCGCGCGCTCGGCGTCTTATGCATGCAGGAAACAAGAGACCGGGCCGGAACAGCCGATCCATCTACGAAATGGGTCAGGGTTTAACTAACAATTGCCTCCCTAAACCTTGAGCCCCTACTGAATTAAAACGACACCAATTTCTTCTCGAAGCTCCTGGAACTTGGCACGGCCTAGCGCCTTTGTCAGGATATCCGCGAGCTGCCTGTTGGTGCCGATGAACTCGACCTCCACACGCCCGTCTTCGACGCACTCGCGCAAGAAATGGAACCTTGTGTCAATGTGTTTGCTGCGGTCGTGAAAGACGGGGTTCTTGCTAAGGGAGATCGCTGCTTTGTTGTCGATCTTCAGTCTGACTTGCTCGACCTCTGCGTTCCACATGTAGTCAAGCAGCCGCGTGAGCCGCACGCGCATGCAAGCCGCCGTTGCGGCGGCGATGTACTCGGCTTCGCAGGTGGACAAGGCCACCACAGCTACTTGTGTGATTGCCAGCTGATCAGACTCCGGCCAAGGAAGAAGAGGACGCCGGTTGTGCTCTTGCGGGTGTCGACGTCGCCCGCCATGTCGCTGTCGCTGAAGCCCACCAGAGTTGCCTCGGCTGCCCACTGGCATAGAAGCAGCCGTAGTGTTGCGTCCCGACAACGTACCTGATGATTTGTTTGACGGCGGTGAGGTGCTCCGTCGTCGGGGCCTCCATGAACCGGCTCACGTAGCCGACAGAGTATGCTATGTTTGGGCGCGTGTGCACCAGATAGCGCAGTGCACCAACGACACTCCGGTACGCCGCTTCGTCCGTGGCTGGTGCAGAACTCACCCTGCTGAGCTTGAAGCGTGGTTCCATGGGGGTATGGGTTGGATTGCACCCCACCAGGCCGGCCTTCTCGATGATCTTGCCGGCATACGCCGCCTGGTTGAGGGAGATGCCATTCGCCGTCTGCTTCACCTCGATGCCAAGGTAGAAGCTTAACAAGCCCAGGTCGCTCATGCGAAACTGCTTCTGCATCTCCTCCTTGAACCTCATGATCTCGTCGTCGTTGTTCCCCGTGATGATGAGGTCGTCCACGTACACGCCGACGAGCAGGCGTGCAGTCCCGTTTCCATGTCCATAGACTGCATGCTCCGACGGGCTCTTGGTGAAGCCAAGTCCAAGGAGGCAGCGGTTCAGCTTGGCGTTCCACGCCCATGGAGCTTGTCGCAGTCCATACAGAGCTTTGTCCAGACGAAGCACCTTGTGTTCCTCCACGTCGATGGCGTAGCCCGGTGGCTGCATCACGTACACCTCCTCCTCCAGATCGCCGTTGAGGAAGGCGCTCTTCACGTCCATGTGGTGGACATGCCAGCCCTCGTGCGCGGCGAGAGCGACCAGCAGGCGAACGGACTCGAGGCGCGCCACGGGAGCGAACACCTACTCAAAGTCGACGCCCTGCTTCTGGACGAACCCCTTGGCCACCAAGCGCGCCTTGTGCTTCTGAACATTGCCGCTGGCGTCGTGCTTGAGCTTGTACACCCACTTGAGCCCGATGGCCTTGTGACCCGCAGGCAGCTCAGTGAGCCGCCAAGTCTTGCTGGTGATGATCGAAGCCATCTCCTTGTCCATGGCGCGGCACCACGCTCCCTCCTCCTTTGCTTCCACAAATGTCTTGGTTTCGTCGATCTCGCCCAGGTAGAGCTCGTCCTCGTGAGACAACATGACGTAGTCCTCGTACTGCCGGTTTGGCTGCATAATGCCGTCGCGGGTGCGGGTCATCATGCGGTGCTGCTGGTGCTGTGGCTCGTCGTAGCGCTCTTCAGTGTCGCCGGCGGGCTCGGCCGCGACAGCTGGACTTGTTGGGGTGGCGCACTGTGGGCTGGGAGGGCCCGCGCTGCGTGTGCTCACCTCCTGTGGCGCTAGAGAGCCTGTCGCGGTGTTCTCCTTTAGTGGTGTTGCAGCTTCGTCTGGCTCTGTGTTTGTCGGTGGGCGCGCCGTCGTACGTGTCATCGTGTAGGAGAAATTGTCGATGATGAACTCCACACCCGCTAGCGCCGCCTCGTTCGCCTCCCAGTCCCACCGTGCGCTCTCGTCGAAGACCACATCGCGAGAGACGTGCACACGGTTGCGGGCTGGGTCGTAGACGCGGTACGCCCCGGCTCGTACCCAAGGAAGATCATCGGAGTGCTTCGGTCGTCCAACTTCGCCGCATGTGGTTTCACCACCTTGACATGGGCGACACAGCCGAACACGCGTAAGTGGCTCACATCAGGCTTGTGACCGTGCCATACCTCGTAGGGCGTTCTGCTGTCGACGCTCTTCGTCGGTGATCTGTTGAGGAGATAAACGGCGGCGGTGACCGCCTCCCCCCCAGAAGCGTGCCGGTACCCCCTTCGCCTTCATCAGGCTCCTCGAGGCGGCGATGATCGTCTGGTTATGCTGCTCCACCACCCCATTTTGCTGCGGTGAGTAGGGCGCCGTCAGCTGGCGCCCCATGCCTTCCTCGGCGCAGAATGTGGTGAACGTGGCAGATGTGAACTCTCCTCCTCGGTCCGTGCGGAGTAGGTGTAGTTTCCGCCCAGTTTCCACCTCCACTCCGGCCTTGAAGTGCTTGATCACCGTCGCGGCTTCGTCCTTTGTGGTAAGGAGCGTGAGCCATAGTAGCGGCTCAGGTCGTCGACGAGGAGGAGGAAGTAGCATTTGCCCCCGGCCATGGCCGCCGCTATCGGGCCACACAGGTCGCCGTGGACAAGGTCCACCAGGCCATCTGCTCGCCCCTTCGCCGCCTGCGGGAATGGAGCCCTCGTTTGCTTCCCCGCCAAGCAGCCTGACTACTTCAACAAAGTGACGGGTATGGCTGACACGCTTGCTTCCATTGGCAAGGCCCTTGGTCCGGAGGAGTTCACCTCTTATGTGCTCAATGATCTGGGTGATGACTATGATAATTTGGTGGAAAATATCAATGGTCGTGTGATACGTCTCCATCGTATCTACTTTTCCAAACTCTTTTGCCCTTGTTTTGGACTCTAATTTGCATAATTTGAATGGAACTAACCCGGACTGACGATGTTTTCAGCAAGAATTGCCTTGGTGTTATTTTTGTGCAGAAATAAAAGTTCTCGGAATGACCTGAAAATTCACGAAGAATATTTTTGGAATAAATAAAAAATATTGGCGAAAGAATCAACCAGAGGGGACCCACTGGCTATCCACAAGGGTGGAGGGCGCACCCCCTAGGGCGCGCCCCCCTGCCTTGTCGGTCCCCTGGACCTCCATCGACCTCAACTCCAACTCCATATATTCACCTTCGATGAGAAAAAAAATCAGAGAGAAGGATTCATCGCGTTTTATGATACGGAGCCGCCGCCACCTCCTGTTCTTCATTGGGAGGCCAGATCTGGAGTCCGTTCAGGGCTCCGGAAAGGGGAAATCGTCGCCATCATCATCACCAACCTTCCTCCATCACCAATTTCATGATGCTCACCGCCATGCATGACCATCGTAGGCTTGCTGGACGGTGATGAGTTGGATGACATTTATCATGTAATCGAGTTAGTTTTGTTAGAGTTTGATCCCTAGTATCCACTATGTTTTGAGATTGATGTTGCTATGACTTTGTTATGCTTAATGCTTGTCACTAGGGCCCAAGTGCCATGATTTCAGATCTGAACCTATTATGTTTTCATGAATATATTTGTGTTACTGCTCCTATCTTGCAAGTTGTAGACACCTAATACGAGTTATGATCCGCATACCCCACGGTGACAATAATTGAAATTCTTTCCGGTGATTACCGTAGTTTGAGGAGTTCATGTATTCACTAAGTGCTAATGCTTTGTTCCGGTTCTCTAATAAAAGGAGGCCTTAATATCCCTTAGTTTCCATTAGGACCCCGCTGCCACGGGAGGGTAGGACAAAATATGTAATGCAAATTCTTTTCCATAAGCATGTATGACTAAATTCGAAATACATGCCTACATTATATTGATGAACCGGAGCTAGTTCGGTGTCAACCTAGGTTATAAATGTTGCATGATGAATGCCATCCGACATAATTATCCATCATTGATCCATTGCCTATGATCTTTTCACATATTGATCTTTGCTATGTTACTTTGCCGTTGCTACTGTTACAATTGCTACAAAGTTGCTACTGTTACTTTTGTTACCGTTACCGTTACTTCCGTACTACTTTGCTACTAAATACTTTGTTGAAGATATCAAGTCTTTCAGGTGTGATTGAATTGACGACTTAGCTGCTAATACTTGAGAATATTCTTTGGCTCCCCTTGTATCGAATCAATAAATTTGAGTTGAATACTCTATGCTCGAAAATTGTTGTGATCCCTTATACTTGTGGGTTATCAGAAGTTAGACTTGATTATTATGTAGTATAATGCGGAGTATGAACTTGTGTTTAGGTCAATAATGAAATGGTGAGTAACTATAGATTACAATTCAGAAGTTAAACTTGATTAGTATGGAATTATAATCTTATCCACATGGAATAACTCACGCTCGTATTCTTTATCCTAGACATATAGACGTTGAAACATGAATTCTTTTTGTTTGGCGGAACTTAAAACACAAACCATGTTTGGTGAACGCTAATGATGACATAACAACATAGTCACATAGCCTCCACCCCGCGGCCCGCTCTACACCCACCCTCCCCTCGCCGCCGCCAGAAGGCGCGCCGGACGAAGCCCGGTGCGCGTCCTCGGCGGCGAGGCCCCTCTCCCCCTCCCGGCGTCTGGCTACAGTGCGAGATGCGGCGGCACAGTGGAGGCGTGGCACTGATGCGGGGCGGGCGCAGCGAACAGACGGCGGCACGGGAGGAGGGCCAAGCCATGGCGGCTGCGGGTGGGTTTGACTTTGGGGCAGCGGTGCGGGCACGGATCCAGCGCGGATTTGGTAATGCGGGCCTGCTCTCGCTCTCCCCTGGTCGGCCGGCATGCCTCGGTGGGGATTTCTCCTTGCTGTGATCTGGTAGAGGCGGTCTGGATCATCCAGATCCCGACAGGGATGGCTGCGCTCCGTGCGCGAGAGATGGATTCTTCGAAAAGATCTGGGTGAAAACCTGCTATCGGCTATTGCCAAGGCCAACGGTGGTGGCGTTGTCTGCGCCGTTCCCTTCCTGAAAGCATCGCCATGGAGAAGTTCAAGGCCACTCTCTGCTACCTCCGGGGTAAACCCTAGATCAGTAGATCGGATGAGGGCGGCTCTCTGGTGTCGTTTCCCCGTTCGGGGCGTCATTCTTGGAGGTGAACATGGGCTCGAGGCACCGAAGGACGGCTTCTTTGGTGGAGTGGTGCTTCATCTTACACATTGATGGCGACGGATCTCGGGCGGCGTGGCGTTGTGGAGACTTCGCGTCCGATGTGCGGAGATGGACTCGCGCAGGAGGAGGATGCTGCATGGCATATGGTAGCATCGATGACAGAGAAGCTTGGCAAGGCCGGTGCGTTAGTTTGCTCTAATGATGGATTGATGGAGGACGGCGGCGGCGACACATGAGAGTGCGTCAGACTGGTTTATACCCCAAACCTAGTATGTGGCTTGGTTGTGGCCTCTAGCTTTAGATGTTAGGCATTTGTGCGATGTCTGTTTAGTATTAGGCTCAGACTATCGACACCCTTTCATCATGTGGATAGAAGTAGCAACATATGTTGCTAAGATGGTGACTTCAGACTACCTGATGTACTACTTTGTAAGGTCTTTTTGAATATCAATAAAATGGGTTCATAGACCTTACAAACAAAAAACATAGCCACATAGCCACATGCATTCACGCGCTTTTCTTTCCCCTCTAAAATGGCGATTAGGGCTACTATTCAATGATGTATTTCTCCTTTTTGTTTTTTAAAAGTTTCGGTCAAATTTGAATTTGGAATTTTATAGTGTGCTAGATGCACCATGCATGTTGTATTAGTTCGTGATGTAAATAGTTTCAAAATATATTACACTTTTTTGATAGCTCAATCTGCACCGTGCAACACCGGGGGTTAAGCCAACCCGAGTTCAACCCTCAAAGAAGTAGCCTGTGGTCAATTTCTGATAACAGTTTTCATTTTTGGAATGTCAACACATCATCAATGTTTTTCAGTAACTTCAGAAAATGCGGACACAAACTTTCAGTTAATTGCCCCCACTTTCGAATTTCAAACCCTTTGAAGATTCTGAACTGCTAACTTCCAAAAGAAATTAAAAAAACTTGAAACTCCACTGGAGATTGATGTGCCGCCCAAAAGAGAGAGAAAGCGGATAGGGAGTGATTCACATGCTTAGGAGCTGCTTAGGCAGCAGTGTTTTTCTTGCGGGGGAATCAGAGAGCTTTATTCATATGAAAGCATTCTTGGGACAGTTAGTCAAAAGGCCGATCACCAAGAAGCTAGGAGTCTCCTCAAGCCAGGTCTTGGTCACATTCAGAGTGCAAGCACGCTTTGCACAGAGATGCGCCGGGAGGTTAGCTGACCTGTTTACATGCTGAATAACAAACGAAGTAAAATTATTACATAGCTCTTCTATCTCTAACAATAAAGGATAACTCAATTCTTAGGCAGAAGTGATAACTGATAATACTAACTCAATTTTCAAGTGGATCAATGTATCTACGATTGCATGGTCTGTGCTACGTGGAGCATACATATGTAAGTCAGGATTCACTAGTCAGCAACAGCACCTATCATTATGCGGTGGACAACTCGCCATATTTGCAGGAAGCCTAGAAATGTGGACTTGGGGACTACGGCTAGCAAAAAAAATAAACACGTCAGACTGACTTGCGCCATGCTTCAAATAGGCTACCTAATCGCTTGATGATGTAGAATTCGTAACGTGGTGCAAAACCATGCTCCATAGACAACCCAAACACTTCGTAGCTACGAAACAACATATAGAATTACCATATTAGCTAATTAACACTATCACACCCATGTTCTTACTAGTAATATAGTAGTCGCCGTGGGGGTGAGGTTAGCTATCATCAGAGCCGACGTGAACGGGCTAACGACATGCAGGCTCCTGCTGGATTTCAGCTACTTATCAGCTAACTAGGATGCGTTTGCTCCCTGTTGCCTCCCACTCCGAGTTAGCTAGCTCTAACATATATAGTGGAGATGAAAACTAACACCACGCCATTGGCATCATTGAAAGCAATATGAGGTAGTTATGTTCCGCAAGTTCGGTTTGCCTCCAAGACATGCATCACTGTAATGAAGAGCCATTGCTAGTTGTTCTAGGAGTTTCTACTCAGTATTTATAGAGCGACATCGTCCAAGCAATAGACAAGGAGAGTGACTTCTTTCATTATTGAAAACCCATCCCTTTATTTCCCTACCTATCGTGTGTCCTTCAAATTTATGATGTTCCCAATGTTTGCATAACTTCAATATCATATCTCTAAAAAGTTATAGTCAAAGATTTTTGTAACTTATATCAATTCGATTCGAGGGGGAAGCATGCCCGTTAATTGGCCAGGTACATGCTGCTTTTGATGGAAGTACTTTCCAAAAGCATCGATAGAAAGGGAATGCGGTCATCTCGACAAGTTTATAACACATGCTATATCATTGCCAGGAAATATATTTGTTCGAAAGCACACCAAATTAGTATAGTCGACTTGTGGTATTCAAAAACAGCTGTGATCAGCTTGTGAAAATGTCATGTTGTAAAATAAGCTTATGAGATTTCAGTCTCTACGCAAACTGGTTATTTGCCAAGGTGTCATAATTTAAACATCGGTCGTGAACACTCTAAGCTGCTTCTATTCGTCTTGTGTTATCCATTGTTGTTTCTAGCGGATGGAGCCTTGGACAGCTAGATGTGTAGAATGTGTTTCTTCATGGTGTTCAATAAGAGGAAGTGTACGTGAAACAGACTCCTGGGTTCGAGGATAAAATGCATCTTTTCATGTCTATAAGCTTGATAAAGCTTTGTATGGACTAAAGCAAGCCCCGAGAGCATGGTATTCTCGTTTAAGTGCAAAGCTGCAAAAACTAGGGTTTGTTCCATCAAAGTGTGTCTATTTACAACAAGTTCAAGACATTCATCTATGTTCTCATATATGTTGATGATGTTCTTGTGACTAGTTCACCAATGAGGCAATAACTAGATTACTGGAAGATTTAAGTTCAGAGTTTGCTCTAAAGGATCTAGGAGATTTGCATTTCTTTTTAGGAATTGAAGCTAAGAAAACCAGGGATAGTCTTTAGCTCTCTTGTTATGTGAGATATGCAAATTCATATGCTGACATGACCAACTGCCTGATAGTCGAAGTGCATCTCCAAAAATATACTTGTGCAGTTATATATAATTAATTAAGCAAACTATATCCTACCTCCTGTGAAACTTGTACTACCTCTCTATGCAACTATGCATGTTTAACTGTGTATTATTATGTATTATATTCAATAGAAAAGAGCGAACGAACATAATTTGAGGTACCGAACATTCAGTATGAGCATGACAAGTCATCTTTGTAAGGGTTGTATCCAACTGAAACAACTATGTGTGGAACTACTACACTAAAGATGTCAACAAAATAATGTGACTAGCAAAAACAGTTGTTTCCATTATACATACTCCCTCCATTCCTAAATATAAGACCTTTTAGAGATTTCACTATAACTACATACGAAGCAAAATGAGTGAATGTGGACTCTAATGTATGTCTATATACAACCGTATGTAGTCCATAGTGGAATCTATAAAAGGTCTTATATTTAGGAACGGAGGGACTATCTCTTACTCATATTGAAAAAAAAGATCATAATATTCAAGCTACAATAACAAGCTTTACAATCCTTCGAAATTTCTAGAAATAAAAATTAATGTGTACTGATTTAGCATGTGTGTATGAAGCTACACATCAGAAGCACCATGCTTGTGTCTCCGTGCCGCCGCTGTTTGTGATCATCCCTTTCCATCCATCCTTGATTTCCATTATTGCAGCACTATGTCCCCTTTCCATCCATCTTTGATTTCCCTTGGGCTGCAGAAAATCAAATCATTTTTGAGGAAAATACAAAACTCAGAACTTTGAAATGGAGGGTGACATGCTTCTGAACCTTTTTTTCTGACAACATTCAGGATAATTAATGTGATTTTAGCAGGGCAGGAATGGCCATAGAGCAATGGCTAGCGTACGACCTCACCGTGCCATCTTGACAGTACAATCCGGCTGCACCGCCGTGGCCACCAAGAGCTCGCGCTGCCGTGGACTATGACCAACATCACATCTCACCACCCGCTAACGTCTAAGCAATTGTTGTGCCGCCGCCAACTTCCAAGAGCTAGCCGGTTTCCGTCGAGCGGGATCTCACTGTGATGCTACCGAGGAGGAGATCCCGCCGTGGTGCCCTGCCGCAGACATCTGCATCTGGCCGTCACAGGGATGCTCGCCGCGCGGCGCCGCAATGAGATGAACTAGGTGCTCAGGCCATGCCACTTCGATCTGATGGTCTATGATGCCGGGGGAGGAGTGGCCGTAGCACAGCCAGCAGCAGGGCCCGGATGTCGAGGGCGAGGACCATCACCAGGAGCAGCACGGCGACCTCCCGGTGCAACCACCTTATCCCCCTCCTCGATCTCCTGCTGCGGATCTCAAACAAGCAGCCGGATCCGAGCAGATGCGGCAGCGGCCACCCACTGAGTAGATGGATCCGAGGCAGACAGGTAGATGCATCCCTGGAAATGTAATGCTCTAGGATTTTAGAGTCTACTCCCTCTGTTTATAAATATAAGCCTTTTTATAGATTTCAATACGGACTACATACAAATGTATATAGATATATTTTAGAGTGTACATTCACTTATTTTATTCCGTATGTAGTCCATATTGAGATCTCTAAAAAGAATTATACTCCCTCCATCAGAAAAATATTGGGACAAGCTTTTTAGGATGGAGGGAATACTTAGGAACGGAGGAAGTAGCACACACTCTCTAATTTATAGAACTCCACACCATGCATGCTGTAGGGGCAAGGAGAGTGATCTACTCCCTCCTTTCCGATTAATACGGTTTATCTCAATTTTTTCCTTTTTTTTAATTTAAAGGGCTCTTCTCCATCTCATTTTAAGATTTCGAGGGGCATTAAATCTTTGCATGCAAATATTAAAAAGGAGCACACCAATCCATGTAATGTTCCTACTCATCAGTTTAAACATGCATGCACTGTAATTAATCCAATTAATGCATCAGTTTAATTTGAGTAGTTTTGTAAAGTACGAAATACATTTCTCCACTCACCATATGTCTTGGTCGATGAGATTTCAGGTTTGAGCCCGGAAAGGAGGGAGTATTCCACTATCTCACAACCCTCGAGTTATTTCTTACCTATCTTGTGTTGTTGAACTTTACTATAGCTCTTATTGATGCATGACTGCCGTATATAATGTCTACGTTATCAAAAAAAAAAGACCTAACGTTCCCATTTCGCTCAACTTTCATCTACATCCATCCCATGGTTAGCACGCCAAGAAAACCAGGGAAAACCAGCCTTCTACAACCCACACACGCATGTCCGTTCTCCCCTCTATTCCCTCTATACACTCCGCTTTTTTCTTCAAGGTTAATCAAGTCTTTTGTTTTTTAGAGAAAGAGTAATGGGTTGGTGGAGGAGTACAAATTATTTAGTGGTAAATCAAATCGATAATACCGCCTAATGTACATGAGTATTGTAAAGGTATATATTAGACATGATTGATGTTAAACCATTAGAATGTGTATGCCCCCGTTGCAACGTGCGGGTCGTTAGCTAGTTTCTCTAAAAAAGATACAATCAAAGATTTGGCACTTGGAAGTGTCATTTCAGATCAAGGGGGTGGCATGTGTTGATTGGTTGGTACTGTTTTATCATGTTACTAGTGTCCTAGTATCACACTGAGGGTTTAGGCTGTAATATGTTATTTGCCAATTCCTATAAACTTCAGCGTTGATTTCTGTGTCACCATTACTTTTCTGTATAGGAATAAACAGAGTGGACTACGGAAGGGTTGGAAATTGGAAAGATGCGCAGTCATTGGTGTGACCACTGCAACATCTCAGATTTCCAACTCCTAGTCCTGGAAGGCCTGTACATATTGATTTGCAGGTGGCACCATCGCAAGGCTATGACCATTCAAAATTTGCATTTGCGTGTGCAGTTTTTTCACCGCAACAAGATCGGCCATGCACTTGCATCAGACAGAAACTACACCTATGTATAATCTCCTGCAGAAAGATGAATAGCCTATTTATTAGAGCAAATAATCACTCGCAACAGAATCTGCACCTTGCTACACAAAGCTTAAAATTAACAGACCATCCAGATCAAAAGCCGCAAAGCTGGATCAGATGGTAAAACAATGGATCACATACAAGCGTGGACGCTAACCTTCAAGCTGGGCATCGGATGACATGGAGCAGCAGGACAAAATGAGCTGGCTGTCAGAATTTCCATTCATTCCAACCCCGCCGAGCAAGGGCAAGAGCATGAGATCCACCTTCTCGTCCCCGCAACCGCCAGCTGAGAAGAAAATAAGTCAACACATCGTGAATCCCCATCCGTCAACTGTGAATAGCAGGGTTCCTCGCAACGTCCGCACACCGTATTTTTCTACACGGTCTAGGCCTGGACGTCTACTTTTCTCTTCCACAGATGAGCCTTTTTGAGCGTCAATTAGCCGTATCATTGAGAACTCAGTCGTGTCAATCAACCTTAAAGCGGACAAGCTGCCTATGATTGCATGTCTTAGTTCCCTATTGCCTCCCAAGACTAGCTAGCTTGCTAAGATATACGGTAGACATAAACATTAAGGCGTCGATATTCTTATGGACAAAATTGAAGGTGTTGCCATTGCCAGCATGGAAAGCGAATATGACCTAGCTATATCATCTCTCATCAAGTTTGCTTTAAAACTATGCATCACTGAAAATGTAATAGCTTGCTGCTCGTTCTAGGTTTTCAGATACTACCACACTCTATAATTTATAGAGTTGATGCAGAGGCTGGGAGAGTGACCTATTCCATTATCTCGTGACCCTCTTGTTACTTCTTACCTATCTTGTGTCCTTGAACTTTAATATAGGTCTCATTGATTTGATGCATGACTGGACATGCATGTCTTCTCTCTGAAAAATAGGCAATCGAAGATTTTGCTTTTGGAAGTGTCATTTCAAGTCAAGGAGAGAACATGTGTTGATTATCCAGTACTCAATGCCACCACAGACCACACCCAACGACAAAACCCTACCCCTCTCACGTCGCGCACACATGGCGACGGGGAGGGGACCCTAGATTGCCACCACCGGGCTGCCCCTCCCCCTTCCTCGCCGTTGCTAGAAGGTGCGGCCGGGCGAAGGCCTCTTCATCCCTTCACACATGGGGGTTGGCGCAGGCCAGCGTCCTCGGGCCAGGGTATGGCGCTGGCGTTGGGCGGCGCGCAGGCACGGCTGGCCCACATGTATGTTGGCGGTGTGACGAGCGGCACGGTGGTAGTGTGAGACCGGGATGGCGGCTGTGGGTTTACGAATATCTGTTTACCGGGCAGTGCCAACTGCGGGCTACCGCCTCTGCTATGGCGGTTTAGGCCGGTGGAGGTGGTTGCGTGGCAGTGGTGGTGCTCTTCTAACGGCGGCGGTGCCGGCCAGGCTTTGTCCAATGAGCTTGGAAATCAGCGGAAGGGTGGTGCAGGCATTTTGCTGTGGGCATGTCGTGTGGGCTTCTTTCGGCGAATGGTTGGAAGTCCCCGATGGATGTGGGTGGAGATTGATGGAGTGCTATTAGTTTGGGAATAATTCCAAAGAAGTCTTTGTTACGTGACAATGTGGTGGTATCCTGTCAAGAAAAGAGAAAAACGTATTGCTTCATGCCTAAAATTTGATAAAGACAACAACCAAGTTTTGCTACACTGATGATGCTCAATCATTTGCTAGATGGAAATTCCAAATAACGGAACACAAAGAATCAACTGCAGCCTCTTGCAGAAGCTTTGTGCCCCACGCTTACTAAAACCAGTACCTATCAGGAGAGAAAAGCAAGTTCCATGGAGATAGAATGAAGATAACTGGACCACTCTAGAGCTTCCTTGAAGGCGCTAAGTAAACACCAGCCATGAATCCTCATCCCTTCACCGTGAAAGCCATACATCTTTGTGGCTGCAATATGGCATACACTTGCATCTGGTGCTCAACTTAGGTTTTGGCCTCCATATTTTGCTTATAAAGATGCGCCTTCATTTTAGCGGCAATTAACCACATTGTTGGTTGGAAAACTCCAGAACGGTGATTTCCCTTGCGTGGTTGAGTGTGCATCATGGACGATGGATGAACCATAGCGTACCTTAGTTCCCTATTGACTCCCAAGCCTAGGTAGCTTGCTCTAGCATATATGCGGAGATATAAATTAAGCCGTTGTCATTGCTAGCAGCCTAGCATGGTAAGCGGATATGATCTAGCTACCTCATGAAGTTTGGTGTAGTTCCAAGCTATGCAACCCTGGAAATGTAAACCATTAGTGGTTGCTCTAGGTTTTCAGATACTAGCCCACACTCCGTAATTTATAGAGCGCCACACCATGCATGCAGAGCAGCGGCGGTCCCGGCACTAAAAGGCTGTGGGTTCAAATGCACTAACCTCTTTAAAATGCCTTCATTTTTTGCATAAATATGAGTACAACTAGGCTTGCAATCAAAAAAGCTGTCAGCTAACCCCACAGCTTACACATGAAATCGCCACTGATGCAGAGTGATCTATTCCATTATCTCACAACCCTCGAGTTACTTTTTAGTTTTTACCTATCAGGTGTTCTTGAACTTTTTCCTCAACTTTCGTCCTCATCCATCCCATGCTTAGCACACCAAGAAAACCAGGGAAAAAGCAGTCTGCTACAACCCACACACACATGTCCGTTCCACCCTCAGTTCCCTCTATACACTGGCTGGGTTTATTTCGTCAAGGTTAATCCAAAGTTTTGTTCTTTAGAGACAGAGAGATTGGTTGGTGGAGGAGGAGGAATTATTTAAAGATAAATCAAACCGATAATACCGCCTAATGTACATGAGTATTCTAAAGGTATATATCAAAGATCATTAATGTTAAACCATTAAAATGTGTATGCCACCGTTGCAACATACGTGAAGTAGCTAGTTTCTCTAATAAGGATGCAATCAAAGATTTGGCACTTGTACGTCTAATTTCCAATCAAGGGGATGACATATGTTGATTGGCTTGTACTGTTTCTGCAAGTTTTGCCATGCGTATTATTTTATTTTCAACCTCTTCAACTTGTGTATTATCATGTTACTTGTGTCCTAGTATCATGCTCAGGGTTTAGGTTGTTATATATTACTTCAGCATTTATTTTTGTGAGACCACTATTTTTCTGTATAGGAATAACAGAGTGGACTACAGAAGACTTGGAAATTGAAAAAATGCAATGATTGCCATGACCATTGCATCGTCTCAGGTTTCCAACTCCTAGTCTTGGAAGGCCTTTACAAATTGATTTGCTGGTGGCACCATCGCAAGACTATGAGCCGTTCAAAATTTGCATCTGCGTGTGCAGTTTTTTCACCACAAACAAGATCGATCATGCACTTGCATCAGACAGAACTACACTTATGTAGAATCTCCTGCAGAAAGATGAATAGCCTATTTATTGGAGCAATTAATCACTCTCATCAGAATCTGCACCTTCCTACACAAAGCTTAAAATTAAGATCAACGGCAATCGACCAGTCTGAAGTTTTCCTTTTATCAGACGTATGGCAGGGAGTGTTTTCCTAAAATTAATGGGCTATCCAAATCAAAACCCGCAAATCTGGATCAGATCCTAAAGAAATGGATCACATACAAGCATGGACCCTAAACTTCAAGTTGCGCGTCGGGTGAGCGGACGACAAGGACATGGAGGAGCAGGACAGATGGGCTGCAATGGCCAGGTGTTAGGGCTGTTAGATTTTCCATTCTTACCAACCCCGTCGAGCATGTGGGAGAGCATGAGATCCACGCAGCCGCCGGCTGAGAAGAAAATAACTCAACACGCCGTGAATCCCCATCCTTGAAATGTGAATAGCAGGGGTCCTCGCTGTATCTTTCTACATGGTGCTCTTTCTAGGTCTTGATTGCTACTCCCTCTGTCCGGAAATACTTGTCGGAGAAATGGATGAAAATGAGTGTATCCAAAACTAAATTGCGTCTAGATACATCCATTCCTCCGACAAGTATTTTCGGAGCAAAGATGTGCCTTTCTGAGCGACAATTAACTACATCATTGAGAATTCAATCGTGTGAAAAGACCTTGAAGCGGACAAGCTAGCTATGTTTGCATGCTTAGTTCCCTTTTGCCTCCCAACCTAGCTAGCTTGCTAACATATATGATGGAGATAAAAATTAAGGCATCACTATTCTTACGGGCAAAATTTAAGGTGTCCCCATTGCCAGCAGGAAAGGAAATATGACCTAGCTATATATCTCATGAAGTTTGATTTAATCCGGAACTATGCATCAGTGGAAATGTAATACCTTGCTGCTCGCTCTGTTAGGCATAAACCACGACTCGTCGTGGTGACCAGTGTGTGTCTAGTTCTAGGGCGAGTTCGGGCATCAGTTCATGGCCGTGTCTGTGTTCGTGGTGTGTGTGTGTGTGTGTGTCGCGGTGGCGCCTGAGTTCGTGATCACGTCTGTGTACATATCACGGAGTGAGTCTAGTTTGAGCCGGTTTGTGGCTAGGCATGTAGTCACAGGGCGACCGAGGTAGTGTGCAGCAAAGCAACCTGGGCCAGGTCGTTCAGCCGAGCAGGCGGGCTCAGATCGAGAAAAGACTGGATCGCCAGGGAGGCATGCGCGGGAAAAGCGTTGTGCCCGTGAGCGCTACGTATTGTTAGCTAGTACTCCTTCCGTTCGAAAATACTTGTCCTAAAAATGGATATATCTATAGCTAAAATAAGGCTAGGTACATTCATTTCTAGGACAAGTATTTTCGGACGGAGGAAGTAGTAGGCTAGTTGGTTAGTGTGTGCATGCATCAGCTGGATATGGACTTGCATGTAGGGTTGGTTAGTGGGTGCTACGTGCGTGCGTGGCCAAGTGTGGCTGCCGGCCCTGTGTGTGCTGGGCTATATAAGCCAATGCATTGCGTCTTGTTCGTTGAGCCAATTGAATACAGTGAAGGAAAACGGCCCCGGTGCTCTTCGCCGGGGGGCGTCCGTCGCCGCGGGTGTTCCGTCTCCTCGTGTTCTTCTGATTGTTCATCGATCCTTGGTTCCAAAACGCTCTAGGTTTTCAGATACTAGCACACTCTGTAATTTATAGAGCTGCTGCAGAGGCTGGGAGAGTGACTTGTTCCATTATCTCCCAATCCTCTTGTTACTTCTTACCTATCTTGAGTCCTTGAACTTTAATATAGATCTCATTGATGCATGACTGGGCATACATGTCCTCTTTGTGAAAGATACACAATCAAAGATTTTTGAGAAAAGTATACTTTTCATCCATTAACTTTCGGCGGAGTATAGATTTGGTCCCTGAACTACGAAACCGGATAACTTGCACCCCCAATTCTTGAAACCGGACAAGTTTCGTCCCTCCTGTTGGTTTTGACTGGTTTTGCCACTCTGTGCATTTTAAAACCGAACCGAAAAATCATACCGAAAATAAACCAAACCGAACCGATTTTTTTGTTTTTATGGTTTCTGGTTTCGGTATGGTATGAACTTTTCATACCGATTTGAACTTTGATTTTTATGGTATATACCGAAAAACTGAATGGTTAACCGAATAAACCGAAGTAAAAGATAAATTTATATTTCTTGAGATGAACAACCGTACAAGTTGTCATTTTTTTTGTACATGAGTCAAATTCACTACTAAGCACCTACATTTTTCTTGTAACATTGTCATTTTTCTCTTTTTAAAATGCTAAGCACGTCCATAACCATCAACAGATGAATCAATGCATGCATGCATATATACTTATATATATAGTCATATACTATTTGTGTAAAATAGAATGTGTTTTGAGTCATAAATTTGCAAATTATTATTACGTCATTTTCAAATTCGCGTCAACTTTGGTTTTTATGGTATATACCGAAACCATACCGAAATAATTTGGTATGTACCGAAACCGAACCATATTTTAATTTCATACCGTATTTATTGAAGTATTAATACCGTACATACCAAAAAATTTAATAAACCGAACCATGTAAACCGAATAAACCGAACGCACATGGCTAGGTTTTGGTGCTGACTCACCCCGGTTTTGACCGGTCCATGCTGATGTGGCAAAGAAATCCCCCAAATTAACCTCGCAATTCCTCTCCCTCGTACTCCCCCTCTCCCTCACGCGGCGTATGTGGGCAGGGAGCACAGGCCGAGGAGCAAGCTGGCG